>JAWNPN010000028.1:3785000-4477500 GCA_035047485.1 Drosophila peninsularis
AGTAAGGTTTATTAATTTAAATTTTACTTGCATCAAACTATTCTGAAAGCAGCTATAAAAAGTGGCGAGACCTTAGCAAATTTTTGTTAAAAACTACTTTTTGACTTTTTTATATTTTAATATTATTTTAAATGACTTAAATGTGGATGAATTTTTAGATCTAACTGCATATTTCACCTATATTTATTTAGCTTAATTTATTTTATTTTTTTCTTATTATATTTTATTAATTATTTATTTATTTAGTTTCATTTCCTTTAGTTTTATTAATTTTTTTCTTATTATATATTATTTATTATTTATTTAATTATTTTTAAAATTTTATTTTTTATTCTTATTTTTATTTTAAAAAAATTTTATTTTCACACCTAGTTTACATCAGACCAAATCAAACTTTGCACTGTCAATAGTTACCTCGACATTAATAAAATTTCATGCATCATTAAGAGGATAGATTGCGAGCTCAGTTTCATGTCATACGATTCGCGGAAACTTTCGCTGCGTGGACAAGACAAATTTGAATTATTGATAGCGTGGAGCTACCTCAATCAGAACTTGCCCGCATCAAGCTGCTAATCAATCGATCAACTTGTCAGCTGTCGGAAGTGGGCCAAAGGCCGTGCTAAGTGTTTCCAGGAACTCAACTGCCACGCCCACCCATTGAACTGTGGCACTTAAAAAAAATAGAAGGAAGCTAAACAAAACAATGAAATAACAAATATCGGTTAAACGTTTCAATTTCCGCTTCCGTTTCCCGTTGAGCGTTTACGTTTGCATGTGACCCTTATTAAGCCACTGATTGCCTTTATAGATTTCGATTTACACGCGAACATAGTAGTGCGCCGTTATTAATGCCTGTCACTTGACATTCCGTTAACGCGTTGCGCTGATAAATCGTATGGGAAATAGAGGCACAAGCAACAACAACAACATCCACATGGAGGGGGCATTACAATAAGCAAGTCGCCAGCATACATGGAGCCGAGGCAAACACATTTTTGCCGCCTGACATTGCATTATTTATCGATAACAATTAGCAGTGATGCATGAAATGCGATAACATTAATTAGCCCCGGCTCGGACGCTCCACAATAGAGCAGCCCGGCCCCGAGTGGCCAGGCAAACGGCGCTATGCATATAAAGCATGTGCTGGGCCCCCCTGCCCCCTCCCCCAGTCCCCAGTCAACCACATTTTGGGTGGAAAGTTTATTAGCATGACTTTGGCAATAAAATAGTTCACATTGGCGGCTGTGAGGTGAGTGTGTGTGCCGATTGTGGGCGAGGGCGTTTATTTACCCAATAATTCATGTCTCATATGAGTATAATTTAAACATGGCCAATTTATCGATTAGTATCGATACTTTGCTTTGTATCGAAGCTGAACTAAGTGATATTTTGACTTACGTGATATCAACTCAAACTGTTGGGCTGTTTATCGATGTTTATCGATAAATATCGATAACATTAAACTATGTGTTTAGTGCATTGCTTGCTGCTTTAGTGTAAATTTACTTTTTTGGCCCGAGAGCTTTTAGCTTTAAAGGCGTTGCTTAATTTTCAACCAATTTCCATGCTCAAATAACTGTTTCTCGCCTGTTGTAAAGGACATTGAAGAAGTGCGCGCTGCGATACTGCACACACACACACACACACGCATTGGAGCACAGAGCGTAGAGTGACACAAATACAAGACGACAGATGCCACTTAGAGGGCCGAGGCGGGCGGCACCGAGTGAGTGAGTGGGTGGGTGGGCGTGTGGGTTGGCTGGCGGGTAACACGGGGCGGCACGGGTCGGTGCTGCACAGTGCCTACCCAAGTTGGCAGCCATGTCAACACTTATCTTTATGAGTTTCCGCTTTCTGTAAAGTCATTGACATGTATTCCTCCTGCCGACTGCTGCATACTTACGGCGCTCCGCGATGCCAAAAATAAACGCACAGCTGCCGCACGAGGTGATGTGGCAAGAGCAATAGAAAGCCAGATAAAGAGAAAGGTACAGAGAGAGGGAGAGACAAAGAGAGTAGCGAACAAGTGGGGGCGAGAGACATCAGCAGTCAAGCAGCTCGTAATATTTGCGCGTGTTTATTTGCTTCTTGCATGTGTGCGTGTGTGTGCGTGTGTGTGTGTGTGTGTGTGTAAGTTGCCTACTTTTCGGCATCATTTGAAAATCTCATAGCCTGATTCGCTATATGCTGCTTGAGAGGCCATTGCAAGCAATTGCGTGTCATGGAGCCCTACAGCTGGAGCCCCGAACTACATGAAGGCGACTGAGGGCGCGGAAGCTGTAGAGGCAAGCGGAAGGCGCGTTTTCCAATCGTCCGCGACATTGAACCAAATTGTTGAAATCGCTGATGCGCCGTTGGGCGTTAAATGCCATAAATTACATTTTGGATAGCGCCCAAAGAGGCGAAAAGTCAGGGAGACAGAAGACCTAAAGGGGCGAACTGGAAAGATAAGGAAAGCCAGAACTACAGCAATGATAGATATGCAAAGCTTGCCTTATCGATTTGTCTGTCTATCGTTGATCGATATAATATCGATTATGGTTTAATTTAGCTCCAAGAGCTTCCTGCTTAAGAGCAAGAATTTATAGTGAAACAGAGAATCCTAAGATGCGTCTCTCAAGGTATTGTTTCTGCAGCTTTTGCAGCTCTGTCTTCAAGTTTTTCCTATCCTTGGTTCTCATATATCAATGATCAGTCCCAAGTCCAAGTCTAACTTCGATTTCCGCCCATCCTGAAGTTTTTCCGGATCATCAATGAACAATGGAAACCCTTCAATAGCTCTGCTATTAATTATTAACGCCTCAAGCAGCTGTCTGTAGTTGACAATAGTACACTTGAGTGGCACCCACCCACACACACACACCCACCCACTCACACACACATTATAAGCTGCCAATGTCCGTGGCAGAGCCGTAGTTGCTGCCACAAAAATAATGCGTGTGGCAAAAGTTTTTGGCAGCAGCTTTAAGGGCAACAGCTTGAGCAGCGCCTCGTGCTTTTCACTTTTATTATCCTTTATGTGCGATTTCACACCTTCAATTGCACGCAGGTGAAGGGAGTGTGTGCGGAATAAGATGCCACACGTAGCAGCAAATCAAAATCTTGAATTTATTCCACATACGAAGCGCATGAATTTCAAATTACTGTGGGAACAGCGCACAGAACAGAACCAGTACCAGTCTGAGTGTGTGTGTGTGTGTGGGTGTGTGGGTGTGTGGGTATGTGTGTGTGTGTCTGCTTGAATGGGAGGGTGTGTTACGTAGTTGTCCAAAGCCTGCCCAAAGACGTGTGAACACTGACACGGCACACACACACAGGCACTCGGCCTGACTGACTGACTAACTCTCTCTCTCTCCCTCTCTCTCTCTCTCTCTCTCTCTCTCTTTCTATGTATCGCACTTTCTCTGTGTGCTTCTTATTGCTAGCGCCATTCTCTTGTTTATTTCCATTTCCATTGCCGTTCACACTGCTGCTTGACTGGCAGGCGAAACGTGTGCAACACGTTACATGTGGCAGACAAAGAGAGAGAGAGAGAGAGAGAGAGAGAGAGGGCGAGGCAGAGTGAGAGAAAGCGGACATGGCTCTAATGACTGCGCTGTGGCTGTATCTTAACATTTTTAAACCTTTTTTCATACGCCTTTTGGTATTATTTGGCACTTTTTTGTTGCCTGCGGTAGGCGGTGCGCGGCAAGCTGGCATGTGGCACGGCAAAGCGGCTCATTTGAAATTCATGCGGCCACTCACTGGGTGCATAAAGCAATCAAATCAACCACAAACACACACGAGTTGCCGTTGCCATTGCTGTATCTGTTGCTGCCGCTGCTGCTACCGTTTGGGGCAGAGTCGCAGTTCAGGTTTTTAGCAGCTCTTTTGGTTTCATACACGTTTCACTCGTGTAAATAATAAATAAGCTTAGCATACTTTGCGCCGCACGCCGAACGTGCTAAGGCCAACATTGGCGGCATAAAAACGCCGACTATCGATTGCAACAACAACAACAATCGAGGAGGAGGAGGAGGAGCTGGAGGAGCAGCAGTTGTGGTAGCAATCGCTACCGAAATCCCATCAAACCGAAAGCGAAAGCTGCCACTTGTGCGCTGCAACCCTTTTATTATTATTTTGCTCTCCTTTATTTGCTTTCTTCGTTTTGTTTTATTTAATGCCTTAGCTAGCAGGCCAGCCATGATTTATGCATTGAGCCCTGGCCCGGCCAGGAGGCGGCAAGACTCTGCCACATTTGCATGCTAAATCAGCGCCGAGCCTGAGCCGGCCCAGCGGCAGCAGCAGCAGCGCCACTCGCTCCAAGCACGCGTAGGTGCGAGCATTTACCCAGATTTGCATTTAAGATTGGCCTAATGCGACGAATTGATCTGCTCCGGATCAGTCAAAGAGAGATTTGCATGAGCACGTGAGACGTAAATGCTTGCCCCATGAAGGTAATCCCAGAGCAGGTCTTTGAGATATAAGATAGTCTGTTAGTTTTATATGATATTAAGTCTTGACACTTGATGGTAGTAAACTAAAGACATCGATAGATATCTATAAATATATCGATATAAATCTAGATAGTTCAAAGAGCAATCTTAAGATACTTATCGATTGATACCAATAAGTATATCGATAGTAATTTAGAATACTAACTTGACAATCGTTAGCAAACGTAGGATGCTTATCGGTATTTATCAATGCATTTATCGATAACCAACCTGAAGACTTCAATTACAATCGATGGCACATTTAAGGCATTTATTGAAAGAGATACGTATATCGATAACAATATACTATCGATAGTTGCCCATTAAATTAACGATCCCTTCCAATCAGGCACATCCAATAGAGATAATCGTATATTCAGCTAGTTATCATTTGAAAATGCATAGATCCATCTGTTATATAGAAATATTTAATATTTATATTTATATTTAATAACAATACAGTAACTGTTATCGACAAACTATCGAAATTCATTATTCTACGCAGCCCAAATGGGTATTACTAACGACAGCTACGCTGCCAGTTCAAACAATTCTAAGCAGAACTTTTGCCACTGCACTATAGCTCGCCCTCTGCCTGCCTCTCCCTTCCAGTCTCCCAACCTTTCACTCCACAGCTAACCCAATTAGTAGTGCAATTAATGAAGTGCAATCTATACAAAAATAAGGGCAAGAGAGAGAGAGAGAGAGAGAAGGAAATCGCATAATGCGAAATGCTGGAGAGAAAAATCAAAGCAGCGCATAAAAGTATGCAATGGAAAATAAAATTGTGAATGGAGCGGGGTCGGCGGGCGGTAGATTGAGCTGCAATTGAACAGAGTGGGGCGCAGAGGTGGGCCAACGGCTGCTGTGCCAACAGCAATTTGTCTTTTCATTAATTATTTAGCTAGCAAAGCAAAGCAAGCTGCGAGAGCGAAGCGCCGCCGCAAATGTAGGCGAAAAATGGCAAAAGAGGCGGGGGCCGAGGGGAGAGCGTGGCTGGCGTTCGTGCTTGCTGGAATATTGACAGTTAATTAATTGAATCTGTTCAACGTGTTGCAGCAACACAAGCAACAGCAGCAGTGGCAGTGGCAGGGGCAGGGGCAGGACCAGCTATGGGCGTGGCATGAGCCAAAGTTTAAAGTACAATTGTGCAAAAAGTTGTGCACTTAATTGTCTGGGCCAGCGGAAATGTCGGCAACTAGTTACAAACTTTGGTCAAGTTTGCGCGCTGCAAGTGGCAAGTGGCAAGTTGCAAGTTGCAAGTTGCAAGTTGCAACTAGCGCATAAAGTCATTAAAGTTTCAATTCGATTTGAGCTTCCACTCACGCCCTATCTTAATGCTAACAAATTAATACGTTGCCAACTGCTGATGCGCCAGAACGAATGAAAAATCCAAATAAAAAAAAAATAGAATAAGCAAAATATATTTGTCGGCGCTCCACTTATGCAGCATTTATGCCGCTGATTAGTGGCAAACGCTGCGCTCAGCACAAAATACAACAAAAATCAATGCGGGCTGCCGCGCTGTCACTGCCACACTTGTTATCAGTCAGCAGCAGCACGCGCAGCTGACGTTTTATGCCCAGCGCCTGCCGCGGCAGCCGTTTAGATACAGCGCAAATGTGTGTTTATGTGTGCGTGTGTGTGTGTGTGTGTGTGTATTGTAGCCTACTTTTTGGCATTTGAATACGCATTTTATTGGGCCATTCATAAGGTTTGTCACATTGACAGCAGCAGCAGCAGAGGCAGCTGTAGAGGGAGCTATAGAGGGAGCAATAGAGGAAGCTATAGAGAGAGCTACACTTCAGCGTGCTATGCTTTAAGCTGCTTGAATATTTACTTTTTAGATATTTCTACAATTTTTATACCATTTTGTTTATAGCAATTTTTAGTCATAGCCTCCAGAGCGCAGTTAGCGCTTCAGCAATGAGTCTTAAGCAATACACATAAGCCTTTAACTTGGACTACTGAATCACTTCATTTCTGTTTCCAGTGCTTTGTCAGAGGCTCTAGGCTAGATGTGAGCTGGTTTGAATGCGCTGTCTGTTCAGCAGCACAGCTGCGTCTACCAATGACTACTGCAGCTATAGGCCTTGCTAGGCAGCACTGAGTCAGCTTCACTTAAGTGAATTAGGGGCCTGTTATATATGATTTATTTGTGTTGATTTAGTCATCTTCCATTCTAATTTTATACACTTACAGCTGTGATGAGTTGTGAACACTCAGTGTGCCTGTCTCTTGTCAATCTGCTTTATCAGAATGCGAATTTCTAGTTTCTACACAGACAATCATAGCGACTCACTCTGTATGGCCTACGTGGTCCTCCCTCTCACTCAGCAATGCACACGACTAAGTTTAGACTCAACTAACTTCGACTCATTCTCTCTTCGACTCATTCTCTCTTTGACTCATTCTCCCTTTGACTCATTCTCCCTTTGACTCATTCTCTCTTTGATTCATTCTCTCTTTGCCTCATTCTCTCTGACTCATTCTCTCTTTGACTCATTCTCTCTTTGACTCATTCTTTCTA
Source organism: Drosophila peninsularis (assembly GCA_035047485.1). Lineage (NCBI taxonomy): Eukaryota > Metazoa > Arthropoda > Insecta > Diptera > Drosophilidae > Drosophila > Drosophila peninsularis. Next base: position 3,792,012 of record JAWNPN010000028.1, read on the forward strand.
TGACTCATGTTCTATTTGACTCATTCTCTCTTTGACTCATTCTCTATTTGCCTCAATCTCTTTGACTCATTCTCTCTTTGACTCATTCTTTCTTCGAGTCATTCTCTATTTGCCTCATTCTCCCTTTGACTCATTCTCTCTTTGACTCATTCTTTCTATGACTCATGTTCTATTTGACTCATTCTCTCTTTGACTCATTCTCTATTTGCCTCAATCTCTCTGACTCATTCTCTCTTTGACTCATTTTCTCTTTGACTCATTCTCTCTTTGACTCATTCTCTCTGACTTATTCTCTCTTTGACTCATTCTCTCTTTGACTCATTCTTTCTATGACTCATGTTCTATTTGACTCATTCTCTCTTTAACTCATTCTCGCGTTGACTCATTCTAGCGTTGACTCATTCTCTCTTTAAATCATTCTCGCGTTGACTCATTCTCGCGTTGACTCATTCTCTCTTTGACTCATTCTCTCTTTAACTCATTCTCTCTCAGAACTGAGTAGTGAGCAGCCAAGATGCACACTCATAAGAGATCCTCATCATAGATCCTGTTACCTATCATAGATCCTCTTTCTTCTCCCCCCAACTCAACCACTTGCAGCTTGGCTCACCTTTTGCTCTGCATTTGCTCTTTTTCTCGGTGGGCAAAGCAAAATTAAGTTTGAATTATTTTGTGATTGCATTTATGCGTCGGTCAAAGCTCGCGCTTCTCTGTTGCTCTGTTGGGCTGCGGTACGTGGCTCGGCTCCATTAATTTGCAGCAGGGCAGCCAGCATACAACATACAACATACAACAACACGCAAACTGTGAGGCGGGGCTGTCGTACACTTACGACTTATCCGGAGTCGGGGTCGGAGGCAGCAGTGGGGCCGGGCCCAGGGCTGATTGGTCACGTGCCTGGCGCACGGGGCTGGGCTTCAATTCGTTGTGATTGCTTTGTATCGATTACAAAATGCATTACAACATTGCCACATGATAAATAACTTCGAATGGGCCTTTCAAAGTGGGTGGGGCTGGGATGCGGCTGGGTCTGAGTGCGTGTCCCTGTCCTTAAAATTAATGGAAACAATGAGCATCGCGTTAGCTGTACAAACTCCAACTGCGTGCGCCACATATTTAAATTCGCCCGATCACATGTCAAGTGCTATATAATATTGATTAAATTGCTGCAGCAGAAAGGCCATCCATCACAAGCTTCTAATTCACAGCTGAGGCGAACCATGTCTAACCAAGCCTTTTAAGCAAATTGTTTTTGTTCATGATTCTTGGCATATGCTTTGGAGGTATTCATTTTTAATAGCTTCCAATTGGTAATCAAAAAGTGTTAACAAATAATCTATTTTAATAGATTATAATATTTATATTAGTCTATAATAATTGGTCAAAGTGTTCTACTTATCTACTTCTTTCCCTATCTATCTGTATGTTCCTCTTTCTCTCTCCCTCTTTCTCTCTCTCTCTCTCTTTCTCTCTCTCTCTCTCTTTCTCTCTCTCTCTCTTGGCCTTTCTCTCTCTCTTGGCCTTTCTCTCTCTATGTGTCCCTCTCTCTATCTGTATCTTTAACTCTTCCTCGCTCTGTCTTTATTTCTCTCTCTTTGTGTATCTATGTCTGTCTCTTTTTCTCTGTTTCTCTCTCTCTTTTTCGCATTCTGCAACTTCCTCTTTCTCTCTCTACCACTATCTCTCTCTTTCTGTCTCATTCTCCCTCTCTCTCTCTCTCTCTCTCTCTCTCTTTCAGCATCTTTCTCTCTCACTCTCTCTCTCTCTCTTTCTGTTTCTTTGTCTCTCTAGTTCCTTCTCTCTTTCTGTAGTTTCTCTTTCTCACCATCTGTATATCTGCCTGTCTCTCAGTATCTTTCTCTCTCTCTCTCTCTCTCTCTCTTTTGCTTTCTGCAACTTTATCTTTCTCTCCAGCTCTCTCTGTCTCTACCATTATCTCTCTCTTTCTGCATCTGTATATCTGTCTGTCCCTCATTATTTTGTTCTCTCTCTCCCTCTTTACCTCTCTCTCTGTCTTTAGCCAATCTCCCTCTCTAGATCTCATTCACATTCTCTCTCTCTCTCTCTCTCTCTCTCTCTCTCTCTCTCTCTCTCTCTGTCTGCTTTTTTCCCTATGTTTCTCTCTATCTCTCTCTCTCTCTCTCTTACATTATTACAATTTCTTATTTGTTCAGTGTGACCATATCGTATTAGTTTCAATTGAAAGCCTATTCACTTATGTTTCTCCTCCAATTTAGTCCATATTTGCTCTGGCTCCCTCATCATCTCTCTCCATTTCACACTGTCTCTATCTCCATTATGTTTCCCTCCTGCTGCTGCTTATTCCTGGCGCTCAGTGTGACCGTGTGCTATTACTGTCTATTTGACTTTTTAAAAGTTTTCTTACTTTTGTCTTAAAACATTTTGCTGCCTCTCTGACTCCTGCTGCTCTCTCCCTCCCTCTCTGCCTCTCGCCCTCTCGCCCTGCTGGCTGAATGTCATTCAAGTTCGCCATTTGCTCAGTGTGACCATGTGCTATTAATAACAAATGAAATTGCCGCCAGGCTAATGCACAGCACTTTGCTAACTTGTCCACAGCGCAATGGTCGTTGTTGTTGCAGTTGTTGTTGTTGCCATTAAGCCACACGTGCCATTGTTTTTTGCCATTATTGCTGCTGGCGCTGCCGTTGCCATGGCACAAAAATAAAATGCAATGACGTGATTATTATACAATTTGTATCAATTTACTTTTGATATGGCGCGCGCAGTTACAATAGCTGCGCCGCAGCCATTGGGCCCACACACTCACACACAGGCGCGTCTCCAGCTTTTATTCGAATTGTTGTTTATTTATGCATATCACTTAATGCATGCAACTCTTGCCCCATGGGCTAATCCGCAATGCCTCAAAACGCCGCCCTTAAGTTGGCTTTATTACAAATGGGAATTATTATTGATATAAGTGGTTCGAGTGTGACTGTCTGTGTGTGTGTGTGTGTTGTGCTCGAACAGCTGAAACAACATGGCACAAGTTGTACAAACTCCTGGGAGACGATGGGGATGGCGATGGGGTGGCGGGTGGCAAAACTCGCTTAAGACATTGCCGCAACGTGCCGAAAGTTTTGTGATGCTTGGACAAGCGCCTGTCACACGCATCCTCCAACCACCCCAGCGACACACACACCCCGAGCACCCCTGCAGCCAGCCAGTGTCACTTGTGTTTCTTAAGTTTATTAAAGAGGCATAAAAGTGTCATTGGCGGTTAATGGTAGGCGATTAGTTGCATTAAGTTGACCAGCAACAGCCACAACCACAGAGCCACAGCACCCCACTCCCACCACTCCCCTCTCTCACTCTGTGACATCCCCTTGAAGTGAGTGCGTAATTGAATAGCAAACGCAGCCACAACAACTATCTCATATCAATTTAGTGCCCAGGGATATTGCCCGTCTTTATGGCTGACAATCAATCAGTTAATGGAAGGTCAAAGCAATCGATTGCCAGCTGCAAATTAAGTTAGAACCTTAACTGGAATATAGAATATAGAAATGCAGTTTGCCCATTAAAGAAGTCTTTAGTCATGGGTTCCTTGAACTCTTACCTTAATTAGCTCAGCAACTGTCAAAACTCAACATTTAATATCGAGAGCTCAATCTTAACTAACTGTCTGGTCTGAGGAAAGTCAAAAATAGATAGCAAATCCGATTGCAGCTGAGTTGGGCCATAAGTATAAATTGTTGTTAGCCCTGCCAGGCAGGAGTCGTGGCACGACGTGGAGAAACTTATTGAAAAGTCATAAGAGCCATAAAATGCGAAAATGTCTTTGCGGGGTAGGCGTGGCAAAAGCTTTAACTTGTCGCAAAAGCCGCATAAAATAAATACAGCGAGTGGCGAAAGGGTATGGGGGCGGGGCAGGGGGAAGGTCTAGCAAATGGGATAACCTGAAACACATTATGCCAATGCGATAAACCCGCCAGCAACGAAATTGTTTTTGGCTTCATCTTCGCCTGGTCGGGCTTTTGCGTCAGCCTCAGCCTCAGCCTCAGCTTCGACTTCAGCTTCAGCTTTTGCTTTTGCTTTTGTAAATCATTTAACACGCTCTCGATTTTTATTTTAATGGCGTTGCCGGAAAGTTTTTAATGGCTAACGCAGCGGCAACAACTACAACAACAGCTTCTGGCTGTGGGCGGCCCTCGTATTATGGCCATCGATAATATGCGCAGCGTTTGGCTAAGTGGCAGGCATCGTCCTGGCATCAAAGTCCTTTTATGGCATGCCACAGCACACTCAAGATGTTGCCAGCTCCCACAGCGAGCGATATATAAGTGTGTATAAGTGTGTGTGTGTGTGTGTGTGGCTGTGTGTGTGTGTATTGAATTATATTCCGGCAGCGTTGGCAAATGTTTATTGCTCAGCATATTCGGTAATTTCTGATGCAAGCGAATTTGATATAACTGCTTAAGCACTGGGCGATTGTTCTGAGAAAAGTAGAGGCAGCGTGAGAAACTTTAACGAATGCGAAACATGAGAAATTGAAGCGCATGCAAAGTGTAAAGTTAATCATTAAAATAACAAGTAGGGAGTGCCCTTCTTAGGACTGTCCGACTGGAAGATGCCCTGAAAGTTATGTAGAGCTCAAGTTCCATATAAAGAGTGCCCTGGTTAAGACTGCTCGACTAGAAGATACTCATACTCCATATAAAGAGTGCCCTGGTTAAGACTGCTCGACTAGAAGATACCCTGACCATTATGAAAGTCTGATATTCTACATAAGAGTGTCCTGACTGGGATTGCCCGACTAGAAGATACCCTGAATGTTGTGTAGAGCTCATATTCCATATAAAGAGTGCCCTGGTTAGGACTGATCGCCTAGAAGATAATCATACTCCATATAAAGAGTGCCCTGGTTAGTACTGTCCGACTGGAAGATACCCTGAACATTGTGAAGAGCTCATACTCCATATAAAGAGTGCCGTGGTTAGGAATGTCCAACAAGAAGATACCCTGAAAGTTATGTAGAGCTCATGTTCCATATAAAGAGTGCCCTGGTTAAGACTGCTCGACTAGAAGATACTCATACTCCATATAAAGAGTGCCCTGGTTAGTACTGTCCGACTGGAAGATACCCTGAACATTGTGAAGAGCTCATACTCCATATAAAGAGTGCCGTGGTTAGGAATGTCCAACTAGAAGATACCCTGAAAGTTATGTAGAGCTCAAGTTCCATATAAAGAGTGCCCTGGTTAAGACTGCTCGACTAGAAGATACCCTGACCATTATGAAAGTCTGATATTCTACATAAGGAGTGTCCGGGCTGGGATTGCCCGACTAGAAGATACCCTGAAAGTTATTTAGAGCTCATGTTCCATATAAAGAGTGCCCTGGTTAGGACTATGCGACTGGTGGATACACTGTATCTCTGCATAGAGCTCATATTCTATACAAAAACTGCTCTAGTCGGCACTGCACGACTAAAAGATACCCTGAACATTGTGAAGAGCTGATATTCCATGCAAAGGCTGCCCTGGTTGGGACTGCATATATAGAAGATACTCTGAAATCTGCGAAGAGTTAATATTCCATATCAAGTTTTCCATAATTAAAGTTTTAGCTCATAAACGGTTAAAGAGTTGAATAAATTTGAGCTGATTTTGTTAGCTTCTCTCTCTCTCTCTCTCTCGCCCTCTCTCTACCTTCAGCTGCGGCTTTCTCTGTCGCTGGCATACCTTTTCCCTCTCTCACAGTCTCTGTGTGCCCCGTGGATGCCTTTCAGCTTGCATATGTGATATGCACAGGCGTCAAATGTTAGCGGCGATGTCAGCAGCAACAGTCCTGCAGGATGCTTGTCGAGCGCCCCGTGCAAAGCTCATCAAATCACAATGCAACACACACACTTTGCAGCATGTGTGTATGTGTGTGTTAATGATAATCATGAATATTATGCTCCTTGTTTGGTGTGTATTTTGGGCCCCGGGCAAACAGTTTGCCTGTTTGCCCAACAAAATGTTAATATGCTGAGCCAGCGTCCCGAAAGCCAAACCAAACCAAACCAAAGCAAAGCAAAGCAGCAGGCGCATTGTTTAAATATTTGATTAGCTTTAGCTTCAGCCTCAGTTTTAGCTTTAGCTTTAGCTTTCGCCTGGAGTCTGCCTTAATACACACTTTCATTTCAGTTTTTCCACCGCCTTCCGTTCGAGTCTTTTGTGCGCAATAAAATCAACTTAATTAAAGTTAAACAAGCAGCTAATCAAATTTTTATTATATAGTCTTGGCCAACACCCTTCAGCGCCAGACAGTTAACTAAACGTGGCGTAATTTCATTTTAAAAATGCATGCTCATGTCTCTGCCCCCCCTCTCTCCCCTCTCTCTCTCTCTTTCTCTGTGGCTTACATGCAACTGCGGGGCACTGACAACGTCTGCAAAGCTAGCGAAATATTTGTTTGTTGTGGCTTTTGTTGCCTGCTCACTTGGAGCGCTGTTACCCTGTTATTAGGACAATGGGGCGTTTAGTTCATATATTTAGATTTTATTCTGTAATTCAAATCAGTTTATATATATTATATGTAGAGTATATGCATATGTGGTAGGCTAACGGCCAGCTGAGCACCTTCAGTCAGCTGTCTTTCGTGCAGTATGATTCTGGCTGCTGGTCAGACTCGAAAAGCTTTGCTTGGCTATCTTCTTGATCAGCACACTCACACAGACGAGCGCCAGCTCAACTGAGCGTAATAGCTGACAAATGCTCACTGGCGCCACGCAGCCACCAAGCACGCCACATGGTGGGGGTACGAGACTCAAAATCATCCACATTGTATTGCTCGAACTCCTCGTCGCCACTAGTCCAACTGCCGCTGATGTTGAGGCGTTCGGCCAGACTCGCATTCGAGCTGAGATTGTGCGAGCTGCTGTTGAGCGGCTGTGAGGTGATGGTGGCTAACTGCTTCAGCGGCAGCTCCTGGCACTGATATTGGCTGCTCGCTGGCAATGCGCTGGCCGGGCAGCAACAGCAATAGCAGCAGCTACACATCTGCGTGGGGGTGCGAGGGAGAGAGCAAGAGATGGTGAGAGAGACTGCTACGACTTATGTAGAAGAGAGCTGTTGAGCTATAGAAGAACGTAGAGGAAAAGAGAAAGAGAGAGTAAGAGAGACTAATGCTACTTATGTAGAAGAGAGCTGTTGAGCTATAGAAGAACGTAGAGGGAGAGATAAGGAGAGAGTAAGAGAGACTAATGCTACTTATGTAGAAGAGAGCTGTTGAGTTATAGAAGAACGAAGAGTAAACTAAAGAGAGAGAAAGAGAGAGAGAGAGAGAGAGAGAGAGAGAGCGAGAGAGTATGATAGACAACTAGTATTACAAAAAGTATGAGTAAAAGAGAGAGAGAGAGAGAGAGAGAGAGAGAGAGAGCTAGAGACAACGCATTGAAGAACACTGAAGAACACAGAAGAGAATCAAGGGAAAAATTATCTTTTAGTAAATGTATCTAAGAACTAGATTGAGATATCTTCAGATCATAGTATAGAATATGATTTTGCGACTTACATATGAAGAAGATTCCGAAGCGCAGAGACTTAAGCCATGAAAGACAGCGCAGACTAGACCAGGAAGAAGACTGGAACTGCTTTGAGCGACTGCAGTGGCAGTGGCAATGCTTTATATAGAGTCGAGCCGAGTGTAAATGAGCTCGGTTTACCTGTGCTCAACTGTTTACAACTTTCGGAGTGAGCAATACAAGCACTTTACAAGCGAAGCTTTGTTCTGCCTTTCGCTAGAACAAAGCACTCCTCGACAACAACTGTTTAGCCAGGCAAAGTGGGTGCGAGTGCTGTAACTAAATACAGTCTCGATTATTCATAATCAGCAGCTGCGTCAAACTCGTTTATGCAAAATGCGAAATGTTTTATGAAATTATATTGAGCGGATTATAATAAAATCAGTGGAGATATGTAGGTGCGTGTGATATTCAAGTATAAATTATAATAGTTATAATTAAGCTTAATGCTGCAGCCATTCAATCAGTGGCTGCTGCTGCTGTTGCCGATGGTGATGATGATGATTACCATTCATCATGATGTATGTATTATGTGGCGGCTTTGGGGTTGGGGGAATTGACATATTGTATTACCAATTTGCAAATGCAAATGCGTTGACAGACGACGGATGTCTAAAATTTCACGCACAAACTGCTGTTAAATGGCCAAAGGGCTGCCATGGCAATGGGCATGGGCATGGGAACTGAATACGGAGCTTTGTGTGTAATTCAAGTCCAGTTCAAAGTGAACTTTGAACCAGGAGTATTGGTTGTACCCCCTGATTGATTGGGCCAAACACCTGACTGGCGTCAGCTGGCAGCTGGCTAAAAGGCAAAATAATGTGCGCCATTTCCCAGATCCACGTCCGTGAAGACTTCAATTTCATCTTTGACGGCCACGCCTGAGTGACGCTCAGCGGAGGCGTTGCCCTTCCGGGCAGGCTGTGGCGCCGTCCGCTCTGGCAGCAAGTGACTGAGATGCACATCCGCACGGATGCTAATCTCCTCGAGGCGAGCCGGCGAATGGGAGCCGCGAGAGGCCGCTGCCGCCGACGGCGATGGGCTCTCCGGCTCCGGCTGTATGGGCCGCAAGGTGCTTGCCAGCAGCGGCGGCTCCAGTTCCAGCTGCTGGCTGTGCCTCTGCCTGTGCCGCTGCTGTGCCTCGGGCGTCGACGTCAGCCTCAGCACCAGGTCCAGCTCCAGCTCCAGCTGCAAGTCCAGCTCCGACATCATCTCCAGCTCCGGCTCGGGCTCCGGCTCCGGCTGCTCCACTTTGCTATGGCTCGACGAATGCTGCTCGAGCTGATCGGCAAAGGTCTGCTCATCGTCGTCCTCCTGCTGCTTGATGCAGAAGGCAAACAAGAAGCAGTCGGCCAAGAAGCGCATTGCTCGGCTGCCCGCCCACAACTGGCCAGTGGACGGGCGCCGGCGGCCAAGTCTCGCTGTTATATACAGCGCGGGCAGTTGCTTTCGCTTAATTGAAACGCAAATTGATTTTTCTGTTTCAGTTTCGGCACAGGTCTGTCAGCTGTTTGCTTATCGAGCAATCGATGACAGGTCGCAGCAGCTGCTTCTTGCAATTTTTTTTTTTTTCTGTTTTGTTTTTTCTATAAATACATTTTCCTTCGGCTTAGCACAGTTTCTGTCTTCAGCTTCTTCATTTTGTGCTCTTTTCTCTGCAGTTTCAATTTCAATTAGCCGGGGCGGAGGCAGTCAAACGCAATTTACACTTTTCGTTGTCTACTTTCGTGGACGCCACGCCCCCTTGGCCAAACTTGGACCCTAATGAGTTTTGTAATTATGCAAAGTTGAACATAATTAGAACAGCAGCTCAAATACAAAATTACTCGAGATGAAATTCAAAACGGAATGAATAAAAGCATTCACAATGGGTGGAGGTGCTGCTGGGGCTGGCCTGCCAAATATCCCCCAGCTGTATCCTGCCAGCTGTTCATAAACATTGCGTTGATAAACGCTGAGCAGAACGAAAGCCGTCTACGGCCAGTTGAAGCAAGCAACTACAGTAGCCATTGGCAGTTAGAGAAGTTATAAGAGTATAGCAGATTGCAGAATCTAAGCTGATGATATTTCTTTATATATAGCTGAACTCTTCTATCGAAACTGACTCATTAGTACAGTACTCACTGGCTAATGCACAACTTGAGTAAATAAAGAGGAGCAAATATATAAAGTGATTCTGCTGCTTCTGCTTACGCATAGCCATGAACTTGGACTCGAAGCAAAACACTTGCAAATACAGTAGCTATTGGCAAATAAAGATAATAATAAAAATTAATATATGTTTTGATGTGAATAAGAAATTTGTGTTTTGATTGTCGATTACGCACTCGAGCCCAGGTTCAAACCCTTTCATAATATATGCAATGTCTCTTTCGTTCACTACTCTCTTCTGTTAGCTTCTCTCTAGTGTTAGCTACACTCTTCTCTTAGCTACTCTCTTCTGTAAGCTTCTCTCTCTTTTTTAACTCCTGTCTTTTGTTAGTTTCTCTCGTCTGTTACCTACACTCTTCTGTTCGCATTCATTCATATCTCTCTTCTGTTAGCTTCTCTCTTCTATAAGTTACTCTCTGTTGTTATCTTCTCTCTTCTGTTAGCTTCCCTCTTCTGTTACCTTCTCTCTTCTGTTAACTTCTCTCTTCTGTTAGCTTCTCTCTTCTGTAAGTTACTCTCTTTTGTTAACTCCTCTCTTCTGTTAGCGACTCTCTTTTGTTAGCCACACTCCTCTGTTAGCTTTTCTTTTTTTTGTTAACTCCTCTCTTCTGGTAGCTTCTCTCTTCTGTAAGTTACTCTCTTTTGTTAGCTTCTCTCTTTTGTTAACTCCTCTCTTCTGTTAGCTACTCTCTTCTGTTAACTCCTCTCTTCTGTTAGTTTCTCTCTTCTGTAAGTTACTCTCTTCTGTTAGCTTCTCTCTTATGTTAGCGACTCTCTTTTGTTAGCCACACTCCTCTGTTAGCTTCTCTCTTTTGTTAACTCCTCTCTTCTGTTAGCTACTCTCTTCTGTCAGCTTTTCTCTTCTGTTAACTTATCTCTTCTGTTAGCTTCTCTCTTATGTTAGCGACTCTCTTCTGTTAACTTCTCACTTCCGTAAGCTTCTCTCTTCTGTTAACTTCTCTCTTCTGTAAGTTACTCTCTTTTGTTAGCGACTCTCTTTTGTTAGCCACACTCCTCTGTTAGCTTCTCTCTTTTGTTAACTCCTCTCTTCTGTTAGCTACTCTCTTCTGTCAGCTTTTCTCTTCTGTTAACTTATCTCTTCTGTTAGCTTCTCTCTTATGTTAGCGACTCTCTTCTGTTAACTTCTCACTTCCGTAAGCTTCTCTCTTCTGTTAACTTCTCTCTTCCGTAAGCTTCTCTCTTCTGCTAGCTACTCTCTGTTGTTACCTTCTCTCTTCTCTTAGCTTATCTCTTCTGCAAGTACAGCACTCATAGGCAAATAAGCAACTTATTCAGGTTCAAAGCAAGCTTCAAGACAGTTCATATCCTTTCATATAATTCCATTTCTCTCTCTTCTCTTTCTCTTCTCATCTTTCTACATTTCACCTTCTAACTACAACCAAACACTGCCACACTCCAGCCAATCAGCTCATTCCCAGCACATATTCTGCTATATTTTTAAAGAAATATTTAATTGAACAACAATAACAATTTATTTGTCTTTGGCTCATGTTTTGTCTCTACTGCAATTTCAAAGTAAAGTCTCAAATATCCATAAATTTTGTTGTTTGCATTGAATCTGCTCGCTGAATCCAGAAAACTTCACAAATTTCCCAAACAAATAAAGCGAATTTGTGCAAATTGCACAATAATTACTTTTGCGAGGCGAATGCAATATTTATTTCATTTAAAACTCAATTAAAATCAAAGCAAAATATTTCGCCAGCAATGCGAGAGATATGAATGAAAATTTTCAAAAAAAAAAAAAAAAACGTAGAGGAGGAAATATGCCTTTGGTTGTGCTCGGTTTGCAATGCCAGTTGGATATAGAGAATTGTGGTTTGTTGCCCAAATTTAAGCTTTCAAACTCTGGATTGGAATGGCGCTGTCAAAGAGCTAAGCGGGTATATTAGTTGTGGATGTTGCTTGCTGAGCTATTCAAGCCTTTTCTTAGCTCTAGGCCTTGAAGGTTTTTTCAGTTAAATCTGAAGACTTTTAGTACTGTGAACACAGCTTTAAACCCGCATGGAGCAGTCGTCTATGGCCGTCTAAGTTTTTTATTTGTTTTCTATATGCCATTTTTTTGCTGCTCCTTTTTTTTGGGTTGCGGCCAGGCAAACTAGAAAAATATCAATGTCATTTACAGGCCTTGGGCTAAATTGGGGGTTGCTGCTGTCAGTTGTGCGTGTGGTTTGTCTAGTGTTGCTGTTGTTGCTGTTGTTGCTGTTATGTAATGTTAGATGTCTGTTTGGTGTATTTTGTGCGTGTGCTTCTTTTTGGGGCACATCATTGCGGTTACACTCGGGTTGGCTGGCGTTTTGCCACTGTGCAGTCTATGCTGAGGATTTGCTTGTTGTTGTCCAATTTGTTGTTGCTGCTTGTTTATTTGGCTTTGGTCTCGTGGCTGTCAAACCAAGCGCATAACCGCAGAGCGACGCACAGCCACCCCGGGTCCGTCCGCTGTTGCACGTTTGTCGGTTGCCACGCAGCTATTTTCAATTTGTGTTGCATAAGTTCGAGCAGCGCGCCCAACTAAAAATGGAAGCTGCTGCAAATCTCATTTACTCACTTCTATTTTGGACTCTTTTTTTGTTGTGCGGCTTCTTCTGCGGGCAGAGCAAATCCGTTTGGCAATCCGGCACGAGCTTCAACCCCGAATTGAGAACCCATCCGCATTCATTTCTCTCTCTTTTTTTTCTCATTCTGCGTCCTTTTTTCTGGTTTCCGTGGCTGCTTTGCCTGCGCGTCTGCCGCTGCTGCTGCTGCTGTGGTCATGCCCACTTGATGCGTATTTAATTAACGTTAATTGAAATTGATTTATGTATGCAGCGTGCGTACGCTGCCCCCCAGCGCCCCGCCTTGGCTCCACCCTGTTTTGCTGGCCAATCGACAAAATATGCTGCGTGAAATTTGCGGCAAGTTGTTGGATGTCAACAGCGAAAAAATATATATGTATTTGCTGCATGCTGAGGCATGAAAAATTTGCGGCTTCATTAAATTAATTAGGCGAAATAGAAAATTTTCCAGTGGCAAATTAATAAATTCGCTTTGCGGCGGCTTGGTTGAGAGGTAAAGGAGCTGCGGACGAAAGGAGTGAAGGAATTGAGGCGCTGAAGGACTTTGGCATGCTTGACTTGAGTTGCGGTTGAGCTAAGGCAATGAGAGTTGAGCTGAAACTGAGCAGAGCTAAAAAGGGTTTGAGAGGGTTTAGTAATAAACTGGCTAGCAGAGTAGCTATATCTATTTCTATATCTATATCTATATCTATATCTATATCTATATCTATATCTATATCTATATCTATATCTATATCTATATCTATATCTATATCTATATCTATATCTATATCTATATCTATATCTATATCTATATCTATATCTATATCTATATCTATATCTATATCTATATCTATATTTATATCTATATCTATATCTATATCTATATCTATATCTATATCTATATCTATATTTATATCTATATCTATATCTATATCTATATCTATATCTATATCTATATCTATATCTATATCTATATCTATATCTATATATCTATATCTATCTTGAATACTCTGATATCCAGATACTCTGAAAGTTTAAAGACTACGAAACATTAGCTTAAGCTGCGCAAATTAACCAATGAACAGACTTAAAGATCAAACATTTGCTGCTGGCCTTAAGCACAAGTCATGTGCTTATCAAAAGGAGAACTCGTGGGGGCGGGCGGTCGGTCGGTCGGGCGGCAGGTTATCAGATTTTTGATGTAAAAACTAATCAAATCAGCGCGCGGCTGCTGCTGGCTGCTGCTCGAGCCGGGCTTACGAGCGCCATAAAATTAACGAGCGGCGCCTGGAATTGTGCAATGCGTTGGCGCAATTTCCACATCATTAAGTTTTTTTTGTTTGGGTCGAGCGAGGAGCACAAGAAGCGCAGCAATTGCAGAAGCAGAAGCAACTAAAGAAACCAATTCGTGTGCCGCACATTAAAAGAGCTCAGCGAAACACATGTGAAAGCAGCTGCTGTTGCTGTGGTTGCTCCTCCTGCTCCTGCCACCCTCTCCCATCTCCCCCCCCCCCACCTCTCTCTCTCTCTATTGTTGCTTTTAGCTCTTATGCTGATTTAATTAGAAAACGCAGCAGGCGCAACTTTTGTGGGAATCTCCTTTATGGCATAATTTTAGGCGCAGCGAAGTCCCTGCCAGCCGCCCAGCGTTAAAGACAATAAAAAGCGACTGAGCACCTGCACCACCCGCAGCAGCACCACTCGTAAATTAGGAAATGGCATAATAAATGTGAGGCAGCTGCAAATGTTTGCCCAGCAACTTTTTCCAATAAAATCACTCATACGACCTGTTAACCAGATATCACACATACGCATACACATAGGTGTGCTGCTTTACTGCTTTTACTCATGCTTTCTCTCTCTCTCTCTCTCTCTCTTTGTCATTACAGGTGAGTCGTTTGGTTCTTTCTGGCAAATTGCAAATGCCTTTGCAACTGTACTGAAGCTGAAATTGGAACAGTGAGTAGCTCAAAGATCTGGGCTATATATATATATATATATACAGATATCATATTTAGTAAGCTCAGACAATAGTTAGCTAAGAATTGATTTGATTCTCATTATAATAATGAGAAATAAGCTTGAAATACCCAGCTTAGGGCAATCAAGCCTTAAAGGTTGTAAGAGATAATGTTTCAAGGATAAAATTCAAGGATAATGCAGCAGATAAAGTTCAAGGAGATTGATTTTTATAGATAGATTTTAAGCTAATAACCAATCTGAGCGTGTTGGCTGCTCAGTCGTCAGCTTGTTCTGAACTGCAGTAGCTGGGCTCGCCTGACGAGGCATAAGAAATTAAAAATAACAGTAATATTTATGGAAAAGCTTTATTAGCCACAATTAGCTACATCAAGGCAATAACAATGCTCAGTGCTACCATAAACATTTGCAGTAATTCGAAGAGGCTTTTAAGCATATGGAGTTTCATCTGAATCAAGCCAAGATTATTTATTAATAATTTGCTATTGTGAATGCTTTTCTGGAAGATGAGATAAAGTAGGGAAACTGGAGAAACTGGAGTTGTTTGCAGCATATTCCGGGCTTTTAGCTGAGGTGAGGTATATTATTGGACACAGACATTATAGTACAGTTACAGTTTACAGTTAGAATTCTTGTTTATTAGGGAATATGGGAACGGCTCAAAGACAAGGCTAGATTGGCCTGAAAGGTAGCACATATATATATAATATATACTATATATAAGGGAATATATAATATATAACAATAGTAAATAAGGAATATATATATATATATATATATATATATATATATATATATATATATATAATCGGATATTCACGCCAGCTTTAAGCTTTTACAAAATTCACTGATCAAAGAAGCATTTCAATCATTAGCCAAGTTAGTGGAAATAGCAAAAGCAACAACAGAATTATTTCCTGTTCGTTGATCCGCTGTTGTTTGTTTGTTTTCTAATTCCGGCAACAATGAAACGTTGTCTAGAAATTTTCCTAATTATGCGTTACCTGCACGTACCGCAATAGCCGGCTGGCTGGCTGGCTGGCTGGCTGGAGTCAGCGAGCGGTGGAGACAACAGATTTGCAAATGTTTAGCCCCGCCCACCGCCGCTAAGTCAATGGGCCACAAAAACGACGAAACAATAGCGCAAAAATGTCGAGCGTGGAGCGTGGAGCGTCGAGCGGCGAGTGTTGCCGGCGAAAAAGCGAATGCGCTATGTAAATTGCCTGTGCTGACAACGAAGCCCCAAAAAGCTTAGCAGTCCGTGCTGCACAGCAAGCGATTCGCCCTCAACACACACACACACACACACACACTCACACGCACACACCCTCACACACCCTCACACACACACACACTTAACGTTTCTGTGATTAACAATTACAAAACAGCAGCAGCAGAAACCTGCGAAGCGTTTGGCGTATCCAAAAAACCAACAAACAATACGCAGGCGACTGCCATTGTGCAGGCAGCTGGATTTCACTGGCTTGGGCGTGGCTGGGGGCCGGGCGGTGCGGTCGTGGCATTTGCCGGCGTCCGCTACGTGCGTTGCCATAAGCAATTTAGCTAATTTTCTACAACGACTAACGCAAAATAATCGAAGCGTAAGATAACAAAAACAGTTGTTGTTGTTGTTGTTGTTGCTGTGATGCTGCTGCCACGCCCCCGTCCTGCCCCTGCCACTGCCACTGCCCTTGAGTGAGTGAAGCAAAAAAAAAATAAAAATAAAACAAAACAAAGCCAGCAGCAGCAGCAGCAGAATCATTGGTCATGCCTCGACGGAAAGTTTTAGCCAGAGTTGCCATGCTCATGGCCAGATTTTTGTATTTGTTACGTGGGATTTGTTATGCGGTTGTTATTTTTGCCACATGCCCCACGCCCCCGCCCGCTGTGGCGCCGCCGGCAACGTGGCAATTGCGCCACGTTCAGCCATTTGCATTGTCGAATCACAGTTAATATATATATATGTTTGTATTATTTTTCAATGACTGCTCAAAAAGCAACTGTGAACGTTCTCAGGCACTGTGAGAAAGATATATATATACCTCTCTATATATAGCCCATATAACACACTCAGTTCCTCGCCCAGCTTTATAAATTCCGATTTGCGCTCTCAGTTTTTGTTTTCCTGCTGGCCAGTGCATAAACATAACAATAAATGTAATGTTTTGTAGTCTAGTGTAAGCGTAGTTTGTAATAATCATCATCATAATCATCATAAGAGCCATAACATGGGATTTACAGGCGGGCAGGCAGGTTGGCAGCTCCCTCGACCACCCTCCCTCCGTGCCCAGGTCCTGTTTAATAATCGTTGCTTTTTATGCCCCTGGCCATGGCTGCCCGCTGCTCTGGCTGTGGCTGCAGCGCGTCTCTGTCGACCAGAGCAGCTAAGAATCAAATTTGCCTTGGCCACATTTATTCCTGCACCACAGCACGCCACCCACTCGACTCCTCCCCTGGTCGGCTGCCTCAAATGCCATTTGATTGAATTTTAAATAATGCCTCAAGACGTTTGCCGGCTGCAACGAGTTGAGCTGGGCGCCGGGCGGTTGTGCGTCCAGTTTCTAATATTTTTTCTTATTTTTGAAATGGAAGCGGTCTGGAGGCTGTGCGGTCAGAGCTCTCGAAATAAAAGGACAATGCAGGAATGCCATCAGCTGATTGTTGCTCAAACTCGACTTTGCTTGGCTGCTTTGTGAGCTGGAGGTAGAGATTGTCAGATAAAGTGAAACAGCTGGCAAAAGGAGACGAAACAGCGAAAAGTGCAGTTCAATATTGATAAGCAGACGTCGGCATTGCTAGACTTCTCTAAGATCTAGGCTGTATTTAACTGATATATCTATTAGAAGTAGTTAAGGCCTTCAAGTTAACTGCTTCACTATAACAGTTAAGTGCTTTAACTGGACAAGTCAAGGACTGTCCTATAATAAGTTTGTCCTAGCATAAAGCTATCCTATCATAGGATCCGACTTGCGGCTGCTTCGCTCTCGGCAACATCGATAAAAGCTACAGCTGCTCGCTTTGGTGTGCAATTTGAGAATGTCTTTAATCTTCATTAGGGATCATAAGATAGGGATAGGGAGCATCGACAGAGCGAGCGTGAGGAGAGGGATCATAGGATGAACGAGCAGAGGCAGAGTGAGCACAGAGAGAGGGAGCACAGGCAGAGTGATCATTGGAAGAGAGCAGAGTGAGCAGAAGCAGAGTGAACATGGGGATAACGAGCACAGATCAGAGGGAGCACAGCTCCAAAGGGAGCACAGAGGGGGAAATCATTGGGAGAATGACCATAATCACAGCTAGCATAGGGAGAGGGAGCATAGGAAGAACGAGCAGAGGCAGAGTGAGCACAGAGAGAGGGAGCACAGGGAGGGAGCACAGGCAGAGTGATCATTGGAAGAGAGCAGAGTGAGCGCAGCTCCAAAGGGAGCACAGAGAGAGCAATCATTGGGAGAATGACCATAATCACAGCTAATCACAGCGAGCAAAGTGAGAGGGAGCACTGAATGCAAGAAGAACGCGCATCAGGAGATCAGCCCAGAGGAGAGCGAGCATAGCAAAAACGAGCACAGAGCACCTCTGCCGCTCCTACAAATGCAACTTCAAGTGGTCATATTAACTTATCACTATATAAAACATGCACATGCTCTATGATCACTTCCAAAATAGATTCCTAATCACAGTCAATCCAACTCACTTTCCACATTCAACAGCTTCAACTTCTAGCAACCTCTGCAGCAACTCAGCAAATAGTTTACTCCTCTCATAACACTTCATATATGCATAGGATTATTCCTAAACATATATCCGACATTATTCCTTTGATTCTTCGCTTGCTCTTACACCTGCGCTGTCCAGTCCCGTCCAGTTGGGCATTAAACAGCAGTCCTTAGTGCTTGTCTGGTGCTCGACTGTAAACGTGTGTGTAAGTGAATTAAATAAATTTCGTAGCGAATTCCGTTGGCAAGACAAATGCGCTTATTGACTTGAAACGGCCGCGCATAAATTTTGCAGCTGCTACTTTGGCCCCCCAGCCAGCCAACATGTCCGACAGCCAAGCTTTTCACGAAGCTCGAGTCCACCTGTCTGTGTATAAATTAACTGCAACTCCAACTGTCGCACGCGGCCAGCAGCTCGCTCTCGCTCTCTCGCTCTCTCTCTCTCTCTTTCTCTCTCTCTCTCTATCTGCCTCTGCCAAGGTGTGACAAATGTTCAGGTCCAAAGATTTGCTGCTCCTGACAGTTGTCTGGCTCTGAGTTGAGCCAAGAGCTGAGCCAGGACACGCTGCCCGGGCACTTAAATTGATTGCAGTGCATTAGCCTCGTGCAGCTATAGGGAGTGAACGAGAAGGAGAACGAGAAGGAGAACGAGCACATAGCATGCGTATTATCCACTGATTAGCGCTTCAAATATCAGCCGCTACAAGGCTAAAAGACAAGACTAAGCAATATCTAATAACTTTGACTGTTCTTAGCCAGCAGCGCTGCCTTTGGCTTTTACTGTACTTCAAGTATCTATACTTTGTCTCTATATATATATTAAAGCCGACAACTTCCCCTAGGCATATCATCTCTGCTTTTGCTATAATTTCATTCCTCTAATAGCTGAAGCTGAGCTTTATAAATAAAGCGCAATATACTATTCAACTTATTCTGCCCTCTCTCTCTCTCTATCACTTTCTCCTGCTCTTGCTCGCTTCTTCATTTGCTTTCACGTCTAGCTTTGATGGCATTTAATTTCCCAGTCCACGCTGAGAATCACGCAGCCAACTCCATCACGTTCCTTAGCTTATCCTTCTGCACGCGCCGCCTTAGCTGCCCCCCTAACCCCCGCTCTCGCTGTGTCCTGATATCTCATAATTGCATAGGCGAGTTAGTACTCATTAAAAGCGTTAATCGCTGCGCTGCTCTGTCGTTTCGATTACGCTTTTCTGTGTTTGCATTTGGAGGACTTTACTTTTAATTCGGTGCCAAAGCGCGCTGGCGCAGGCACCGACCGACGCAATTCGGGGCACAAACCGATTTGCATAAATTTACGCGCAATGATAGCCTCTCATCGCCTCTCACCGGCATCCTCGCCGGCCCCTTCATGCCCCATCACTTTCGGCGTGATGAAACGCTGTCGTCGCGCGTCTGCAAAAGCCAGCGGCGCTGTTGCCGACAATGACACTGGGCAGGCCAATGGGTTGAGTTGGACTAGAGCATACCCTGTACGCAAGTGAAAGTAAATCTTTGCCCAGCTTGAGGCACCCTAGATGCCTGGATGAAGCTGAGGTTTGCTCCATTGCCAATGGCTATCAGAAACCAACTTCGACTGACTCACATAAATAAAAGTTCAGAGTAGATTTATTATTACTTACAATCCGCAATCTCCTTTAAAACTCTCCAACTCCTGCGCGTATCTGGGCTAGGGTATAGAAGGACACTTAATTAAAAATTTTATTACGCAAATTTTGCCTTTTGTGTCGATAATTTTATGCTTATCATCGGCGCCGAGCTGCTGGCGGCTTCTAATTTGCAACATCAGCGCTGGGCTGGGCGGGGGCCACGGCCACTGTCGCTGCGGCAAAAGGTGTTGCAAATACGCACAGTGACTACAAAGACAAAAAGCGGACCCAGACTCCCGCCTGCCGCCCACTCTGCAGCCAGCGGGCAAATACATAAAAACGGAAATTAAAAAGGAAGCCAACGCAGCAAACTCACGACACGGCCAGCGATTACTTGTGCTGCTGCTGCTGGCAGTTGGCGACTCGGACTCGGACTCGGACGCGCTTCGCGATATCGTCTTGGACGATTTTGCTGTGCCACCACAACTACCCCTGCCGCTGCCCAGTCGCTGCCCCTACTATTCCCTAGCGCCCGGCTTCAGCGGAAGTTTTCGCTTAATATGCAGGAAATTTCATTAAAGTTGCTACAACTTGGCCAGGGCTGTGCTAGGGTTAGAGCATCCGCAGGTGGCGCACGTTGAAGCTTTGTCACTTGATCGCCATTATTTTGATGCTCATCAATTTGGCTATCTTTCTGGCAGCTGGCGTAACCAATTAGCTGTTAAAACCTTCTACTTAGACTGGAGCTGCGAGTGCTGCGTTACGTCACTTTAATGCTTACGTACTGTGGCCAAAGTCACGTCAAAGTTATAAAACTTAATGTGGAATTAGTCAAGCTAAAGACTTGCTAACATTGGAATACGTAGCAGCATGTGACGTAACTGCTTACGGTACGTTATTGATAATGAAACTAATTTAAAGAAAATATTCATTCATATGCATAGCAATGGAATTATTTGAGAAATTTTATACATACATTAAACGCAACGTAAGGAATTGCGTTACGTAAGCCTTAACGTTAGCCGTGTCAAGTGTCAAAGTATAATAGCAGAACGTATTAAGTACTAAGGCTAGCCAACAAAGTCATACGTCGTAAACACATTACGTAACTGCTTACGTTACGTAAATGCTTATGGTACCGCTCGGATATAGGCTTTATTTGATACGTATTCAACTAGAATTACTTTTTAAGCTGAATTCCCTTTTCATAATCTAGTCATAAAACAAAACGTAATGCATTGCGTTACGTAAGCCCTAAAGTGTAGTTTGTGATGTAGTTTGTGCAGTGAATGCTGACATATTGCAACACTCAACGTTGTTTGCCTTCGCCTTACAACATAAGGCGACATGCCATGGCGCAAAGCAAACGAACACGTATCGCACGTAACATGTAACGTAACGTGACAGCTTATGACAAATCCAACAAGCAGACACACATCGTTATTGCCATAATTGATATGCTGACTGGACGGAATGAAGGCAGCAAGAAGTGCTGCCCACTTGCGAGATGATGCTAACTAATAGGCCTATCACAAGCAAAGCTGTCCGTCCGTCCGTTTGGCTGTCTGGCAGCAACAATTGCCTCAATGAGTCGCTGCCACAATCAATTGGACTGCTGGGCAGCCATGTGGCTGGCAGCTGGCAGCTGGCAGCTGGCCAAAACTGAGTTTCAATCATGAGAACGACACAATAACCGGCAAACAGTATAGGCCACACGTCAACGCTTACGCCCGCCGACTGCCAGCTGAAGACATAAAAAATGTAAGCAATGCGGCATTTTACACCTTTTGGCCAAGGACAACACCTCGGCTGGAAAGCTTGCAGCTTGAGTCTGAGGCAGTTCGCAGTTCGCAGTTGCCAACTCTGGCCATCAGTGTGGCAATCAAAAGCAATGATTGCTGCACATAAAACGAAACGGTTATGTTTATCTGGCTTGCGCCCAAAGGCCGCTTACAGCACCAGCCAGCCCCGCCTTAACCCTCGTGCCGGCCACGCTTTTCGGGGCAGCCTAAGTAAAAGAAATGGGGGCGCGAAGTAAATATTTAATGGCCATATAGCTTTCACTCCCCCCTCCTCGGGCGCTGTGCGTAGCTAATGGACTCCAGCGCTGTAAACTGTTACGGTTCTTTTTATTTTGCTTCTTCTTGAACTGGTTCTTCACTGCTATTGTTGTTGTTGTTGTTGTTGTTGTTGTTGTTGTTGTTGCTGCTGTGCTTACATTTTGAACAAGTGCAAATGTTTTGGTTTTTCTCTTTTTTGGTTTTTTGCTGCTTTCGTGGCATTTCATTTTATTTAATTTCAGCTTTATTATGATTATATTTTCTTAGCTGAATAGCTTAATATAATGGCCGCCCGGGCGCCAGCTGAACCGCTCCTGGGCTAGTTAGAGGTGCGCAAAGGAAAGCCAAAGCAAATGGCATGAAAATTGAAAATGAAACGTAACACGCCGCAATTCCGGAAACAAATGGATGCCAATGCCAAAGATGGCCAACCAGAGCACCGCTCTACCACCCACCCCCACCCCCCTCTCTGTCTCTCAGACAACGCGCAGACATGTGCCGTGGCAGTAAACGATAGTTCTAGCCCACTGAGCTGGGGCTCAATTGAACATTGGCAAACGCTTACGCAACGCTTTGTTTGAGCAGCAGCAGCAGCAGCAGCAGCAGCAGCAGCAGCAGCAGCAGCAGCAGCAGCAGCGGCAGCGGCTGCCACCAGACAAATGGCTGCACTCGGGTGGCAACAGTGCCTCCCGACAGCTGCGCCCCACTGCAAGTCACTGTAACCGCACTCGCATCGCCCCGCCCCGCCCTGCCGCCTGTTCGCCCGCCGCTCAAATTTACATGCAGCAAATGAACCTGAAAGCAAGTTCGGTGCACAAAAAACGAAAGCTGAGCCATAAAAAATGCAAGCAGCTCGAAATACCCTCTAGGGTAGCTGGTGCATAGGGTCTATAGGGTATACAGTATCACAAGGATTCACTATAAGAGTTGTCAGAGTAAACAGATCTGAGTCAGGTATGATAGGATCTCTCTTTGCTTAATATTATATATATATATACTTGAATCTGCTTAAAATGCAATATAGCAATCCTTTACTCTCTATATATATGAACATATCGTACAACCTGCAGCCAGCCAGCCAGCCACGCTCACGCAGCTCTACCCAGAAGGTAAATACTTCAATTTGCGCAAAATGTTGTCAGGTGGAGCTGCTGCTGCTGCTGCGTGGAACGGGCGCAAGCGGCACAGAATACGCTGTGTGGGTCAGTTGAAAAATGTAAGATAAATAAACTCCATTCGTGTATTTGCCACAGACATAGCCATAGAACGGAACAGCAGCGGCAGCGGCAGCAGTCGCCCAGGCACCACAGCAATACAAAGTGAAATGGAAAATTGCAAAAGAAATTGAAAAGTTTATCCATACAGACACACACACACACACACACACATACACTCTCCCACACACATGCCTTAATGAAGCTGTCCGTTTGCGGCTGTTGTTGCTTTTTACTGCTGCTGGCTTTGGGTTCATTTCTGGGCTTTAAGCTGTGGGCCCAGCGCTCATGTTTGCTTAGTGCAAGGCTTGTTGCTCTCAGAAATCAACGCACACACATACACCCAGCAGCCAGCGCCCATCTGCACTCGCTGCTCCTATTTTTACCTTACGCAACTAAAGGCTGCCCTCAAACGTCAAAGAGCCACATAAACATGGGGAAGGCCAGAGAATGCAAATGCGTGTGCGAGTGTCTGTGTGTGTGTGTGTGTGTGTTACTATATGGCTTTCAAGTGTTTGACTATGTTGAAGACTTGCAGTTAAGCTAAGCGTTTTTACAAGATTTTTCTGCAATAAAATTAAATATTTTATGCAAAAAAATAAAACTGAAAAAATTTGGAAATATTTGTAAATAATTTTTCTTTGCAAGGAAAAACTATTTAGATTATTTTTAATTATTTTAAAATGTATTATTATTATTAAACCATTTTTAACAATTATTTCAATTACTCTAAGCTCACCTTAAGCTTAGCTAAACAGCTTAAAGCCAATTGAATTTTGTTAGGCAACTTGACAGGTAGCAAGTCGTAGCCAGCTGACAGCTTTCACTCTCGACTTGAACCCAGCGAGACGGTTTGACATCTCTCAGTCAATTACCGAAGGAGAAAAGATATAAAAAGTAAAAAGCAAATGCTAAGCGGGGCGCTCAGCATCAAAGACAATTCGAAATGTGGAGATCCAAATTCAAATTCAAATTGAAGCTAACTCGCGCCGAGGGACACTCGAGTGTTTGGCAGGATGCGGCAAGTGCTGCACGTCCTCACGCTCGTCCTCGTCCAGGTGCGCCATTTAAGTGTTTAAACAAAGGAATCCTTTCAACCTGTATTGACAGCTGTTGTCGTCGGCCTCATTTCCATTACTTATACGCCCCGTGAGCATGCCAAATGCTAATGCCAATAAAAGAAAGTAGAAGCAACAACAGCAACAGCAAGGCGACAAATAAAAAACATTGCAATGTATTATTTTGCAGCGCGTGCTTCTTTTTTTTTAATTTCTTTTTTTTTTTTATTTCATTTTTCCTTTTGTTCCCTTTTAATTAAAAGAAATTAAAATGTAAATTTTCGCTCAGCATTTTTTTCGCTCTGCTTTTACCCCGACTCTGCTGTGTGTGGGTGAGTGTGTGTGTGTGTGTCTCTGTGTGTTATTTGTGTTGTTTATGGGCTGGAGTCTTATTAAAAAGAGGACGAGCTCCATCTACATTAGGAGCAGCAGCAGCTGGCTGGGGGCAGTCTCCTGCGGCAGTGTACACCAAAGAGCAAATGTAAACAACAATTAAATGTTCACTAAGCACACTCGATGCCACCTCATGCATACCTTGCCTCATCTCTGGCATCTCTGGCATATGGCTAACAGCTGTTGTCTGCTGTCATCATCAGATAAATGATTAGAATTTAAATGAAACATATTTTATAGAGCAATGTTTAAGCTTCTTAGGAGTTGACCCAACTGCTAGTTATACTATTCTGAATACTTCTGTTTCTGAAAGCGACAAATCATTAACAATCTCGTGCAATGACTGCGCGAGATCTTCGCAGACTGTGACTGAGCTTTGAATTGAGTTAAGCAATAAGAAATTGGCTTAGGCTGGCTTATGCTGCACATTCATCGGCTGATTCAGTGACTAATAATGATTCATAGCAGCTTGCATTAGTGCAGATAGCGTTATCATTGCGTGGAATGCGCTTTGTAGTGCCTCTCAGTGGCAGCACTCGCACGTGTTTTCGGTGGTAATTGGAATGAGCCAATGGCCAAAACCAACTGTCAAGTGTCCGAGCGAAGTGGACTGCCAGCAGGCTCTGGCTACGGCCGCTGCGTGGCCCAGCCATCAGTTCGCTGGCTGCTCTCGTTGACTGAAGGCGGCAATTACAATAATGCTGACAGTTCTGCAATTTTGCTGCATATGGAACAGCACTTGCATACCCCACAGGCCGCGTCGCATCAGGCAGCTGGAGCTGGAGCCGTCGAGGCAAACGTTGGCTACGGCTGCCGCTGTAGCTGCCGTCACAGCTGTGGGCCTGCACCTGGGGCCCGTGGTGGGCGGTGGCGCAGCCAGGATCATATCCACCGCACCTCTAACCAGGCAGCCCACACCGACGAGCCTCGAGCGCGCCGACCTCACGGATGAGCTCAGATATAGCTCGGAAATGAGTTTGGACTTCAATCCGTACGATGCGTGCTTCAGTGTTCAGCTCTGCAAATGATAGAGCAAGGCCAAGGCCTAGCTTATAAGTGTTTAGTGTTGGAAAATGTTGAGGAAAAGTAAAAAGCGAAAATTTCTTGAGCTCAGAGTGAAATTCTATCAGACACAGGCAACTTAAGAAATGTTGTTCGATTGACTCAAGTGTTTTTATGCTTAAAAAAAAAAACCAAGATTAAATAAACAAATATTAAAAAAAAATAAAAAATAAAAATTATATATATAATAATATAGTTTTTACTTATATTATTGTGAAGCGAAAAGTTTTGCTATTTCCAGATTAATTTATGACGAAGCTATTACTTCTGAGTTGCATAGTATTGTTAAGCATGTTTTTCGGCTCTTTACAGTGTTGTAAAATGCTGCGTGTTCTGTATATATGCCATATATGGAAACAAAAGTGCTTCGTGGTATCTCATATGGGAATGTTTTCGCCTGACCTAGTGACATTACAGTGAAACAGTGTTGCATAATGTCAAAATCCGTTTCAATACCAAGGCTGCAGACTTCCTGCTACAGTGCCTCAAGTGACTGCATTCGCATGTTTCGTTTTCAATTGTTCCGTCGTCTGGTCACACTGGTCACACGCCTCATATGTGGCAAAGTTTTTACGGCCTTCCGTCCGTGCCGTCCGTGCCGCCCCGCACGTAGCAAATCCAATCAGAAGCGTTTTGCCTGCTCCTTTCTTTGCCAGTTGCGCTCGTCCTTAACTTATTTGGTGTTACTTTGCGGTATCATTAACCTTTAAACTTGGACGCAAGCGAGCACAGGCAAAGGAAACCGCTACGGAAAGTCAGTGGGCGGGGCAGGGGCGAGGGGCTGGAAAAAATGGTAAACTTTTGCACTCGGCAAAGTTTGTTGGGGCGCAAACTTTTTGCAGTCAGTGTCGCAGTCGCAGTCGCAGTCGCCATATACACGCGCGCTTGGCAAAACGTAAAATTTTTAACTTTATTTTCGATTTTCGTTTGCCGCAAAAATTGTATTTGTTGCGGCGATGAATGGCAGAGTGTAGGGCAGACGGACGGACAGCTAGCTGGGCAGAGCCTTGGGCGTGGCGCGGGTGGGGAAGAGGTGTGGCAAAACTTAATTTGCGCCAAAAACTTTTGCCGCGCTCACTGCTTTCACCTCCAGCTCTGCACTTATTTCTTCCTTTTAAATGCAATCAAGCGGAAATTGATACGTCACCGTATAGGAGCCGAGGCGGGCGCAGAGGAGGGCGGGGGCAGCGCAGGGGCCCGGTTACCGCACACAAAAGTGTTGCCAAATTGTTGCAAATAAAATTGCTGATATGGAAATTTTATGCGCAAGTTTTTCACGCCACACACAAAGCTAGAGATAGAGACAGAGAGCGTGTGTGTGAGAGAGAGAGAGACGGGGGGAGGGAGCTGAGGTGAGGTGCCTGTGGAACATTTTGCGGCAACAATGTCCTTGGTATTTAACACGGCCAGCCAAGTGGCAACTGCGTGGCATTTAAGTGTTAGTCGGATAGCCCGAGTTGTCCAAGACGACACAAGCGAAGCATAAATTGCCTCCTCCGCTGGCAGCCGAGATGCCGGAAATGCTTGCCGGATGTCGCTGCCAAAAGCGGCGGCAACAGCAGCTGCAGTGCGCGTAACCGCGCCCCGCCCCGCCCCGCCCACAACCCTCTAACAGTACTTTGCCACACACACACACACACGCACACCGGGCGTGGCATTGCAATGCCATCAACTGCAAATTTTCGTGTCATTCTCTTTGTTTCCGCGACACTTAATGGCAAATTGTGTCCTGTTTCATTATGGCCAGGATTCCCAAGGACTCGCAAAGACTCCATGCCGTAGCGAACAGACTCTCCTCCAGCTGTAAATGTTTCAAAAACTTATTTACATTGCGCTTACTATTGCCAGCAGCGCAACTGAGTGCAGCGAAGCTTTAACGATCGTTGCTTAGAGGGAGAGACAGAGACAGAGCACATATATATCATGGAGAATGGGATCAAATAAGAGATAGATATAGGGAAAAAGATAGAGATAGATAGATAAAGAGATAGAGCCGGTGCTGTAACTAAAGCTAGAATTAGAAGCAGAGCTAGAGAGCTAGAGCTAAAGATAGAGCTGTAGCTAGGGCTAAAGAGCTTAAACTAGAGATCTGCACAGCTAGAGCTAAAGAGCTTGAGCTAGAGCGAGAGAGCTAAAGATTTAGCTATATCTAGAGTTAGTAGCTTAAACTGGAGAGCTTCAGAGCTAGAGCCAAAGAGCCAGAGCTCGACCTAGAGCAAGAGCAAGATCTAGAGAGCTAGAGCTAAAGAGCTAGAGGTAGAGCGAGAGAGCTAAAGATAGAGCTATACTAAAGTTAGGGAGCTAGAGCTAAAGAGCTTACGCTAGAGCTAGAGCTAGAGCTAGAGCTAAAGAGCTAGAGCTCGGCCTAGAGCAAGAGTAAGATCTAAAGAGCTAGAGCTAAAGAGCTAGAGCAGGAGCAAGATCTAAAGAGCTAGAGCATGAGCTAGAGCTAAAGAGCCAGAACCAGACCGAGAGCGTGAGAGCTAAACACAGAGCTCTAACTAGAGTAGGTAGCTTGAGCTAAAAAGCCACAGCTCGAACTAGAACTAGAGAGCTAGTGCCACAGCTAGAGCTAAAGAACTAGATCTAGAGAGCTCAGCAGCTGGAGAGTTAGAGGTACTACAGCTACAAGTTCAGCGCTAGAGAGAAGAAGTTAGAGCTAGACGCAGACAAACACTCATGTCTGCATTTAGCTCTCATTTAGCTCTCCTTAAGTTCTTATATCAAATCAAAAGAGTCTTTAGGCTCAAGAGCTAGATGAAGGCAAGAAGTCAGCTATAGTAAGCATATATAGAAGTGACGTGATGACAACGCCATCCATAGCTAACCCCTCTTAAATTTATTTAAAAAGAGCAATTCTCAAGTTTTCCAACATTTAGTTTTCTGACTTCTTCAGCATTTGAAAGTTTGTTTTGATTTACGTTTTATTAGGGGGGGCTGGAGGTGCGAGTCAAGGAAGATCAAATTTAAGTTGGGTCATCAATTGGGGCTTACTGGAATGCGACTGAAACTATGAGCTCTTCCCAGGGATTTTAAAATGCCCATCAATTTGAAACTTAATCTAGCCGCACAAATAAGCCGCGCCAAAAGTTAAGACCCTGCCCTGGCCCCCAAGCGGGGCGGGAGCTGGGGCTGGAACTAGACTGGGCGCTGGGCGCTGCTCTATTGTATGCAAACAATTTACAGCGCAAATGGACGACGAAAGTAAAGAGCGCAGGAGAAAACATGACGACAATGCGAAGGGGAAAAATGAGATTGCGTTTGGCGGAATGAGGCGGAAAACTAGGCGCGGCAGCGGCGGCGTCGTCTCATTCATAAACCTGAAAATGAAATACAAGGCGCAGGCTTAAAAGCCGAAAGGAAAACTGGCAACAAAATGAAAATGAAAATGAAAATGAAAATGTGCAGAGCTGCGCGCCAGGGCTGCCAGTCGACTGAAGCATCTGGGATAATTGAAATTTACCGCAAGCTGCAGAGCAGGGGGCAGCGGGGGCAGCCATAACAAAAGATCGAGTGGCCATTCGCAGCTGCAGCGTTGCCGGACATCCACAAAGAAGAATGAAGAGCAAACCAAAACTAAAGCAATGCGAATTTTTTTTGTTATTAAAAGCTTTGGCCGGCGCCCGCTCATTAAAGCGCGCTCAAA
This sequence comes from Drosophila peninsularis, assembly GCA_035047485.1. Taxonomy (NCBI): domain Eukaryota; kingdom Metazoa; phylum Arthropoda; class Insecta; order Diptera; family Drosophilidae; genus Drosophila; species Drosophila peninsularis. The sequence goes on from JAWNPN010000028.1 coordinate 3,820,988, forward strand.
TTTTCCACTGGACTAAGCCTCAAATGCAAGGCAGAGCGAAGTCTTGAGTTGGGTTTGCTGTGCTCTGCGGACAAGTTCAAGCGCCGCTTGCCGCAGCGAAAATATTATTGCATACTTAAGGGCGCTGCGCCGCAGGTCGCGCGTTGCATTGAACTTTGAGTGGCAATTACGAGTGGCAGCCACTTGAAGATGCGCAGAAGAGAAAGAGAAAGGAAAAAAGAAAAGAAAAGCCCACAGCCAAAGGCATGCTAAATGCTCACAATTAAGCTAATTAGCTTAAAGAGCGAGGCAGAGGCATGGGAGATGGAGATGGCGATGAGGATACCCTCTTCAGCTGTATAGTCTTGGAAGTATTTGAGCTGGTCCGAAAAGGCTTTTGCTGAGTTGTAAGAAAAACTTGCAAATAGAGCAATAAGGTTGCTTTTAATGCCTTTTATATGTGATATATATGATAGATGATATATAATATATATGACTTATCAAGTAGAGAATCTGCTACAGCATTAATAATTATTGCCTCTGAGCTACCCAGTGCTAAGCTATAGAAGAGTAAAGTGGTTTTTGGCGTTGCCACCTGGTTAAAAGAAATAATATACAAATGGCAGCATTTTGCATCTCTTTTTTATGTTTTTTCGACACACATTAACAGAGTGAGCGGCAGCTGCGCTACCTGTGCCCTGTCCACGTCTTGCGCCCACCGGCCGCCTGCCGCCTGCCGCCTGCCGCCTGCCACTCATGTCGCAGTCCATTAATAGTCGCTGTCTTGCTTTTGTTTTAGCACTCAACGTTCACTATCTCCAGCTCCCGCTGCCCCGCTCCATCTGTGTTGTTGTGTCTGTTATCTGCGTCTATTTGTGTTTCTCGCCTGCTTCGCTCTCCTTTTTGTTGGTTTTCTGTGCGCAATTAACTTGATTGCGCCTATAAATATGCAGCACTTGGCAGTGATTATTGCACGCGCGTCTTTTCATTTGCCTTTTGTGCGTCTGGCCTCTCCCTCCCCCTCTCCCCCTCTCCCCCTCTCGCTCTCTCTTCGCTCTTGTGCCTTTTCATGCTTTCTAAGCCTAAAAGTATGCACTAATTGCTATTCTTGCCATCTGATTGCGCGCGCCTCTAAATTGTTTGTCTTTATTTATACTTTTTTCTTCTGTTTCTCTGTTTTGCTGCCTTTATCTTTAACACTCTTGGCCACAAGTACTTGGGCACCGCTATCAACTGCTAATAGACTGCCGCTGCTCCTCCGTCTTCGACTTCTTCTTCTTCTTCTTCTTCTTCTGCTTCTTTCAGTCCTTCACTCATTCATTTATTCATTCACTCATCTTTATGCATTGCTTTAGTTCTTAGTTCCGTTCTTAAGTGCTTCTTTGCAGCTTACATCGCTTTTGTATTTCATTTCTCATTTGCATAGCATTTTCTGCTCCGACTGAGGGATGTGTATATAGAGACCTATGTATACTTGATATAGCTTTGTTGCTTGAATATATAAGTATATATATATATTATGATATATATACAAAATTTATGCTAAATAATATAGATATATCATGTATGAATTGTGGATACATGATAAATGATATAGGATATTTTATATATGATAAAGGATATATGATAAAGGATATATGATATAGGATATATGATAAAGGATGTATGATATACCATATATGATGTATGATGTAGGTGATATAGGATATTTGATATACGATGTATGAGGTATGAGGTATTATGTATGGTGCATGATGCATGATGTATGATGCATGATGTATGATGTATGACTCATGATGTATGATGTATGATATGATATATGATATTTGATATATGATATATGATATACGATGTATTATGTATGATATATGATATATGTTATATGCTATATGATGTTTGAGTCATGAATATGAATCATCATGAATTATTCATACATGATATGGGATGTATAATGGATGATGTATAATGTATGATATAGTATATATGATATATGTTATCATAATGTATGAATATGATATATATACATATTTGATATATATGACAAAGGCTTTTTGATATCTAATATAGGATATTTTATATCTGATATAGGATATTTGATATATATATTAATATTGATTATATTATGGTTTGTGATGTATGATATAGGATATTTGATATATATATATTATATAAAATTCTCGCTTTATTTAATTGCTTAAGGCAAGCGCTGCTCTTGCTCAGAATTGCTTTTTATTTAGAATTTTTTGCAGCTCTGCCGCTGCTGCTGCTGCTGTTGTCAATCGGCTTAGCTTTTGTCATGCCACAGAGCAAACTAATGGTGGGCGTGACGGCAGCTTGCCGACTAACTAGACGAAGTCCTTATAGTCCTTGCTATCTGCTATCTACTGCTGCTGCCGCCGTCCGTTGTCTGCGCTGTCTGTTGTTAATCTTTAACCTGAGTCCTAATCCGTGCGTCATGATTGAAAGGAGCTGCAAAAGGCTGCGTGTCCTGCCTCCAATTGGAGTGCAGACGGCAGCACGAAGCCGTGTCCTCCCACAGCTAGCTGATAGTCGCAACGATGACAGAGACAACGTCGCACATGATGAGCACATTGACGAGACGCTCCCTCTGGCTGCTGCTGCTGCTGCTGCTGTCACAGCTGCTGTCTCTGATGTTGCTGATAATCTGATTGCCGTGATGTACTTGCCCCCTGCCAATTTGTGTCAATTTGGCGTAGTTTTTTCGCTGCGCTGAGCTGCTTAACAAGTCGCACGGGCCACGCCCACAACTAAAGTGGGCGTCCACCTTAAAGGCCAACGCGCCCAGCAGCTGTGCAGCTCAATCTCAGCCTCGGCTCAATCAGCTCCGCTGGCCAAAGCGAGTTGCAGCTGCGCGTCCTTAAAGTTTCTGCATTTGCAGTTAATGAGGCGGCCAGCTTAACCCCAGTTAGCCCACTTTTGTTTCGGCAGTCGCTGCCATGCTGTAATGTACTTGACCCAAAGTCAACAAGCTGCGGCTTTGTTAATGGCTACGCAGCTAAATACACACACACACACACACATATATATATCTATATATCTATATATATATACAAATAAAACATGCGGGCTGCCTGCGTGTTGGCCTTGTTGCAATTGACACCAATTGCCGTTGGCCTGCTTAAAACAGTGCTACGAAATTTAAAAAAAAAGGAAAGCAAATAGAAGTGCTACCGTACAGGCTGTAGTCGACTAGGAGATACCTGGTATATAAGGATGTGACTTATAGAGCAGAACTTCAGATGCCTAGATACTTGTGGATTTTATGGTAGACTTTGTCTTTGACCCTTGGCGTATCTAATTACCTAAGAATTGCTACCGTTACAGGCTGTAGCCGACTAGGAGATACCTGGTACACAAGGATCTGTCTACTTAGATAACTTCAGAGTATCTAAGATAGACTTTGGCTTGAGAGAGAGAGCGAGGGAGTGCAACTGCTGGCTTTCTATAACTGATATACCCCTGTTTACCCATTTCCAGGGTATAAACAAGTTATATAAGTTATATTCAGCTCTGTAGAGAGTCGCTCAATAAGTCAGTTAATGCAATTTGAGTCCATATAAACCTTTTCCTTGCACCTGTTGCGGTAAACTTCAGCAACTCGAATCCGATTACAGCTCAGAAGTGACTCGAATCGCAGCTTTAAGCTGATGGCCAAAGCGTTTCACGCACTTTCCACCTGCTGCAGTGGAATTGGGTCTGCTGCGCTCGCAGCTTCACTTGTCAGAAGTTTGCGCACTTAAGCGAGATTGATTGTGCTGGCAGGGCGCGCTGGCTGAGGCTAAGTAATTTATTTCACTCATAATTGAAATTAAGCAATTTTTAATTTTAATTTATGCTGCAGCTGCGTTGCAGCGCGCGTGGCCGGCAGCTGGCGCTGGCGCTGGCTAAGTGTACGCGCCCGCCCCTAATTAAAATCGCCGTCAACGAGACGGACAGCTGCAGGGGGGAGGGGGTGGGGCAGGACTTTAGCAGACAGCAAGAAAAGCAAAAGGAAAATAAAAACAAACGAATGAAGTGAACGAAACAATGAGCGCGTGCTACGCGCCATTTGCAGTCGCATTTTCTCACTTATCCCAAGCAGAACCCTCAGCTGCCCCCACACCCCCAACACCCCCTCAGCAGCAGCTGCTGCTGTGCATGGCAGAGTGCATTATGCAAATGTTTTAGCCATTCAATTTGATGGGCGCGCACATAAATGTAATTATGTAATGCATGTCCCTCTCCATCCGCATGTGAGTGAGAACTTAAATATATTGAATAAATGCATAAGGATCCGCATTAATATTTATGCACTGGTTTATTATTCATAACGCCAAAGCCAGCGACTCGTGCAAAAGCTGCGCACGATTTTAATTAATTTTCCCCATTTGCTTAACTCTCTGTTAGAAGCACCTCCCGCACCTGTGTCAGCGCCTTCAGTCTTTCCGCTTAAATGCCAAGTGGCGCCATCTGTGGGCCGCTTCCAGCAATTCGCCGTGCATTAGCAAATGACACTAGCTGAAAGCGAATAGCGGCACAAGTCAAGCAGTAATCATTTGACTCGGCCTGAAAGCTTTAATGTGCTTCTGAAGCTAAGTCTGTTAAAGCTGAATTTCTTTTGTGAATAGCACAAATGTCAAAGTTCTTTGTGCTGTTTAGGTAAAATTTAACTAATATACAGAGATTTTCTAGTATGAGAGGAGTTAAAAAGCTCTTTTAAATTGCCTTTCCATCATTCCAGCACAAATACCTATAATTAGCCTAAGCTTTCATGTGCTTTGGTATGAAAACTTAAAGCTTTCAAGCCAAAAACTCAGTTGAGCTAGCTCAACGATCGGCGTGGAGCTTTTGCATAAGCTTTTGCTCATATTCAACAGAACTTTTCTTCGTTAGCGACATTTACCAACACTGCTATAGTGTTATATAGCCGAACATAAATCTTTTAACAGTTATATGCTATACCTCAATAAACACTCCTCTGATTGCGCTATTTGAGCCTCAACCACAGCAATTGGCAGTTTCGCCCAGTGTCACTTGAGCTTCTGTTTCATGGCTTGGAAACGAGCAGCTGGCGCTACAGTTGGACGGCAATCGATATTCAGCAGCGAAAAGAAGAAGAGGCAGCATATCAGATCTGGATAAACAATATCGTTTGGGGCTGGAGGCGTCGCACATAAAAACGCAGCGAAGCTTCGATGCCACAGCTCAGTGTGTCTCGATCGATAATGGCGGCCAGAATGTTTTTTTCGCTGCTGCTGGATTTGTTCAAGTGCCGAAAGTCGATGTTGGCCCAGCCGAAGCTGAATATCTCCAGCCCGGTGAGCACGGTGCAGGTGACACCGCCCATGCCAATGCCCTCCAGCGATCCAGTGACCATGTGCCAGGTGCTGGCCACAGCGGATGAGCTGAACAAGCCCATGGAGCTGCCTGTCAGCCAGGGCGCTGACTACGACTCGGTGCTGCAGCTGGAGCTGGAGCTCGAGATGGAGCTCGAGATGGAGTTCGAGATGGAGCTGGACGATGGGCTGGGCTTCGACGACCCCCGCCTGCCCGAGCTAATCATTTAGTTCAGCTTCAGCCCTCGACCACTTAGTACCTAAGCGAATATTTATTTATGAGCCCATTTCACTGTTTGTTAAGCAATTTGGCAATGACTTCAATTACAGCGCTCAATTATCCAATTGCGTTTTATTGACAGCGAGCAAATGGCCAAATATTAATCAGGGCCCAAATCGTATTATGGCCGGACAACAACAACAAGGAGAACATGAAATGCAATTACAACAACTTTAAATTAACATTTTGCAATTAAAACAAACACAATGGGCCAGGAGCGGGCGACAGCTGATAAAGTACGCACACAAAGTAAACAAGTGTAAATAAATAAATAACAAAAGATAAATAAATACAAATGAAATGGATAGAAATTTAATAGCACGACAAATTAATCCGCATGTCCGCATGGCCAACAAAGGCAGCTCGCCGCATATTCGATTGCCGATTGCACTAATTGTTTTATTTCTGTGGTATCCACATATGTTTACACAGACATAAGCATACAGATATGTGTACATATACACGTAGATCATTATGTATAGATGTCTATTATGTCCAGCTCATAAAAGATTAAAGGCTCTTTTTAATAACTAACTAACCCCAATGAACTGTAAGCGCAGCTTTGAATATGCACACACCTACGTGTCCACCTGCATTTATTTGAACAAATAATCAAGTCTGTAAATGTTGTTTATGCTATCGAAATAATTGGTATTTCGATTGAATTTGTATATTCTTAATTAAAAGTTAGCGAGGCGAGCTGACTGCAGACGGAATGAGGCAGCTGCTGCTCTATTAGTTAGGGCTAATGATGTGGATAATGAGAAGGATAATAAGCATGGGAATGAGAATGATAGTGACAATGACAATGACAATGACAATAAGAATAATAATGAGAATGAGAATGATATGGGCAATGATAATGATCATGATTGTGAGAAGGATACTGGATACTGATAATGATGATAAGAATGAAAATGCGAACGAGAATGAGACTGATAATGAGAACGACAATGATAATGACAATGACAATGACAATGACAATGGCAATGATAATGAGAACGACAATGATAATGACAATGACAATGACAATGAGAACGACAATGATAATGACAATGACAATGGCAAAGATAATGACAGTAATAATGAGAATGACAATGATAATGATAATGACAATGACAATGTAAGTGCCAATGACAATGGCAGTGGCAATGGCAATGACAATATGAATGACAATGATAATGAAATGGACAATGGCAATGGCAATGATCATGATAATGAGAAATATACTGATAATGTCGATGATAATGATGATTAGAATGAAAATGAGAGTGAGAATGAGACTGATAATGAGAACGACAATGATAATGACAATGACAATGGCAAAGATAATGACAGTAATAATGAGAACGACAATGATAATGACAATGACAATGGCAATGATAATGACAGTAATAATGAGAATGACAATGATAATGATAATGACAATGACAATGTAAGTGCCAATGAAAATGAAATGACAATGGCAGTGGCAATGGCAATGACAATATGAATGACAATGACACTGATAATGAAATGGACAATGGACAATGGCAATGATCATGATAATGAGAAATATACTGATAATGATGATTAGAATGAAAATGAGAACGAGAATGAGACTGATAATGAGAATGACAATGATAATGAGAAGGACAATGATTATGATAATGACAATGACAATGCCCATGCCAATGAAATGGGAATGAGAATTTTAATGAAAAGGACGATGCCAATGATAAGGACAATTACATTGACAATGATAATGACAATGACACTGGCAAAGATATTGATCATAATCATGAAAGTGAAATAGCTACAATCTTCAACTTATCCTCATTGAAGATATGCCCTGAGTGTATGGCCCTCCCTTTTACTGATAGGTGTTCTTGAAGATAGTGCTCCTACGTTGTAGTCCATTGCTCTGAGGCCATTGTACGTTAGTTTCTTCATTACAAAATCTTTCCAATAGCAATCAGTAATCATAAATAATAATAATACCTAAGCGGGCTCCAGCACTGCAATTATGTATTTCGACACCAATCAAGGGCAAAGGTCTAAACGAAAATTGTGGATAAAGTAAATGCTCAGTGGCCAACGTGCCAGGCACTGCCCCCTGGGTCAGCTGTAGCCAGCCATGGGTCAAATGTGGGTCTCCCTCCCGCCCTCTCTCTCCCTCTCTCTCTTTGCTTGCGGTCGTTTGCTTGTCTCAAATTGCATTCGTGGCTGGCAAATGAGATTTGTGATTGCCGCTGCAGAGTTAAAAGTTGACAAGCAAAGGGCATGTCCTTCTGACCGCCAACAACAAATGGCTGAATGAACGCCCATGCAATTAAGTGAAAACGTAGCTGCTTAAAGCCCAAATCATTCAGCTGTTTTTGTTGGCCCAGCCAAAGGGTCTAATTAACTTGCCAATTGGCAGCGGCAGCGGCAGCGCCTATAATTAAACAGCCAAAGGCACACTAATACGAAATATATATGTGTGTGTGTGTGTGTGTGCCAGGACACACCTATTCAAAGACTTTCCCATCTCCCTCTCTCACTCTCTCCCTCTTTGCAGTCTGTCTGTGTCCACACGCACGCGAGCCACGCATAACTTTTGACCAACTCGCACTTTAGCCCTAATCCATTAGCTTTTTGGCTGCCACAACTTCTGGCACCACCCACCGCCCACCCCCGAAATACCTCCCCTTATTTATTATTATGTTGTTCTTTAATTGTCGGCTATACGTATATATATATATATATAAATCTCCCACGATCGCATACGTTTTAGATATATAAATTGCTCTTACGCTATAAGAGCTTTAATGTGCTTTAAAAGCTGTTTCTCCACAGTTGATGTCCATGTGTTTTCCCATCACCTTTTCCTCTGATTCAGTTTGTTCTCCATGAGGAAGCGCGAGGAAAGCGTTCAGCTAGAATAAGTTTTCATATGTTGAAGCTAAGGTTTATCCCTAGCTGGCACTGCTTAAATATATATATGTATATAGCAGTTATATATATGTATATATAGAGACTTTATCTGTGCGCCTGCAGCTGCTCGCCAATCTCCTCGAGGATCTGGTCGTGGCGCTCCATGGCCGCATACGAGTTGCACCTGTAGCGCTGCCGCTCCCGCTGCCTGCGGCTCAGTGGCGGCGTCGCTATGGCAGCCATGGCCACGTTGTTCAGATTGTGGAGGGCCTTCTGCTGGTGCCTGTGGCTCTTCTCGAAGCTGTAGCTCTTCCTCGACTGGCGGCGCTCGCGCTGCTCGTACTCCTCGACCGAGTGGATGCAGCTGAAGTACTTGCCCAGGCCGTTGCACATCTTGCAACGGCGGAGCAACTGTGCAGCGCTTGCCATCTGTGCGCGCGCTTTATAGCCGCCAGGCGATGCGGCCGCGGCTGATAGCAACGCAGACGGGCTGACTGGGTGACTCGCTGACTGCCAGCTGTTCTTGGCCGATCTGCAGAGGTTTTGTCATTTAAGTGGCCCAGCCTGGCTCTTGCCGACAGCACTTTGGCCACTTTCTCAGCCATGTCGAGGCTCACCCTGGAGATTGTCGTTGCTGCTGAGGAGCTGCAGCAGCCGCTGGCCAATGCCATGAGCTCGGCTTAAGCTCAGCACACACTGCGTATACTTAATGAGGGAAGCAATTGTGGGAACCAATAAGTATCTCTATTGTTAAAGTATCTCTGTTTATATATCAGGTGATTGTTCAGTAGGCTTTATAGATAACTTACTCAGCATCTTCAACTCTATCAATATCCCAGCATCATGTCATATATGGAACAACTTCAACCAGCACCAATTGAAAAGTTTGTTGGGCTATCAAATCTAAGCCATTGCGGATATCCAAGAAATTTAAACGCTGGTTTTTAGTCCGATGCTTAAACTAATACAAAACTAATTCATTTATTTTTAAAATATTTTTTCAATATTTAATAATGCCTAAGAACTAAAAAATGAGACCACAAAAGACAGACTCACCTAGCAGAGCTACTGTTAGCATTTACTGTTAGATTTAGCAATATATGGCTCATATCTTAGATCTGTTATATGAAAAGTTGCAGCCAGTCAAAGTACTCCACATCATATATCCTATAATCATATATAATCCTCATATTACTTGAGTTTTAGCAGAGCTCTACAGTGGGCACGCCTCGTTTCCCTTTTACCCCCTCCACAATTTACGTGCATTATCTAATTTCCTGGGAATAAGCCACTCCGAAACCCACTCGAAATCTGAGCGATTTCTGTGCGCCCCGCTCCAGACGTTAATCTCGATCATTTGGCTTAAGCAGCTATTAAATTGCGCTAAGGACTCTCGCACGGACGTAAGGCTTGCCAGAGGCAGAGGCAAAGTCAATGTCGATGACTTCCGCTGCCACGCCCCCAGCTGCGCCCTTTTGTACTGTGCTTATCTCATATTCGTCTCGAGATGCTTCATATTTCTGTGCGGCCGCCATCAATCAATGGCGGCCTCCGCTCGATGGCCACTTAAATGCCATAAAAAGCGGAAATTAATGCACTCAAAGCATTCAAATAGGGGTGGGCGAGGGGCGAGGGGCGAGGGGCTGAAAGCTAAGCTCTGCTCTATATGGCGGAATCAAGTCTTTAGCATTGATGGCGCTCGCGGGCCACTCTGGTGATTAATTGATGGAATTCCACGAGTGCCACGCCACCCCAGAGCACACCCACAGGCAGGGGCTGGGGCTGGGGCTGGGACAGGGGCTTGCTGAAGTGGGGTTCGAGGGGCTGCTGGCTGCCGTATATCCGTTATGGCCCTGTTAATGGCAAACCATTGAGCAGTTAAAAGTGCGAGATTAGCATTTCCGCCTAGTCGAAGCATGACCCCAAGCAGCGCGAGCGCCTTTGACAAGTGTTTGCCAGCCCTCAGTCCTCGCCCTCCTTTGACTGCTCAAGTGGCCTTTGGGCTGCGCCTAGGTGTGGCACACGCCGAAAACGGGGCCCCGCCCATGCAGCCTTATACACGTATACATATATAATATTGGCAGACAGTTGGGCGCCATCAGCTCAATATGGAGCACGAGTTTGTTGTAAGTCGCCAACCCCAACTCCCTTCGCTCCGGCCCACCCCCGCCCTCGCTGCTGTGCAATATCCCATAAGCATTCGCCATGAATTGTATTAGCTGCCGCATTATCCTTACTAACCGCAAATCGTCTGTCATTTGCTATGATTGATTGATTGCTTGATTGATTGATTGATGTGAATGCAGCAGGGCAGCAGGGCAGCCGAGCAGCCGCGCAGCTGGGCAGCCAGAAAGGGCTTGGGCGGCGTGCCTGGCGCCATCTAGCGTGCAACAGCTGCAACTCAACACAGCTGAGTTCACAATTTCAACACACCAAATAGTGGGAAATTTCTTGCTGGTTTGTGTCTGCACTGCAGCTGGTTGCTGTCCATACTAAGCGCAGCAGCAGCTGAGTTAGCTTTGTAAAGCTTTGGCTGGAGCTTTTGAAAAGGATTTAGGATACTTTAAGGAAGGAAACTTTAAATTGAAATTAGGTAAATAATATTTATATAAATAAATAATAAAATATATAAAGAAATAATTATGTAGAAATATGGATTCTATTTTCTGATAACTGAGGGAAATTCTGTAATTATTGGATATATAAGGTCAACTGAGCAAGGCGTGGAAATTCGCAGATGAGTCGAAGATTTGCACATTATATGCGTCCTTTAATCGAGTGAAAGGACATTTAGAATACTATTTCCCATATATCGCTCATGCTTTCTCCCTCCCTCTCTCGTTATCCGTCTCACTCATGCCATTCTCACTTTCTTTTCGCAGCTAACGGAGCTGGAGCAACGCGTCATCGAAGCGGAAGAACGCGCCGAGGAAGCTGAAGATAAGGTAAGTCATTAAATGACTGACAGTTGGCAAGGCGCCCACACCCTTCCAGCTGCTCGGGGGATATTAAAACAAGGGTAGCAGCCTAGGCCAGACAACAACGGGCAACAGACGGCAGCAGCAGCAGCCGTGCCTCATTAGAGGCCAGTTTAAAGCATTTACATGACAATGCGACCATCCTGGCCGAGGGTCACAGCTGCTCTAATACCCTGTTCTGTTGAGTAGCTGTGGGGTATATGGGCTCGCTCTATTCACCATTCCTGTACGAACAGGGTATCTCATAGTCGACTTGCACCTGCTCATTTTGGTTCTGCATCTCCCAGCTGGCTGCAGGTTGTTTTTGCAGATAGTAGGCTAAGGGTGGGGTAAGGGGGCGCTCCAAAGGGGTGCAGACAACGCCGCAAACTTTTGTCACATGCGGGCAAACAAGCAAACCGACCGGACAACAAGCCAAGCAACAAACAACGTTGGCGCCAACTGTCCCCCCGACGCGGTCTGGACAATACATAAATCGACTTCCGCTCCGGAAGCCGGAAATTCACATTAATGCAGCGCTGCGTGCGCTCTCCGCCAGCCCCTCCCACAGCCCCCTGGTCCCCACTGTCTGTTGCCTAGCTTTGGCATCTCATTGAAGTTCGTGTCGCCGCATGTGTTGCTGAGCTTTGGCTAGCATCAGCCCCTGGGCACCCCTGGGCACGCCACCCCCGCAGCAGTGCAGAAAACTACCCCAAGTGCCTTGCCACACGGCACAGCTCAGCTCGACGCGTTTTCAATATCAAATGCGCATTGTTTGCATTAACAAGTCTCGAGGGGTTTTTGGCTTTACCTACGCAATGTCCCCTGCACCCCACGCCCACGCCCAGCCCCACACAAACCCCATTCCGTAAAACACTCGTCAAAGAGCAGGCGAAATGCAAATATTTTCCAAGTTACGGGGCAGGTTTATCTCTCGTTTACGGCTGGCTCAACCTGGCCATGGCGAAACCCTGTCCACCCCAGCCCCTTGGCCGTCCTTGGCTCTAGCTATAGCCTTACCGTTATCGTTTGCCAACCACTGTGACAAATTGAATTCTTGTTACTTTGTTTGCGCCGAGATTAAATTCATGAGCAAACACGTGGATGTTAACTAGCAACGGCTGGCTGTGGCTGAAGGTGTGGGTCGAGCTCCATGGCCCTGATTCCGGCCGCCCTCGAAGCCAAAAGGGGTTGCAACCCTTCGTTGCGGCTTTAACGGGCTGTCACAATCGTTTAAGTTGCAATGCGAACAAGTCGCTAACAGGCTGCTTACTTATGCTTCAATTAGCCGAGGCCTCGCGCTCATTACAAACTATTAGCCATGATTGGCGACTAACGGGGTTTCCATGCCCGCTCAGCGCGTGGGAGGAGAGTATATGGGGCTCGCGGTATGTTCGTGTGTTGGGAATATATAGTCTTGTGTATACTATACCCTAGTCTTCCACATAGATCCTTATTGCCCTCATCCATAAGTAGAATTTTAAAAGACTTTTAAAGGTCCACTGAGACGCAGTCTGAAAATTTCGATATTTTGGCAAATTCAACTGTTTTTTAACCGAGAAACGAGTATAAGGCAGTCGGCACTACCCGAGTGCAGTACTTCATTAAGGCCTTAAGTGTAATCAAATCTAGTAGAATACCTAACCCATTCAGAGACTTCCACCCTAGAATTCATATTCTGGCAGATCCAAGATAATTCTGTTTATATTAACCCAAAAGGAGTCGGAGCACTCGCTTAGCCCTATCAAAACAAGCGCAACATGTTTCACTCTAAAATATCCCTTGTTCCACTCCATTTCCCGCTGCCGCTCCCGCTCCCTCTCCCTCTCCCTTTCTCTTACCTTTTATTCTCATGCATCGAAATAAATTATGCATTGCAAAGCGAGCGTATTAGCATAACACATGCTTGATTCTGGCCCAACGCGGGGCAATTAGACGCTTGGCCTTGAGTAAGAGTAGGAGTGTGTGTGGCAGGTGGCAGTGGGGGTGGGAGTGGCCGTCTTTAAAATGCATTTAAGGTTGCTTCGATTTGTGCTGCATACGCATAGGCGCACATGGCACACATTGGACAGTGTTGAGCAACGTCGGCGGCGGCGACCAAAACACAATGAAGGGCGCGCGCGTGCGTGCGTATGGCAAACAAAACAAAAACGCCAACTGCATGTCAAACGGTGACAGTGCAGCAGCACAGTGGCGCTCAAACTGTAAGCGCAATTTCGGTGGTTGCTTTGCCTCAAGCTTGACGGCAGCTGCCAAAGAGAGCATCAGAGAGAGCGAGGGAGAGAGAAACTGAGAGCGTGTGTGTGTGTGTGTGTGTGTGTGTGTAAATGTTTTTTATGACTGCAATCAAGCAACATTCTGTCGAGCGACTGCAGCGAGAGTTTTATCCTTTTGGGCAGGGACTTTGTAGTCGCCAGCTGTGTGCAGGGCAGCACAGTGCAGCATATCGGAAGTGGCGCGAAGGAGAGAGGGAGAGAGGCGAGCGAGCTGTGACGGAGGCGTCGTCAGGAATCAAAAGAAAGCCAAAAGTGAAACAACCACCGAAAAAAAAGCTGACTGAGTGAACGAGAAAGAGAAAGAGAAAGAGAACGAGCACGAGCACGAGAATGAGAATGAGAGCGAATGCAGGAAAGCAAGCGGCCCACTAAAGCAGCGTAACAAAGAGCACAGCGCAAAAGTTGTGCAAAAGAAGACTTGTAGCTGCTCCGACGCTGCTGCACAGGCTGTGTTTTATTATTTTCCGTTCCATTTGTTTAAACAATTTTAAGCGAGGCGCATTAACAAGCAGCAGCAACGGCAACAACAGCAACAGCAACAGTAACAACAACAACAATAAATACAAAAGAAACGAAGAAATATTTGGTGCATAGCAAAAGGCGCGCGGGGTGGCAACAAACGGCCCAAATACATAACTGTTCATAACTGAGTGGCAACTCCAAGGCAAAAAAAATAACAAAATTTAATACAAATTACGTTTAGCTGCAGTGCATGGGAAAGTGTTAAATAAAATCGAAATGCATGTGTGTGTGTATATATGTGTGCGATGACAGCCGAATGTGCTAAATGTTGTAAATTATAGGCCAAATTTTGGCATTGCGCAAAAATATACACAAACTGACAAACACACACAAAGCGGCCATTCACATCGACAACGTGCATGAGCGTGCCAGCGTGCGTGTGTGTGTGAGTGAGTGAGCGTGCGAGCGAGCGAGTGCCACCCTACGCTGTATATTGGCGCGCGCGACCAAGAGAGTGAGAGCGAGAGGGGGACAGAGCAAGCAGCAAGAGCGAATGCAGGAAGAGAGCGCGACTGCTGGAAGTCGTGAGAGCGCGCGCACATGTCAATGACAGACAGCTGACTGGCGGAGTTACAAAGCAGAGACGAAAACGAAGCAAAGCAAAGGAGACAACAAAAAAACGCGTGTAAATTGTGCATAAACTATAAAAAAGAAGGCGAATATAAACGGGATAAATAACTGGAGCAGCGGAGAGCAGCGAGCGCAGAGAGGAAGCAGAGGACAACAACAACGACAACGAGAAGCACACGCAAAACATATCAACGTAGATAACTAGACAAACGCAAGAAACGTCCATTTACAACACATACATAGGCTGATAAAAGACAATTGATTACAATAAGAGCAACGAAGAAACAACAACAATAACAACAACAAAGGCAAAGCGCAGTCGTCTGCCTCTGGCTGCTGCTGCTGTTGCTCTCAGCGTTGCCATCGCCTGCGGGCATTGCCAGACTCGAATGCCGCTACAGCTGCAACAAGCGTAACAATAACAACAACAGCAACAACAACAACTACAACTACAATTGCAACTTTAGCGAATTTGTTTCTCCTCACCCATAGGCTGAGCAGTGCCATAGAATGTTGCTCTGTCGCCGCGTGGCTGCAAAGCGTCGCCGCTGCTGCGTTTGCTGCCGCCACAAACAAAGAAAATGTGTCCAGCGGCAGCTCCACTAGCTGCCACATCCAGTTAGCCAGGCCCCCTTCCGCCTTCCGCCCACCCGCTTTGGCAACCAACGAACAACACAATAAAACAAACAACAACAACAACGATTAAAAGACTTCAAAACGTGCAACGAACCAGTTTTATGAATGGATAACTATAGAAAAAAGGTAAGCGACCCGATTTAGACTCTTCTTGTCTATATAGCAATTGGCTCAGTGCGTCGCAAATCGTGCAGTTAGCCGGATTCGGGCGGAAACTAGGTGAATGTGTGTGTGTGTGTGTATTAGGGAGGTAGCAGATCTTAAATATATATCTATTTCGACTCAATATATTGTACAGTAATCCAAAAGCAGATCGCATGCAGTTCTATGTGTCCACATTAGGCGGGTTTCACTGTACTTTCCTCGCTCACTTCATTCAGCTATGCAGCTTGTCAGCCCGAATCACCCAGCTCATATCTATATCTATCTATAACCCATAATTATGCCATAACTTAGCATAGAAGAAGCGGCAAATGTCTCTGCGGATCAGCTATAATTAGCGTAGATCCCAAAGATCCAAATGACTCTCAAAACATATTCAAGATTCTCGATGCTCTGCTTTGGGCATGTCGAGAATGCGATTGGGCAACATCCAATTGGGACGCCGCCCACCTGGCTGCGGCTACCTGGGCGTTGCACACATCAGGCTTTCTATATATGTCCGAAATCAAAATAAAAACCGCATAGCAAATTTATATTAGTTTTATGATGCTTACATATGAGTTGGCTAAAATTAGAGCTGCTCTCCATATATCTCTTCAGATTGTATATGTATATAGTGTATATATATATTGAAATTTATGTCGCATTTCAAAATCGCTCAGCCGTGAGGCGCATAATTTATGGCTTGCCTCCAATCGTGCCACATCTCTGCCCTCTGCCTACAAATGAAATTCAATTAAAAATTTCGCATTTTGTATTTGAACTTTTAACCTTTTTTTCGTTGGGAACAGGGGCACAGGGAATTGGGTCAATCTGTTGATGGGATTTTTCAATTATTTAGCCACTTATCTGTGCGTCGTCATCTCTTTCCCCCCTCCGCCAAACACTGCAAAATCAATTAGCGTTCAACGTGGGCGCCACACAACGCGGCAACGTTGATTGATTGCCTCTGCTGACGATTGAATGCAGCCGCTTTCCAGTTGCACTCGCTGCTTGCTTGGACACGTGCCAATCTCTAGAGATGCCTCCAAGTGCAGCTCTCACTCTCTCCAGCTCCCCAGCTCCCCAGCTCCCCATCTCTCCACACAATTGCCTTCACGTCGAAACACTGGCCATTTATCTCTTAGTAAACAAAGCGCACAGATGATTAGACAGAGACTGAGCCAGAGAGCGGGACAGACAGACAGCTGCATGCAGTTACAGTTATGCGAGTGCGAGTTATGCCTGCCACTGTCTCCTGCCCTTGCTCCTCCTGCTATGTGGGCCAATCGCTGATTGCATTTGCCATTCGACTCGACGCGACTCGACTCGACGCGACTTGACTCGACTCACTAATGCAGTCGAACTTGGCTTTCAGCCGATCTCTACCTGTGTGAGGAGTTTGGGCAAAGGCAGGCGACTGAGTCTAATTGAAGTGAATAAGAAATGAATAATATATGAATATAGATAAAATATATATGAATATATAAATAAATAATCTTCTATTAATATTATGTTATATAATATAATATATGCAAGCAGTTCAGTCTGTGTGAAATGATTAAGAAATAAATAATGAATAATAAGTGAATATAGATAAATCTAATATGAATATATGAATATATATAGATCATATATGAATATTTATACAAATTTTAAATTATTAGTTTTCTATTAATATTATATTATATAATATATGCAAGCAGTTCCGTCTGCATGAAATTAATAATATATGTATATAGATAAATCATATATGAATATATGAATATATATATTAATTTGAAGTAAATAATCTTCTGTTAATATTATATTATATAATATATGCATTCAGTTCAGTCTGTGTGAAATAAATAATAAATGAATAATATATGAATATATGAGTATATTTAAATATAATATGAATATATATAAATATATGACTAAATGAATATATAAAAATTTTTAAAAATTTAAATTAAATTAAATATATATAACTAACATATGAATAATGTATGAATATATTCATATTATTCATAAATAAATAAATTTCCATTTTGCAAATTCCATAAATTAAATTAAATATATATAAATAACATATGAGTAATGTATGAATATATTCATATTATTCATAAATGTATATAAAATATTTAATTAAATAAACTTCCATATTCATATAATTTGAATTTCCAAATCATATCCAACTGAATCAGCAATAATAGCTCTCTCCATGCCATTGCCCCATATGTGTAGGGTATCTATAGATGACATTGATTCATTCAGTTTCCAATTCTCGTTTTTTACACAATGATTATGCATAAAAGTTCATAGAATCGAGAGAAAAGCCAGCGCGCGTTGGCGTTTGCCTCTTTTTGTTGCCGTTGTTTGTTGTTGCCTCAGTTGAATTAATGATGCATGCATCCGTCATCAGAGTGCAGTGCAGTGCAGACGCTGACGTGAACGTTGACGTTGACGTTGACGCCGACAGCGACGCCGTCGACGGTGGCGGCGCCACTTTCGCTTGAAGCCGCCTCCGCAGCGGCCGCCCACTCGCCGTGGGGACCTCGCAGCCGCGGCTGTTGCACATTTGAAAAATGTAATGCGTTTTATGCGTTGATCTCTCTCACTCTCTCGCTCTCTCTCTCTCCTTTTAAGTGGACTCTTTGTTGTTGGTTTTTCTTTATTTAAAAGTCATCAGCGAGTCGACGACATCATTTGGCGCGCCGCAGCGCGCGTTGTTGGCTCCGCATTAATATGCATTTAAAAATAGCGCCCCATCGCGCTCCATGCAACAGTTGCTGCATGTGAATGATGTGCCACGGCGCGCTGGCAGATACTTAGATGCAGCCCGCTTTTGAGTTATGGCCAAGATGCGATTTTCCATAGCCAAATATGAGTTTAAACAGTTAGTTATTGGAAGGCAACTGCACCTCAGCAGCTGCCCGAGGCACTTGCCCCAGCTTCAGCGCTAGGGGTAGCCTGAAATTTTGTAATTTTGGCTGCCAGCCAGTCTAGTCGGGGCGGAGGATGTTCTTTGACTTGTTTTCATACACTCTACAGCAAAGGTCATCTAGAATTGTGAATATAGATTAATAAATGCAGCAAATATATATATTAATTTTTTAAAACATATTTTTAAGTATTTTTTGGGAAATTTTCTGGAAATTCATTGATTTATTATAAATATCTGGAGATGGAGTACTGCAAATATTTTATTTGTATTATTATCTTATATATTTTGTAATTGTTAAGAGATGGAATTAGGCAGATATTTGATTATCTTATATATGAAATATATATAAATAATTTTATATAATATCTTTCATGTAATCAGATACACATATCTATATCTTTGCTATAATGATATACTAAAATGTTCGCTTGAGATTCGCTTTGGAATTCGGCAGCTGACTCTAGGGAAACTCTGTTAATTTCCCATTAATATATTCGTTTCGGGTATAATATCAAATATTAGTGTATCCAATGTCCGACTGGTCGAAGCATATATTATTTCGCTCGTTGGCTTTGTTTTTATGGTCTCCGCTGCTGCTGCTTTTTGTTGTTGGCTGCGTCTAGCCAATAATCTTCATGCTGGCTGGCGCTCTGATGGATGTCGAGGACGACAATGAAACTGAGTCATCTCGCAGCTCGTGTGGCGCCCAATTCTATCCCCAGCAGCGGCAGCCGCCACTGTTTTGTTGTTTTTTAATCAGGCAAATTGTTGACACCAACCGCAAACAATCAGCTAAAGAGCTGCCAGTGGAGCCCGAGCCACATGCTGCATAGATGGACATGCATATATTTTATGCTTGGAGCCAGCTTTAAGGGAGCCACCATATTCGGCAAACCCCTCGACTGGAGTGGGGGCGGGCGAGGGAGAGATAAATTGTGCGGCGAGCTGCTGTTCTCAATGTTGTTCCGACACATAATCTGACAACTGACATGCATCTAAGCCACCATACGTGCCCCCCGCCCGCAGCTCCACATGGCCACCCTCCGCCCACGCATCGCTCGCATCACTCTCCTTGATTCTGTTTTCCACATGACACGCACTTTTGGCCGGAAGGAAGGCAGAGTGACTGATGTTTGGTCTGCACTCGTCCTCTCCGCTCAAGGAGCATCGCTCCAAAACTTGCCGAAAGTCATTGACACCAGTTGCGAAGCCACAAGATGCCCAGCTCACAGATACCCTATAAAATGGAAACGGAATTATCCTTAAAATATGATATATATATTTCATATAGAGACCCTTTCAGATATCCTTTAAGGGCTGTCCTTTAAGGACTTCCAGTACCGTTAGCTATGCCACTTCAGCGTGAGTCATTTGGCATTAAATCAGCGGGGGGCAGGTGGGGGCGCTGAATTACGCATTCTATAGCCATAAATTCCATTCCGTTTGAGCTATGTGCCTCACAGGCCATTCAAATCGGAAGCAGGGCCAACAAACCAGACGCATTAAGAGCCTGGCCGATAACTGATAACCCATTGATTTACAAATTTCCCCTTTTTTTATTGATGTTTGGTCTATACTGTAGTATGTGCTTATTATTTATTTATTTATTTATTTATGCGCTACTTGGCATATATTGTTCGTGTGTGTGGGTGTGTGATATATGACATATATTGCTAGATGAATTACCTACCCGAAAATAAAGCACACACGCACACCGTGGTAAATGGTTCGTTTCGCTGAAACTTCCCTCGCTCAGCTGTCTACGACTCACACACACAAGCATGAATTTCCCACCTCCACACGCGAAAATTTCCCTCGCACTCGCTCTGGGTACTTGCCGCCTGCTGGCTGGCTGGCGGCTGGCTTGCTTGGTGGCTGCTTTTCGCCTGGCAGCCGGTTCAGTGCTTCACAGTTGCTCGACTCGTGCGGGTCGCTGGACGGCGTTTACAGCATTTCTAACGGTTCTCATTGTTGACGCGTCGTTAGTTGTTCGATCGAAAGTGTTTTTCTGCTGTGTTTCTTAATTGTTAAATTTATATTTCGATTTTTTTATATTTTTGTTGCAAATGAGAAACATTTTAAAGTTATTTAGTGAGACCCTTGGAAAGGGTTGCCTATAAACAACCCCCGGTGCAGCAGCAGCAGAACTCGCGATCGGCGACCGCCTACCCTGCTCCGCCCACCACCAAAACCGGTTTCCGCACCAAATAGTTTGGCCACGCGAATTATTATTATTGTGCGACGTAACGTTTCAGTTGGGAAAAACAACCCCCAACCCTTAGCTCTAGCACATTATGCCAATGAACCTCTGATCTAATAAGATTCGTCATTCGCATTGAGTTTTTTTTTTCCTGTTCCACGAATATCAAGCACCAAAACTACTCGAATTGTGTGAAAAGTGCGTGAGAAAATCAAGGAAAATGGCAACTATTTTCCAGCAACTGGGCAGCCGCACAATGTGCCCCAAACGTATGTAAAATCCATGTGAATGTATATAAGAAATATAAAAAAATTAATAAATATAAGGTTTAGGATATGGGTATATAATAGCTAACAGAATAGTTAACTAGCTATACTCACTTGCTATATTAGTAGATACTATATATACTTGATCTGTAACAAGCTAAGAACCGAGTTCGTATAGTCAAGTCTATCTATACCTTTATCTGTTCTATATATTGAATGGGTCTCATATTCGAGCTATATCTTAAGGGAAATATGAATATATTATATGGAATAAGCTTAATGATCAGCCCTATTTGAATGAAATTAAGTTCTTCTTGAGCTTTTCTGACTAACTGCATTCAGAAAGCGCCTCAGCAACATCGCGATCTCCCAGCTTCGACCCGCCGGTGTGCAGAAGTCTCATTTAAGGCTGTACTATTAAAATCTAATATTTATGCGCAACGGAGACAAAGAAGTTGGAAGCAAGAAACTTGCCAAGTGCAAGCTGAGAAAATACGGAAACTAGAAAAGAAAGGGAAAACACAAAAAGAGCAACAAGAACAACAATGAAAAGCGAAAAATGCTTTTAATTGCTTACAACTTTACGTCTGTCTTGGCTGTAGTTTGTCTGTCTCTCTCTCTCTCTCTCTCTATCCCTCTCTCTTCCCCCTCTCTCTCGCTCTATGAGTTTGTTTGTTGCACAAGTTTTTACACAACGTCGAACGCATCGCTGGCGACTTTGAATGAAGTTGTCTTTGTTGTTATTGCTGCTCTGTGGTGTGGGGAGGGAATGGGGCTTGTCGCTTCACGCTTAATTGGTTAGCGACATCGAAAAGGTCACGTTTATGAGTTGTGATCGAAAAGTTGCCCTTTACAACTCTAAGTTTGCCCCAAAACGAGAATGAAGACGTACGCAGACACGACTAATTGCTATAATTAAAGCCGAATGGGATTTGTGTGGGACGAACTGTAAGAAAATATAAATAAATTAAGTGAATATTTAATAAATATTAAATATAAATTTCATATATATATTATATATAATATATATTAAATAAATATTAAATATAAATTTCATAAATATTAAATAGAGCAATAGAATGAGTATAGGCTTTTAGAAGTCTAGAAGTCTATATATATATATATTTATTACGATATATATAATAATTCCTGAAGTGCTTTAACTGCGGCAGAAAAGAACTTGAAATGTCTCCTGCAGCTTTAAGATTTAATTTGATATTAATTTATTTTAATTCTTAAAATTCAGCTCGACTTCAGCTTAAAGCCAAACTCCATTAACAGATGGCGCCACCTAAAGTTGCTTAAAATTTTAATAATACTCTGGGAAGTGTTGCAAATTTGCAAGAGACACTAGCTAACCTGCCCACTGCCTCGCCCTCGCCCTCGCCCACGCCCACTCGCTGCCCCTACTCCACAGACTTACACTTGAATGCACTTTTGTCATTTGCCCAGGCAACATTTGCACAAAAGCCCTTTTTTTAAGTTAAAAAAAAAAAAAGCAAAACAAAAAATTGAAGTTGAGTCGAGCAAAAGCGAAAACAAAGTGCACTTTGAAGCGGAGCTGGCGTTCGGCCAAACGCTGTGCTTTGTGCAGCTTGTGGGGTTTCCCCGCCTAATTAAAAATGGGCGGGGCAGAGCGCAGCTCCCCAAGCGCATTGTTCGTGCTGCTGCTGCTGCTGCTGCTGCTGCTCGATCAGTGGAAGTGGCTGCAGCGCGTCTTCAATTTGTAATTTCAGTGAACGGTGCGACAACTGCACCACTCGAGCGTATAAACAGCGCGCTCGCACCACGGCCACCCACTGTCAGAAACAGTTGGCGCAGCTGCCGCAGACTTTGGGGCGCCAAACGACAGAGACCAGGCGCGTCTGTTCGAAAGAGAGAAAATATTGAAAAGCATTTTTCCTGTCATTTTCCTGTTACTTGCCCACTTTTCATGCATTCGATATTTTACTTTTTTACTCGTCGCGTATTTGTCGGCATCTCTGCTCAAGCGGGCGACCTCCCCGCCAGACACAAGCCCCCACCCCCAGCCCCGCCACGCCCCTTAGCCGGGCACATTGTTTGCCTTTTGACGCTCAACAATGTGCCCGAAGATACTTGAGCTGAGTGTACTTCAGACAGCGCTTTCTTAAGATACTATCGAGCTGGCAAATCTGAAATGCAAAGCGTATTCCCAGTCGATGTTGGCCCGCAAACTTGCGAGCATTAGCCGACGCACTTTAAAGCCAACTTGCCAGCGCCATGCAATCCTGAAATGAATATGAGGCTAGCGTGGGGAGCCCATGGAAATGGGGAGTGTTCAAAACTTTTATCAGCGGCGAAACTTTTGTTTTAGTTTATTGTCTGGCAAAAGGCGCAGCAAAGTTTGTTCCCTGCAAATTCCACTCGGTCTCGGTGTCGTCTCTTCGACTCTCTTAACTCGCAGAAAACTGATTAAGTTAAGCTGGTTATAAATGGGCGTCTGATTAGGCGTGGCAGCAGCCGACGCGGCGGCCAAATCACTTGAGATGCATCGAACAGTTGACTTGTGAGCTAATCGATTTTGTTCATGTGACGTGCAACGGGCAATCGCATCGATGGTATCTATAGCTCCAGGTGTGCTTTGAAGATGACTACAGTGATAATGATAATGTTGATTATTATGATAATGATAAAGATAGTGACAATGGCAATGATAAAGAAATTGACAATGATAATGACAATGGCAATGGTAATGACAATGATAATGACAATGACAATAATAATGAAAATAGGAATGAAAATGGCAGTGGCAATGACAATGACAATGAGAATGACAATGACAATGACAATGACAATGACAATGTTAATGACAATAATAATGAAAATAGGAATGACAATGACAGTGGCAATGACAATGACAATAAGAATGACAATGACAATGACAATGAAAATGAAAATAGTAATGACAATGGTAGTGGCAATGACAATGACAATAAGAATGACAATGACAATGACAATGTTAATGACAATAATAATGAAAATAGGAATGACAATGACAGTGGCAATGACAATGACAATAAAAATGACAATGACAATGACAATGACAATGACAATGATAATGATAATGACACTGACAATGACAATAAAAATAGGATTGACAATGGCAGTGGCAGTGATAATGACTATGTAAATGACAATGACAATGACAATGACAATGTAAATGACACTGACAATAGCAATTGCAATATAATGTTAATGACTATAAATATGACAATGACAATGACAATGGCAATACGATGACAATAAAAAGAACAATGACAGTGACAATGATAATGACAGCGACACTGACAATAGCAATGACAATGCACATGCTATTTTCTATATTAATATACTATATTAATGGATATATTAATATAAGCAATGCTCATGCTAATGATAATGAAAGCAGAATGAGCCAAAAATAATGCAAAAAGGAAAATTCTTAAATGAAATTTAAATGCGATTTAAGACGTTATTTAATTTTAAATGCGCCCCAAAGTATGCAGCACTTTGCTCAAAATGACACACGTCAAGAGTGGCGACGCGGCAGGCGCAGCACTCGACTGACGAGTGCCACTTGTGATAGAAGAAAGCAGCGAACAGAATGTGGCAGGCAGCAGCCAGGAGCAGCAGCTTCCACAATTACACACACACGCACACACAGATAGAGCGTGGCAACGTCCGCGAGATTTTTAATTGTTGCAAGCATGAGACGCGCCGACGACAATGACAGAGAGAAGGAGAGAAAGGTGCCACTCGAGTGGAGGGGGCCAAGGCGAGGGTGCGGCTGGCTGAAAATAGAGCTGCGTGGCAGCCAGAGCCAGAGCCACAGCCACAGCCGCAGCCACAGCCGCAGCCACGTCGCAAATAATTTGCAACAAGCACATTTTCAATTTCAAAGCTGCCAAAACATGCAGCAAATATTGACATTGAGTGTAATGGAAAAATCATCAGGCAGACAGCGGCGACAGCGGCGACGACACTGCCACGAGAAGCTGCAGCAGCAGCGGCAGGAAACAAATGAATAGATGCGACTGCTGCTGCACAGATCTGGTCTAAACTTGTATTAAATTAAAATTTCTACGAATACGCCAGCGTTTAAAGGCGCAGCGGAAGCTGCAGGAGCTAAGTGGCGGCTGTGCTGTGGCGGCAACTACCCCAGACTAAGCGACGATGCGTCGCGTGCCAACGCCGGGTTGGGGGGCACAGAGATGCCGCAGCTGAGTGCCGTTGGGGGCTACAGCGCGTCAGGGAAGGGAGTCAACAATATTTTATGGAGTGTTGTCTAGAGTGGCTGCCGCTGCTGCTTCAGTTGCTGCCACTTTGTTGACTATAAATAACAATGGAATCATGACTCGAAATTAAACGTCGAAAATGTGGCATGGCAAGAAGCCGGGGGGAGGGCGGCAGAGCAGAGCGTTCAGCATGCTGGCTGCGGGGGTTGTCGGCGGCTGTTTACTCAAGAAGTCAAAGCGACACAAGAAACGCAAATAGACGAGGGCCCCATGGACCCCATAGCCATACATGTGTAGGCTGCCCAAAGATGATGTGCAGCGCCAGCAAAGTGGATAGCCCAAGAGAGAGAGAGAGGGGGGAGCTCTGGGTTGGGGCGCATTTAACAGAATTCAACATGTTGCGGCACATTTGTGTAATATGTATTCACAAATTGCCAAACGGCGCCATCAATTTGTACAAACAATAAAGTGACACAATTCTAACTCGAAAGAGAGACGGAGGGCGAGAGGGAGATAGATAGAGACAGGCTAATGCCGCTTAGTCCATCTAAGGTCTAAACAGCTGCATAGATAAACAAATAAGCGAGGATTTGCTGTCAAGCAGAGTCAATCAAGCGACAGCTGAGAGGGGAAGAGAGAGAGGGATAGACATAAGTAATATACACTTAGCAGCAGAGAGAGAGAGAGAGTGCTATACACTTAGCTAGATACTTAAAGAGGGTGCCGCAATCCGCTGGCTAAGTATCTGTCAGATATTTGATACGGCGTAGTGGGGGAAGAGCCATTCTAACATCTTATATGACAGCTATAAGATCATGCTTATAAGTAACATCATTCAAGTAGGCGTTAAGTTTCATGTCTAGATTGCAAGCTTACCCAACAAACTGAGATGAATTTGTTTAAAGTGAATAAGCCAGATTGGATAACATTATTCTACTACGGCACGGCTGTGGCTTGCAATACGATTCTTTTATTCAACATTTTAGCCATGAAGCCAATAATCATGAGCTCAACATATAAAGCCTCTCAAGTCCCATCCATATGCTTGAAGCATGCATTACCTAAGCCAAGCAGAAGCGCTTTGGCTGACAGCCTGAGCTGCTGCCCGTGTTGAATCTGCACAAATTAATTTCTTTTGGAATTTTCAACTGGAGCTGGGCTCTCGCATTATTTCGATTCCGAGTGCAGCTGAGCTGTAGTGTGGCGCCACCTAGCGTCCACATTAGCGTTCATTACGTATTAATTAATCATGTGCTATGACAGCAATTTAAATGTGAATAGAGTCGCCGCCTGCCCGCAAATGATTCGCATACACAGCAACTGAGTCACCGCAAAGGGACGCGCTGTGCCAGCTACCCCCTCTAGCCACCCCCCTGGGGCGCCTAGCTTGATTCCCCAGCTCCCTCTGGCTTTCGGCTTACACACATTTTCCATAAAAAGTCACTTGCTGGGCGCCCAGGCATTATGGCTCGTTGTCGTTAGTCATCTGCCGCTAGTAACCGCGGCAGCTCCCCCCAGCAACCCCTGGCGTTCAACCCTTCGGGCGGACACAACCTACGCCACTTAATTGCGTCTGCTCATTTAGTAATAAAAGCAGGATTCATGCTTGCCAACCAAATGGGAGCTGCCACAAAGATTGGAATGCTGCGCTGAGTGCAGGGGGTGGGGGCAGCAGTAGGGGCTGTGTAAGGGCGGTGGCGGGGGGGTGTGAACGAGTAGACAGCTCACTCACCCACCCACGCAGTCGCTCAGTCCCAGTCTAACTGGCCAACAGATAGAGCGAGTGCATTGAATAGTTTTTCCTCACAATTTTCCCATTTTTCATTTGCTTTTCCGACTATTTGATGTCTTTGAATGGGAATGATAATTTCCATCCTTGGCACAGCCGAACGTGTCCCCCGACAGAACGCATTAAAAATTCAAATCTAAATTTGTATTCAAATGCTTTGGGGGATCTGCGCAAGTGCATCCAAGCATAACTGAAGATAAGTGTATATAATATATTCATTTCGAACTCATTCATCTTGCAAAGAAATTTTTATTGAGCTGAGTTTGTTTTTAGCTACCCTGTAAGTGTGGGGAGGGAGAGTGTGCTGAATGTGGACTAGGACTTGAGTCTAGCAGAGGAGTTAACTGTGTGTAATGTCTGATATATGTCTATATACAGATATATGTTGAAGATAGATTGATGAAAGCATGATAGAAGGCATAGCTGAAAGAAGAAAAAGAAGTTATATAAAGAGAGAGAGAGTGTGTGAGAGAGATATATGCTTAACTGAACTTAACTTGAACTTATACTTATCTTAACTTACTCTATATATATACTTAGCGGAACTGATACTTATCTTAACTCATAGCTGAACTATTTCCCAAGCCACTACAGGGTATTTGCTAATCGTTCGCCTCCATCTTCGCCAGCCAAGTCCTTGCTTTAGTTTCCATAATCCGATTGTGCGTTGAGGCAAATTATTGTCTAGGATTTTGGGTTTTGCAGTTAATGCAGGCAGCGGCAGGCGACTCTGCCAGGCGAGATTTATGTTAAGTGGGCAGACGACATGGGTAGCTAGTCAGGCAGCTGGCAGCACTTAGAGGTCTCTCTGCAGCCAACGGCCACACCTTCTACACTTCCAGCATGGATTTTGGCTAGTAGTCAGCAATAAAAATGTCGTTGCGCAATAAAAATCGAATTGTTGCCCATTTTTACACATTTTTGTTGCGCCTGACAGTTGCAGCTGCGCTCAGCCGTAAAGCGTGTAACCCCTTCAGACTTCCCCCAGCTCTGGACATGTTGAGCAGGCAGTCAACTTTATGTGAAACTTGCTGCAGACTGCGTTTATGAGACTCAGCAGCTGCACAGGACTGTGGAGTCCTTTACATCTATATGTATCTATATATATATCTATATATCTATATATATATGTATATATACACCCACACACACTCAGATGCCAGAAAATCTAATCAAAGGGCGCAAATTGCCGGATTTGCTTGAACTGACAGAGCGCAGATTTATTTTCATATCTAACATTTGTTTGTCACAGCTCCTGCTGCTAACTTGGATAAAGTCGACAAAGCTTCTCCTGTCCCTGCCCTCTGCCCTGCCCAACTCCAACTTTCTATTGCTATTTGTTCCGTTGGCAGTTTTCGCACGCCCAAATGCATCCAATGCCAAAAGTTCTCCGACTCTAGCTCCGCATATGGTTATCATTCGGCAACTGCTTAAGCCGACACTAGTCTGTGGCCATTTTTTGTGCTCTCTTTCAATCGCCATCAAATTTTATGGCCCAAGTTTTGGGCGGGCAACTGGCAGCCGAAACTATTTGGTATTTGGGCACAGTTGAGGCCGCGATTCGCGGTGCCGACTTCTGCAAACTGTTGCCATAAATACTTTAACTTTTGACTCGAAAATAGTTTGCCCAGAGTTTGCATGCGACCGGCAATGGCTCCTTTGGCTGGCCTCAACCAGAAGCCGTTGAGCTGTTTGAAAGAAATTTTTAAATTGGTTTTGCGCAGATTTCGCATTAAATGGAAGTTGGAGGAGTAGCGTCTGCAACGCTTGAAAATACTTTAAATATAATGCCTTTCTATGCGATTCTCAGCGAAGTTTGGGCTGCTTTGCTTCATAGTATTTTGTTGGGCTAAAGTCTTTGCATGCTCTGCTATAGCTCTTGGCTTTAATTACAGGGTATAAGCCTTGTCTAGGGTATGTGCCTAGTCTACCTTCACACTACGCTCACATGTCTTTGCTTGCTTTTTAAATATGTGTTTAGCGTGAACATAACTCTGCTTATGCAAGGACTTGTCACTGACAACATGCTTACGTGTGTGGGTTTGGGAGGACGCCTGCTCGTGTCAGGCATAAACTTTGGCATTCTATATGCGTCGCGTCCAATAACGTGAGCTTCCGTTTGTTATTTTCGGCAGTCTATTTATTTTTAACATGCGGCAGCTGAGCTTAACGGAGCGTTAGACGTTTGCCAACTGGAGACTGCATGACAGGGCCATTAATAGGGACTGAGCTCGGCTGGGGTTCCTCGAACTGCAATTGACCCATTTGCGTAGTGCCACAAGCCGAAGTGCCAACTAATAATGCAATAGGCGCAGTGGGCCATGAATGCCACTTGCCTCGGCTTGCTTCCGGGCTTGCTTTTGTTGTCAGGCTCGAAGCCAACCTCGTGTGAAATGAAGTTATAAGCCACATGTCCTGTTTTTCCTTTGTCTCCAATAGCCCCCCTCTCTCTCTCTCTCTGTCTCTATTTCTCTTGCCTGTCAGCTGCATTTCTCGCCCAGACTTTTGCACTCTTTAAGCACTCGCTGCTCCTGCCTCCGGCACGGCCCAAGTGTTAAATGGACGCCAAAGTCTGCCCCAAATGGCTGCGTTTAATTACACAAGTTTTTGCGCCACTGCGCCTCATAATTTAGCAATGCGCTTGACAGTCCTCTGGCCCCGTGGCTCTCGACTGCCAGCCAGACTAGACTGGCTCCTTAAGCACATGAGTCTATGAGTTATAACTAGTTGCACGTGAGCGACTGTGCAATGGATCTGTGTGAGCTTAATTCTCCTTAAAGTTAATTAATGAGGCTTTAACATGAGCAGCAGGACCTCCAGGACTCTTGTTTCAATTATTATTTTTCATCAATACTCCCAACATAACTAAAATTTAAGCGCCTCGCCTTTCTCTCACGTTTAAGTCGGTTCGTAATCCTGCCCATGAGAAGCCCACGCAAAGCCAATCCCCAGTTGAATAGAACTTTTTCCATTTGCCATTAACTTGAGCCTGGCAACTGCTGTCAACTACTTAGCCAAGTCCCTGCCTCGGGAGCTGGTCATATGTAAGCATTAGTCCTGGCCGGAGAACGTTTCGTTTTACAGCCGCAGCTTAGTGCAAATTTAATTGAGTTTTCCAAAGACTCTTTGCGCCATACGAGCTGTCTGGCGGAGCAGGGGCGAATCAAAGTCAAGCCATTGCTAACCAGGTTTCTCCCACTCTTGACTACTTGCAGGTGCGTGCTATGGAGCAGCGGCTGAGTGAATGGCCAAAGCCCCAAGCACAACAGCAACAGCAGCAACAGCAGCAGCAACACTCGCAGCAGGGCACAGCCACCAGCTCGCCCATACATCAGCAGCAACAGCAACAGCAGCAGCAGCAGCAGCAACAGGCAATCGCCGCTGCAGCCTTGGCCGCTGCCTGCCAACAGAGCGTCACAGGCACCACAGGCGTGGCCGTAGGCGTGGGCGTGGGCGTGGGTGTTTGCCTGCCCAACAACGAGGCGGAGAAGACAATTAACTCATTGGAGATACAGGTGGAGGAGCAACGCCAGCTGCGCCTGCACGACGCCCGGCAGATCGAGGCGAAGGCCGCCAAGATCAAGGAGTGGGTGAACAATAAGCTGCGCGATCTCGAGGAGCAAAATCAGCTGCTGCGCGAACAGAACATCAAATGCAACCAGCAGCTGGAGCTGCTCAAGAACCACATCGCCAACCAGTCGCAGCGGCACAGCATAGTGGGCCCAGTCAGGAATAGCCTGAGCCTGGATGTGCAGGACTTTGCGACCACGCCGGAAACGCGACGACGCAGCGAGAGCCTCGATCCACAGGAGATCATCAGCCGGCCATTGACCAGCTCCTATCCGCATCATCAGCATCGACGCAATCTCTCAATGGAGCCGCAGGAGCTGGAACGCAATCTTGTCGCGGCCGTCGATGGGCTCACCCTGGCGCCGCTGTCGAGCATCTCCAGCAAGGCGGCGCAGTCGACCACGGCTAGCACGCGGCCCGACAGCTCCGACACGGACACGGCGCACGACTATGCCGAGATCTATACGCCCTCGTGCGAGAAGCTGCCCGCCTGGATGAAGAACAATCCGGCGCTAATGGCCAGCGGCGGCAACTCGAGCACTACAACGACCACGACCAGCGAACTGGGCGTGCCCAGGCCGCCGACACCGCCGCTGCATCGCTTCCCCAGCTGGGAGGCCAAGATCTACCAGGTGGCCAACGACGGGCTCGCCGGCACCAGCACCGCGGAGAGCAATGCCAGCAATGAGCCGACGCCGGACGTGCAGGAGCACAGTCTGACCCTCTCGAATGGACGGGCGGCCACGCGGCATGGCCACGATGCAAACGGTACGCTGGGCAGCAGCGGCACACCGGGCACACCCCAGCCGCCGACGCGACAGCAACAAACCGCCAGCGGCGGCTTCTGTGATATATCCGTGCCCGTCTACGCCACGGTCAAGGGGCGCGCCTCCCAGATACGCTCGATGCCCTTCACGGGCGACTCGAGCGACGATTCCAGCGATGGCGAGGACCATGCCGTCATGCTAACACACAACTCGCACAACTCATCCAGCACGGACAACACGGAGACCTCCACCTCTGGCAGCGCATCGAGTCCGTCGAAGAGTCTGAAGACCTCGTCAAGCCTCAGCCCAGCCAAGCGCAGCGGCTCCGAGAGCCCCAAAAACGCGAAGGCGCGTGGTATGTACAGACCCAGCCCCAACCTTAGAAGCATCTTCTTCTCTCTCACCTCGCACGCGCCCAGTAAAACCAGTAAAGCGTAAAGGTAGCGGTAGCGGTATCTGAGCATTGCACCACTGCCACAGCAACAGCACTAACCAAACAGAAACTCCCAACTCCAGACACTAACACACGCGCCCGAAACTATCCTAAGAACCCAAGCGGCCTACTACCTATGCATTTTTCCGCTAGGAAAACCTCCGTTCTCTGCCCTCTTCATAATGTTCCCCTTACCTTGATTGTATTTGTACTTTTTTATAGTAATTATTATATAATTTGGAGCTACTTTGATATGACTTTGTGTTGCTTATAGTATTTTGTGTGTAATTCCATATATCCTTTATTATTTGTCTCCTTTATTAGACGAGTTTGGCTTTCAACTCGTTCTCCTGCTCCTACCTTCCTCAAGCCTGTAGCATGAGTATTTGCTTTGACATTTGATCTGGTCCTATCCCATGCTTGAGTCTCGCCCCACTCTCTACTTTGACAACTAATTTTCAATGGGTATTCTAACAACTTTGAACTGGTTGCATCTCCTCCCTCCTTGCGCCTCCTCCTCCGCCGCGTTGTGTGGTGCTTCCTTGTGTTATCATCAATGACCACTATTAACCACCATCATTTGCCGTTCACCCACCATTAACTACACTCACACACACACGCACACGCACACACACATCAGTTCACACACGTTTAACCACACCACACCAGTCACAGCAACAGCAACAGCAACAGCAACAACAACAGCAACAGCAACATCACACGCTGCCACACCCACAGGCGCCGGCTTTGGCGCCCGTGCACAGTATACAGAGCACGCTGCCACGCCTACATACGCCCACAACTGGCGCGCAGCTGACGCAACTGCGCGTGAGCCCTCACATGCGTGGCACAGTAATTTCAGATCTTTCCTTTGAATCAGGCCTCTCCGACGACTACGCCCTGCCCCCGGATGCTGTCTCCGAATCGACCTGCATGGACGCCTCGATGCCGTCGCTGCTGATGCGCCAATCCTACGTGGACTCGCCGAGCAAGAAGCTCGAATCGCTGGAGAAGGTGAGCAAAGAGTTCTTGATATCCGCTGCCATACCAAACGGTCTCCCTCTCTCCTCTAAGATGGGTCACCTGGCCAAGCTGGGCGGCAAACTGAAGACCTGGCGCAAGCGTTGGTTCGTCCTGAAGAATGGCAGCCTCAACTACTGGAAGAGCCAGCACGATGTGCAGCGCAAGCCGCAGGGACAGATTCAGCTGGACGAGGCCTGTCGCATCAGCCGGGCGGAGGGCGCCTCCACCTTCGAGATTGACACGGGCAAGAAGGTCTACTATCTGACCGCCGACTCGCACGCCACCATGGACGACTGGATACGCGTGCTGCAGAACGTGCAACGCCGCAATGCCACAAAGCTGCTGCTCAGCCGGGACGACCAGAAGCCCACGGTGCAGGGCTGGGTTACCAAGGTGAAGAACGGCCATGCCAAGAAGTGCTGGTGCGTGCTCCTAGGCAAGATGTTCCTCTACTTCAAGGCACCCGCCGAGACGGTAAGCTCATCCGCTGCTAGTGTAATCTCATCTAATCCCGTTGATTCTCTACAGAATCCTCTGGGTCAAATAAATATGCGAGACGCACGCGTGGAGGAGGTCGAGCATGTGTCCGACTCGGATTCGGAGGAGCGCGAGGATGCCGCACAGGATCAGGCACGCCTCACCGTGGCCATCTACCCGGCCCATCAGGGGCCCACGTATTTGATTCTATCCGGCAAACCGGAGCGCGACAACTGGCTATATCATCTGACCGTCGTCTCGGGCGGCGGACCCAGTGCTGGCACCCAGTACGAGCAGCTGGTGCAGAAGCTCATGGAAACTGATGGTGATCCCAGTGAGTAATACCTAAAGCCTAAATCTAAAAATAAAGTATTTCACAAAGTCCCCTTTGCATCTCCGTAGACTGCGTGCTCTGGCGTCATCCCATATTGCTGCACACCAAAGATACGATCACAGCTCCCCTGTCCTCCATGCACACGGAGACCATGCAGCCGGAGGCTATAAAGCTGTTCAAGGTAAGCTCAACAGCTGTCTACCGTCGCCCGATTCGATCCCCATATATAACCCATAATCCGTATTCTGCCCGCCACAGAGCATTCAGCTGTTTATGTCTGTGGCCGTCAATCAGCCGGGCATCGATTATCACGTGGTGCTCGCCCAGAATGCGCTGCAACACTGCCTGGACATGCCGGAGCTGCAGACCGAAATGATCTGCATTCTGATAAAGCAAACCTCCCGACATATGGGCCAGAAACTAAGTGTCGGTGTCCAGGTAAACAAGAAACTGGGCAAGCAAACGCGCGTAAGTTTTTCAGTTGCAAAGCTTCTTATCCTTCAAAAAGCTCTTTTAGTTGTGCTCCCCCATTAGGTGTTAACTTTCTAATTTTCTTATCATTTCCCCTGACTAATCCCGTTACTAACTCGTTGTGTACATGACTAGCACGTGGCTCCGCCATTCCTATTCCGTATCGGAATAAAAGCTCTGCGCTCTCGATTCGTTATGTTTCCCAATTCAAAGCTCATGTGCCTCCCCAATCATGCTAAATAACTTCATTCTAATTAGGAAAAAGCTTCGAAAAGCTTCTCTCTTTAAAGCGTTTCCCAACCTAAAACAAGTCTATCCAACTAGGTATCGTATGTGAAATACTACCCAACTTTTGTATTCTACTGCTTTGTTTTTAATTGCTTATCGAAAATTCATCGCTTTGGTACAACGATCAGCGACATTTGGCCAGCTACGAAAAGCTTTGCTTACATTTGAAAGCTTACGATCGAAATAGTTAATCAATATGTTTAACCTACATACCTCTAAGACATGCCTATTAACATTAACATAACCATTAACATTAGCCATAACATTAACATTAACATTAACATTCACACATTTTACCATTCGTTCTCTGCATGTTTTTCATTGATGTTTGTCGATTCTAGTTATTGTTCGATTTTTCTTGTCCTTCTTACTCTTTGTGCATTGTTTTCATTTGTATTTCAAGTAGTTGAACAGACAATAAATTTCCCCCATAACTGTCATACTATATCTATACTCAACTATGCGTATGTGTACACATATCCACATACATGCTCAAGTGCATACACATATTTAGCTTTCAAGACAAAACAAAAACGATGAAAATGATTTCCATGTGTATTGTTTGATCTAATTATTGTTGATTCGTTATCATTGTGTAAAGTATTTGCTGTAAATTTCTAACATACTCTACAATATACTCTACAAAACACGCCTCACTCGAACACCAGTATACATAACATACATACATACATACAAATACATGAATACGTACTCTTTTCCAGAAAACAAGTTAGAAAACTGCGTCTTCGGCATGCCGAAGCTCTGAGACCCTCGATGACTTGATTTAATCTGCTCTTTTGTCTGATAAGTTATTGAAAGCTTTATAGATATAATATCTGGTTGATAGGAATATTTCTCAAAAACTAGAATTTTTTAAATTAAATTAAATTATCTCAAATGACAAATAATTTACCATTAAAATAAAATAAAGTATTTTAATCTTATCTGATCTAACGATCTGCCAAGCTTTGATTGTTGAGTTCTCCATACAATCTAGGCCAAATGATCAAGAGAACAATACTATTCAGGCTCTCTCTCCCCTTATATCTACCTCTCTTTCTCTCTCTCCCTCCCCCTCACACACTCAACAAAGCTCTATATCTCTCATGCAGTTCGCTTATACGTGATAACAGCTTTGCCGATAAAAACGTATCGATTGTGCGCTATCGATACTAATCGACTCGCGCTTAAGTCGCCTGCCTCGTAAATACTCTATTCACCCACCATCTCGAGCGTTTTCTAACTCGTTTATGTTTTGCCCCTTTTGTTCGATATGTTCAGTTGACTGCTTTGATTATGTTTTCCAATGGCTTTGAATGTTTCGCATAGAGTTTATTCATTTCCGTTGCCCGTTACGCTTACTACAAAAACAAAAACCACAAAAAGAGAACGATTTTTGTATAGCGTGTCATACATATACATTAAGGCTGCTCTGCAAAGAATAATACAGAAACACATGAAAAAAGAAACATAAACTTCGTTTAATGGCATAATTGATCAGCAAATGTTTTTTGGCTTCTCTTCTATTCTTCTATTATGTTTGATTTGTTTTTGGTTTTGAAACGACTTCCGTTTCGTTTGTATGTGTATCGAACCAATGAATCCATTACCGATAACCGATAACCGATAACCGTAAACCGCAATTACCGTAAATACCAACCGTTTTCCAACACTGTACGTAACCAATTATTGACGACAACGACGACGAAATTTACAGCAACTACTATTGTGCGCCACCCAAAGCCTGTTCACCTGTGATACCCAACAGGCTGGCCAGGCTCAGGCCAACGGCAGTTCGCCCACATCGATACAGGTATGAGGGGAAATTTGTCTTGTCATTCAATAATCGATATACGATAAATATGCGATAAACGATTTGTTAAACGATTGCTTTCAGTTACTGTAGCCAATTGTAGAGTTGCCTAACCCAGACATCCAACTGATATATCCGATCTCATCAACTGACTCTCTATCTGCTCTTTTTCTCTGTTTGTCTGCTTTACGCCGGAGCAGGCGCCCGTTTCGACGCCCATCATCGACTGCAAGTCGAATCCGCCCGCTTACAGCTTTGTGCAGGGCTGGCAGCTGCTCGCGTTGGCCGTCTCCTTGTTTGTGCCCAAGTCCAGTCGCCTGCTGTGGTATCTCAAGCTGCACCTGTCTCGCAACGCGGACACCAAAACGGAGACGGGCAAGTATGCCGCCTACTGCGAGCGCGCGCTGGAGCGGACCCTGAAGAATGGCGGGCGCGAGACGAAGCCATCGCGCATGGAGGTCCTGTCCATATTGCTGAAGAATCCATATCATCACTCCCTGCCGCACGCCATACCCGTACACATGATGAACACCACGTATCAGGTAGGCAAGCAGAGTGAACTAGTTCACTTTGTTTAAATTGAACTAGTTTATTTATTATATTAAATTTGCCCGCTCCTTGCAGGTGGTTTCCTTTGACGGCTCGACCACCATCGAGGAATTCCAAACAACTCTGGCCCAGGAGCTGGGCACCCGCGACGCCAACAACGGCTTCTGTCTGTTCAGCGATGACCCCATTGAGAAGGACTTGGAGCACTATCTGGAGCCGCTGGCCAAGCTGTGCGACGTGATCAGCAAGTGGGAGACGGCGCTGCGTGAGAAGGGCTCCGGCAAGTTCGAGAACTCGCGCGTCATCCAGCTGAGCTACAAGAACCGGCTCTACTGGAAGCACACCATCAAGTGCGAGACGGACAAGGAGCGGCTGCTGCTGTGCTACCAGACCAATGCGCAGATCGTGCAGGGACGCTTCCCGCTCTCGCGTGAGCTGGCCCTGGAGCTGGCCTCGCTGATGTCGCAGATCGACATGGGCGACTACTCGCACGAGAAGTCACGGGATGTGGGCCTCAAGGCGCTGGACAAGTTCTATCCGTATCGCTATCGCGACGCGCTCGGCGCCGATCAGCTGAAGGATGTGCAGGAGCTGCTCATATCCAAGTGGACGCTGCTCAAGGGTCGCTCGACGCTCGACTGCGTCCGCATCTACTTGACCTGCTGCCGGAAGTGGCCCTACTTCGGCGCCTGCCTGTTCCAGGCCAAGCCGCGCCAGTGCGAGCCGCACGCCAACACCGGCACGCCCGTTGCCTGGCTGGCCGTCGCCGAGGATGCGCTCAACGTGCTCGAGCTGTCGACGATGGCGCCCGTGGCGCGCTATCCCTACAGCACGGTGATGACATTCGGTGGCTGCCAGGACGACTTCATGCTCGTCGTCTCGCATGACGACGGCACCCTGGCCGGCGGCTGCGAGCAAAAGCTGCTCTTTGCCATGAGCAAGCCGAAGATCTTGGAGATAACGCTCCTCATTGCGGACTACATGAATGCTCTGGGCCACACAGTGCCCGGCACTCCGCAAATGAATTCGCTGACCCGGAACGGATCGCATCGCTCGCTGCGCACCTCACAGCGACCGGGCGTTGGGGTTTGCGCTGGCGTGGGCGGTGTCGTCGGCCTCACGGCAGTCGGCGCCGCTGGCAGCATTACGGGCTTCTCCACGAATGCCACCACTACGGCACACAACACGCTCAACTCGCATGCGACCCACACGCTCAACTCGACGCACTCGCACACGCTTAGCAGCTCGCACCATGCAGGTGGGGCTGGCGGTGGTGCCGGCACCGGTGGTGGCAGCCATCAGGGCACGCTCAACTCGCAGACGGGCGGCGGCCATCATCAGCATCATCATCATCATCCGCATCAGCCAGATATACTGAAGAGCACGCCGGACCATCAGCGCATCAAGTGAGCCGCAGCCAGGGGCGCGCCGTCTACGGGAATGCGTAAATAATACAGGCAAACAGATGCAGATCTATAAATCTGTAACCAGGCGAGCTGTACTCTGCGCGCTTCTCAACACTAAACAAGAACGTTCTTTCCTAAGCTAAGCTAATAACGGTACTCGTACTCTAAAAGCCCATACAAGCGTATAATGTAAACAGATTTTTTTTTTGAATAGCCTTAAGTCGTACCCCGCGTTAGGTACAAGCATATACTATATATACATGCATATATGTATATATATAAATTTATATATATTCTGTATGTCTCTTCAACGAATTTTCTTTTGTGATTTTCTCTTGTACAGCAATTTGTGCAAACCGCGTTTCAAGCACCTTCAACTTGTTCTATTCGTTTTCACAATTTTACTCTCTCACCTATGTATACTCGTAATGTACTATATATATATACACGTATATATATCCGATATTCTTGCTAATTAATGCTTCGTCATGAATCTCACTTTGTCCCTCCATGCTCAAAAACTGCCTTTGAATGTAGATGATGAAGACGTAGAGAACAAAAACCAAGATAATGAAACAAGCCAAAAACAACATGAACAACAACAAGAACAAAATCAAGCTGAAATCGCAATAAGAATTAGGATTAACCCTAGAGCAACTGGGTGGAAGAACTAACAATTGTATAACCATATTTTGTATAGTGTTTTTCATGTCCAGACATAGGATACAATTTTTTTTATTAAAATATGTTTTTTTTTCCATTTTTTTTTTTAATATAAACGAAAGATATTTGAGGAATTAGATCACGTAGAGCATAGACATAGATGTCGTAGAGACTAAACGCATTATCATTATTGCTGCTAGCGAGCGCACTTGATATATCCATGTTGTCTAGGGAAGTGTTTGTATTGAATATTTATATATTATATATATATATCATATCCATTTATTTTATTCTTTAAATATATATCATTTTAGAGTGCTTCAGTTGCAAACACACGAGACCAGCTCATTTCACAGCAAAGTAGGTGTTTTATTCAAATGTTAACAAAAGTAAAAGTAAAACTAATAAAAATCAAATTAACAACAAATAATTATATAAGTAAAGGTAAAAAGATAGCCAACCGAACACACAGCCAGAGCTTCTAGTGACAAAAAACAAACATGAGAAACTTAAGCAAACATAGAAATTCCAATTGATATACAACATAGAAGAGTTCTTTTGTGATTTGTGCAGAGGAACAGGATACAAAGAAAATTGAGTGGAAACGAAAACGAAATCGAAGAAAAACAAACTTTATTGTATACAAATATTGAGATTTATATAGCGATAACCAATTTTCCTAGTAA
Source organism: Drosophila peninsularis (assembly GCA_035047485.1). Taxonomy (NCBI): domain Eukaryota; kingdom Metazoa; phylum Arthropoda; class Insecta; order Diptera; family Drosophilidae; genus Drosophila; species Drosophila peninsularis. The sequence goes on from JAWNPN010000028.1 coordinate 3,860,479, forward strand.
GTTATACAAAGCTAACGGAACAAATTGAAAACGCTGTAAAACAATAAGTTAACACCAAAAAGCACTCCAGCTGCTGTTCCCTGTCGATTGGCCACTTTTTGCTAAGTATCAAGTCAAAGCACCTTCTCGAGTATCGTTTCAAGTTTTCTGTTCGGTTCGACATAACTTATATCATATATAGTATACACACACACACTCACACACACATATATATAAATATATATATATATTTAACGAATGAAAATTATACAAGCATTATATATCTGTGTAAATGGCAACAGCGCATTTTTTTCCTAATTGTAAAAATTTGATATTAAAAATTTATATGCAAATCGCAAAAAAACTAAGGCGACATTCAACTAGTATATATAAATATACATGCATAAACATTTGTCAGCGCAGATGTGGCAAGGAATAGGCGAATATATATCAACACGCAAAATGAAAGGAAATATATATATATATATAAAGGAAAAATTAATCATTAAAACCAAACTTGGAGTTTTACTCTTGGGAATGGGCATCGGCATTGGATAAAAATATCTATATATATATAGCGAATTGTTCTGAAATTGGTTTGAAATTGCCTAATATAGTATTTTATTGATATCCATCATTAGTCATAGTGATGATTAGCATCGTATACAAACTAAGTATTTATACACACATTTGCTTGGGCTTACGATAATTTACAAAACATTGCTTTGCCTGTGGGTCGGCGCCATAAACAGATAAGTATAGTAGTATAAAACTAATTCTGCCATTACTCCCTTCCTCTTTCTCATCTTGATTCGTGATGTTAAGCAAGCCAATTAAATATGCGATATGAACGAATGTCATAAACAGTAGTCAGTGTGTGTTATTATAGCCGTTTTGTGGAGTTGTTGCGCGCCTCTCTCTTTGGCTGTGTGTGTGTGTGTGTGTGGAAATAAAATGTAATTTAAGCCCACAACGTAAGGTAAATTGAAGCAAGCAGCGGGCAGCATGTCAAAATTATCTGCTCCCAATTTAGTGGTTATTATTATCTAGACTGTTGTTGTTGCAACTGCTGCTGCTGCTGCTGTTGTTGTTATACAATTACTATATTAAATATTGAAATGTCTTTTGGCCTTTGATGATGAGCAGCACAGAGTTGGTGCCAGAGCAGCGATGCACCGCTACTCGTCGTCTATGACGATGACAACAGCACACGACAACGCACAGAGATAAAGCGTGCCGCTTTCTAGCCGATTACATATTGACAACTAACAACTAATGCGACTAACGTACGTATATATATTACAAAACCCAGAAATATAGTATAAACACTAGAAATAAAGTGCCCACGGCGGCCGCCTGCACGTACATCGATTTGCGATTTAACAATTTGGCATCCTTCTTATACTTTTGCGACATCATCGACAGATTTTGTGTTTTAGTGTCCAGCTCTGCAGGGAATACGATATAAGATATATACATCATTTACGATTGTCATAGCATATTGCTATAGTGGCTTTCACTCACCCGCTAAGACTGTGCCACGTTGCAGTACATCGTCAATGTTCTGGACCATGATGCGCTGCACGTCCTGCAGCTGTGTGTTTATGTTGCTTATGTTGCGTCTGCGGTCTGTCAACTGCTTTTTCGCCTTCTGTATGTACACGTCGAACTCGATGAAGGCGTAGGGGCGTGTCACCGAATTGACGCGCCGGCCATAGTTGGTGTGGAACTCCTGCGCCAGATCCTCCAGATAGTTGAAGGCCAACCGCTTCGAATACATTTTATCAACCATCACCAAGTAGCAGACATCGTTCTCGATAAGATAGCTGTGTGGGTGCGAAGTCAAGTCAAGGCGATTAAATGATGATTCAATGTCGGCAATTATTTCAACATTCGCTACTCACTGAAATAAGTACGGTCCTGTCTCGATGCTGCTGCGCGCTGGCGAGTGTGGGCCCAGCTTGCGAAATAGCATTTTCGCCTGATTTTGATAGTCCAAGATGCTGCGTCCGCTCTAAAGCACAAAAAGTGAAAGTGTTTTAGTTGTATGTGTGTGTGCATGTATGTGCATGTGTGTGTTTTGTGTATGGAACGCACCTGCTCATCGTCCTGCATGGTGCCGACCAGTGGCAGACCATCAATGACCCGGGCAATCATAGTCAGCAGCGCCATCTTTTAGCCTGTGTCCTTCTCTACGACTTGGAAATGCTTATGTGTGTGTGAGTTTGATGCGTGTTTGCAGACGACTGTGGCCACGGCTACAGTTTAATGCGGCTGGCTTTCCACTTCGTTTATTGTTGCCGTGGCCGCGACTCCCCACTTTTGGCCGCTGAGTCCGTTGCTTTTGTTGTTGTTGTTGCTTTGCAGTTGGCAACTTTCATTCGGAGTCTGATATACTGAGAGTTGTCTGATTATTGTAATATTTAGCCTTGCACACTGTATACAATTTTGTAGCTCTACCCAAGTGTGATTGTGTTGTTATTTTATAGGCCAAATCACGATTTCGCACATCGCCCGATAAATTTATGGAACTATGTTGTGTGTTAGGAGTGTAAATGGATTCGTGTTTTGTGTTGCTTGAAACACGTCAGCGGCTAGCGCTGGACCTGTCAAATAGCGATGTATCAGCAATAATCGCTAACTCATCATCTATCGATATGTGCGATAACAGCGATAGTTGGACAGGCGCGCTATCGCTTGGTTCAAATTGTACTGAAATACAAAAATAATGTTATTTGCATAAATAAATAATACATTTAAAGGAGAGTTTAACTACTTGGACTAAGCAAAGGCGTATTTAGATATTTAGCTATAATAGCTTCAAAGATTTGTTGATAGCCCAGAAAATGTTTTTTAATAACCAAACATGAAAAATGAAAAGGGGAATGATGAAATTCAATTTCTGATAGAATATGTTGGGCTGACAATAAATGAAATAATAATAATTGTAAGTTTAATAAAATGAAAGCTTTCATTCTAGACAAATACATGTATGTTTATCTATGCACGAGCAACATCCACCATTATCTGCCATCCCTCTCTCTCTCTCAGCGCACTGAGCCGTCATGCATAGCCCTTCTCTGTCGCACGCTGAAAATAAGCCGTGTCGAATAATGACATTACTTGAATTTGGGGAGGTTAACTTTATTAATTAAGCATATATTTGCATGTATAGTTGTAATATATATGTAATAGGCTGTTGTGGTCTGCTTTTATTCAAAATCAGGCGGAATGCAGGCCGTGGCTCGGCCACCTCTTAAGCTCTTAAGCTTTAATTTCTTGTGCTGGCTCCTGCTGTTGCTCTTACTGCTGATTAACTAGGCGGCCTGCACCGATTGCTTCTGTGAGGAGCTAATCTTATCGCCCAGGCTGAGTGCCATGCCCTGTGGAAAGGAATCGATAAGGAAAACGTGAGCAAATCGAGCAGAAGATGCTTGAGAAGCAGCTACACCCACCTGGCTCTTGGCGCGAATACGTATATGACCGGTTACTTTCGAGTCGGGATCATCGACAGGCTTCTCAATGCTCAGATTAGCTAGGGCGTTCTCTCCAAAGATGGACCTGCAAACGGGAAGCATTACACAGAGGCAAAAGGAGCGGAAGGCACTTGCGTACGTACTTGGCATACATGTTGGCGGCCATGAAGCCACATTGGCCGGAGAGTGCTTTCTCGGGCGTCAGGCACTTCATGTTGGTGCTCTTCAACAGGTGCTTGAGGTACTCGTGCAGATCCGTGAAGCTGGTGTTGACAGTCACCTTGTTCTCCCACTCAAAGTCCTGCCACATCTGACGGAACTCGGTGTCCGTGCAGCTGGCCGGAATGATGTAATCCATGATGTCAATGTGTATGGTATTGAGTACCACGACGTTTGTGTTCAGCGCGGTGTCGTATACTGTGCGTTGTGGTAATCAGTAATCATTAATCGAGGCAATCAGGGAATTATTGAAGCACCACTTACCTATGTTGCCGAAGATGATACCGTTCTCGGTGGAGGAGACCTTCACGTTGGCCTTGATGTTGCAGAAATCGTGGGGCGCCAGTACCACTGGATGCGGACGCTCCACCAGCTTAAGGTCGCCCAATGTGGCCAGCTCCAATGTGCAGTTCTGCAGCGTATCATCTGTAAGATTGACAGATTATATATGCAAGACTAGGTGAGATTAGGAGTAATCCACTTACTTGTCTGGTTCACGATCAAGACGTCGAGGACAATGTCGTACTGGTTGACATTGACGTAGGCCTCGGCGTAGACCGGGTCGGAGAAGCCCGTTAGCTGGGTGACCTTGTTGAGCTTGTTGTTGGGCGAGGACATGTCGTTGATCTGGGCAGTCTTGGTGCCAGCCAAAGCCTGGTTCAAGCTGGATTCGAAAACGTTTTCGCCCAGCTGATTGTCGCGTCCGTTTGAGAGCTGGGCAAACAGCACCGGCGAATCGGGCTGCACTTTGGCCGTGGCACGCTGCTTCTCCTTCAGCATGCGCTGATCCTCCTCCGATTGGGCATCCAGCATCTTGCTGAGTGCCTCACGGCAATCGTGCATAAAGACGCCGACAGCCTCCGGTGAACGCTCGCTGAGCGTGCGCAGGCAGATCATAATGCGATCCGAATCATCATATGTAATCGGTTTGGTGGGAAAGCCAGACTTGCCCAAATGCAATATGGAGCTCATGATGAGCATGACCTGTGTGGTGAGGCGGTTCACGGTGCGAGCATCCTTCACCAGCTCCACGTAGCGCAACGCCAACTTGGTCAACGTGGCAGAGAGGGCAGCGCCAAAGAAGAAATTGCCATCCATCAGATATTGGCGCAGAGGTGGGCGCTTCTCCTTCTTGGTTACTCTGCAGGGGAATGGAACCGTGATAGAGCTGTGGCATATTCAATAATGCCTTCATTTGGGTTACTTACGGTGCCAGGCTGTAGGCGCTCTGTGTGGCGTAGGTGCCATCGGAGGTGACCTTGTTGCTGCTGTTGGTTGTGTGATCTCCGGCACCGGCAGTGCCCTGTTGTTGTTGCTGCTGCTGCTGCAGCTGCTCCTCGGTCTGGTCGCCGGCCAGACGACGCTGCTCCGCATCGACCATGGGTATTTCGCCAAGTGTCTGCTGTATGGCCGCAATAACCTCGGGAATCTGTTCACCCTCGACATACTCTCCCAAAATCCACACAGCAGCACGATGAATCTTTGAGGACTTGATTTGGGGGAAGGCCTCAATCAGGTGCTTGATAATAAGTCCGCGCAGCGCGGGGAACTTCTGTATAGCTTCGCGTATAAAGATCAAGACATCAACGGCGGCCAGCTCGTTGGTGTCGGAGAGGAACTCCACGAGAACGGGAATCACGCTGCTGGCCACGTCCGGGAATTTGATGGAGCAGGTGTGCAAGGTGCGCACAAGCAGCTGGCGATACTTGCCGGTATCCTCGTGCTCGACGTTGTGCGTCTTGGCCACCTCCTTCTGCAGCACTTGGATCATTTCGTTGATGTTACGCGAGTAGACCAAGTCCATGGCCAGGGCCAGAGTCTTGCGGCGCACCTCGATGTCCGGGGCGGCCAGGACGCGCAGCACGTCCATGACCAGATCCTGCATGACCTTCTCCATGTTCTCGTTCTCCTTCATGGCAATCAGACGGTCCAGCACAATGAGCTTCACATTGTTGTCGCTCTCCTTGACGATCAGCTCAATGTAGCAGCCGGCGGCAGCCTTGATGGCCGTGGGGGCCAGCGAGATTGTGATCAGAGTGCCAGCCGATTCGTAGCGCACTGCATTCGAAGATGAGTTGAGCAGATTGTAGATGCAGCGTATGAAGCGCGACCGCTCGGCGGGATTGGCGTGGCACACTTTGTAGATAAGCTCCACGATGACCAGCTGCAGTATGTCGCCAAAGCTCTGCACCTGGTCGATGCACGAGGCCAGGAAGTTGAGCGCGCGCTCCTGATCGGCATGCAGCAGCATGAGGAAGGCGTTGCGCTTGCACGACATGTCCTGCTGAGTGTCCAGGAAGTTGGCAATCAGCTCCGGCCCATCGGGCACCAGCCAGTCGAAGTTCTTGTAGATGGTGAAGATGGCCAGCACTGCGTTGCGGCGCACGTACGAGTGGCGATGATCGAGGCAGGCGCGAATGGCCGGCATCAAGGGCTCTAGCAGCTCCGGCTCCTTCAGCTTGCACAAGAAGCGCAACGTGGAGCCACGCAAGAACTCATTCGGATGTTGCAAGTCCTAAAGGGGGCATGGTCAAGGGATGCAGTCAGTTAACAGTTGTGGAAGGCGCAGTGCCGGACTTACCTTCCGATAGGCATCGCACACGAGTATCATCTCCTGGAGCAACTTGCCGTCGGCGGAGGTCTTGGGCACGATCTCCCAGAAGATGAGCAAAAGCTTCTTAATCATGTGGTTCTGCACGGGCAGCACGAAACGTATGATGGTCATGATGAGGCCCGGATAGCGTTCGCCGTTCAGCATCAGTTTGATCACTTTCTTGAGCGTCTCAATTTTTACATTCGTGTCGCCTTTTTCGAGGTCTTGCTTCAGCTGCATCTCGTTCGGCACCTCGAGGTCCGGCGAGTTGATGATCGTGTAACACGGTACTTGGGTCATCTTTGCACCAAACTAAGCGGCAACGCTGTCCACTATTTATAATGTGAATTTAGTATTTAATTGTGTATATTTATTGCGGATTTATTTCACTGTTTGCCTCCCAATATCTATTTCACTTGACGTGTCATTTGTTTCGAGGCAAAAGTTCAGAGAGACCAGTTCTTTTGCATTTGACACTAGGCATGTGTGACCGGATTACAGCTGAACAAATGACAGTCGAGTTGCACGCGAAACCCGTCAGGTGGCGCTTGCATATTAGGCGCTGCCAACCTGCAGTAACTACGCTCAGTGCTGCCATTTGGCGCGCAGTTCAAATTTTCAAATGCTCAAAGGTTTATTTTCTGCTCCGAAATTTCTAGAACAAATTTCAGTCTGATTAGCAAGTTCATTTCGCTTCATTATGCATAACAACAGCAATAATTGGCTGCTCACCTCGCTCACCTGCCCCCAAATGCTGAGCTCTGATTAAATTTTACTTGAAATTCCCCGTACGTCAGCTGGAAAGTCCCGGAGATGCGCTGTGTTTTTCAACTGACCTTTCGGCACAACGGTTTGGATAGTGTACAAATCAACATATGCCAATAACAGTTATCTAATCTGTATGCACCCAGCTAGATACATGCAGAGCCAGAGGACCATTACGGACAATTGAAGCCGAGCGCACTTGGCTATATATAGCGGCGGCGTTTAATTGGTTCAACTCGGTGCCCCGACCAGCGAGTGCACCATTAGTAGACAGTAATGAAAATAAATGAAATACATAATTAAGTTCTCCTTTAGAATTACTTTGTGATCTTGTTTACCCGACTTTTCCAGCCAATTTCAACGAGCTTCGTTTAGAAGTCGCTCTACGACCGCCCACCGCAGAGGCCAGCTCAATTTGCTCAGCCACATATACACCCCCTCCCACGTCTTGCCACGCCCCTGCATTTTAAATGAGCCGCACCAATTTATATTCGGAAAGGGGCTCCGATGGGCGCGTCGACTGCGACCAGCAGCCAGCACCGAACAGGTTCTGCCGCCATGCGAATAAATCAATTGTTTGCCTAAGAAAATCAGAAAAAGCACAAATCGCATGGACTGACAGCGGGTTCTCTCTATGCCTGGCTCCACTGTGGGTCGCCTCGTCAATTAGTAGGCGGGTCAGGTCAGGGCGGGGCCGGCGGTGCGGCTCGGTGGACATGCCCGGGGGACCCTCAAGTGACATCGCTGCATTAATCCAATAAATACTCAGAAATGATTATACTGTAAGTGCCTCGCGGTCTATGCCGATGCTGCTCGGTGATAACCTGTTTGAAAAAAACCTACATTATACATATACATATTAGAATCTGTCTGTGTGTGTGTGTGTGGATGCACTTGGCGAGAAAAGTAGGCAATAATAGAAGCCAATAGAGAGCCGTTGATAGAAGCTGATTGGGCGACAAAAGGAAGGAATTTTGGAGTGGAAGAACTTTTTGTTGATCAAATGGAACCACGATATATCATATATATATATATATATATATATATATATATATATATATATATATATATATATATATATATATATATATATATATATATATATATATATATATATATATATATATATATATATATATATATATATATCGAGGTAATGAAATTTAATTAAAATAAATTACTATAATAATTTCAAAGCTATTTAGTTGGTCCTCATATCAAAAGATCTTGATATTATTTCTTAATTTATTTTTAAAAATTTTAAATAATATAATATGAAAAAATTCAAATAAACTAAAATATTTTTTTAAACATTTTTGTACAAATTTTCAAAAATAAATCAATAAATAGATTTGATTTTTGCTCAGCTATACTAAAATTTCGCTCACAGTAGCTAAATTAAGAAAATGAATAAAGCTAACTTGAATAATACTAAATTTGTTCAACAATTTCATAGTTTTTTAAACTTAGCAATAATAATTAATGTATTTATATAAACTTTAAATATATATACAAAATAAATGTATATATTTTTAATGTACTGCAAATTTGTTAATAAATATTTCATGAACTCTGAACGCAGTAGTCAGCAACCTGAGTTTTACTTTCAGCACAACTACACTAGAACTTTCGCGCAGTGCAGCTAGGCATATAGATAGTGCACAGAAAGATATGAACGTGCTCAGGTTTAAACAGTTTGCTGATTCAGCCAATTGGCAGAGGCAAACAGCAAACAGCAAATCAACCGATTTACATTATGCCAAATGGAATCTGAATTGAACTACTTGAATAGTTGAATATGTATATATAGAGAGTATATATGCAGAATACTTGAACTGTTTATTCAGAATGAATTATTAATTTGATTTTTTATATATTTAGTTATCTCTAATTGTAGCATAAAACTGGCTACTAAAGTCAGCCAACTGGCTAGGCGAGTTATCCGGGTCTCGGCCTCTAGTTGGACTGAATATCGTAATTGAAGTTAGATCGTAACTCGATCGTTTTATTTTTGCTTGGATTGGGAAGGCAGGTGTAATTATCTTATACTTATACTTATACTTATTCTCATACTTATACTTATGCTTATACTTATACTTATACTTATAACACTTCTACGCCGTTTGTCAATTGATCTATAAATTAATTCGACATCCAGATCTGGCGCGTGGGCCGATCGACACGCCCTGTCGCTGCGCCGTAGCGCAGACCTGGGCTTAGCCGGGAAGAACCCGGCGATCGGGCAGCGAGTGCCCGAGACGTTGCTCTACACGTATCGTTCAATGCCTTTTTCTGCTTTTTTTCGCAGTTGTCGCTTAATGGAAAGATCACCGGCAATCAAAACATTGGCGGGCGTTGCAGCGGAGGCAGAGAAAAGTCACACAGAACAAAACAAAACAAAAGGAAAAGAAAAATAAAAACGAGAAGACAACAAAACAGAGCAAGCAAACGCGAAAATAATAGCAAATAGAGCAAAAAGCGAGGCGAGCTCATCGCAACGACAGCGACGACCCCAAGCCTATAAAAAGCGCCGGCCGGCAAGCCGAGCTCCACAGTTGATCCAAGGCGACGACGATGGCATCAGCGACGATCACACGGACTCTGCCAGCAGCGGCGCTGCTGCTGGTGCTGCTCTGCCACGGCAGCTATGCAGCCACCGAGGAGCCAATCTGTAAGTTGTCTTAACCAGATCGTGACTCACACTTGACTCTATATATATGCATATATATGTATCTTGCAGATCGCTTGTGCGTGCCCCAGATCTACTTCAGTGATTGCCAGAAGCTGCTCGCCGATCCCTCGGAGGCGGGCATCCGCATGGAGTGCGTGGCTGGACGGGATCGCGTCGAGTGCCTGGAACTGATCGAGCAGCGCAAGGCCGATGTGCTGGCCAGCGAGCCGGAGGACATGTACATGGCCTATCATCGCAAGAACGAGGACTACCGCGTCATCTCCGAGATACGCACCCAGGACGACAAGGACGGTGAGTACGATATGAGAGTAGGATAAGAAGTGCAAGTGAACGTGATCCATTGGCTAGGGGGATAGTCAGAGTGATTAATGATAGAGCAAGCTCGATCGGCTGAGCTAGAGAAAGGCATAAAGAGAGCTGAAGAATATTAGTTTACTATGATTTCTTTAATCTTTTTTATGCCTCGGAATCCAAGTGCCACAAAATTAGTACTAAAATGAAACAAAATTATAAACTTGGTATACTCGGAAGAGCTGATAGAAAAAAGACAGAAGAAAATAGTTATTGAAACAAAAATAAGTTTGAGTTCATGAAAGTCGCCTATAAAAGGAATCTGAATACTGAATCTACTTCAGAGCTTACCAATCTTTAGATTTTTAAATACAAAAAAAGATTTTCAAATGCAAATATTAAAAAAATATTGAAATTATAGCTATAAATTTAAATAATAAAGTATATAAAAATAGTAAGTATATTTTAAATAGAAGTTCTTGAAATTTCCATATAAAAAGAATCTTTCTCTTAGACGTTCTTCAGAGCAGATGAATCTTTAGATTTTTTATTTTTAATAATAATATATAATATAATAATAATAATATTTTTATTAAAAAATCTAACGTAAAAATCTTTAAAAAATAGCGAACTATAGCTATAAATTATTCATAATTAAAAAAATTATTATATATAAATTATATATAGAATTGAAGTGCTCAAACTTTTGCATAGAGAAATAATCTTCTTATACTAGCCTCAGAGCTTAGAAATTTTGAGTTTTAATTAAAAAAAAGAAGATTAAATGAAACTAAAATATTTCGAGAAAAGAAAAAAGCTTGTTCTAAGCATTCCTAATTACAAAAATATAATTTAGGTAAATTATTCTTAATTAAAAATTATTATATATAAATTCAACAAAGTATAGAAGTTTTTGTTATAATATAACTAATTTATACATAATCAAATGATTATATATAAATTCAATATAGAACAGAATATGACCAAAAGCTAAGCTCTACAAATTTGGTAAGGTTAGTCTCTACAGCAGTTTCCCTGGACTCAGAACCTTCGACTCATGCATTGAGTAATTTACTTTTATTTTATTTTAATTTAATCACTATCTAAATACATTTCACATAAAATTGTTCAAAGTCGCTGATTTGTCACAAAGTTCAAAGATTTTATTCAAATTATTTCACCACAATATGAATACATTTCTTATAACAGAGTAGATGATCTACCTCAACATATTTTTGTGTTCAGCAAAATGAAATATGATTCGACGTATTTCAGTTGCAGCTGCAATTCGAGATACTTTTAAGACTCCAGATCAGTTCGCTGTACTTACTTGATTCCCGCTTACAGCTGAGTTCCGCTATGAGGGCATTATCCTGGTGAAGAAGTCGTCGGCGATTCACTCGCTCAAGGAGCTGCGTGGCGCCAAGTCGTGCCACACTGGCTTCGGGCGCAACGTGGGCTACAGGATTCCGATTACCAAGCTCAAGAATACGAACGTGCTGAAGGTCTCCGCCGATCCGCAAATCTCGGCCACGGAGCGCGAGCTGAAGTCGCTGTCGGAGTTCTTTGTGCAGTCCTGCCTGGTGGGCAACTACTCGGCGCATCCGGACACGGATCGCCTGCTCAAGAAGAAGTACGCCAATTTGTGCGCCCTGTGCGAGAAGCCAGCGCAGTGCAACTATCCGGACAAGTACAGTGGCTACGACGGCGCCATCCGCTGCCTGGACAAGGGCCAGGGCGAGGTGGCCTTCAGCAAGGTGCAGTACATCAAGAAGTACTTCGGCCTGACCGGCAACCCGACAGCTCCGGCAGCCGAGGGCAAGCCCGAGGACTTTGAGTATCTGTGCGAGGACGGCACACGTCGCCCCATCACCGGACCGGCCTGCTCCTGGGCCCAGCGCCCCTGGAGCGGCTACATATCCAACGAGCAGGCCGTGCACGGCACCGAGAAGCTCCATCAGCTGCAGTCGCGCCTCGAGCGCTTCTTTAACAACGGCCTGCACGCCGACAACCAGGCGGCTGCCGCCCATCTGCTCATCCAGCCGAACGGCGTCTACCATAGCAAGCAGGAGCCCATCGATCCCAAGGTCTACCTGGAGCGTGCCGGCTACAAGGATGTGATCGAGCGCGATGGCAGTGCCATACGCAAGCTGCGCCTCTGCGCCCAGCGCGATGCCGAGTGGTCCAAGTGCCAGGCGCTGCACCGCGCCGCCTACGCACGCGACGCCCGCCCCGAGCTGGAGTGCGTCCAATCCACGGACTGCATCGAAGCGCTGGCCAACAACAAGGCCGACATGATGGTGGCCACCGCCGCCAACTACGGCGATGCACGCGAGCAGAAGCTGTTGCCGCTGGTCTTCGAGAAGCTAAAGCCCGAAGAGCTGCTCGTGGCCGTTGCGCCGCCCACTCTCAGCCGCGACGATTTGCAAAAGGCTCCCATGTAAGAGAAGATCCTTCAATGATATCCCTGCCAGCAATTCCTGACTCTCTCCTCTTTGATTCTTTCCTCAGTCACTTTGATGCCACCAGCGAACGCGCCCGCCTGGGCGCCGCCTTGTTGAACAAGCGTCGCAGCTTGGACTGGTGCAAGATCGAGCCGAGCACGGAGCAGCAGCTGCTGATCGTGCCCGCCAAGCAGCTGGAGCAGCACAAGGACTGGCAGCTCGTCTGCCCCACCCTGGAGCGTCGCCCCGTCACCGACTTCACCAGCTGCAACGTGGAGGTGCAGCTGCCGCGGGCGGTCTTCGCCCGCTCCGACACCACGCCCGTCGAGCAGGAGACCATCAAGCACCTGTTCTCGCTCATCTCGGACCGCTTTGGCGCCCACGGCAAGTTCGTCGACGTCTTCGCTCTCTTTGGCGAGTACCAGAAGGGCGAGCAGAACGTGCTCTTCGACGTAAGTGCTCCCTCTTACTCCCAGCCACTCAAACAGCCCACTCCATGCATGCCTTTCTCTTTCCAACAGGACAACGCCGGCGAGCTGGTCACCAAGCTGGAGAGCGACTACCAGACCGAGGCCATGTACAACGACCTACGCTGCGATGCCAACAAGATTGCCAAGCAGTAATATCAGGGGCGTGGCATGTTCAAATGCAGCCCACTATTAACTATAGCCATGCATATACTATAGCGTCCTTATACCCTGTTCATTATAACTCAGGGTATATTGGCTTTTTTTTTCCTAAATATATACGATTATACATATAACATGAAAGGTCTTTCAATTGTGGTCATCGAGCAGAGTTGAATGAGGAGGTGGCTAAGTGGAATACAGTTTGAAGAATCTTCAAATGGCATATGAGGCTTATGGTAGAAGGTCTTGTAGACATAGGATAGCCAATAGTTGAAGCTACTCTCTGGCAACCCGACATTGCCTACTATATGAAGGGTTCCTCCCGAAGGAGTTGATCTTATACAACAACCAGATCTTTATAAAAGAGATTTCTTTCCCTTCTTCCTAAGTGCTTTTCCGAGCAATACAGTCTCAAGACAAGTCAAAAATTTCCTACAGAACAGATCACTCTGCAGTTCAGTAAGCAAATCAGCATATAGAGCTGAGCTCTTACTGAAGTATTATAAAGTATAATAGAAATCGGTATTCACAGCTCATGGGAACCTTCAACTAGTATGCAAACATCATGAGAAGCTGTAACAATTGTCTTCCATTCACACAGTTCAAACCCAACTTCAACATCAAAGCATGATTAATCCAATGAGTTCTCTTTTTGTTGTTACAAAATACATTTACTATATATTTTGGGAAAATGGAACCAACCAGCTAGTGTATATATATTATAGACTTTATAATTGTATATGTAAAATCGAAAAAAAAATCGCTTGTTTCTCACTAGTTGCAATGGGGGGTAGAAGGAGACTGCAACCTTCGTTTAGGTATACGGAGTAGATCTGCCAAATTGACCACAGAAATAGGATTTGCAAATTCGTTGATCTCCGCACAATCGGGGAGTGAGCGACATATTGATTATTCATTTAGTCGGAGACCTCGCGCTTCTGCTGCTCCGCTGAGGACTCGGCGCCGCTGGCCGACTCCTCCTCCTCCGAGTAGTCCTCGTCGTGTGTGTGAGTCACCACAGTGGGCGTAGATGGGCGCGTGTGCACAATGGAGCTCTGCAAAGAGACAAGATGATTAGCTAAAGGCCAACTCTGTAGAGATTCGCATGTCGAGAATATACCGCGCGATGCAAGTCCTTGCCGCTGTTGGCCTCCTTGGCTGACGAATTGTTCCCAGCCAGCACTTCGTCATTGCGCAGAGCCGAGCTGAGCTTGGATGCGACGACGCTGCTGGTGGCACTGTCCAGTGCGGCCACCGGGGAATCGGGCGACAGTGCCGGAGGTGGCTGGTGGGCCTGATCGTGGGCCACCGTCGACTCGTGGGGCAGCAGCATAGCCGGGGCGCGGAACATATAGGAGAAAGGGTAGTAAATGAGATTGAGCAGCGTTGCGGCGTAGACATCGGCGTATCGCACCACCTGGCTGGAGAAGAAGGTCTGGCGCGAGCCAGACCGGAATAGCGAGCCCATCATGCCGTAGGACATGTCCATCTTGTGTGTGACGTCCCTAATGCAGGTGCGCAGCTGCGATATATCCGGCTTCACCTTGGCACTGGAGTCCAGGTCGCGATACAGATCGCCCAGCTTGATATCCAGATTCTGCAGCTCCGCAAACAGTTGACACTCATCCGTCCACACATTCAGCTCCCGCACCAGCTCCGGCACAATGAGGAACGTGCGCCAGCCGCGGATCTTCTTTGACTTGAGTATGTCGCCAAAGATGTGGTCGCCCACATACAGCACATCCTTGCCCTTGGCATTGATGAACTTGGTGAAGAGCTCACACGAGCCGCCCGAATACACCTGACCCGGCTGCAGCGGCCCAATGTGCGTGCCGATCTTCAGGTCGCCTGTCTCCGTATCCACCTGCCGCAGCACTGTGCCCTCGTCAAAGAAGAGCGGCTTTCGCGCATCCACCACAATCACATCGAAGTAGCTCTTCCAGTCCCGATGCGGCTCATCAGCATTGGCGCCATGCGGAAAGTCGAACAGATAACTCATGATCTCGTTGGTGTACGTGTAGTCGCTGTTGGTCAGCATGAAGAGCTTAGCGCCCGACTCCCGAATGCGGCTCAGCACCGTTGGTAGACGTTTGTCCTTCTTCACATAGTAAGCCATGTTCTGCGGGAAAGAGAGGCATAGTTGGTTGAGAGGTAAGCCAAAGATAGGTTGAAGGTTAGTTTATAGATCTAAAATAGTGTGTGTAGAGAAACATGCATTGGATCAAATTAAGAGAGAAGAGAGAATAATTAGCTTTGGTGGGAAGTGAATGATAGGACATTTTCCGAACTCAGCGACCTAGTCAACTTCGATATAGGATACCCTAGGCACAGGACACTAGACTAGTTAGTATATCTTTATTCGGTTTGCAAATCACGTTTCTTTTCAGAAAAATATCACTTTAGAGTAAGCTCAACAAAACAAATGTTAATATCGGAAAACCTACAGCCTGTAGGATACCCTCCAATCTGTAGGAAAACCTTGGCCCTGGTTGACCCTTGCTCTACCTTGATTAGCAATGTTTAAGACTCTTCATATCTGACGAGTGAGAGTAGAGAGTTAATTAATGAATGCTTAAACTCACCTGTGTGGTACGACGCTTCAGATCGCCATCGGAATGCACCCAGTCGACGGCGCGCCGCACGTCCTGGAAAATCGACTTATACGTAAATAGAAAATCACCAGCTTTGATGCCGCGTTCAACGCTGTTGGGTAGACGAATAGACATAGAGAGAGATAGTGAGCGAGTGAGACAGCGACAGACAAGGAGAGATATAAAGAGAAAACGAGAGCGAGGTGGGTGCGCGAGGTTATAAAGGGGTGTTGATGGGCAGATGGACAGGTCGCAGCATCTGGCAAGGATAAGACGAACACAACAATTATCTAGAACTCACCGAACAAAATCTTTGCTATTGGTAAAGAAATCGACCAGACAGGCCAGCAAATAGGTCTCGGGCAAATTGAATAGAGTGTTCAGCACGTAGACCCTAGACTCGTCGAGCTTAAGGAACTTGTTGGGATACAGCTCGTACACCTGATGGCTGCCGAAGTGGAGGTAATTATTAATTGATGTAAAGGTTATTGTGGTACAGTGAAACCTACTGCTTGATGAACTCGAAGCCGTGCACACAGACCAGAATATTGCCGTAGGCATCCACCTTGAGCAGATTGCCGTAGAGCGTGTCGAACCACAGGCCACGCACTGGAAACGTTGGATCGTACTCGAACTGCAGTATCTCCTTCGGATAGCCCATCGAGACGAGCCGCTCCTTGACCAAGTTGAAGCCCAGCTGCTCGTATTGCGGTGATTTGTACTCTAAATGTACGGAAATATGTTTAGAAAGTTGCATTATACGAGCTAGGCGCGATCCACTCACCTGCCAAGGTGTAATCCATGTCGAAGCCATAGTACTTAATATTCTCCAAATGCAGCGATCGGTTCACAAAGACTCTGCAAGATAGAAATGTAGAAAAAGGTGAGAAATTATAGTAAATGTGTTTGATTGCGTTTACTCAGATAGTTTTCATATGTCACACTTATGACGCAACTAAATTTATGCTTTAATAATCGGATTTTATGGACGGCAAAAAAGTGTTGCCTACCTTCAGGCGCGAGCATAAAAATAAAGTCTTGCAGGCAAATGGAATTAGAAATGTATCAAAATTTCTTTTGATTGAATTATTGTTTAATATGAAGAGCTCCTAGGCCAAGCTAACTATTGTTAGCCTTGTAACTAGTGTTAGCCTCAACTAGGCTTAGGAATTAAGTTTTATCATCGATATACAGTTAATATAGTCTTAGTATATTTAACATAATCCTAATCTTCGCAAACAAAAATATAAAAAAGACAGCTAAAAATAGCTATCAGGTGAGGTTTAGTATTATGCACATTCCCAATGCCAATATATATATTTCTATACATTCATGGACCAAGTAGACAATAAGGCAAAACTTTGCTTCGGCTCCAGTTCGATTATTTATATGCTCAATTAGATAATTGTGTTGTTTATAAATATGTGCGATCGCCGCTGACGTCACAGGCGGATGGTGTGATGCGAGCTGGCTTATCGCTGAATTTGCAATTGCATCTAGCCGCTGGCTACACCCTTTTGGCTAACCCCGGCGGGGGTTATCAGGGCGCACTGCGCAAAAGGCAATCGAGCAACTGCGAATTCAGGCAAATTCAATAAAACATATAGCAGCCACGTGGAATGGCACTTGGCTTAAATGCTGAAACAACGGCCAAATGCAATTGTGCTTAACAACGGGACTTGGATGTGGTTCACGTTGGTCGCAGGCTTCTCTGCGGTCAGCAATTAGTGTAAAAAAAACTTGTTGTGGGCGTAAACACGCCCCTTCGCCTGCTCACTGACAGTTCTCTCGCTTTCTCTCTCTCTGTCCGTCTGTGTGTGTGTGTGTGTGTTTGTGTGATAACCACGCCCATTAGCGTTACGCCCTCAATTGCGGCAAAACTCATTAGCAACAGCAGCATTGGTAGCGCTTCGCTGGCCATCCAATTTTTTGCTTGTTTTTGGTTGGAAAGGGGAGAGGGAAAGGGACTAGGAGAGTTTTTAGGCAGCTAGCAGAAGCTTTTAAATAGCCAACAAAAATAGTCTTAAATAACAGAAAGTGTGCGGAGTATAAATAGTTTATTTATATACTAAATATATCTTATTTATTATCAGATACATTCAGCTACTTTCATTAATCAAGCTAGCAAAAGCTTTTAAGTTGCCCACATAAAGCTGATTAAGTAACCAAAATTGAGTTGAATTAGAGAAGCTTTCTGCTTAATGAGACTTTATTTACTAAATATTTAATTAATCATATTAAATAAATCTAATTTATTATCAAATAAATTCAGAAACTTTCATTAATCAGAGAGGAGACTTTTTAGACAACTGGCAAAAGCTTTTAAATTGAATTAAATAACAGAAATTGCGATTAGTTCGAGCAGATTTCTTCCAGTTCTTCATCTCCTTAATCAAGCTTGAGTAAATAGTTAATCTATATGCATGCATTTCATAAAGCTTGTATATGATCAATTAAATTCATCTACTTTCATTAATCAACCTTAAGCTTACACTGAATGCTTTGCTTAAGCTTTATATCAATAAGCTCACACTTAATGCTTTGCTTAAGCTTTATATTTCTACAATTAAATTCCATTTGCCTTAAGCTCTCAACTAAATCAAATGATGTTAGTTTAATATGGGCTCAGCAGCATATTGAGACTTTTGCTTAGTCAAGCAAATTTATACTTTCAGCCACAAAATTGTCCAGTTGTTGTTGTTTGTCTGTCTGTCAACTGTGTGTGTGTGTGTGTGTGTGTGTGTGTGAGTTTATTTATTTTGTTGTCGCTTTTGCAATTTGCTTCACTTGAAAATTTGCCAAATAAGCGAAAAGTTGCATCCTTGCCGCAGGATCCAGCTGCTCGTTGCTGCTGTTGTTGCATGTTGTTTAACCCAAATTCGAACAAAGTGCATAAATCTGACAGACACACTCAGAAAGACTACAGTGAGAGAGGGAGAGGGATAGTCAGAGATGAAAAGCATCTTAAACCAAAGCCAAAAACTGTAATTATTTCAACAGGCAGCAATCGCTGCCAACTCGCAAACAAGTTAAGCCCTTGCTGCAAATCAATTAAAATTGTTAACCCAGAAAAGTAATTATCATCGATGGCCCATTCAAATGGCTATTGCAATCTGCAGTCCGCAGTCTGCCAGGCTCGCTATAAATAGCCAAAGCGAATAAGAAATCGCAAATAATTTCGCGCTAATCTGACGAATTCATTTTGCGACTGTAGCTTATTTGTTTGCTTCTCTCTGTCTTTCCTCCCAGCAATTAATGAAAACAAAAATAAAATGTTTTTCTAAAAATAATCAGGAATTGCACTGCCATAAATCGTGGCGCTTATTTTAGCACACACTTTGGCGATAATCAAAGCAATTATATATATATATATATATTAATGAAAAATCATGTTTATGGAAGCAAGAAAATAAGTCGAAATAACATTTGAGTCAAGCACAGGCAATCAAGAAATCCTTTGTGGGGACACTAATGAGACTTTTCAATTATAAGTAGTTATTTGCATGTATAATAAGAAAAGCTCTTTGAGTGAGCTTCATTAAGAGAGTAGTATAGACATATACGTATACGAATATAAATATGCATTATGCTTCAACTGAATAAATAATAATTAATATAGGAATTGCCCACTGAAACATAGGGTGTTAGCAATCATCATTAATCTGAAGAACACTTATCTAATTTGCTGCTCTCTGCAAGTTGAATTTGAAGAGATTTTCACATTCGCTAACAGTCAGATCTTCAATCAAACTTATCTCAGCTGCTTCTCTCTTCAAATGGAAGAGTTTGAAGAGATTTTCACTCTCTTTTATAGTAACATCTTATTAGATAAGTTTTGTAAGATACATATTAAAAGTTATCTCTATTGCTTCTCTCTTCAAGCTAATGAGTTTAAAGAGATTTTCACTCTCTTGCCAGAGAGAAAAAGAGAGCTTTGATCAGAAAAAATCAGAAAACTTCTCCTAATTGCTTCTCTCTTCAATTTGAATCTGACCTAACATGTACCATATATTACAGTTAGATTCTACTTATATAACACTGTGATACATATGTATTAGTTAATAGCAGACTTGCTAGAAGACAATTCGCTTCTTCCTTCTAAAACTCAAACACATTCCAAATATATAATGATTATCTACCCCAAAAATAATGGACATCTACCCCAATAATAATAAAAATAAACAAACGCAGCCCTGCCATGGAAATGTTATAAACAACAATAACAAATCAAGAGACAAAAGTGATGTCAAACCGCAAACAAGGCACTAAAGTGCGCAATCAGTTGCAAATCTTGTGAATCGAATCGAATTTATATACATGTTATATATATGTACTATATATGGCTATATGCACTTTGCCGATGGCTGATAATGCGACTGCGAGTGCGGAACTGAACGAGAGCCAAAAAAAAAGATTACAAACAACTCGACACTGGCAAAGGTCTGGCTGAGCATCTCGCCATCGCTTGGGGTCTATGTTTGCTCTTTAAACCAAACGATTGCTCTTGCTGCTGTTGTTGTTGTCGTTGTTGTTGTTGTCGATTGGCATTTTAATTGGGCTGTTGACATTTGCATGCAGCATTGCCATGGCCATGGCCATTGCCATCTCTATTGTCGCCGCCTGCGATTGATCAGCAGAATCTGCTCATAAAACAAAAGGAATATTCTAAGCACAAAGGCAGTGCGAAAGAGTGCTGAATGGAAACGATTTGCTTCTGTATCTGGAGGGGAAATAGTGCGCGGTGTATCTATATAGAGAGTGGACGAAAGAGCGGGGAGAGTGGGCGAGAGAGACTGCAACTGTCAATATTGAAATTCCTTTAAAATTGTAAAAGTTTTGTTTTGTTTGGCTTTCTGCTTATTTTGCTTTTCCTTTTTCTGTTTTCTTCGCGCTTTACACTTACGAATTTAGCGGTTGGTGTTGCTGCTGCTGGTTGTTGTTGTTGCTGTTAATATTTGGCAGTGGCAACAACAAGGTGTCTGCATGCAAATCGGCAGCAGCAGCTGCCACTGACTGTTGCTGCTGCAGTGTGGCAATTGTTGCTGCCGCAACTCCTTTGCTATGGGCATTAGCAGAGCTTAGACTTAAGCTGCTCCTTTGGCTATTCGTGTTCGAGTCGTCGTCGTGGTGCTGCATAGTTGGGCTTGTATTGCGCTTATGTGAACAATTGTATATACATAATATTATATATATGTATGCTATATAATCTATACCTAGGTTGAAGCACTAAGCTCCACTACTCCACATGGGACATTTTCGATTTCGGGCAGAGACAGAGGCAAAGCTGCCACTCAGAGAGGGAAGAGAGAGGGGGAGACAGAAAGTGGCAGCAGTGCTAAGGATGCCAGCGGACTGCTGTGGCCATTGTCTGTACTGTAAACGCAATGGCGACAACAATTTTATTACGCCACATCCTGCGGCTGCCGCCGGCGCAGCTGATTCAGTTCCGGATCAGGCACGATAATGCCAATCGATTCCTCACTGTTGCCAATTACACGCGCCATGGACACTGGGCACAGGATAACAGCTTATGATGCATAACAGGCGACAGCTTTACAATTTGCCAATTGCGCAATTGTCGCAGGCATTTGATAAACTGTGTGAGAGAGGGACAGACAAAGCGAGCGAGAACGAGCGCGACAGCGTGTGTGAAAGACAGATTAACAGCTTGCCAGCGAAGCTAATCAAGTTACAGAAGACTTTACATAGACTGCTTAACATAGACTGCTTAACATAGACTGCTTAACATAGACTGCTTAACATAGAGTACTTTACATAGTCAGTCAACAGCAGTCTTGACTAGCTAAACAGAAGCTTTCGTCTTTAAGTAAGCTCAGCTGAGCTTTAAGCTGTTGAATCATTTGCAGCTTAAGCGCTAACAAAGCTCTTGAATGAAAGCTCATTAAGAGTATTTTAGTGTGTATATTAGTCTCTTTGATTGCCTGCCCTAACTGGTTACGTAACGGCCAATGCCGACGCGGCGTATGCGTCATATTTCCCTTTGTCGCCCACAATTGAATTATATAGAATTTTTCATTTTTCGCTGCCCTTTGTTGCGTTGTCATCAAGTGCAGCTGGCTGCTCAGATGGCCAACGCTGTCATTCCTGTTGCAGTTGCTGCTGTTGCGGGCGCCACGTGGATGCCGCACGGCAATTGGGTTGGCATTGTCTTACGGTCAAGTACGCCTGTCACCGGCATAAGCACGCGCCGGACCACAGCCCGGCCACAAGCTGGCCGTGTGACAAGCGCAAAGCAATGTCAGCTGGCCATGGAAATGGGACGCTCCGTGTCCGTGTGGCGTGTGCACTCGATGCGGCCAATTAACTTCATTTATCCTGCGGTTAAATACTTTAACTACCTGCCAAATGCGAGCGCATAACAGCTCGTATGCTGCATTAATTAGCTGTCTTCAGCAGCGCGCATCCAGCTAAATTGTTTATCTAACGAATGCTCAATCCGATGCTGGTGCAGCAGCTTCCTGCTGCGTGGGTTCGTTCAAGGCGATGCCGCTCCACATTCAATTACCCGCAAAAATCTGGCTGGAGCCAAACCAATTGGCATTGAGAGAGCCCCGGGCTGGGATAAATTGAATTCTCTGCCAAGGTCGCAGCTAGAACACCGCTCAGGAGCCGACAGTTGTGACGCTTCGCTCTCTGTGCTTCCAATTAAAATCCAAATTACTAACAAACACCAATGTTTCGAATAACTAGCGTGGCAACACGAGGCACGGCCCACTGCGGCAGCGGCAGGAGCAGCAGAGACCTTGAGCTTGGGACCGCTTGCCGGCCGCAACATGCGCATCCGATCTGGCACAATTGGGCGATAATTGACTTAATAAGCATAACCACAAAACCAAATAGCCTAACAAACATCACACACGCACTCAGCGCCACGTGTAGCCATGTGACAATAAGTGTAGCAGGAAGGCACTTACACTAGTCAACAAAATTGATTGTGTGTGTGGAGCATTGAACGAGTAACTCTGTCAAATGGGATGAAGCTGGAGCATAGGGCGAGAGAGAGAGAGAGGGAGACAGGAGAGAGAGTCACTAGATAGCAGATAGAGGTAGATACATATAGTAGATAAGTATATAGTCAAGAGTGAGAAGCAGAGAGAAAGGCAGACACAGAAAGAAAAGTAGAGAGTTAGCTGCAGAAAAGGAGTGAAGGATGTGCTACTAATGAGTTAATGAGGGCGAGGAGGAGATAAAGATATAGATACAGATATAAATGCAGAAATAGATACAGATAGAAACAATTTGCATATAAACAAAGAGAAAGTGATATAAAACGAGCAAGGAACTAGAATAAAGTGTTAAATAGAGATATACTTAGATAAAGAAAAAGAGATGGAAGAGACAGGAATAAGCGAGGTCAGAAAAAACTGGTAAAAACTTAACAATTGGAAATAATTTCTTTAACGGATAGATGACAAGCCTCAGAGACAAAGCCCAAAGCAAGTAAAGCTCAGGTAAAGAGTACAGAAATCTAGAGAAAAGGAGATCTCCGACAAGGCAGGATAAACTAAGGAGGGATATCAAAGCCAAAATTAAGAAATTGGCTTAAATAGTAAGCAAACATAAGACACTGAATGGTAGAGCGATAGATAAACACATAAACTATGTATATGGCTAATGCAATGATCGGCCCTATAGCAACTATATGTTGTAATACTGATAGACTCCAGGCAGTTGCCCCAATGCTGTTGGCCAGTGTTGAGGGAGAAACACACGAAATAGCTGCACAGATTCAATTATTTGTGACCACAACGCATTAAAGTTTCAAGTTCTGTGCCGGAAGTCGGCCAGCTTTTGGGAGCTCCAAGCGCAATACAATGCACAACACAGCACAGGCTGAGCAATTAGGCACACACACACAAGCGAGCGAGGCGACTAACAAGGAGGTTGAGTCCTTTTTGAATGAAACACAATTCGCGTTGGGCTCCGCTGTCCAAGCTGCACTTCGAGCGAAATCAAACTGAGGCCATTAGGGAAAAAAAAACTGAAACGACCTGTTCTATGTGCTATCTAGAACTTGTTTCACCTACCCCCCTCCCGCCGGTCGCCTTTCGCCACTCGCCGATGCCCCCCACTGCCCCCTGCCCAGAGATCATAATAGTTACGTCTAGCTGCGTGGGTCGTCCCAGCTCGTCCAGCGTTTGGTGGTGCGTGTGTCCACAAAACTTGATGAATGCAAACAAAACACAGCAAAAAACAGAGCGGGCGACTGCATGCACGACTTAGAGATACCCTGGACTTGAACTAGAATCTACTTCTGTCAACTACTTGATCTATAGATCATATATCTATACTTCTGTAACAGAACAAATAAACAGAGACACTCTAAGGCGGAGTATGCACGACTTAGAGATACCCTAGACTAGACCTAGAATCAAGAACTAGAATGTTAACTACTTGATCTATAGATCATATATCTATGATTCTATAACAAAAGAAATAAGCAAAGACAGAAGAATAAGCAAAGACAGAGTATGCTCGACTTAGAGATACCCTAGACTTGAACTGTATTCTAGTTATAGTAAATACTTGATCTATATATTATACTTCTACAGAAACTCAGAGGCGACAGTATGCTCGACTCAAAGATACCCTAGACGTGAACTGTATTCTAGTTCCTCTGTAGTCAATACTCTCAATATACTAGTCGGATATAGCCGCTTTGATGCGCTCTTTCAGTTCGCACTTTCAATTTTCAAGCAGCGGCCCATTGCGTGTGGCCTTGGGCCAGAGCACGTTTAGCCCGGCAGAGGCGTTGGGGCGATTAGAGGGTTAACCGGCCGGAGGGGCGGCCGCGCAGTATACGCCGGCTGTGGACCGGGTCTTTTTTCGATTCAATTGATTGAAGGCGGCTTAGCATGTGAATGGCGGGGTTAATTAGGCAGCAAGGGCCGCCGGGCACCCCTAGGCAAGTGCGGCTGCAGCCCCTGCTGCTGCTCGTTGTGCCCAGCGCTGATGCTGGGACAGAGGCCAACAAGTGAGCGGCATAATTGTCATTGATCAAATAAATAAATAAAGGTAAATTAAATTGTTTGTCATTGTTGTCGTTCGCTCTGCGTCTGCACAGCTTCAATCTAACTCAATCAGAGGGGGCGTGAGAAGCGGACTCGAGTGGAGACGCCTCGCAAAGGAAGCGCGCGGCGGAAATGCCCAATTGCCGGAGAATCCAAGTGGAGGAGGCTTAGTTAATTAAGTGCTCATATGAATGGCAATTCCAGCGGACTGATTAACGAATTGCCTGACGCAGGCTAAGGACATTTGCATGCTGAAGCCGGAGGTCTTTAAGCTCTTCAATTATTTTGCACTCCGGGCGGAGCTGCAGTTCAGCTGGCCGACAATCCTTGGCATATTTAATTAATGTCACGGTCCTGGCGGGCAACACGTGCCCTCGTAGATATGCATATAGCACTGAGTTCTGGCAGTCCTTCGGCTGCAGGATGCAAATCGTGGCTGGCACGTAGACGCGCTGACGACTCCTAATGCCCGCTTGAGCGCCAAGCGAGACAGAGCTGTCAATCTCTCCGGCAATTTGTCATTTTCCGCGCGTTTCACGGACATTTTTTTTGCTCTTGGCCAAACAGGACGAAGTGTCCGCTTACCTTAAAGGCTGTTAATTTGTCACTATAATATATATATCTCCCATAAAAATTAAATATTACTAAATTATTAAATTCATAATCGAATAAAGTTGAAGGGGATTCTCACTAAGCCGCAGATCGAACTCATTTGCAATTCGAATCCTTTCGCGCCGGCCTTGAACTGGGGCCTAGCCAAAGCTGCATAAATTACATTCCGTATGCGTAACCGTAATGATTACGGCATCAAAGAGCACAATGTTTAAGCCATTAATTTGCGGGCAAACGAAAAACTGAAAACATTTTAATAAATGAAATAAAAACGAAACTAATAAGAGAAAAACAAATTCCGCAGTCGAATATCAATGAAATGCAAATTACATTAAACTTTTGCCGCTGCTGGGGCAGTTGCAGTTGCTGCCGCTGTGGCGCGACTCTTCCGTTTCCGGCAGCGCAGAAAGTTGCAAACGCGCAGCTACGTGAGCCCAAACCAGGCATCGAATTTGTGGCTGTGGCTAAGACCGGCTAAGGGGGGCGGCACTGTGCGCGGGGCCGTGGAGCCGTGGGGGCCTGGCATTGCATAAAGCCTTTTGATTTAAGACAATTCAGGCGGGCCATTGTTTGCAATCGAGCGGCATGCAAAACAGGTGCACGGTCACGTCTGGCAGCTCAGCTTGACGATAAAATGGCGCCCAGAGCCCTGGTGCACGTGCATGCCCGAAGGGGCGGGGCAGCACGGGGGGCGAGCTCTCGCTATTTCAACAAAGTTATTCGCCAGAGTATGAAATGCACATCGACAAGCGAAACATAAACGAAAATTGCATAAATGTCAATTTAGCTGATTTACGACGCGGGCCAATACTGAGACTGGGCTGAGCGGGCGTGGGTGGGGTGTGTCGGGGGCGTGGGGTAATCAGCATTGATTAGCACCACATGTGCGCAGAAATTAATATTAATTGGCAGGAAAAAACAAGAGAAAACAGAGCGCGTAGGGTGTGCGGGAAAAGCGCTTAAAAAATAAACTAGAAATTATCGAAATTGCGCATACGCCGTGTGCTACCGGCAGAACTAAAGCGACGACATCAATTAGGCATGCTGCCAGCCAGTGCTAATAATTAACAGAAAGCGAGAGAGAGAGAGAGAGAGAGAGAGAGAGAGAGAGAGAGAGAGAGAGAGATAGAGAGAGAGAGACACGCATGGCCAAGGGCACGTCAACAACTTGGGCCCCAGCCCCAGCCCCAGCAGCAGTTGATAAATGTGGCGCACCGCAGCCGCCCCTAAGATATGCAACGAGTTTGCACCTGTGGGGAAAAGTGAGAGTGGAAATGCAAATTATGATGGGGATGCGGATGCGGATGCGGATGCGGATGCGGATGCCAAGGTAAACTGGACTAGTTGCGAAATCTTGAACTTAACCAGATCCTTAAACAATATTATATATATCTATACATATATAACGGTAGTTCGTAGTATATAGAAAGGATTGATTGAGATAAGAATAGAGGGATTCGCAAATATAACGGTTGTTTATATCAAATATAATATAGAGAGATAAACAACGGTAGTTCAGATTGATGGAATGACTAGATTAGTATATAGCTCATATTGATGAACTGATTGGATTGACAGATTTATTAGATAAGACAAATTCGCTAATCGCGGAAAGCTTAACGTAACGTAGCGGCCTGATAAGCAGCGTAAAGAGATAAGCGCCTATTCCATTCCGCAAATTAGCTAAGCTGAGCGAAATACGCATTATTAGAGTGTGAAGCGCTTTACAACACTGGAGAGAGGCGGGCCTAAGATGTGGTCTTCTGGGTTGCATAGAGATAAGATGATTGACAGCACTGGTCATGGAACTACTTTTGATTAAGACAACAACTTTAGGATTCATCTTAATACTAACTTAATGTGTATAACTTAACGTTAGCCAACACTGCACTTAGAAGAGCTACGAGACAAGGGAGCTGCTACTATTTCAGCACGCAAAGCAAGATTTATGCATATTTTATCAGCAAAAACGTAAATAAGCTCCACACCGAACTTTAGGCCATAAATCATTTTGATCTCAGTCTAAGCTAAACAAGGCAACTGTGCTCTAGGTGCATAACTATATATATTTGCTATACTTTGCATAAGATCCCATTAATAAGTGTAGATCAGAGACCAAATTGAGTTTGCTGGGCTGTCAGACTGAAAATATGTTCAGAGACTCAAAATAGTCGCAGACAGAGCAGACATATAAATATATATATGTATATATCTTTTATATCTTATAAAATCTGTGCAAGATCAACAAATCAATTAGAAATGATGTATAAAGCGTGAACAGGAAGCGCAATTGCAAATGTTCAACGATCCCATTAAGACAGAGAGCGAGAGCGAGAGAGGGAGAGGGAGGTAGGGCGAGTGATAGATGCCAAGCAATTTGTAGATGTCGCTGCAAAGGCAGCTATCTCTGTCGCACACATAATGAGTGCGAAATATGTAGCGATTATGATGAAGATAAAAGAGAAAAGCTCTTCATAGAGCGCAGACAGCTGCAATTGCTGGCAAAATGGATGCTAACTGAACGAAACTCGACGAAACTGAACGATGACTCTGTGTTGACTCAAGTGTTGAGTCAGCCAGACATTGCTGAAATGTAATGCGTACATTGCACACAGCTTTAACTGTTGTTGTTGCTGTTGTTGTTGTTGTTGTTGCTGATGACGTCGCTCACCTGTGTCCCTGCTGACGCTTGTGGCCATGATAGTTGCTGTCCGCACTCAGGTGTAGGCCATTTAGCACCGATTGGTCCATGTCCGTCTCACCAATCGTTTGAGTTCGTTCGCGTGATTCGGAATCACGACTGTTGTTGTTGTTGTTGTTGCTAATGGAATGTGTTTGCTGCATTTGCAGCTGTTGTTGTTGCTGCTGCTGCTTTTGCAGTGATTGATGTTTCAGCGGCATTTTCGTAAAATATCTACTGCCGTGGCTGTTGCTACTGTGACTGGTTAGCCGAAGGTGCCAAAGAGCAATGCCAGTATAGCTGCGGCGAGGCGCCGCTGCCGATAAGCGCTGTGACTGCAGAGCACTCAAACGGCACAGCTCGCCCAGACGCTTCTCCAAAGCCAAAGACAGAGAGAGAGAGAGAGAGAGAGAGAGAGAGAGAGAGAGAGAGAGAGAGAGAGAGAGAGAGAGAGACAGCGAGAGAGAGAGAGAGAGAGAGAGAGAGAGAGAGGAAGGCACAGGCAGAGAGAGTGCGTGCGAAATATGAAATATGTGAAGCGCCTTATCAGATTGCTGGTGGAAACGTCACGAAACTATGCGCAGACAGCGCAGCAGCAGCACCAGCAGCAGCAACAACAACTGCGCGTGTAAGTGGAATGATTGTGCGTGGGCTTGTTGTTGTTTGTGTTCCGCTTTGTTTTGTTTTTGTTTTTTGTTGTTGTTTTTTACTTGTTTTTGACAATTAATGCTTATCTGATAAACAAGTGGAATACACACAGTGCGACACACGAAAAAAAAAAAACAAATGCATAAAAAAAGAAACAAATTGAGTCTGTTTTAATATTTGTTTTGCCTTTAGCGATGAAGAGTTTATGACGAGAGCAACAATTTCGGTCAACGTTCGAATTTCAACTGACGGCGGCGTCGACGGCGACGCTCAGCGAATGCAACGTAGTAGAAATGGGAAGGAAGCAGCACTAGTAGCAGCAGCAGCAGCAGCAGCAGCAACAACAACGACAAGCAGAAGAAACGGCACATAAGCAAAAGAGAACGAAGCCAGCTGAGCGACGCGCGCATGCTCTCTCTCACGAAAGCTCTCCCCACATTTGCGTGTCAAAGAGTAGGCGCACATAGCACAGCTGTGTGCTAGTATTTGCTGCTGCTCTTGTTGTTGTGGCCGCCGACTTGAGTCGTTGTTGTTTTTATGCCTTTTATGCAATAAACACAAAGTTTTGTGTCTTTTATTTCGAGTGCCGCGAGCATTTCAGCTATGTCATCGCACAAGGAACACATAATCGGGCATTAATATATATTAGATATATGGGTGATGTATAATATATATGTGTGTACATTTATGAATTATATTTAGTTAGAGCTATACCTGAGCGTATGCCTATCGTCAAGAAGAGTATTCAAGCTTCGCTGTGCAACTGCCTATTTTGCCTCGTGCTTTCAATTGCTTTTTATCTTCACGCCATGAAGCGAACAGATAGACAAGTACACTCGAAAATAGCTGGGTCCCAGGGAAATTTCAAAGTGCCTGTCGGAAGACTCATTTGAAAGCAAATGAGAAATTATAAATAGCGCGAACAATGGACAGCGCACACGCACACGCACACGCACACGCACACACACACACACACGCACACGCACGCACACAAAAACATTAACTTCAATTCAAGCTGGGTTTAATGCTTGGGCGTGGGGACTAAGTGCGTGGGTTTGTGACTTGGCTAAACGAGCTGTGGAATTTTTTTTTTCCAAAGTGAAACGTGTCTTTGGAAATATAAATATGTATACTTGTATATATACTTATATAGTTGTTATCTGTGGAGCTCGTAAACTATGAATTCGTTTGTTAATATTAACATATGTATGTTTAGCCATCTGGGATGGATTAGTCTGCTTGCTGAATATGTAAATATATAATTTGATTTGCTTTGACACCTTTGGCTGACAAATTGGCTTTGATATGCTGTATTGGGGTCACAAGCATAGATGGCAGGGCAAAAGTAGATGTATCCCACAAACAAGTACAGTAGATAGTTCTACTGATAGATAGTTCAAACGTCTAAAAAAAATTCTTTGACTTCTGTAATATTCTCAAATATCAATTTCACAGAAAAGATCAGACAGAGAAAATACTCTATGCCAAGTAATAATAAAAACTAAATTATAATTAAAATAAATTTCAAATTCAATAAAAAAAATGAAATAAATTAAAAATTTAATAAAAATTAAAATATAAATAAAATAAAATTATATTAAAATATGAAAAACTTTTCAATTTGATTTTCTTCAAAAACTCACCAAAATAAAACTTAAATCGCAATAAGCGAATCATCACTGTACTGAGCCAAAAAGCACTGCAAATGCCTAGCAATGTACGAAAACTGTTGCCACGCACTGTCCAATTATAGTAATGATTTGTTGAGCGTGTTTTTTGCTGTGTTGGATTCATAAATATTTTATGTGTCCACATAGTTTGTCAGGCCACGCACTCACCTGGTCGGACACAGGTATTAATATGAATATCAATATGTAAATACAATATTATTTACGGAGCACGCGCGCTGCATCGCGACTCGTTTTTATTAACAATTTACACAAATTGTAGTCCAAAATATCTTAATGGAATACGTATTTACATATTTACAATTGCTACAATATCATATTTGCATATAATATATATACTCTGTATTCCCTGGAAATGGGAAATATTGGGTTGGTCGTCAAGTATTTGTAAGTGGTATTTGTCTAGTCTATCAATCTCAGAGACTTTCAGACCAAGTATAGTTGTAGGAATTAATATTAAGCATATATAGACTTAGGCACTCCCATATACTCTACAACTAATTGAATATTTCCTCGAAGTATTTCATAAATTTTCTACTATGAACAGCTAAGTTTAACTCAAATCTCAAATATTGTGGTAAATACAGAGTATCTCTTAGTTGAGCATATGCACGCTTAGCTCTACTTTTTGTTTCTTTTCTGCAATCTTTTGAGCTTCAGCGAATACTATAACTCAGTAAAGTTAAGTTATCTACACTGCCTATCTCCCTCTCCCTTTCCCTCTCGCCCCCATCCCCACTCTATAACAGCTGGCATGATAAACCTGACCAAATTTCAACGCTATTGTTCATAATTTTCGCTCGCATTCCGCTGTCAGTCGGATTTGGTGTTTATATTTGAATTTCATAAGCGAAGAATAAGAATATTTAAAGTAGAATCAATAGATTTGCCCAACCCGGGCACTTAACTGTTTATTTATGCTTGGCTAAGATTGCTTTTCAATTGGGGCGATTAGGAAAATGAGAGGAAGCCAAGTAGCAGCAGCCGAGGCAGAGCCAACAACCGCCCAGCCACAAGAATCCAAATCGAAATCCAAATCTATTGAACGAAAACAAAAATAGGCAAACATTGGCACAGCAACTGCAAATATGTGGAGAGTACATAGATATATACATATACATATATATACTATATATATATATGCCCTGAAGCATCGGAAGTGGGTTGTGGCATGGTGGAAGCCGCACTGAAACTAGGGTATTCAAATAGGTTATCGAACAGACAGAGAGACAGTTTGCCTTGTGTCAATGTCAGCTGCATTACGCAGATGTTGACTTATATATAGACAGATATATATAGATATAGATATATCGTATGTGTCTCGCCTGTCTGACTGTCTAATTGGCAAATGCAGTTGACACTTCAGTAGGCCCACTTGAGAGTTTATTAGCAAAGCGCCTAAAAAACTGGTTCTAAAATATGATCAAGGCGAATATGTGAGTGCCCTATATATATAGACAAATTATGTATAGGTGTATATATATATATTGATAGAGAGTTAAATAATTTCAATATTATATATGTCAAAGTCATTATACAAATATATACATATATGTATAATCTCTATATACCCTATATATATCTTTACAGAGCATTCACGTGTCTACCATACTCCAGAATTAAGCATTCTTTCTTCTGCTCCACTTACATGTTCACACACTGCATAGAAATATGCCCATAGCCGTAGTAGGGTAGTGTATGAGAAAGTGTACGTGCACGTAGTGCTCACTGCTTGCTGTTGTTGTTGTTGCTGTAGCCTGTGCTCTCCGCTGCTTGTTGTCAGTTGTAGTTGCTGCGCCTCTCAGATAAGGCGATAAGGTGCATTCGACATTGGCCTTGAGCAGACTCAACTTTTATATGTAGAATGGCAGCGAATGTGGGCAGCGATATGCCCGGATACACTGAGAGAAATTGAAAGGAATAAGCCTAGCAAAAACACTGAGAATAAAAATAAACTCTACTTGAAATTATCCATTCTTAAAGCTCTCAGAAAACTAAACAAAGTAGATATATGCATAATCTGATATATATGCTATATAGAAAATAGATACAATTTGATACCTATTTATTCATACTATATTTGACTCCATTGAGTACTGAATAAAACTAATTAAGATATTAATATTTAATGAATATCGAATAGATTCAGTTTCGGTGTCTTTTGACCTTGTCAATAGACGTCGCGACGTCCTA
Source organism: Drosophila peninsularis (assembly GCA_035047485.1). Classification (NCBI taxonomy): domain Eukaryota; kingdom Metazoa; phylum Arthropoda; class Insecta; order Diptera; family Drosophilidae; genus Drosophila; species Drosophila peninsularis. The sequence continues at coordinate 3,893,011 of JAWNPN010000028.1, forward strand.
AATGTGCGCAGTTTGACCTATGTCACCTGCCCTGACAGGGTGAGGCGACAGCAAAAACAAAAGCAAGAAAACAACAAACAACAAACAACAATAACAATAGACAATCAACAATAACAACAAGTGACGCTGATGATAAGAATTTGGGGCAGCGCTGCTCGTGTCAGTCTAATGAGCCAAGGAGGAGGTGCGCCCAATGTCAGCCGCGCATTGAGTTTGTTTACCCCCCAGCAATCGTGAGATCTCAGACCCCAGGCCAGTGACGTCACCTGACGTCAAAAGGCTAGGTAAGACGTCAAAATAATAGTAATATATATATACTCTATACTCTATTATATAAATAGTAAACAGTGGATTACTTCTTTGCTTTGAATAGGCTCCAAAACTAATGGACCGATTTGAAAAGTTATTTTACCGTTATGCTGCATTAGCCCTGATGAACGTAGACTATAGAATATTTGGGGATAAACATGAAAGGCATCGATAAAGTGGTAAAAAAATACTAATATATATATATATATATATATATATATATATATATAAATATATAAGTGCCAAAAGAATATACCAAAAATACCTAAAAATACCAAAAATATGCTAAATTCTTAACTCTTAAGATATTTAAGCCCAACAACGAAACTCTATTCCACTAAAATATCAAAATTATGCACATTTACAGGGAATACGAAATTCGTTACGAGTTTTGCAGGTAGATTACGTTTCACACTTACCTATGAGCCGCTTGGCGATAGTATTTTTTAGGGGCCGAGCCGGGGCCGGGCGTATTGGGCGCTGAGTCGCTCATATCGCTCTGTAAGAAAGATACAAGGAGAGAGATACATATGGAAGGGGAAAGGGTTGAAGTTAATCGTTTGTTTGTAGTGCAAGGCTGCGGCGCGCACACATACACGCACAGCCAGCCAGCCGTCCAGACAGACAGACAGACAGACAGAGCGACAAACATCTTAAGTTAGTTGCATGTGACAAGAGAGATTGAATAGGCAGCAGCAGAAGAAGAAGAAAAAGAAGGCGATGCAGCAAAAGCAATTAGGTGCACAAAGGGGACATCAGAGCAGGGCAAATCATATGCTCTTGCATGTGTGTGTGTTAGTGTGCGAGTGTGCGAGTGTGCGAGTGTGTGTGTGTGTGCTCGTGTCTGACTGACACAATTGGTACAGCAAGCTAATGAGCTTTGCTGCAGCTGATTGATGTGCACATGTGTGCCGTTCCTTACGTGCATGTGTGTGCGTGTGCCTTTGTGTCTGTGTCTGTGTCTGTGTCACAGTCTATCGCTCTCACTCTCACACGCTGTACTTACTTGATAGGGCATGTCGTAGTACTCTCTCACGCACTGAGCGTGAGCCTGAGCCTCCATGCTGGCATCGGCCTCTTGTGACGACATTGTTGTCATTTTGCTTAAGCGCGCATAGGGCCCGACGCCGCTACTTATGCTTGCTGTCCCGCTCTTGCTCAGTCGCTGAGTTTTAGCAGAGCCACTCCAGATCTTGCTCAGTTTATGCAGCGGGCTATCGCAGTTGCTAATTTGGGCTCTAACTGTTTCTGTGTTTGCTTTGTCTGTTTGAGCTGTTATTGTTTTGGATGTTATTGTTGTTGTTGTTGTTGTTGTTGTTATTGTTCTCGATTGTTTTGTTGTTGTTGCTTTTGGAATCAACTGCCAATTGCAAAACTTCTTTAAGATTTGCGACGAGTTCACAGAAGCCATTGAGCGAGGTTGCAATTAAAAATAAAACGAATTCAACAATACTATAACGGTGCAAATACGTGTGTGCGTGTGGGTGTGCCTGTGTGTGTGTGTGTGTGTGTGTCTGTGTTAATGTACAAATGTTGTGTCAAATAAGAACTTAGGCCTATTGCATACTTTGTGGCTAAAGTGTGGCAAGTGTATAGATTGTATATTAATTATGTTATTTTTAATGAAAACAAATCTAGCAAGTATAAGTATAATATATATTATTAGAATGTAAACAAAAACAACTTCAGTTTCTACACTTAGCCGCCAAAGTTGACGCGCTCTGTGATTATCAGCAAACACACTGTGTAAACGTTGCTCATAATTGAGCGTGCAAAGAGGCCACTCAAATAAAAACTAACAAAAACAGAGGCGAAAGCAAAGACGAAAAGCAAAAGCAGAGCCTAAAAGTATAGTACGAAAATTCGACTGCAGTCGCGAGCGCAATCAACTGTAATACATACAAACAGACGCACGCACATAGTGAAGTAGGTGCATACACATTTGTATATATGTATGCCTATGCACGCAGTTGTGTATGTAGGTATGTGCAATTGCGAGCGCAATTAACTGTAATTCATACAGACAAACATATGTACATACTGAAGTCTGTGATTACATTGAAGAAATGTATGAATGTCTGTATGCTGGTCTGTGCTGTCGCTGCCGCTGCCGCTGCTGCGCTTTTGTTAGCTTTCGAGCTGAGGCCAATTAATTGTTAAGCAAAAAATAATATTCTTTATTCTTTATCTTTGATATACTATGTACATGTCGAGCGTATCGATCTATCACAGCTGTGCGCCGAGTGGGGACCGCAGTAATATATGTTTTAGTCGGGGATCTAAAAATAAGACTCCATAGGCCATGGGCCAGTTGCGTGTGCGGCAACGACTACAACAAGAACACCAACAGCGGCAGCGTCGGGCACATGAGTCATCATTTACAGTTAGCAGCGATTTTTCACACCATTTAATTAGGCAAAATAGAATTAGAGTAAATGGATAAATGTTTGCACTATAGAAAACGCTTTAATCACACACCCACACACACATTCACACAAATGATATACCTGATACAGTTAGTCGTAGAACGCACTTGAAATGAACTTTATTAGCTTTTACCGTTTTGCACACGCGTTTCGTAAGATTCCAGCACGTTGCGAATTGCTCCAAGAAGAAAAAAAAAAGATATATATATATATATTATATATGTAAATTAGCTGAAATGTGAAAATTGTATTTCGTATACAGTTAACGCGACGCGACGAATTTGCGAATTGGGAATTTTACTGCGACGCCTGGCGAAAAAATGAATTTGACTCTAATTTATCGTGCGGCCGCGTCGTTTCTGCTGCTTATTTGTTGCTCTTCGCTCTGCCTTGGCTTCTATTATATTTAAGTTTTGTTTTCTCTCATTTCTTGTTGTTGTGTTTTACTTAATTGTTGTTTGTTGCCGCTCGCCTTCCGCAATTTTTCCTTCGCTTACATTTTATATTGCAACTTTGACGTTTGCAGCGCACGCGCTCTCTGAGCGTAGCGGCAAAACCCGCAAAGCGAAGAGCAGAAGAAAGACGGCGAGAGCGGGAGAGAGCGAGAGAGAGAGCGAGCGCGCGTGAGCGTATGCCGGCGAAAGCTTTTGCGTTGTTTGTAAACAAAGCTGAAGCTTTGCTGAACTTCATTAGCAGCTGGCAGCGCTGTCGCTGTCGCCGTCGTCGGCGCGTCGACTGCATTGCGTTTTGGCGGCAAACGTTTGAATGATGCGCCGCGAAGCTTCTACGCTGCTAAAAGTGTGGGCGTGGCACATGCAAGATGCATTCAAGGGCGGAGTGGAGGCGGCAACTGAGGTACAAGCATATAGAATATAGAAAGTCTGTATCTTGTCGTGATAAAGATATAGATATATTTGCACAAACGATGTCATTATTCATATCATAATTTTTGTTTAATTATTACTATTAACATTATTATTACTATTATCATTATTATTATTGTTACTATAAAACGGAAACTGATTTATTTGAAGAGTCTTCCCCCCACTCCACGCTGTCTGCGGCCGTGCGGCAGGTGTAACACATTCATTCGGAGGCAGTTAAATTTCCGCTTCATCTAACGAGGCACTTGGCTGCACTTGGGGCCATTTCCTTTTGGCCGCGCGCATAAAAGGCGCCTCCGCCACCAGTTGAGGCAAGTGCAAGTGGCTCGGCCAGCGGCCAGCGGCCAATGGCCATTTGGCCATTTGGTCATTTGGCGGGCATCGCCTTACGCAACGCTTTAGCCTTATCACCTGGTTGCTTGGCCATTTTCTCATACCTTTTTCAATCAGCCAACTACCGCTGGCCATAAAAAACGAGCGCGTTGCCAATGCGCGGCTTTCGCACTTGCCGCTCAGACGAACTGTAAATAAAGTGAAGTGGCCTGCAAGCGATCCGGCTCAAGCCACAACAACACCAGCAGCTATGCCAGCACCAGCAACAGCAACAACAACAATCACAAAGGCAGCTTTGCCGCTGACCAAACCACTTGCCACCAGCCACTTGCCACCTGCCGCCTGCCGCCTGCCGCCTGCCGCCTCGCCTTTGCGCTTGTCAGCTTAGTTAGTGCAACTTTTTTTTTTTTTTTTAGCTGCAGGCACAAAAAACTTTAACTTGGCTATAATAATAGCGGCTAACATGCTCTACACTCTCTCCATAGTTCAGTTCTTCAAGTTCTCATATGAAAAAGATTAAAGATGTAGCAGTAGCCAGAATGAGCTGGGAAATTGATGCTGACCAAGGCCTAATGGCTATTATTGCTGTAACTCGAAAATTATAGAGAATTCTATGGTACTATTATGTAGTATATTATATTATATGGCATAGTTATAGAATATTGTTAGAGTTTTTAGAAGTTCTATATTGGAATTTTAATAATTTGGAATAGATCATAATAGAGCCATCAAATATTTTACTATTTTTTTTAAAGCAAGATCTTGGCAAATGAAAATCATGCTTAAACCATATCGACTCTTCAGATACATAGGGAAGTAGGTATATGTATATGTATGTGTATATGTATATGTATATCATATCAGGCAAAAGTAATCAATGGATAAGGAAAACGCCATCAAATGGGATTCTTTGGTCTTGAACCCTAATCGATATAATTTTAACGACTTGATGGAGTCTGTTTCTAATAATAATGGATTACATAAGCAAATTTCAAACACAACAACAGAAACCTCTGAAAGAGGGGATACCTGTTGAGTTAATGCTAACCCAACAAGGATTAAGCAGGAGTCAGCTGGAAGCTCAGCAGCAGTCTTTGCTATCTGCCTATGTTTCACCTTCCTTCTAGGCAATATATAGACATAAGTATGTCTATATCTTTATTCAGCTCGACTGTGCATGGACCCCATGCAGATAGAGTGTGCAGCAGTTGCTTGTGGTCTGCAGGCAATTGTTGCCTCTAGCTGCAGCTGTTGTTGCTTTTGTTGTTGCGGCTCTTGTTGTGGCCTCGCAAATTTAGCTAAAAGTGTTACGGATCGTACCTTAATTGCATTTGGTGTGGTCGTGTCTGGGCTGGGCCTCCTTAAATCACGATTGTAGCTGTTCGCTCGGGCTCTTTAATTTTCTATATAAATTTTTTTGGCTGGCTTTAATGAGACGCTTTAATGGCTGCGTACGCGGCGTATGCGTAATTAGCGGCACAATCACAGTTAGCCGGCTTTAGTTGGAGCCAGCGCCAATGACAACAAGTGGAGCACCGACCGAAGGGAAAGGCGCGCCCATATGGAGGCGGGGGCAGGGTGGGGCTGACTGGGGAGACGAAGACATTCGAGTGTTTAGGTAAACTCGTTGAATACATAACAAGGTTATCATCGTCGCCCCCGTTGTCAGTGTCCTTATCGCTGCTGCTGCTGCTGGCGCTTCGACAACGAAATCGATTCATAAATTATACAATATAAGCTCCAATACCCACGATAGCCGAGCGACTACTACCTTTTGGCTCCACTCTCCCTCTCCTCTCTCTCTCTCTCTCTCTCTCTCTCTCTCATACATATGTTGGCTGATTATGTGGATTGTTGGGCGTGGCACGTGGCTGGCTGCTGGCAGCTGGGGAGTGAATCATGGACTAGCAAATCGGCTTGGATATGGAGCCAACCAGAGGATCCCATCCAAGTGGATGATATATAGATGGGGATGTGAGAGTATAGATAGAGATGCAAGGATGGATTTGACTGAATCTGAGTGGGAGTAATACAGCTGTTAAGGTTGATACATCACAAGTGATCTTCTATAACTTCAGCTTCGATGTCAACTCTTGCTCTTCAGCAAGGAAAACATATCGACTGTTAGGGGCTTAGATCTAGGGATCTGGCTGGAGTATCGTTATATCCAGAGCAACAAGCTATAAGGTCCCTCTATGAAAGTCCAGACACATAAAATCTACTATATACTCTCTGTAGTTATCGATATACTCTATTTTAATAGATATATAGAAACTCTTTTATCGATTAATTAATCGATACATTAATATCTAGAGCAATAAGCTAGTCGGTTTATCTAGGAGGGTTAAGATACATATATGTATCGATGCGATAAGTACTCTGTGCACTATAATTGATCGATATACTCTGTTTTAATCGATAGACGAACACTCTATGTAGAAATCGATTAATTAATCGATACATAAATATCTAGAGTAATTGACTTATACGTGGGTGGATCAAGATATATCTATATATATCGACTCTATATTCACTATTTATTACATATTTATCGATATACCGCATATTCATCGATACTCTGCGCATTAATCGATATATAAATAACTTTAGCAATAACTTTGTGCCCTGTATATATAGATCGATTCCATTTGCACTAAATCGCACAAAGCCTATCAGGCAAACGGATACTCTATACAGTAATCGATATATAAGTGTCTATAGCAACATGTCATAAGCTCCGTTATCTAAGTTCAGCTTGTGCTCAGCCCTGGACACTTCAGAGGTCACACATCAAACAGTTCCACTCCTGTCTCCCTCACTCTCTCTGTCTCGCCCCCTCCCTCTGTCTCTCGAGGCCATTCAGAGTCACCTCCAGTTGGCCAGACTCGCATTCGAATGGGCCATGTCGAGCGACGCATATTGCGAGCACATGCCACCGGGCTTCTCGGCCAACTGCCTTTTCGGCTAACAAAAACTAATAAAGCAACTCAATTAAGCAGCTGCTGGCCAAAAATATTCCCAATCAGAAACGTTTTTACGGGTTTTTTCCTATATTTTGCGCTCTTCTTCTTCATCTGCGTATTTTTTTCCTCCTCTTACTTTGTATGGCTGCCCTGAGGCTGTGCACTGCGAGAGCCGAAATTATTGTGGCTATAAATGCAAATATAAATAAAAATCAAACTAATTTAATTAAAAGGCAGTCGAGAGGCAACACGAACAACAACAACAACAACAACAGCAGTGGCAACAACACGTCATAGAGATTGGTTTCTGGCATCAACACACGCCAATGGCCCCCCACGAAACTGTCCGCCCCTCGTAGCCCGAAATCAGGTCGCCGCGAAACTGCAAAATCTATCAGCACATTGTTTCGCTGAATACCCTTTGGATGCAATGCGTGAAATGTTAGATGTATATTAGCTTCTGTTACTTTGCAGCTGGATGAGAGACAGTAGAATGCAGCTTGACTATGTTAAATATGTTAATTTCTGCATACGAAGTGATGCTAACAGGCGGCTGCTCGCCAACAGCGCATTAGTAAAGCTTTCTCATTTCCAAATTAGCTGAGAGAGCGTTAACAGCAAGGCAAATGTATGAGCGGAGCAGCGTCTGAGCAGAGCAGCGCCTTAACAGAGTAGAATATTCACAGAGCAGATCATCAGCAGAGCAGAGCAGCAGCTGAACAGAGATTAGCCTTAACAGAGCAACGCCTTAACAGAGCAGCGCCTGAACAGATTAGAACATTGAGAGAGCAGATCGTTGGCAGAGCTCACTGTTAGTGTAGCAGCCAATGGCAGCGTCTAAAGAGCGCAACGAGAGAGCAGAGCAGTTCGTTAACAGTGACAAAGCTTTCGCTGAAGCCCTGCACTTTTAACAGACAAATAAACTGTTAACTTTGCTGCGTTGTACTAGAACTATTTAGATTATTAAAAATAATTAACTTTATTTTAATAGTAAATTTATAAAAAATTATAATTAATAATATCAATAATAATAATAAAAATAATTAATAATCATAATAATTGGACAAATTCTTGTCAGATATATTATTTAAATTTTAAAGAGCTTCTCGGGAAAGTGTATGCGATATTCGTGGCATTGCCTCACTCGGATCGATCGCCATGCAACATGTTGCATTGGTGGCTGGGCGGCGCGGCCTGCGCAATTATTTATGCGTCGTGTGATTTGTCGCTTAATCGCCCCGCGCTTTACATAAGCCGTCAGCAATTGAGCCGCAATTCACAATTCGATTGCCAAGCCAAAAACTTAATTTCAGCTCGACTCTGTCTCTGGGTCCGATAAGCACGTCTGATAAGCTTTGACATTTCCTGGGCAACTAGCAGCGGGCAGCGGGCAGCTGGCCACTGGCAATTGGTAGCGGGCGCCTTCGGCCACGTTGCGTATACGCAGCATTGCCCAAGCCAAGAAAATTTATGAAACTTTCAGCAGCTGCGATTTTTGAGTGCTGCAACTAATTGCTGCAGTTAAGCGCAATTTTCCGTGCATTTTCAATTAGTCTCGGGCGACTTTTTTCCAGTTACTATCAAGAGCCATGCGCATGAGCTGCCAACTCGGTATCAACATTTTTTAATAGACTTCTAACAGCTAAGCAAAGCTAAGCTAAGTGTATGAATTTATATAGTTTTGATTTAGATTTAATCACAGAAACTGAGACTTTGCTGGCTAAAGCATCGATTATTGATGGCAAACGGAGCTTGGGAGAACTGAAAAATTCTTGAAGGAGTTATAGAGAGACAAATCTGAAGGGTACATGGGTGATATATATTATTGTTATTATTATTATTATTATAATTATTATTATTATTATTATTATTATTATTATTATTATTATTATTATTATTATTATAATTATAATTATAATTATTATCATTATTATTATTATAATTATTATTATTATTATTATTATTATTATTATTATTATTATTATTATTATTATTATTATTATTATTATTATTATTATTATTATTATTATTGTTATTATCATTATCATTATCATTATCATTATCATTATCACCAACCACCACCCTCCCCGCCCAACGACAGCTGAGTTTTCCTTGGCGTGCGGCAAACGACTGTAAATGGCATCAACAGTTGACTTAACGCTGATGGAAAACTGTTTGCATAGGAAAATGTAGGAATGGAAGCATTGCACTCGGCCCTAGCTGACTGCACCATACTCCGCAATTGGCTCTAAAACTGTATCTGCAACGAGCTTCAAACTGTCGATAGTTGAGCTCAGAGAGTTCTGGATCTGCAGAGGAGTCAAGGCTTACCTTAGCTGTGTCATTATTGTGATGTTGGAAGATCATTATAAAAGCTCGCTCTCACACTCTCTCTCTTTCTCTCTCTCCTTAACCCCCAACTCCAACTCTTACCTATAATATTTATAATTTATAATAAAATAAAAAATATTCTTAATAAAAGTGCAAACAGTAATCCGCTTTATTCTTTATGCGGTGAAAGCGTTTCTTGAAATTATTACAAAATATAATCTTGCATTAAAGAAGAAGACGACTGAGCGGCACATACAACAACACAGCCTTCATATGCCTAATCTTGTTAGCTATAAAAGCATTCACCCAGACCCAGATCCATATGCAGACCCAAAAGCGCTCGCCTCATAGACAAAAAAGCAAAAGTCTATATGAGTATTATAAATGCACACATACATATATCAGTATGTATGTATATATACATATATATATATATGTATGTATATATATGATATATGTATATGTATGTATATATTTATGTAATACAAGCCTCTTGTACACAATGCAAAAACCCACAATAAATAAATTCACCAAATTTTACAACAAATTAATACACACACAGTCATACACACACACACAGTGGGCGTGTCTGGCGGCCCAAACGCTTCTATCCAGCAGCTGCGACAGCGACGCAAAACGGCAATTCTACTTATGGAATTATACATAGTAAAAAGAAGAAGAAGAAAAGATGGAAGCTGCACTTCTAAGTGGGCAAGCACGAAGTGAAGATACCCTAACAATTGACCAAAGTTCAGTTATCGCTAAGTATATATAAGAAAACAATGGGAGTTATCTGAAAAGAGATTAGCTGTGCATATATATATACTGATAGGATAGATAGGATATGATACATGATAGATATGTACCATATATTGCCAAAACTGTAAGTCTAAGTTCTTGATTAATAAATCTAAGTGAGACTATCAACATTTAACAGCTAACATAACAGTCTACTGTTAACATAACAATTTGTGTTCCATTAACATATGTTAACATAATATGTTATATATAGACGACAATTACGAAAAGATATTTTAGGCCCAATTGTGAAAAAATATATGCCAAGTCTTAAGCTTAAGACAATCAAAGGAAAGTATTTTCGCATGGCTTTATATAGGAGTATTGCCTTCAGCTATATTTCAGATTATATATACAAATATATTCACAAATTGCTTAAAGATATATCACGTAACAGACTTTCATATGAAATCGAAGTACACTTTTGGATAGGTTCTTAACAAAGTGTCACAAAACCTGCGCCGGAAAAATCTCGGCATTGTGTTTTTGGGGCGTGTGCCGCTGTTGTTGTTGTTGTTGTTGTTGTTGATGGTAGGTGTGTCACTTTTGCTTATTGATTCCGAAATTGAAGGTTGAATTTTAATGTGTTTGGCGCAGTATCTAGAAGCACTTATCTACAGATAGACAGATACATATAAATGTATATATACATATATATGCATATTGAGTATGCTATGGGCGGCCCCTTGCTAATGGGGCGTAACGGGACACAGCATCGCCAGCAATTTACGGCAATGGACCATGCCACGCCCACGTGCTCGTCGAACACAAATTCAATTGCTCAACTTGTAATTAAGCTGTTGGGCGCCACCTGGCGGTCAAGCGACAAATTGCAAGCTCAGCAAGTGGAAATTTTTCGGGAAAGCAAAAATGAGCAAAATTAAGACTAAGAAAATTGACTTAATTGACGTAAGAAAACGAAGCAAAATGTTTCCATTTTCGAGACATCGATTACTTAATGTTGTCTTGGATATATAGAGATAGTAAAATATATATAATATAGTAGACAAAAATTACAATTATTACCCACAAACAATGAGCAAAAAGATCAAACAGCGTAACTCAAAACCAATAAATGAAATGGGAATAAAATATGAACTATCGTATGTCTTCGTGTCCGCAGAATCGCAGTTATTAGGGACCGTCATAATCCTCGATCGCTGAGTAGATATGATAAGGCTCTCGTGGCTTCTCGCCTTTTCTTTGGTCTGTCTGCATTGTGTTCTCCATACCTTTCGCTCACTCAGACTGATCTGTAATCTTTCTTTGCTTCAGCTGCTCTGCTCGGTCTCTGTAGGGTGCTCTGTCACCTGTCTTCATCTTTCCTACCATATCTGTAGTTACGTACTCTTGACTCAGCCTAGACTTAAGAATGATCGCACAACAGGTAAATATGTATATTAGAGCTATTAATTATGCTTGATTGGTTTGATTAGTGGCAAGATTCTATTCATACTCTTACCTTATGGGCCACGCGCATCTGTCTCTTACGCTGTCGGACTGGGGGCTTATCTTACCGGTGGTAAAGGTTTTCTTGCTGGAACTTGACTGTGTCGGAGATGGAGCTGCTGGCTTGAGTACCTAATGAAATATATTGAAATCCTCGTACATATATAACCCTCTCTCTCTCTCTCTCTCTTACCATATACGGTTTTGAATCCGATCTCCGCTTAGGCAGACCACCCATCCTTGCTTCGCAGATATGGGCTTCGTATTCAATAAAGTCTTCTGCTTGGACATAGCCACATACGATTGTCTATATGCCTGCATATATATAAATGATTTTTAACAGGATCGAGCATTCTTCTTGATTACTTTTGCAGCTACTAAGGTTACTTGAGCTACACAAGAGCTACCAGAGCTTAAAGAGCTACGAGAGGTACTAGAGTTACTAGAGCTACTAGAGCTTCCAGAGCTTAAAGAGCTACTAGAGCTACTAGCGCTTAAAGAGCTACAAGAGCTTTAAGAGTTACCAGAGCTTAAAGAGCTACCAAAGCTTAAAGAGCTACTAGAGCTACCAGAGCTTAAAGAGCTACAAGAGCTTTAAGAGTTACAAGAGCTACCAGAGCTACTAGAGCTACCAGAGCTTAAAGAGCTACTAGAGCTTTAAGAGTTACAAGAGCTACCAGAGCTACTAGAGCTACCAGAGCTTAAAGAGCTACAAGAGCTTTAAGAGTTACAAGAGCTACCAGAGCTACTAGAGCTACCAGAGCTTAAAGAGCTACTAGAGCTTTAAGAGTTACAAGAGCTACCAGAGCTACTAGAGCTACCAGAGCTTAAAGAGCTACAAGAGCTTTAAGAGTTACAAGAGCTACCAGAGCTACTAGAGCTACCAGAGCTACTAGAGCTACCAGAGCTTAAAGAGCTACTAGAGCTACTAGAGCTACCAGAGCTACCAGAGCTACCAGAGCTACTAGAGTTACTAGAGCTACTAGAGCTTAAATACTAATACTGCAGTTGCTAGCGTTAGCACCACGAGCATTACGAGTGTGGCTCACTTAGCCAGCACCACGAGCACAGCGAGTCCTGTTATCTTCGCTAGCACCACGAGCATTGGTAGCACAACCATCATCTCCGCTACCACGAGCACGGCTAGCCCTGCGATCCTCGCGATCATGCTCATCACTTCTAGTCGAACTCAGATTCAGTTCCGGAATTGCACGCGATAGTTCATCTAACTTCACAATCTCTCGCAAAGGTATTTCCTTCCTTTCATTGTTGGGTTTTGATCTTTATGCTTGCTAGTGGTCAGGGTGTTCGTCTTTTGCTGTTTTGGTTTCTCGCTAAATGCGTAAGGAAATCAGTTTTTCAATTTGTGTTTCTTATTTTGCGATGGTTCTTCTTCACTATTGGAGGCAGGTTGACCGCGGCTCTTTTACTTAGTGGACCTCTTTTTAGTTCGGGTATGATGCAGGTGTTTTCTGTCTGGTATTATTTTGTTATTGGGTGCCAGCACACGTCATGCTGGGACCGCCCAACCCTTTCCCCTTTCTGCAGATTAGAAAAATGGGCCAATACTTGGATAATCTCGTCAATACTTTACCTGTGTTGGGTCCACATCCTGCCAGTGGGGAGTCACTGCCATTCGTTGCCTGGGCGGCTGTTCTTATTTAAGGTATTTGTGGCATTTCCATTCATCGAGCGTAATCCAGTATTCGCAGCTGGCATACGTCGCTGCCTTATATATTGACGTGGATAAAATAGCGCTGGCTGCTCGAACTCCATTTTGGCTCTTTTAAGCTTTTGCTCATTACACAGCTCCCCAAAGACTTCTAAAATATCGTCTATGTTGTCGTCAATCTGTTTATTATTCCACAGAGCTGGGTTGACTTCCCCGCTGTTCTGTGGCTGCCTGTGCATCTGCTCTTGGCTAGCTGCGAGAGTCGTCGAATGGATTTGTGCGCTGATAGTTTCCTTAGTTGGACAGCTTCGTTTGATAATCCACTCGGAGTCTACGTGGTTAAGTACTGGTAATTCTTGCTTATTTTCGCCAACTTTGTTGATTACTGGATTATCCTAGAAATATATGGAATTTGAATTTTGTATTGAGCTTTGAGAACTTTAAAATATTATTTACCAAACGCCACAACTCACAGAAGTCTGGCAACGGCCACAAGGAGCTATCCATTAAGGCTACCTTGGCCTCTGTAAACGAAAACGATTCAGATTTTTCAATTGTTAGGGTATCGTTAATAGGTTCTTTTGCCACTGGAGCGGATCCAAATTGTTGTTTGCTCGACTGAAAGATATTGGATATATCAATAAAAGATATGTGATAGACATGGGACTTCAATTCGAGATACCATTGCACTATATTGAACATAGCTTGGGATCTTAAATAATACATCTTCACATGTATCAACAGACTCTATTGTCCCTTCTTTTGCGACATCGACAGTTTGTTGACTGTTTATGATAAGTTTATCCGATTCTTGAGCAAAATAAATTTCCTTAAATGAAAGTTGATTACATTATTTTACATTATACATTTTCAATATAGATTTCTCATATTAAAGATTTCGCCCACTTTCCTTACCTTATATAAATAGCAAGTAAGAGTGCTCTAGTCGAGACAGCTCGACTAGGAGATACCCTGAGCCCTGCGAAGTGCCGATACTTCAAATATTCTATGCTTAGTTTCCAAATACATATATTGCAAGCAACATACAAACACAGACAGTATACATGTCAAATTTCAGCTCTCTAGCTTCTGTGGCTTACGAGATCGCTGCGTTCACACAGACGGACGGACGTAACAGTCGGACGGACAGGGCTATTTCAACTCAGCTCATCGAGCTGATCAAGAATATATATACTTTGTATGGTCTGCGACGTCTCCTTCTGCCAGTTACATACATTTTCACGAAAACATTATACCCTGATTTCCCATTTACAATGGGCTCAGGCTATAAAAAAATAGATTTCGTACAACAATCTTACCAATTCATCAAATAAGGAAGGAGTTTCTGCTGCATCCTCTTCCAGCTTTTGCTTTTCCTGACCTATGGTAACTGGAGCTGTACTGCCAGGATGCTGACATACTCCAATCATATCCTTGCCAGTTTGCTCGATCTCTGCTTTATTACTAGCTTCCTTTTCAGTCACAGGTTGTGTATTACCAATAGCTGGCGGATACCTTAACTTGCCAGTTGTATCGATCTCTGCTCTATTACCAGCCGCCTTTTCAGTCACAGGTTGTGTATTACCAATAGCTGGTGGATCCCATAATTTGCCAGTTTGCCTGATCTCTGCTCTATTACCAGCTGCCTTTTCAGTGACAGGTTGTGTATTACCAATAGGTGGTAGATCCCATAACTTGCCAGTTGTATCGATATCTGCTCTATTACTAGCTGCCTTTTCAGTCACAGGTTGTGTATTACCAATAGCTGGTGGATACCTTAACTTGCCAGTTATATCGATCTCTGCTCTATTACCAGCCGCCTTTTCAGTCACAGGTTGTGTATTACCAACAGCTGGTGGATACCTTAACTTGCCAGTTATATCGATCTCTGCTCTATTACCAGCTGCCTTTTCAGTCACAGGTTGTGTATTACCAATAGCTGGTGGATCCCATAATTTTCCAGTTTGCCTGATCTCTGCTCTATTACCAGCCGCCTTTTCAGTCACAGGTTGTGTATTACCAATAGCTGGTGGATACCTTAACTTGCCAGTTATATCGATCTCTGCTCTATTACCAGCTGCCTTTTCAGTGACAGGTTGTGTATTACCAATAGGTGGTAGATCCCATAACTTGCCAGTTGTATCGATCTCTGCTCTATTACCAGCTGCCTTTTCAGTCACAGGTTGTGTATTACCAATAGCTGGTGGATCCCATAATTTTCCAGTTTGCCTGATCTCTGCTCTATTACCAGCCGCCTTTTCAGTCACAGGTTGTGTTTTACCAATAGCTGGTGGATACCTTAACTTGCCAGTTATATCGATCTCTGCTCTCTTAGTAGCAGCCTTTTCAGTCACAGGTTGTGTATTACCAATAGCTGGCGGATACCTTAACTTGCCAGTTGTATCGATCTCTGCTCTATTACCAGCTGCCTTTTCAGTCACAGGTTGTGTATTACCAATAGCTGGAGGATACCTTAACTTGCCAGTTGTATCGATCTCTGCTCTCTTAGTAGCTGCCTTTTCAGTCACAGGTTGTGTATTACCAATAGCTGGTGGATACCTTAACTTGCCAGTTATATCGATCTCTGCTCTATTACTAGCCGCCTTTTCAGTGACAGGTTGTGTATTACCAATAGGTGGTAGATCCCATAACTTGCCAGTTGTATCGATCTCTGCTCTATTACCAGCTGCCTTTTCAGTCACAGGTTGTGTATTACCAATAGCTGGTGGATACCTTAACTTGCCAGTTATATCGATCTCTGCTCTATTACTAGCCGCCTTTTCAGTGACAGGTTGTGTATTACCAATAGGTGGTAGATCCCATAACTTGCCAGTTGTATCGATCTCTGCTCTATTACCAGCTGCCTTTTCAGTCACAGGTTGTGTATTACCAATAGCTGGTGGATACCTTAACTTGCCAGTTATTTCGATCCCTGCTCTATTACCAGCTGCCTTTTCAGTCACAGGTTGTGTATTACCAACAGCTGGTGGATACCTTAACTTGCCAGTTGTATCGATCTCTGCTCTATTACCAGCTGCCTTTTCAGTCACAGGTTGTGTATTACCAATAGCTGGTAGATCCCATAACTTGCCAGTTATTTCGATCCCTGCTCTATTACCAGCTGCCTTTTCAGTCACAGGTTGTGTATTACCAATAGCTGGAGGATACCTTAACTTGCCAGTTGTATCGATCTCTGCTCTCTTAGTAGCTGCCTTTTCAGTCACAGGTTGTGTATTACCAATAGCTGGTGGATACCTTAACTTGCCAGTTATATCGATCTCTGCTCTATTACCAGCTGCCTTTTCAGTCACAGGTTGTGTATTACCAATAGCTGGTAGATCCCATAACTTGCCAGTTATTTCGATCCCTGCTCTATTACCAGCTGCCTTTTCAGTCACAGGTTGTGTATTACCAATAGCTGGAGGATACCTTAACTTGCCAGTTGTATCGATCTCTGCTCTCTTAGTAGCTGCCTTTTCAGTCACAGGTTGTGTATTACCAATAGCTGGCGGATACCTTAACTTGCCAGTTGTATCGATCTCTGCTCTATTACCAGCTGCCTTTTCAGTCACAGGTTGTGTATTACCAATAGCTGGTGGATCCCATAATTTTCCAGTTTGCCTGATCTCTGCTCTATTACCAGCTGCCTTTTCAGTCACAGGTTGTGTTTTACCAACAGCTGGTGGATACCTTAACTTGCCAGTTATATCGATCTCTGCTCTATTACCAGCTGCCTTTTCAGTCACAGGTTGTGTATTACCAATAGCTGGAGGATACCTTAACTTGCCAGTTTTATCGATCTCTGCTCTCTTAGTAGCTGCCTTTTCAGTCACAGGTTGTGTATTACCAATAGCTGGTGGATCCCATAATTTTCCAGTTTGCCTGATCTCTGCTCTATTACCAGCTGCCTTTTCAGTCACAGGTTGTGTATTACCAATAACTGGTGGATACCTTAACTTGCCAGTTATATCGATCTCTGCTCTATTACCAGCTGCCTTTTCAGTCACAGGTTGTGTATTACCAATAGCTGGCGGATACCTTAACTTGCCAGTTGTATCGATATCTGCTCTATTACCAGCTGCCTTTTCAGTCACAGGTTGTGTATTACCAACAGCTGGTGGATACCTTAACTTGCCAGTTGTATCGATCTCTGCTCTCTTAGTAGCTGCCTTTTCTGTCACAGGTTGTGTATTACCAATAGCTGGAGGATACCTTAACTTGCCAGTTGTATCGATCTCTGCTCTCTTAGTAGCTGCCTTTTCTGTCACAGGTTGTGTATTACCAATAGCTGGAGGATACCTTAACTTGCCAGTTGTATCGATCTCTGCTCTCTTAGTAGCTGCCTTTTCAGTCACAGGTTGTGTATTACCAATAGCTGGAGGATACCTTAACTTGCCAGTTGTATCGATCTCTGCTCTCTTAGTAGCTGCCTTTTCTGTCACAGGTTGTGTATTACCAATAGCTGGAGGATACCTTAACTTGCCAGTTGTATCGATCTCTGCTCTCTTAGTAGCTGCCTTTTCTGTCACAGGTTGTGTATTACCAATAGCTGGAGGATACCTTAACTTGCCAGTTGTATCGATCTCTGCTCTCTTAGTAGCTGCCTTTTCTGTCACAGGTTGTGTATTACCAATAGCTGGAGGATACCTTAACTTGCCAGTTGTATCGATCTCTGCTCTCTTAGTAGCTGCCTTTTCAGTCACAGGTTGTGTATTACCAATAGCTGGTGGATCCCATAATTTGCCAGTTTGCCTGATCTCTGCTCTATTACTAGCTTCCTTTTCAGTCACAGGTTGTGTACTACCAATAGCTGGAGGATACCTTAACTTGCCAGTTGTATCGATCTCTGCTCTCTTAGTAGCTGCCTTTTCAGTCACAGGTTGTGTATTACCAATAGCTGGAGGATACCTTAACTTGCCAGTTGTATCGATCTCTGCTCTCTTAGTAGCTGCCTTTTCTGTCACAGGTTGTGTATTACCAATAGCTGGAGGATACCTTAACTTGCCAGTTGTATCGATCTCTGCTCTCTTAGTAGCTGCCTTTTCTGTCACAGGTTGTGTATTACCAATAGCTGGAGGATACCTTAACTTGCCAGTTGTATCGATCTCTGCTCTCTTAGTAGCTGCCTTTTCAGTCACAGGTTGTGTATTACCAATAGCTGGTGGATCCCATAATTTGCCAGTTTGCCTGATCTCTGCTCTATTACTAGCTTCCTTTTCAGTCACAGGTTGTGTACTACCAATAGCTGGAGGATACCTTAACTTGCCAGTTGTATCGATCTCTGCTCTCTTAGTAGCTGCCTTTTCAGTCACAGGTTGTGTATTACCAATAGCTGGAGGATACCTTAACTTGCCAGTTGTATCGATCTCTGCTCTCTTAGTAGCTGCCTTTTCTGTCACAGGTTGTGTATTACCAATAGCTGGAGGATACCTTAACTTGCCAGTTGTATCGATCTCTGCTCTCTTAGTAGCTGCCTTTTCAGTCACAGGTTGTGTATTACCAATAGCTGGAGGATACCTTAACTTGCCAGTTGTATCGATCTCTGCTCTCTTAGTAGCTGCCTTTTCTGTCACAGGTTGTGTATTACCAATAGCTGGAGGATACCTTAACTTGCCAGTTATATCGATCTCTACTCTATTACCAGCTGCCTTTTCAGTCACAGGTTGTGTATTACCAATAGCTGGAGGATACCTTAACTTGCCAGTTGTATCGATCTCTGCTCTCTTAGTAGCTGCCTTTTCAGTCACAGGTTGTGTATTACCAATAGCTGGAGGATACCTTAACTTGCCAGTTGTATCGATCTCTGCTCTCTTAGTAGCTGCCTTTTCAGTCACAGGTTGTGTATTAGCAATAGCTGGAGGATATCTTAACTTGCCAGTTGTATCGATCTCTGCTCTCTTAGTAGCTGCCTTTTCAGTCACAGGTTGTGTATTAGCAATAGCTGGAGGATACCTTAACTTGCCAGTTGTATCGATCTCTGCTCTCTTAGTAGCTGCCTTTTCAGTCACAGGTTGTGTATTAGCAATAGCTGGCGGATACCTTAACTTGCCAGTTGTATCGATCTCTGCTCTCTTAGTAGCCGCCTTTTCAGTCACAGGCTGTGTATTACGAATAGCTGGAGGATACCTTAACTTGCCAGTTGTATCGATCTCTGCTCTATTACCAGCTGCCTTTTCAGTCACAGGTTGTGTATTACCAATAACTGGTGGATACCTTAACTTGCGAGTTATATCGATCTCTGCTCTATTACCAGCTGCCTTTTCAGTCACAGGTTGTGTATTACCAATAGCTGGTGGATACCTTAACTTGCCAGTTGTATCGATCTCTGCTCTCTTAGTAGCTGCCTTTTCAGTCACAGGTTGTGTATTACCAATAGCTGGCGGATACCTTAACTTGCCAGTTGTATCGATCTCTGCTCTCTTAGTAGCTGCCTTTTCAGTCACAGGTTGTGTATTACCAATAACTGGTGGATACCTTAACTTGCCAGTTATATCGATCTCTGCTCTATTACCAGCTGCCTTTTCAGTCACAGGTTGTGTATTACCAATAGCTGGTGGATACCTTAACTTGCCAGTTGTATCGATCTCTGCTCTCTTAGTAGCTGCCTTTTCAGTCACAGGTTGTGTATTACCAATAGCTGGCGGATACCTTAACTTGCCAGTTGTATCGATCTCTGCTCTCTTAGTAGCTGCCTTTTCAGTCACAGGTTGTGTATTACCAATAGCTGGCGGATACCTTAACTTGCCAGTTGTATCGATCTCTGCTCTCTTAGTAGCTGCCTTTTCAGTCACAGGTTGTGTATTACCAATAACTGGTGGATACCTTAACTTGCCAGTTATATCGATCTCTGCTCTATTACCAGCTGCCTTTTCAGTCACAGGTTGTGTATTACCAATAGCTGGTGGATACCTTAACTTGCCAGTTGTATCGATCTCTGCTCTCTTAGTAGCTGCCTTTTCAGTCACAGGTTGTGTATTACCAATAGCTGGCGGATACCTTAACTTGCCAGTTGTATCGATCTCTGCTCTCTTAGTAGCTGCCTTTTCAGTCACAGGTTGTGTATTACCAATAGCTGGCGGATACCTTAACTTGCCAGTTATATCGATCTCTGCTCTATTACCAGCTGCCTTTTCAGTCACAGGTTGTGTATTACCAATAGCTGGCGGATACCTTAACTTGCCAGTTGTATCGATCTCTGCTCTCTTAGTAGCTGCCTTTTCAGTCACAGGTTGTGTATTACCAATAGCTGGTGGATACCTTAACTTGCCAGTTATATCGATCTCTGCTCTATTACCAGCTGCCTTTTCAGTCACAGGTTGTGTATTACCAACAGCTGGCGGATACCTTAACTTGCCAGTTATATCGATCTCTGCTCTATTACCAGCTGCCTTTTCAGTCACAGGTTGTGTATTAGCAATAGCTGGAGGATACCTTAACTTGCCAGTTGTATCGATCTCTGCTCTCTTAGTAGCTGCCTTTTCAGTCACAGGTTGTGTATTACCAATAGCTGGCGGATACCTTAACTTGCCAGTTGTATCGATCTCTGCTCTCTTAGTAGCTGCCTTTTCAGTCACAGGTTGTGTATTACCAATAGCTGGCGGATACCTTAACTTGCCAGTTGTATCGATCTCTGCTCTATTACCAGCTGCCTTTTCAGTCACAGGTTGTGTATTACCAATAGCTGGTGGATACCTTAACTTGCCAGTTGTATCGATCTCTGCTCTCTTAGTAGCTGCCTTTTCAGTCACAGGTTGTGTATTACCAATAGCTGGCGGATACCTTAACTTGCCAGTTGTATCGATCTCTGCTCTCTTAGTAGCTGCCTTTTCAGTCACAGGTTGTGTATTACCAATAGCTGGCGGATACCTTAACTTGCCAGTTGTATCGATCTCTGCTCTATTACCAGCTGCCTTTTCAGTCACAGGTTGTGTATTACCAATAGCTGGAGGATACCTTAACTTGCCAGTTGTATCGATCTCTGCTCTCTTAGTAGCTGCCTTTTCAGTCACAGGTTGTGTATTACCAATAGCTGGCGGATACCTTAACTTGCCAGTTGTATCGATCTCTGCTCTCTTAGTAGCTGCCTTTTCAGTCACAGGTTGTGTATTACCAATAGCTGGAGGATACCTTAACTTGCCAGTTGTATCGATCTCTGCTCTCTTAGTAGCTGCCTTTTCAGTCACAGGTTGTGTATTACCAATAGCTGGCGGATACCTTAACTTGCCAGTTGTATCGATCTCTGCTCTCTTAGTAGCTGCCTTTTCAGTCACAGGTTGTGTATTACCAATAGCTGGCGGATACCTTAACTTGCCAGTTGTATCGATCTCTGCTCTCTTAGTAGCTGCCTTTTCTGTCACAGGTTGTGTATTACCAATAGCTGGAGGATACCTTAACTTGCCAGTTATATCGATCTCTGCTCTATTACCAGCTGCCTTTTCAGTCACAGGTTGTGTATTACCAATAGCTGGCGGATACCTTAACTTGCCAGTTGTATCGATCTCTGCTCTCTTAGTAGCTGCCTTTTCAGTCACAGGTTGTGTATTACCAATAGCTGGCGGATACCTTAACTTGCCAGTTGTATCGATCTCTGCTCTCTTAGTAGCTGCCTTTTCAGTCACAGGTTGTGTATTACCAATAGCTGGCGGATACCTTAACTTGCCAGTTGTATCGATCTCTGCTCTCTTAGTAGCTGCCTTTTCTGTCACAGGTTGTGTATTACCAATAGCTGGTGGATCCCTTAACTCAAACTGGAAATTTAGATCTTCAAAGTTATTGTTTATATTATTTAATGTTTATATTGACCTGAGGGTTCGTGCTCTCCACTATTTTGGGCTCATCGTAGGTCCAACTAACTGCCGCCCACTGGGCTATTGGCTTATGTCGTGCGTTCTGCAAGCTTGAAGCCTTTTCCACTTGCACTGGATGGTAAGGATATGATCCTTGCTGCTTTCGACGAGAGATAGAAATATTTGATAAGTGATTGATAAGTTGGTTTAGCTATGGAATAACAGGGGCTAGATTCGCATGTTGTTTTTACCTGCGCATGGTCATCGCCTCGGCTTGTGTAAATCGTGTTGTCTACTGTGAACTTATCTTCCACCATTGAGCTTGTTCCTGATGGAAGTAGTGCTGATCTATCATCTGGTGAGTTTAAATACTGAGGACCATTTGCTTGTAGCTCCATCCAGCCTACGTCGACCTGCACACCGTCCTGATACTGCTGTTGCGCAATTGCAGTGGCGACTTTTCGCTAAGAAAATTTTATTATTTTCCGTACCTAGAGACTAGCTTTATTTGTTAAGGCTGCTTACCTTACGTTTCTCCACCTTTTTCTTTTTCTTCTCGGCTTTCTTTTCACTCTTGTCTTTATTATGTTGTTTGTCCTTATGTTTTTTGTCCTTATTATGTTTTTTGTCTTTATTATGTTTTTTGTCTTTATGGTTATTGTCTTTATTTTGTTTTTTGTGCTTATGTTTTTTGTGTCCACTAGCCTGCTCTATAGCCCCCGTCTGCACTCTGCGTCTTTGCGAAGGATCACCGATTGAGCTTCTCATTGCCCTCTTGAGCTTCTCCCTCAGCCTATCTACTATTGTGGCCTGCCCCATTTTCTCATATGCTAAATCTACCTCTTCATCATCCATAAAGTCTAGTTGATAATTTATTTGGGCGTGCGCCTGTCGGCAAGCCTCAAATACATCTTCATCCACCATGTCCTTCTCAACAGGAGTGACTTTCAGGAAAACTAGTTGCATAGCAAGTCTAACCTGTTCCCTGAGCTCGTTTGATTTATATTTAATATGCTTTAGGTTTGATTTATCCTCAGTATGCTGATATTTAGCTAAATCTGTTTTTAAGGATATTTCGTCGTTCAATTCCGTGTCAGGCGCCAGGCTAGCTCCATATATATCGCTATTCGCCATATTCTGTGTAGCTAGTAGCTGGCCGTAGCGACTCTCTGTAACTTCGTTGAGGCCGGATTGGTTTGTAAAGGAAAAAGACTGGGGTAAGGTTGCCTGCGGTAAATATAATTACAACTGATCATGGCATTTATCACAAACATTCAAAATTGCTTAACCTCATTGGGATCTTGGGAAGTCATGGTGCTATCTGTTTTTTCCTGTTTCTTAATCTTCATGCGTTTTGGCGCCACTTCATAGTCCATGCTGGGCTTCATGTGCCCAGCAGCCGTCAGTGTCGATTCATTTTTAGAAGACTCAATCTTTGTGAGAGGAAAGTATAAGCCTGGCTTTAGAATTCAGTTAGAACGCTTACCCCTGCGGATTCATGGAGCAAAGTTGATTTTGCCTCCTGTTGACGCTTTAGCGACATAGATGGCTTGAAGTCCCTTCTCTGGGCGGCCTTTTCGTGATCTTTTCTAATGCTGCTGACGATGGCACTACGATCGTCTAATTTCAGTAGAGCATCTGATGCGGCAACTGCCTTTTGCCGAGCTGCCAAAACAATGTTGCGTTGCTGTGCCCCCTTTGGAGGACCCTTGTATGCTGGCAGCTTGGGAGCCTTTTCTACTTGAAACACTTTTTCTTTAGGCAAGTAATTCATTTCCTTTAATAACCAATGATCATAGATAAATATATTGATGATCGTTTGCTTAAGCTTACGTGTCGCATAGCCAATAATTTCTTAAAGGTTTTGTTCTGTGGCTTACAGCTCTCCTTCTCCTTTCCAGCTGAGCAGGCTGCAGTTGGCTTCGCTGCCTGTGGCACAGAGATTGCGGGCTTAGCCAACTATCACATAAAGTCAAATTTGTTAATGAAAGTATAAATGATCAAATATATAAAGCTCATACCACTTGGGCAGGTGGGCGACCAGGCCCCGTTGTTGCGGATCTGGGCTTTTCTTTTGTCTCATAGATTTGACTCTTCTTGCCGATGTCTTGAGCCACTTTCACACTGTCAGGCACAGGCGCAGTTACTGTCTTAGAGGCAGGCAGTGGCTTCGTCAATGCATATGCTGCTTCCTGTTTAGGTTTCTTTGCGTTTTCAGCGGCCTTTTCGACAGTTGGGAAACTCCGTTTGCCTTTGATACTCTGTTTCGGCACGTTTGGCAAGGCATCAACTAAAATGGATCTGGATCTTGGAGGGAACTTGCCGACCAACGGGGGCACTGTGGCGGCCTTCCTTACGATTTCCCTCCTCCTTTCCACTAATGCGAGACGATCATTGATTATGCTGTCGGGGCCAGACAACGAACTGCTTACAGCACTTGGTCCACCGCCTCCGGCCGACAAATTGGGCTATGATAGAAGAAATTAAATACAATGGAATTGAGTTGCGATCTTAGTACAAGCCGCTTCAAATCTCTTAGCTAAACGAAACTAAGTTATTACCTTACTGCAAAGGGGAACGGTACTTATATTAGCATATTGGACAGTTTGCTTAATCATTTTCAGAAAATTCTCTTCATTTTCAGTATCGGTCATATCAAAATGATCTATGTTCTTATGTAAAAGCGAAAACTTCTGAGCATCGTTCATGTTTCGAGCCATAGCCTTCAGTAGCACATAATAAGACTATGAAGCGACGCAATGAGGTACACTTACCGTGTGCTTGGCTGCACTTCCACCAAATATTGGCCTATTGAAATTGGAAAATCTGTCCATGAAGCCAGCAGTGGCAGGGCCAGGCCCGTATGGGCCCTTCTGAATGAGTTTGGTTTGACTGGCTGCGCGCAGCTGTGAATTTGACTGCAATTGATTCGGTTGCAGTTGTTATTTGAGGCTAATTAAATTCAAATTCTCACCTGATTGCTTGGAATCGCCGGGCCAGGTTTGGCTTCTTCCGCCTGAGGCTCTGCAGACTTCTTCTTGCGCAGAAGGCCACGGCCATAGGGTTGAGTTGTGGACGCAGGCGAAGACCCTTCCCCCTTTGCAGCCTCAGCTGGCACTGCATTTGCAGCTGACGGTTTCTGAATCTTATCTGAAGTTTTCTGCAGTATTTGCAAGTCGATGAGCTCTTCGACTTTCATCGATATGGGATCCGCATCTAGTTCGGGATTCACTTTCCTTTCGCGAGACATCTTATTTTTATCATAATTTTTATTAGACACTTCCTCTGATGACTCGTTCGATTTTACTTGCTGAACGGAATTAATGCTGACTGGCATTTTCAGATTGCCAGATGACAGCTGCTTTGGCAGCGCCTGCTTTGATTTTTCCCAAGATGACAAATTCGAGCAAACTAATTTGGGGCTATTTTGTGGGCTAGTTGCACTTACCTTCACAGGCTCCCTCAAGGCTTTTACGAACTCTGTCGACTCCTTTTTCTGGTCATTCTTGGTTTTCTCGACAATCTTCTCATCGGATTTCTTGGAATCGTGTTTCTTAGCGCTTCCGTGGTGTGAATGTTGTTCACGCTTAGAGCTGTCACGTTCCTTAGATTCGTCTGAGTTTTCATTGTCTTTCCGAGCAGTTGATAAGTCAACTGCATCTAACTGCAGGCCATCTTTAGGCAAACCTGAGGACTTCTTCCTCTCAATTTGAAGGTTGGAAGGCACATTTTCCTTATCCATTGTGGCTAGTGTCTGCTCTACATCGGATTGCCCTTTAAAGCGTGATGCATGGCTCTTGGAAGCGCTTACTGCCTGGGCTTTCCCTTCCACAGATTTTAACTGATTATTACGCAAGGAATTGAAATTGTAGGTAAAAAAGAAAACAATTCAGAAAACTAGCGCTATTCCGCAAACTCTGTTTCATTTATATGTATGTACATCACAAGCAACACAAACACACACACAAGCATAGGCTCTGCCAACTGCGCAGTTGACGTAGCGACTGCGCTTGGGCTGCACGATGCCCATGTTATGGCAAATTAAATGTTTAATAACTTTTTTTATGGATGGACTTTCTTAATTAAACTCTCATTGCATGATTATGTCATTTATATGTATTTTTTTGCCACAGCACAAGTCCGAAGTATTCGAAATACGCGTTTTGCACATTTAGGGCGAAGGATCGACGCGTTTACACATACGGACAGCCGGCCTGTCTACAAAGAACGAGTAAATGGTGCATGCACTTACCTTTTGGGCATCAAGCGCCGACATGGCATTTGCACCTTTCTTCCAATCCAAGGTACTTCTCTTCTGTGCCGCAAGAGCAGCTGAATCAATTTTCTTGGGCTTGCTTACCGATGAGTGCACGTCTGCGCTATCCATGCCTCTTTTTCTTTCACTAAATTTTTCGATTTTATTTATTTTTTTTTCACTTTCACGTTTTAAAATATTTTTGCCGTTTTTATAATTTCCAAATTTTTAGATTTTTTAGATGTGAGCCGTTCGACTCACAGAAATCGACTGAAGAAATTTTGTCAGATTCAACAGCAGCTAACAAATGCGAATGACGTTGTTTCATGGCCAGCTTTGCACTCATATTTTATAGGATAAGTTAACAACTGACCTAAGTAGGCCAGATTCAGCAGGGAGAATACAACAATTGCAGCAATTGAGGCAGGCGTTGCCTCTAACATTACTAAATTTTGTTTTTTATTCAATTAATTTTTATTAGTTACTATTTTTAAATATACAAATTTTTGGGCAACTAATTATTCCTAATGCTAGGCTATGCTAATTATATTACAGTATAAAATACTAATTTCTATATTCAAGAACGGTCAAGGGGATGCAATCTTTTAAGCCTTCGCCAGTTGCATTCAGTCCATTCACCTGGCTGATGTGGGTTTTAAGAGTCAGTCTTCTGTCGAGTGTGATTCCGAGATAGCAGACTTCTGTGGCATTCGGAATTGGTGCTCCCATGGACACATCCGGGCAGCCACCACGTCTAGTGGCAAAGCTGGTGGACACTGACTTTTGGGCCACCTTTTGGCCCAGCGTCCGTATGTCTGCAGTGAGGTGGAAGCTTCTTGCGCAGACTTATCTCTTGCTGGGATGGCAGTAGCATCGGCATAACTCGCTATAATTGTGCCCGTATCACTCGGCTCTGGCGGATGATAATGCCTGTCCCTTGTCCCGTGGAGACTTGGTAGGTCCTTCCGAGCAAATATGCTGAAAGGGCTGTACTCAGTTTTACGCCTATAAAGACGGCAGAGCAATTTTCAAAAATGCCGATAAATCGCATCAGACTGAAGACTTTGTAATTCACATGTTCTTCTTAGTGGGTAACTTAATTCAAGCACCCCATATGTGGGGCGTGGGGCTTAGCTCGACGCTAATGTCCGACCGAATACAAATTGCCAAACGCTGGTCATTAATCTTGAATGCCCTGCACAATGTCATGCAAAACAGCTATGAGGAAAAAGTCTCTTTACACACACTTAGCTGTCCAGCGGTCGTCGGTCGTCGGTCGTACGTTAATGGCTGGCAGCGACGAGTATTTAGGCAAATGTGGTTCCAGCTGACAAGAATCAGCAACAGCAACAGCAACAGCAGCAACAACAAGAGCGCTGCAGCTAGGACAACAGATAGGGCGCAACAATGGCTGGCCATAACAATAACAGCAACAGCAACAGCAACAGCAACAGCAACAGCAGCGACAACAATGACATCAATAGGCGCAATTGAAACAAGTGTTGTCACGCCGCTGGCGTCGGCAGCGACGGCGACTGCAACTGCGACTGCGACCAAATGGCTGACAAGCAGCAGCCAGCAGAGGCCCATTGCCCATGTCCACTTGGTATACCCTAACCAAATATTGGACTTAAGCCGAGCACAATCACATAAATCTGTCGCGCGGCAGTTAAGGGCTTAAGCAGCGCTCCCTGAAGGCGTGCCAAACTCAATTTACATGATTCACTAGTTGTTAGAGTATCCAGACTTTGTTTTGTTTACGGCTTATTGTTTATGACCTATATAGTTATGCCTGACTTGGCACAATTGACAGGGGGCAGGACTACGCAAGCTGACATGCTTGGCTGAGCAGTCAGCTGCTGCCGCCGCTGTTGGCGCTGCAATTATACAAATTAATTTCCAGGCAAAAGAGTACAGATTGCTTTGCTAGGTGGGCGTGCGAGGACAAACAAAACGACGGGCAAACCTTATCTAGCCTGGCCATCGATGGTTACTCAATAGGGAGAGGGAGAGTATGTTCCTTAAAAAGCGAGCACATAAACTGCAAGTGTCAAGAGCTTTTGCAGCTGAGAAATTGCCATTCCCCAGTCCCCATTGGCAGTGGCGCCCACGCGATATGTGGCGTTATTCTTAGCTGGATTTCTCATTGCTAACATCATTGGCATCCCAAGCATACTTTCGCCATACGTTGTGGGTCAGCGCATTCGTTTCGCTGAAAGCATTTGCCATGTTTTCCCTTTGTTTCACTTTTCCCCCGCTCTCGCTCTCTCAGTCTCGCTCGTTTTTTTGCGAATGCAATCATGCTGAATTAACTTTCAACTCGTCATCGTTCACGCTATCCACTTAAGCTGTGCAGTTGCCAAACGCTTTCGGAAACATGTAGCTTTAAACGAGACATGTTTTAGCTGCAGCTGGCACGCTTAATAGTTATCCATTAACAGCTGTTGAATGTTAATATTATGTTAGTTAACATTTAGTATTAAAATCTGTTGGTTTGTTGGTACGCTTAACAGTTATCCATTAACAGCGACTTTCGGGAAGGCTGTTAGTTAACAGTCCGTGTTATAATAAGTATGTTAACAGCTGCCCATTTACAGCGCAAGCTAGCTGCTACTGTTAAGACTCTTACGAGGTAAAAGTTTAGAGATAAAATTAAGACAAGATTAAGACAAGTCAATATTATTAACAGTTGCTTATGTTAACTGTTACTGTTAAGAGCTATTGCTTTTAGTTAACAAAGAAAATGCAATAAAATTCAATTTCATTAACAGTCTCTTATTAAGAGCCTATGGTAGCTGTTACAGTTAGGTATTTATAGAGATTCGATTAGCGTCAGCTCTCTCCACAATTTGCCATTAGCGCTAACATATGTTAATGCTCATTCAACATTGCCCATAACAGCGCAGTCAGCTAACATCTATTAACTATCAACTGAACATTAAAAATCTGCACAGACTAAGACTTAGTAAGTCGAAGTTATCTTAACAGCTGCTGGAAGCTGCACTAAGCATTGACAGATGCTGACTGTTATGGCAGACTGCTCAGTGTTGGGCTGTTAGCTAATGGCTATATCAATGGTCCTCTCGGATATATTTAATCCACATATAACTGTCGCGCACAAAAAGTACTTGGACAGTCGAATCGTTCTATCAAGTGCTTTATTAATGGGTTCCAGTGTTTGGCTCGCAGTTTCTGCAAACGTTGCAGCAAAACTTTTGGCCTGGTTCAAAATGTTGTTTTTCGCCAGTTTTTTCGTCAAGTTGTTTTTTGCGCTTTTATTTGATATTTTTTTTCTTTTTGCTCTTATTTGATTTTTTTTTTTTTGGGTTCTCACGCAGCAGTCGCCGCCAACAAGGCGCGGAAATTGGGCAGCCAGCCAGGGCCAGCCAACGTATCCATGCGTTGCACCGAGACACGGGGCCTGGCTGGCTTTTCGCTTTCAAATGCCTATGCAACAATGGGGCTATGGGGGAGCGCGTGGCGAAGGGAGTGGCCTTTTTTGCAAGTGGTTTGATTTGTGATTTTGGCATTCTTGTGTATGTCGCTAGCTGCTTAAATTTGAGCTGGCTTTCGATTTTGTGGGTCGCACAATTTATGCGCACTTTATGCGTTTGCCCAAGTCGTGACTTGGACCCAACAGATTGCAGCATGCAGCATGGAGCCGACGTTATGTAATGTGCGTGTGCGTGTGCATGTGTGTGTGGGGGCTGCGGCCGCTGCTAAGTGAGAGTTGCACCTAGTTGTTGCACCAGATTCAAGCGGCAGCTGCAACTTGTTCGCTGCCTGCAAGGCAGAACAATTAACAACCTCGACTGTTGCGCGCAAATGCATTTTAATAACACTCAATTACAGCATTCAATACAAATTGTATACGCATAATTACGTCAAAGATTCTGAGCTGTTCCAATAACAGCTAGCTGAGAGTAACAAGTTCTGAGTGCCCAAGAGGTGTAGCTACTGCAATAGGTCTAAGAGTTACTTGAAGCAAGTTGAGGTAATGAGTTGAGAGTGGCGAGCAAAGCGTGCTGAGATTCAAGTAACAAGTAAAAGCGAGAACTAACGAGTGACGAGTGCAACTGGGAAGAGTAGGGCTAACGAGGAACGAGGCCCAACAGCAGCCAGATCTAACGAATAACAAGTGACGAGTAGCAGCACAGAGTGGCGAGCAGCGAGTCACGAAATTTGAGGGTAGAGCTAGCGAGTAGAGAGCAACGAGTAGCAAGGAACGAGTCGGGATGGTGAACAGAAGCCAGATCTAACGGATAACAAGTAGCGAGCAGCGAGCAGCGAGTCACGAAGAGAGGGTAGAGCGCAGAGAGCAACGAGTCGAGATGGTGAACAGCGAGCTAGACGTAAAGAGAAATAAGAAAAGAGCAGCGAGTAGCGAGTAAGGGATAAAAGCTGGCACTAAGGAAATACTTGAAGTGATAACTAAGCAATAATGAAAT
Source organism: Drosophila peninsularis (assembly GCA_035047485.1). Lineage (NCBI taxonomy): Eukaryota > Metazoa > Arthropoda > Insecta > Diptera > Drosophilidae > Drosophila > Drosophila peninsularis. Next base: position 3,923,665 of record JAWNPN010000028.1, read on the forward strand.
GGCAGTTAATCAGGCAATAGCACGCAACTACGATAATTAATAAACCTAACTATAGGCAGAAGTCTATCAAGAGATAATTAGCCACTTTAGCAGAATATCTTGTAGTAAAAAACGAATGGCACTCTCACAGCTAAAAGTGAATGAATGTACGAGAAAGGAACTAGTCGTAGTGGCGGCTATTCATAAAACAGCAACCGCTTGCCGCTGAAGCTGTTTAATGTTTTGTTTGTTGACTTGTGGCTGCAGTGCGTATGAAGCAAGTTAGTTGTTCCTACTGCCGCATGCCGCAGTTGGTCGCATGGAATTTCCTTGACCGGATCAACAAATTAGTCGACAACAATAACAATTTCCAATTAAACAATGACGCTTGATGCGATTTCGATTAACTCGAATGTGTAGCGCACTGAAAGGCAATCAGCAAATGGGCAGAGCAACAGCATTGAGGCGGGTGTTGGCTGCAAGCTGCAGCAGCGGCTGCGGCTGCGTCGCAATGCGTTGGCCGCGCCTGCGCAGTGCGAACATTCACAATGAACAGTCGCTGCTGAGGCTGCCTGCTTTGCCAAAAAGTTCGCATTGCAAACCCGTTTGCCACGGCTGCTGCTGCCACTGCCGCTGGACCATATTTCCCAGCGCTTTTGAATCATGCGGCGCGGTATAAATAAGCCCAAAGAACGCGACACTGAGACAGTTTTCGATTCGAAGCCCAACAGCCCGGTGCAGCAAAACAGTTTTTAAGCTACTCCCAATTTTTTTTCACGTGAAGCAAACAAATCTCAAATCCACATTCACAAAATGGCATTCAAGGTGCGTAAGGACTCAAGTGAATGCGTGTGTGTGTGTGTGTGTGTGTGTGTGAGTGAGTGTGACCACCTGGCAGGACGCACTGACAAGGACAAAGCCAAGTCAGGAGCTTCGTAGTTGCATGGGCAAATATCTTAGCCTGCAGCGCTCAATTCTGCTGAATCTCTTCCAGCTTTCGTGGCACAAACAATTTCTGTATAATTTTGCGATATTAGAGTAGAACCAATAGCCAACCCACGCAGAGCTTTGAGTCAATATAATCCATATTCCTTTTTTTTAAGCTTCCACATTGTGGTTGGCGCTCAGCATGCAGTTATGGGGAAACAAAACTGACAGAGAGCATTGTAGCTACTTAAGCTGTTCTGAGCTCTTCGACAAGAATAAGTTCAATTGAAGTTCTAGGAAGAGCCATAGTTGAAGTTTAGTTAAGGAAGGCTTTAAGCTTTAAGAGCAAGCCCAAGCAAAACTTTTATAGAGCTCACGCTTCTCGCCCACTTTCTACGCTAATTCGTTTATCTGCAGTCGAGCTAGTTGCAGCTCCGAGCAGCTAGCAGCTTTGAAAGTTACTTAAAACTTGAATTAAAGCTCGAAAAAGAGAACACTTTCATTTGCCTCGCCTGTGACGCAATAATTTAATAATTTCGGCTGTCAGTTGCAGGCGGCCGCGTCGCATTAAAGTTTAAAAAAATTGGTTCAGCTACGCAAATTGCAAACTTTTTAATTCCCCGAAGCAGAGTGACCTCCGCTATGCCTTAGCTCACTTCGAAAGTCAAAGCATGAGCTGCTAAATGTGAAGCCCAATCAAACCGTTGAAGGTAATCGAGCGACTTAATGCTAATTAACTGGCTCGAGACTCGCAATTAATAAGCAGCAGAGTGCGAGAGGAGGAACCAATCAATATTGTAAATACGCAAAGGCAATCAGAAGTGGGTCAGTCGCATGCCGAATGGGCAAATTTAAAACATCCTCGAGCCGTCCTCGCATGTTGGGCTGTGTTAAAAGTTACACGTCCTGGCAACAGCTGACCGAGCGCCCAGCTTCAGTTGTCCACTTGATGCTGCTGTTTAAGCAAATGTTGTGGAATTTCTCTTATTTTCCTTTTTTTGTTTTAAATGTTCTTTTTTCGAGGGGCGGCTCGTACGGCCTTGACGGTCGAGAACGGGCTCGGGCCCATTCTTGTCCGGCTGTGAGTTACGCTTAATTAAAATCAGATAAATACCCAAAGACAAATAAAACCCGCGCCAAGTCAAGTGCAAGCCGGGCACGTCAGGCTGGAACGAAGAACAACAAAACACAAACGGGAAAGCAACGGAAATGATATAAAGTTTAAATAAAATATACAAAAGGCGGCCAGCAGAACTCCCTGGTGGGCCGGATCTGGTCCTCGCCCTAGCCCTAGCCCACAGACTTTCCAAGCGTTTTTTGCATTTTTACGCGTAAATTGAAATTCAATGGAATTGTTTACAAAAATGTAAGAGTAAGGTCGCAAAGGACAGCCAAAACAAATGCAAACGAAACCCAAAGTACCAGCAAAGACCGACAGCAAGCCACCAACATGTCAGACCAGCCAGATTAGTTTTCAAGGCGACTAGTGTGATAGGGCAATTTAAATTCCGCATGGAACTTGAGCAACAAAAAAAAATGGGAATCTTCCATTGCAAGCAAATGCTGGCAACTCCTAGGATGCAATAGAGTGAACGATTGCGCAATGAACAGCTATAGGTATGTGACGACTGGCTTACAAAGCACAGAATAGAGCGAGTAACGAGTAACGAGTAATCAGGAAGAAGCTAGTAACAAGTGACGTGCAGTAGCAAACAACTATTAGCATGGAACGAGTAACCATACACCAAGCAACGAGCAACCACTAACGAGCAGCATGCGGCGAGTAGCCATATCAAAGAGAAGAAAGCAACGAGTTGTAAGTGAGGCGATACTACTAACGAGTAGCATGTGCTGAATCGCTCTCAAAAAGGTAAAGGCAACGAGTTATAGTAGAAGTAGTGATAAGTAACGAGTAGTACGAGAAGAGTAACTAGTAAAGAGAAATCGCTAAAAATGGGAATCAAAAAGTATAAAGTTACAAATAACTAGTAACGAGAAGTTAAACGAGTAATTCAAAGAAAATAATAACGAGTAGCCAGTAACGAGAGCCAAACAGCTATTATTAGCCACAAATCAGCAGTATGTAACGAGTAGTAAGTGACGAGTAGCCCTTAAAGTAACTAGTTACTACTTATTACATACCAATTATGTAGCGAATAACTTGTAACGAGTGGCACATAGCAACTAGCAAAGAGTAAAGAGGCCAATGTCGAACACAGTTGTCACTAAAATACAATACGTAGAACCATTGGCAAATGAGCTAATTGCGGGCAAATATTTAAAGTAGACAAAAGCTGACCCTGATCCATGTATACTGGTTAAACATTATGGAGTTCAGTGCTGGCGACGTAATTGATATGATATTAAGCACTGTCATATGTTAATATATAAAGCAGTTAGCCAAACAGAGAGCTGCCATGGCAAAGTGATAGCAAATATTTTCTCTAAATATTACGCATACGACGCAGTGGCCAGGCTGTTGCAAGGTTACCTACGACAGGCAGAGAGAGACCGAGGGAGAGAGAGAGAGAGTGAGCGAGGTAGCTAGAGCGAGTGAAAAATTTGAATTTCCAACTACTTTGCCAACTTAATTAAAAGTTTATGCGCCTGCAATTTCCTCCGTCGGGCGTCGTGTGTTCTCTGTCGATATGCGAGCCAAATACAAATGAGTTGTCAACCGGCTGCTGCGCTCACTAAATTATGCATGTGTGCGTGTGTGTGCGTGTGTGTGTGCTGTGCTTAAAGTTGTTTACTATTTATCTATGGCAGGTCATCTTCTGCATTGCCGCCATGGCGATTGCCTGCGCCCAGGCCAAGCCCGGCGGCCCGGCTGCCTACTCGATTAACGCGCCGAGCGTGGACCACGCCTCCGTCGGCAACACGCAGGAGCATACGGTGAAGGGGCACTACGGCCAGTCGTCGCAGTCGGACTACGCCAGCCAGGTGCAGACCGCCCACTCGCAGTCGCACGTGCAGCGCTCCAGCATCAGCAATGACGGCGGCTTGGCGCCCGCTCATTATGCTGGTAAGTCGGCTCCCTCTTCACACACACACATACACACGCACACACACGTATACTCACAGCTGCACATTCACTTTGATATACGCACAGAGCACTCACTATTCACTCAATATGCACGTAGTTGATATGCTAACACCAAGAAACAAAAAAAAAATGAATCTATAGCCGCGCCACAAGTTGCCACCTACGCAGTTGGACACACTGCGCCCGCCCAGATTCAGCTGACCAGCGGCCATGGGGGCTTGGGCCAGGGCCTGGCCTACGGCGGACACTATGCAGCAGCCGCCCCGGCACCCGCGATCGCCTACGGCGGCCACTACGCCTCCGCGCCCATTGCAACTGGCCACGCCTTGGCCTACGGCGGCCACTACGGAGCCACGGCACCCGCTCTGCAGCTGTCGGGCGGCTCCCACCACCTGAGCCTGGGCAGCCTGGGCTATGGTTATGGATATAGCGCAGCTGCTGCCGCGCCCGCGCTCTCCCACGGCTACCAGCTGGCTGCCCCAGCAGCTGCTCCAATCGTGAAGTACTCCGCCGCTCCAGCCTACGGTAGGTGTTCCTTCGCTGGATCCACAGTAGACTCTGAAGCAGCTGCTAATCTCTGCACCTCTTACTTACGCTTACTTGCAGTCGTAACTATAGCCGTAGTCGTAGTTGTAGTCGTAGTCGTAATTGTAGCCTTGTTGCTTTTACTAATTTTCCAGCCACGCATATTCAACATTTATCTTTCAGCTTGGCCTGCGCTTCCTCAAGCTCTGACTCCTCGGCCTTATCTCGGCGCTGTCTTTGCCTTTGTGCTTCGGTTTCCTTTGCCTTTGCTGCAGTTTATTGTATTTTCGCTTTGGCCAGCCAAAGCAAACTTGATGCTCAGCAAATACAAAGCACAACTTTTCGTCGAATCAGGCCACGCTGTGCTGCAGACAGCTGCAGTGGAGCTGCTGGGGCGGGGGCTGGGGGTGCTGCTGTGTGTGCTTAAAGCAGTGTGAATCTGAGCAAAACACAAACATTAACTCTGTCAGCCAGAGTAGAGGTCAGTGTAAGAGTGAGATAAATTCGCTGAATTTTAGGACAACTTTAGCAGCAGTAAGCGAGAGATCACAAACATTAAACTTTCTGTAAGCAGCGAGTGGAGTGGGACCCGCTTGGGCAGTAGAGAATATATTTTATTGGAGTTGGTGTGAGGGAAAGAAAGGTAAGGCGTGGCAGATACCATTAAGATTACATATATTTGATCAGGAGCTGAGATGAAGAGTTGAGTTCTAATAGTAAAGTACATGAGGGTAGCAGGGTATGTTCCAGTTCGGTCCTCCCGACCAAAGCACTCTCTTAATTGTTCGTTTCCAATATGTTCACTCTAGTCTCATTGATTTTCACACTTGTTCTTCTAGCCACCCAAAGTCTTATATTAACTTGTGCTCAAATTTGAAGCCTCTTTAAGTAATGCTAGCGGAAATTATAGAGAAATGCGCAATCGATATGCAATTATGCAATTATTTCATAAATATTTGAGCAGCTGCGCCAGTTGAAATGTGCCTCATGCATTACCAATTGAAAATGGGCGTGGCTTCGGTTACTAACAAATGTTGAACATTCGGGCGCTGTCACTGTTGCTTGCTTAGAGAAGGAGATAGAGAGACAGACAGAGACAGAGCGAGCTAATAGGGCAAGAGTGGGAGCCATTCGCAAGCGTAGTTCGTTGGGGCAGCCATGTCGGTCAACGCAAGCCGTATAATCAATCATTCATATATTGTTGCCAACTACTTTAAGCCATTGACAAGCGGGCCCCTCGAACTCGATAATCATAATGATAATGATGATGTTGGTAATGGTGATGTGTCCGTATCGCTTTCCAAGTGGGCCACTAAGTTCGTCGGCCATTTGAACAAGTGGCAGTTGGCATTGCGGTGCCATGTGCCACGCCTCGGCCAGTCAACAGGACAGCTGGCCAATCTATGCCAAAGGCAGCGTTGCCACACTTTACAGTGTCGAGCTACTATCTTTTTTCTTTGTGGTGTTACCAAAGTCCAGAGAGCATATGAGTATAGCATTACTTACGCTGTTGCCAAACTTCATATACTTACCGTTAGCAGCTAAGTTGTCATACTTAATTATATTACAATTAGCGATGTTGCCACATTTCATTAAAGAACTTGCAACGTTGCCACACTTCTCTTTACAACGTCAATAGATGTTGCCTCTGCATCTTTATCTCATTTGCCCTACTTTATACCAAGTCTCACGCCACTTTGCCCAGTGGGCAAAACATCACTTTTGGGCATGCTTGCCCCAGTGTGGCACAGGTTCCAGTGTCTCGTTTCCATGTTAGATTGACAATACAAAACTGCAGACCTTGCGTTGCCAGTTGATTGATGTCGACTTGTCAGCCGCCTTCTGCTTGTGCTCGAATATTGCCCTACCTGCTGAGATCCCGAGGTGTTCGCCCTCAACTGTTTGCCCTTTCGCAACAATGGCCCAATTTGCAATATTTGCGGGAACGTGGTCACTGCCATTGTTATGGCGGACAAGCGATGTCCCAGCAGCAGCAGCAGCAGCTCAGTTATCGGTCGATAGCTGGAAACTGAATTTGTATACCCAGCCGTACCCTGGCCGTACCAGCATGCTGCTAACTCTCCGCCTCTGATTATGCATTATCATTTGCATTGGCATTGCCATTGCCAAGTTACTAGTGCGACTCATGTGTGTGTGTGTGTTTCTGCTCCACAGCACCTGGCATCATTGGACACGGCATTGGACTGGCTGCCGCACCCGCCTACGCCGCACCCGCCTACGCAGCGCCCGCCTACGCAGCACCCGCCTATGCCACGCACCTGGCCGCCGCCCCAGTGCTCAAGTGAGTAATGCCAGCCAGCTTTATAAATAGAGATGGATCGCAGCGCGCTGCATGCACATCATGTTCTTGCCACCATTCTATCATCTATTCACACACAGGGCCGCCGTCGCCGCACCTGCCCTGGTGCACACTTCCGTCTCCGGCCATGGCATTCACTATGGCTACTAGAGAGCCGGGATGAGCCAACGTATCCAACCACCAGCACCACCACCACCCCCACAGCATGGAGTAAACGTCTAAAAATAATATTCGTGTCGAGCTTAAATGTTTATAATGCAACTCAAATTCGCAGCTGCAGCAAGTGGCAGCGCTGCCACGTTTCTGCGCACCTTTTCAGTTTTTTTCCCTCTCAATTTTGTACATTTTTTTATTATCTAATAAGCATTGGCCAGGCTCCATGTCCGCCCACGGCAAGTCTCTTTACTGCATGAATATTAATTGTGTCATTTTCTCTGTATTTTGTGCGTGTTTTTTTTTTATCGCGGTTGAATTTACGTTTTATTTAAAAGTTTTTTGTACAGAAAATGCATGTGAAATGTTGGAAAAATAAAAATCATTTTATACATAATATACAGAGACATACGCATACATATCTGCTTCGATTTGATGAACACCCTATGCAGGGGTTGTCAGTTCTGTCTGTCCGGCCATAAACTGGCCGCTGTTGGGGCGCACTCCCAATACTGCAGTTACAAGATGATATATGGGCGCCAAAAACTATGCTACGATTTATTTGCCACGCTCCAGTTGAGCACTTGCCATACGTACTGCATAGTTTATGGCGCAGTGCGTGGAATTTATCATAGTCGCAACATATATGAATACGACTATCTGCCCTGGCCACGGGCTTAGCTCCTCGGCTAGCCGAGCCGTGTGCCAAATGCCAGGCGAAAGTATTAAAGTTCAGCTGACCAAAGTCCTCGCCCAGCCAGATTTAGCACAATGAAACCTATTTTAGATAAGCGCTAAAAAAAGACAGGTGAATATAGCCACGTCAACATGTCACGGCATATGCCAAAAAAAGCTGACATTATGCGGACCGTAAATGAAGGTGAAGCGGGGTTTGAAAAAAATAGAAAAACATTTACGCAAATGCACATTCAAATTAAGTTAAATGGCTATAGTTGCCTAGTCCATTTGGTTGACATATATATCTATACTCATTGACTAAGTGAACGGGTGTATTGGCTTTGGGGAATGTGCGTCGGGCTGTCCGTCCGTCAGTCCGTGAGTCCAGCTGTCCATTTGGCCGCACAGACCTGAAACTCAGTGGTTACTTTAGTCTCATAAAACTGGGTAACTATACATATGGTATATGGATATTCGACTATTTTCTCAAGTTGACAACCCAAGCTCAACACTATAAACAGGGTCCGGCACTCGAAGAGTAACATCCACCCAATGGCTCTCAAATTCACCAGACGCGAATCCAAAGGATTATTCTCTTTGGGGCATTTTGGTGAGCAAATTCCGAACTAAACGATACCTCAGTCTTGAGGCGCTTAAGAATGCCATTGTCCGCGAGTGGGTTAAAATACCTGAAAGTCACATTCGGCCAGCTTGGGATTCGTTTTGGACCATAGTCAAGGCAAAGGCTGGTCATATCGAGCAAGAGTGAACTGATTCTGAATTTTGTATTATTTTCACACATTTTGTTCTTTGAACTAAATAAAATAACTACTTTCATTGGAGGCTTGCCATATTGGGTATACTTAGAGCTCATAGCTAAACAACTCAGCTACTCGCGAGCTCCTCTATGATTTGGCATGAGCTATATAGAAAGACTATATCCTTAAATGGAATAATTAAATTACTGCAGACTGCATGCTGATTGCCTTATCGAGGGGCACTTGCTTCATTTCCTTCGAATACTTCCCAAATAATATTCACATTTGCAATTAAATGGATATTAATTAAGACTGAATTCTCCACGGCGACCCGAATACGAATTGCTGCTAAAATAATAGTAATTCTCTAACAAAGCGGGAATTTTGGACTGTAAACGTGGCGGAGCAGCTTCAATAAATCGTTTACTTATTAAAGTCGCAGTGGCTGCAGGGACACACTCACACACACACACACACACAGCCCCATCAGTGTGTGGCATTCAAATATTGATTGAAGACTTTGTGGCCCTAGAGGAAAGCAGAGCTGGCGGTTCAGACAAACAGCTGGATATCAATTAAGATGCAAAGTTATGCCAGACTCTGGCATAACAAAGTAACAGCCACGCCCCTCAGCCGGTGCGTGCCAGGACTTGTGGCTTATTTGATTTGATTTAGCCAGAATGTTAAATTCCGGAGAGGCAGCAGCGGCAGCAGCAGCAGGAGCGGCGGCAGCAACAGTTGTCCGCCAAAGACTGTTGGCATTTTCATTTAGAGAGAACACAATGCAAATGCCAACAGAAAGCGAGTCCTGTTCGTGGGAAATACAGGACACCTGAGCACCCAAGGTCGCGTCGCTATGTAAATAGCACTGCAAACAGCTGAAGAAGCCCCGGCGAGGGAGACAGCGGGAAAGATGGCGAGCTGGAAGCCAAAACACAACAATTTCATTAGCAAATGCAGCTGCGAGACAGCTCTCAAAGCATCAATGAGGCGGGGGCCGGCGCAGGGGCCGGGGTAGCGTGTACTGAGGCAAGGCCAGTCCAGCCAGCCACTCCAGGAGGGCACTCGACAAAGCCACGATGCCAAAGCAGTGCACAAGAGCGGAAAGAAAGAAAAACAAACAACTTTCGCAAAGGTCGTCACTTAACTATTCAAAGTTGGCAATGGAAAACGCTCCTCCAAATAAATACGAATCGTTTTGCGTCTTCTTGTTATAGTTGGCGGCCAAAGCAGCACTGAAAGCGGAGGATGACCCCCATTGAGTGAGCCAAGTTAGTCAGTAGAAGTCCTAGCAATCCAGCTTAGTTTATGGACGCAGCTTCAGCCTGACGTTCCCCAACCAATGCGAGTCTCCTACGATGCGCTGAACTACAGGTGATTCGTTTTTGGACCGTCTCAGGCCATAGTCAAGGCAAAGGCTTGTCATATCGAGCAAAAGTAAATTGATTCTGGATATTTGATTATTGTGTGAATTTTGTTCTTTGAACTAAATGAAAGTAATGTTCCAAACTGAATGTATGAGCTCTTCAATTGGTTACACTTCGAGTGCCGCTGTAAACATGTCTATGGACTCTATTAAAGTTTGGGCGACACATCCGCTGAGAATGCCCGTTTTATTGCGCAGACTAATTAAGCGAGAGTCGCTCGCAAAATAAATGAAAAAATGTTTTATTATCAAAGTAAATTTCAGTGCGTGGCGGCTGCCCACGGCAGAGCAAATGAAAGTCGTGTAAAGCGTAGGTGAATCGACAGTTAGGGATTGCACATGGGCGTGGGCAGGGGCGAATGGAGGTGGTCTGGTCAGCGTTGAGCATTGCAGCACATATTTGAATAAAAAATTTCAATTTGGTGCGTTCGGCAAACAGAAATGTGCAGTGCAGAGCAGAGGGACAAGACGATACGCAATGGAGTCGAAACCACACTCTCACTCAGAGAGACAGACGACACCTGGACAGACGTAGGCATAGGCAACTGTCAGAGCATGGACAGCATTGCGGCTGCTTCCTGTTCATTTCCCCAGCTGACAGCGCCCAGAGTGACAAAGAGGGAGACCAAGAGTGTCTGGCAATATAAGGCGCCGCCTAGTCAACACCTTGACTAATCCTTGATGCACAGTTCGCCTCGAACATGCCACGCTGTGCGCAAGTTCGGCGTAATGCCACAGACCTCTTAACCAAATTCCATTCAACTTCAACTAATTTGGGTTTAGCTGTGTGTGTGCCTGCTGCAATTAGGCAAATAAGTTGGTTTTCATGTACTTGAGCTGACCGACTTCACTTTAACCACAAATTTGCTTTCCTAATGCTCAGGGTCAAGCTGAATTCAATTTGTGTACTTAAGGTATGAAGCTTGTTGCTCAAGCAGCAGCCTGTGAGTGGATAAGATCCGACACTCGAAGTGTAACCTATTGAAAAGCTCAAACATTTTGTTTGGAAAATTAATTTTATTTAGTTCAAAGAAGAAAATGTGTGAAAATAATACAAAATTCAGAATCAATTCAAAGAGAATAATCCTTTGGATTCGCGTCTGGTGAATTTGAGAGCCATTGGGTGGACATTATGAAGCTCGGAACGTTGTTTTTAAGCCATTCTTGGTTCACTCGAGCTTTGTGAGACGCTGCTGAGTCCTGTTGAAACGTCCCTGGTCTGCCGCCGAAATGTTCGTCTGCCCACGGCTTCAAAGCAACGTCCAGAATATTTTCCCGATAATATTTTGCATTTACATTGAGAACGAAGTTACTTATACTTCGAGTGCCGGATTGTTATGAACGCAAGCAGATTACTCTTCGGCTCGAAAGTAGAGAGATATGGATAAAGCACTTGTGCATGGGAGACCATGCCCATACGAAGAGGAATGTTTATCTACTAGGACCATTCATCAGCTCCTACTAGCTAAGAGTTGGCGACGATCAGTTCAGCCTAGCTGAGCAGCACTATAGTTCCGTAATCTAACAGAGACGGAGTCTTTAAAGCGCATATAAATTCCGTTCATATAAAAACTTATATCTAACACCACATAGCTACTCACCCCACTGCAGCTCAGCTCGAGTCTTATTGAAATATGTAAATATATAAATAAATATTTTGAATATTGAGCAAAGTTTATTACTATTATTATGACTCCTAGCTACGCTGCTGCAAATTTTTCACAATATAACAGAAAGATTATAATAATATGACTATTACGATAAAAATAAATTAAGACTAAATATGAGAGAAAAAAAAAAATGTTTGCGACAAAAAAAATGATGTGGTTTGACTATCAGATTTGATTTTCGGTTGGATGGCGGGGCAACGATGTTGGGACTCTGGGCTGCCTCGCGGCCGTGATCTTTGATCCGAGGTGCAACAGCGCCGGGCATTGGGAGTGGGAGTGCGGAACCTAGAAGTTGTAGCTGAGATTGCCGCTACTGAACCTCACGTGGGATACGGCGGACGCAGGTTGGAACGATGCAGCACCCAGCTCGGGGGAGTCGGGCACTGCCATGCCGTAGTTGGTGCTGGTGCTGGGCGCCAGTTGGCCGGTGGCGAACTGCTGGGCCACGTTGTGCTGCTGGTCGCGCAGCACGTTCTGCTGCTGCTGCTGCATGAATCCCATGTGCTGCTGGGTCGAGTAGAAGTTGGCCAGTCCGTCGCCGGCTGCCTGCGGCTGGCTCGGGGGCAGCTGCGCCTGCTGTCCGCCGTTGATGCCGAAGGCTGGCCGCGCGTAGAACCGATTGCCATCGTTGTTAATGGCGTTGGGCTGGGCCTGGTGCGGCTGCTGCTGCTGCTGCTGGCCGTGAGGCAGCTCATGTTGCAGCTGGTGCTGCTGCTGGCCAGAGACATCGGGATAGAATGTGTAGAGCTTCTGCAGCAGCTGTTGCTGCTGCTGTTCAAATTCCAACTGCTGACGCTGGTAATCAAGGAACGCGGCTTGCATCTGGTCCGCGTAGCTGGGCAGATTTGCTGGGGCTGACTGCTGCTGTTGCAGTTGCTGCAGCTGCCGTTGCTGCGCCAGATATTGCTGCTGCTGGGCCTGCTGCTGCTGCGCCTGCTGCAGTTGCTGCTGCTGCTTGCCACCGGCGCCTGATGCTGCCTTTGACTTGCTGGTCGGCTGCAGATGTGCACTTGAATATTGTACTCCCGCGGACACTCCGGGGAACTGAGTTGGATTTTGCTGTGGGCGAGAGAGGGAGGGAGTGAACGGTGTGTAAGCTCTGATATAGGGATGCAATATGTACGGGCTGCCTGCCGACTCCGTGGCATTTCTGTTTTACCAGTCGAGCATGATTTCGGCGAGTTTTGACAGCTCTCATCTTCTGCCAAGTTGTCTGGAATCTATCTACACACACGGTCACAATTTAGGAACGAATTGAAATTTTGCAGTTTTGGGTTTAAAAAAGTTGAAATTCAAGGGAGAGGCACAAATTCAGAAATTTGAAATCTAATCTGATCAAGCGAGCAAGCGAGACTGACTGTTCGCCCGGCCTGAGCTCCCAGCCCGGCGCTGACAGTCCGAAGCGTTCAGCACAGCCTGCTTTGAGGCCAGCGAAAACAACGCACACACACTCACACATACACTCACATACACACACACAGGTGCCAAGGGCCACTAACTGATCAGATTCGCCGCACGCTAACCCCAGCGCCATATAACGGCTGTCGGCTGCCAGCGCCGCACACAGTCGAGCGAAATGTATTTGAAATCGCAGTCAATGGTGCTGCTGCTGCTGCAGCTGCTGGGCTGCTGCTGGTCGAAGGCCCGGCCGCAGAATCCGTTGGAGAAGCTGGCGGCGGGCGCCCTTGGCGTGGGCACCCAGGTGATGAGCAGCCTGCAGGAGGGCGCCATGGCCTCGCAGCAGCTGAACTTTGGCAACGACCTGATGGCCGTGCGCTCCAAGACGGACATGGGCTACGGCGACGCGATGCGAGGCAATGCCGATGACTCCGATTCCTCAGAGTCGGATGAGAAGCGCCGCCGCCGCCGCCGCCGCAAGCGTCGCAGCTACCTCAGGCGGCATCAGGCGCTGCATCGCGTCAAGCGCACGCCGTGCAAGATGATGGGCGGCGCCACAACGGAGTCGCCCGACGATGTAGAGGCGCGCAAGAGACGCGCGCGCAAGCGCGCCGCCACCAACAACGCCTCCAGGACGCGCATCAACAAGTCCAACGGCAAGAAGAAGAAGCTGGCGGCGGAGCGAAGACGCCGCCAGGCGCCGCAGCAGGGGCAACTGGGGCCACAGCAGGGACCCACTCTGGGTCAGCAGATCAAGTACTTCTGGCTCTCACTCGTGGACAACATGGCCGATGCAGTGCAGCAGATGCGCCAGAGAATTAAAGGCGCCGCCGCCCAGGCCTCCGACGGCATGCCAGCAATATAAACTTCAATCAAACTTGAATCAAGTTTTTTTTTTTTTTTGTTTTTGAATAAATTAATAAAGAGAAAAGTTGCTAAAGAGAATATATAGATGATATATATCTTTAACTAGGAAATATTAGATATAAAAAATTAAAAAAAATAAATATTTCTATTATAATAAAATAAAATATAAATAAATCCATATTCGAAATTAGAAAGAGAGCGAATGGAATAGAAAATAGCTAAAGCCAAACCCATTTTGATGGAGATTAGCTAAGGGCAGAGCTATTAATTTAGCTCAAACAAGCCGTAACCAGCTCAAATTTGCGACATTCCGAGATCCTTATCTCTCGCAATGGCAACAAGCACTTGCGCCGCCTGACATTTCCGGCAATTTATGTCCGCGCTATGCTGGCTCAAACAAAAGCCGCCAAGCCGTGTGGGCCGCACGGCAGTTAGCGAAATGATTTCCACTTGGCGCTTTGTATTTGGCTTGGCCTTGGGCCTCGGCTCAGTTGGGCTGCTGGCGAGCGGGCAGAAGGATCTGGAGCTGGACTACTCCGACGAGTACGACAATGTGCGGCCGATGCTCGTCTACCCAGACGAGCCGCGGCTCGAGCATCGTCTGACCGCGGCCGCCCAGGAGTTCGGTGAGAGCGTTCGCAATGCCTGGCAGTCCATGGCCGACTCCTTTCACAGCTACTTCGAGGAGCTGCGAACCATCTTCGCCGACGGTGTCGAGGACAATCTCGAGGCGTTCCCCGAGAACAGTTGAGCGCAGATGCGAAGAATCGCAGAGGAATAAAGATTAAAGTTCAATCTTTAACAGATCTGTAAATTATGGAGTTTTCTTGACTGAAGGGAGGGAGGGAGATAGGGCGCAATTAAGAGGGCATGGCAGAAGAAGAGCGGAAGGAAATGCTATTTAAGATTCTCCCTATGAACTCCAGCTGATATATTCTCTTAGCTAAAATATAGCTATAATGTAGCTGAAATATAGCTAAAATATAGCTAACATATAGCTAAAATGTTAAAATAAGTGATAAAAATAAATATTAAATTCAATCAAATAAGTGGCTAAAAGTAAAGTCTCTCTCACTTTCAATAAGCGTATTCCTTGTATACTACGCTTCTAATAGGCGTAGCAGAAAACACGTGCTCTGATAAGGGCAACCACTAGCATGTATTAAAAATTTCGTTCATACGGATGGGCGAGCAGATGGACGGACGGCCGGCCAGACGGATAGACGGATAGATGAATAGATAAATATATGGATAGACGAATAGATGGATAGATGGATAGATGCATAGATGGATAGATGGGATAGACAAACTACAGGTACCCAGACGGACGGGCAGGCGGATAGACGGATAGATGAATAGATAAATATATGGATAGACGGATAGATGAATAGATAAATATATGGATAGACGAATAGATGGATAGATGGATAGATGCATAGATGGATAGAGGGATAGACAAACTACAGGTACCCAGACGGACGGGCAGGCGGATAGACGGATAGATGAATAGATAAATATATGGATAGACGAATAGATGGATAGATAAATATATGGATAGACGGATAGATGGATAGACGGATAGACGGATAGACGAATAGATGGATAGATGCATAGATGGATAGAGGGATATACAAACTACAGGTACCCAGACGGACGGGCAGGCGGATAGACGGATAGATGAATAGATAAATATATGGATAGACGAATAGATGAATAGATAAATATATGGATAGACGGATAGATGGATAGACGGATAGACGAATAGACGAATAGACGAATAGACAAACGACAGGTACCCGGACGGACTCACTCCGTCAGCTGTCCATGTTACACGTATATAACACAAAGACAACACACTCATTCCTCCTCATGCATAACCATAAGAACAAGGGCTGTGCCCTTTTGAATCCACAAGTCAAAGCTCTGATTAAGAGCGACATTAACTAATCAAGAACTGTATAAATAGCCGAGGAAAAAGAGTTATCAGTCAATAGGTAGAAGCTGAGCTAGCTGGCATGGTTCCCATGCTTGGATTGACAGGTGGTAAATAGACTAAGATTAATGTGATAAGTGACGTGCCGTTCAATGAAAATAAAATCGAGTTGCCTAACCGTAGTTTAGAGTAATCTTTGAATTGCAATCCAGTTGATCAGGCAGCTTCCGGGCCTGCTCCACATTAGAGAGAGCATCTAGATTTGCCGTTAATTAGTGAATGCTAACTAACATGCATGTATTAGGTCACCCACACCCACACCCACACACACACACACACAGACACACACACACCCCTTTCTACATCTACCCACACTGCTGTCAGTCATGTTATTCGGCTAGATGTTGCCTGAGATTAGGATGTGCCGGATGTGTGTGCAACACGACAGCTACTGTTGACGGTAATTATAACAGATTTGTGTTGCCGGCGTTGGCTGCTGCCAATTAGTCAAATGGCTGGTTGGCTGGCTGCTGGGCTGGGCCAACGGACACCTCTGTTAAATAAGCCACGTCAAGAGCGAAGTCAACCAGTCCGAGACCGACAGCTAAGCTATTTCCATGGAAATGTATTTGGTTCTCGTTGCCCTGCTGCTGCTAACCTGCAGTTGCACGGATGCCAGGCCGCAGGTAAGCTCAGCAGCACAAAGCCACGCCCACACACGCACACACGCCCACTCATTGACTGCGCTTGTCTTTGGTTGCAGGACTTGGAGACGAGCGTGCTGCTGGCCGCTGCCCAGATGAAGCAGCTGGTGGAGAGCGGCGCCGCGGCACGTAACGAGCACAGCGTCGAGCTGCTCGGCCAGAAGATGGGCGGGGCCACATCCTTTGGCTTCGGCGATGCGCTGCGACCAGCTGCCGGACGGCGCCGTCGCCGCAGTGTCCCTGGCGTGTCCACCTGAGCTGAGCTAAATAAATTAATTCGTAGACTAAACTTACCAGCAGCTGCTGTTGTTGTTGTTGTTGTTGTTGTAAGGCGGCTTGCGGGAGGTCCTGCTGCTTGGGCGATCCGTAGTAGCGCGTGAAGCTCTGCTGCAGACTGGGCGTCTTCAGCGTGAAGGAATTCGTGTTGGCATCGGTGTGAAAGGATAATTGCGCGTGGCACGCCGACTGCAGCCCGCTGAACAGGGCCAGGCAGAAGGTCAGCAGACCGCCGGGATACCAGAAGCCGAGCATGTTCCCTGATTTATGGTGCCTGTGGCCAAATGCTAATTGTAATTGATCAGATTCCACGCCGGGATGCTGTGCTGGCACTGATGGCGCTGATGGCTGCCTTAATTGATAACAAAATTCCACAAGAAAAAAAACGGGTACCGTTATTAGCGGGTAAACAAACAACAGACCGGCTGCAGTTTGGCCAAAATGCGACTGTGCGTTGCCCGCCCGCCATTCGAGCGTTTTATACTTGGCCTGCGGCCCAGGGCCTTGGGCTCTGCTCTGCGCGGCTTTGGCCATTTACTTGGCATGCAGCGAAGACGGCAACAGCTGATGGCACATGGAAAATTTATTTATTGGCAGTGGCTGCGGCAGCATTACGACCCAATGTGCGTGAGCTGACAGCGCCCCAAAGGCCCCCAAGCTCAGTCGCTGGCCTGCGAAGCGAATTGCATGAAAGTTGCTTTGGCTTGCTGGCTGGCAGACGGCTGCAATCGAAGCGAAGTTATGTAAGTGGGGCTAATTATGAAGGGCCAAAGGCTTGATGGGCGTCAATAAGAAGCGGGGCATGTTTAAGGCTTAGAGTGATAGCTGGGATA
This sequence comes from Drosophila peninsularis, assembly GCA_035047485.1. Taxonomy (NCBI): domain Eukaryota; kingdom Metazoa; phylum Arthropoda; class Insecta; order Diptera; family Drosophilidae; genus Drosophila; species Drosophila peninsularis. The sequence goes on from JAWNPN010000028.1 coordinate 3,941,158, forward strand.
GCTGGGAGAGAGAGAGAGAGAACGAGAGAAGCAGAGAAGAGTTGCTTAGGCTAAGAGCTCTGCTGTTGACTGAAGCTTCAGTTAATATAAATATATATATATATATATATATATATATATACATATATCCAATAATGGCCATTACCCATGCCAAGCTTTCGAGCCAACTTTGAGTATTTTCTAATTGAAAAATTAAGTATTAAAATATATTAAAATACGCTTTCTTTGAGCTGCGAGCACTGCGCTTTGAATTTCAATGTAAATAAAAACGAAACAACAACAACAAGCTGTCTATAGGCCCTATGGACAAGGCACTCAATACAAAATTGAATACAGTCGCGCCGCTTACATAACACACGCAAGCACAATCAAAAACAAAACAGAAACAAACAACAGCGTGAAGAGGGCCAAAGTGAGCGAAAAACGATGCGACCACAGGGCCAACTAAATATAAAGACCGGCATAAAATGCTGTTTATGGGAACGTGCGTGGCATGCGCAAGTCGCGAGTGCCGCAAGTGCCTCAGTGTCTGGCTCGGGCAACGGCATTTCGATATCAATAAGAGTGGGCAGATAGCTGTGATGTGTGTGCGACGCACTGATAAGAGAGCGAGGTTAAGGCTAAGCAGATATGACGCTGTCCATAGTTGCATTGGCCATTGCATTGCCAATTGGCGCAAGCGACGCGTTCGCCTCGTTGCCAACTTTTCAAATTGTGTTGCCCACAAGCGATTGTGAAAGAAAACTATTACGAGGGCCGCGCAGCACTCCCAAATGTGTCAAGTGGTCAAACAGTGGCTGCCCCACACTCACACACACACACACAGACACGCAGTCGCACAGTCACACATGTCGTATACGTGATCCACATACGCTTCATTCCGCTGCGAAGACGCAATCGCAATCGCAATCGAAAGCGCATTTCATATGATTGAAAGTTGTCCATTAAGTATGTATGTCATTTGCCGTGACAGCCACTTTTGTGGCCCCACGCAGCGGCTCCGGCGGATCGCCGGCGCCTGGTCACGTCACGCGCTCGCAATTAAGCCAATGAGCCGACAATGAAGACGCTAGAACCGGCGCACAGCCAGCCCGTTGCCAGCGTTGCAATATTTATATTTAGCTGTTGCATTGGCCCGGCCAGCCTGGCAAGTTGCTGACCAGCTGATGAAGGGCTAGATAAACGCAGAGCAGAGCGCATTGGCCAGGCAAACGTCAAGTTTTATGTAAATAACCAAGTGAGACATGGTCATGCATGGACTCCATGTGGCACCCGGCTTTGCGCGGCTGCAATCGACTAGCCGACTTCCATAAGGGTCAAATTTGTAGACGAAGCTAAGCATTGTTTATTTGCGACATAAAATTCGTACAATTTGACGATAAAACAATAAAACGAAGCAAGGAAGGAAGGAATTATAATAAAATAAAGAAAGGAAGTCGAAAAGTCTTCGGACGTGTCGCAGCGCCCGGAAGAGGCAGATGAGTTTGGTCGGAACGCGGTAGCTGCTAAATAACGGTACTTAATCATTTTACTGGGTCATTGAAAAGGCACAAGTCGAGCCAGCCCAATGCGGCGCTGCCAACTGACCTAACGTAACTGGAGCGCGCAGAGGGGCAGAGCGAGACAGAGAGAGAGAGAGAGAAAGAGATAGAGACAGAGGTGGTCAAAAAAGTACATATAACAGCATGCCAGGCGACCAGCATCCGATTTGGGGCTATTAAACCCAAACGTTGAACTTTTGAACTCGCACACTGACCTCATTGCACACTCAAACACACAGACACACACACACACACGCACTTTTGCACCCAATCCTTACGCTACAAGTGATTTTGGGCTCCCCTTTTCGCTTTTGCATTTGCACAGATTAAATTGAGGCGACAGGCCACATGCCATCTGTGCCAGCTCCAACTCCAGCTCCAGCTCCAGCTCCAGCTGCTGCTCCTGGCTAGCTGCAGGCTGCGACGCCCCAATGGCATCCGCATTCGCATACGCAATTTACCTAGGCTGGTGCCGAAAGACAAACAGCAGGCATCAGCCTTTTTATGGCTTGCTAGATACAGTGGTCCAAGTGTGTTGAAAATTTCATGAAAACAAGTCTTTAAAAGTTATATAAATTATATATATGTTTAAAATATTATTTAAATAAATTTAAAAATATTAAAAAAATATATTTAATATATGTGAAACTTATAAATAAAAATATTTAAAAAAATAAATACAATAATAATAATTAATAAACAAATATTTACAATAAATCTGTAAGCTTTTTTTGTGAACTTTATAATCAAATAAACAAATTAAAATAATAATAAATCAAATAAAAATCGAATAATAATCTTACTCCTTTCAATAACCATTTTCATTCCATTGCACCTTGCTCCACTGTGCACAGTTCAAATACAAATAAAAACGCACCAATGCAGCAGTTTTTGTGTTTTTTTTTTTGTAGGTTTAACTCACATAAAATTTTTTTTATTAGTTTCTCTCTTTGTTTCATACACCAATACAAAAAACCAAACAACAACAACGAAAAAATAAACAGTATTCAATATAAGCTGAAGTATATGTATGTATGCAACACATATACATACATATACATATGTATATATTTATATGTATATATTTATATGTAGATATTCATATACATCGCACATATAGATACTTATTTAGATGGGGGACTTAAATTTTATGGGGCTTTGTTGGACTTTGGTTGGAATCTTATTATGCTGTGCCTGTATTATGCTTAGCTCAAGTATTATTAATTTCTTCTTTCTTTCGTTTTGGGATAAATTGTTAAGGACGCGCGTATACCAGTCGGCTTGGTATAGTCTAGAGCTACTGTAGTTGAGCCATATAGATGGGGTGTATAGTACAGATAAGGAATTGCAACTCACGGGCTCACAAGAAGTGCATTATATATATATATATATATGTTCATTATATATATATATTTTATTATATTTTATTTCTCTCTCTCTATATATATATATATATATATATATATATATATATATATTGGATTTTGTTTCGATTTTTACTTTAGTTTCGCGTATTTGATAACATTCAGTAAATTGTTTTCTTTTTTTTCTGATTATTTGATAACTTTAAAATTTGTCTTTATTTTCGTTTCTTTTCGTTTTAGATTGAATATTAATAGAAAAAAAAACTGTTACACAATATTTCACCATAAATATTTATTTTGTATATGGAGTATATTTATTTACGTTCATTGTTTTTTGTTTTAACTTGAGTTTCGTGCTGTTGACACTGAAATAGTTCGTAATTCTGGCTAAGTTAACAAACAACATTCAATTCGCAACGCATACACTGCCTCACAGCAGTACGCGCACAGACTTACGCTACAAATACGCTATCGCGACTAGATACACAAATAGAATATATAGTATATAATATATATATATACATATTATATATATATATATATATATATATATATATATATATATATATATATATATATATATATATATATATATATATATTTGTATTCGTGTTGGTTTTCCAACCTGTTATTCAAAGAGAACAGTTTTAACGCTATTGCTTGGCACATTACGCATGCTCTTTAACAATGCTTTAAATATTTTGCTGACTTCGGAGTTTGAAAAATATTCGTGGCTTATAACAACGTTAGTAAATATATGTATGTAACATGAATTCGGCTAACACTTTTGTCGAGGAATATAAATACTTGATTTAACTGTCATATTTTCGTAATATATATATATATCTATATATTAGTTTTTCATTTGTCTTCTTCTTTACTTTTTTGATATTTTCGTATTGGAATAAGTTCTTTAAAAATATGTCAATCGCAATTTCGTTTCGGCTTAACAACTTTGCTGAGCAACTTTTCATGGATCGTTAAAAAATACATGATTTTCGTCATTATCATTCCATTTCCATCTCCTTCTGCCTCGCCTTTCTGCCCACTTATCTTTGTGCTTTAAAAATTCATCATATTTTTTGATTAGCATTACGTGTGTATAAGCATTTGTCTCGTCCTCCTTTTGGTATTGTACAAATAAAATTTGTTTATTTGCCAATCGTGTTAAAAATTTGACCTAAAACTGCTTAAAAATCGCTCCTACAATGCCTGCAGCCGCCGTCGACTTGGACTGCTTTGCCGGATTTTCTTCAGCCTCGCACTGCTCTAGGCTAACGAGTACCTCACACTTACGTCTTACATACATATATATATTCCCTAGATATATATATGTATATCAAAAAAAAAAAAAAATTGTTGAAAATGCTTTTGCATTTCCTGCTTGGAGTGGAGCCGCTTATAGCTCGGCAAATATGTTCTCCCTGAAGTCGAGCTCCGGGTGGGCTGAGTGCGCCGAGCCATGCCCATAGTCGCGCGACTTCATGGAGCTGCGCGCCGAGCTGGAGTTGAAGCTGGTGTTCCGCGGGCTGCTGCGCCGCATGCGTCCCTCCAGTCCGGCCATCTTGTTCAGCGGCTGTGTGGGGTCCAGCTCGCAGAAGGCGCCCGCAATCAGATCCGTGCCGTTGAGCGAGTTGAAGCTGTCGCGCTTGGAGCCGCGCGAGGCGCCTCCGCCCGGTCCGTGATGGGAGCCGGCCGCAGAGCTCTTGCGGCTCAGACGGCGCGTGTACTGATACTGATAGGCGGGCGGGGGCGGAGCGGGCTGTGGGGGCTGCACCATGGCTGAGCGGGGCAAATTGTTGTTTCCTCCGGGTGTGTAGCTGTCGTAAAAGTCCTGCGGCACCTCCTCCTCGTCCATGTGGTGCTGCTGGTGCTGCGGCAGCAGCCGCTGCTGGGCCTGATGGAGGTGCTGCTGCTGCTCCTGCAGGTTGGAGCACAGGCTGTACTCAGTGGGCTGGCTGCTGCTCGACAGCGACATGCTGAGCGGATCGCTGCCGGGCATCACCAGAGCCAATCCGCTCTTGTCATAGCCGTAGCCGGAGTCACGTTTGGGTTTCGGCGAGCGTTGCGCGTATAGCTTCTCAATGTCCGGCAGCTGGCGGCCGACGCCGCCCACGGACAGCCGGACCTTGTCGTCCTGCTGCTCGCGCTGCATCATTTCCTGTATGTCCATGCTGCGCTCGCGCTCCAGCAGATCGATAATCTCCAAGTCGCGCTCCAGCGTGCTCGACGAGAAGGTGCTGCTGCACTCGCTGAACGAGACGTCCTTGTTGCGCAGTCCGCCCACATTGGGCCAGCGCTGCGGCGGATGCATCATGCTGCTCACCACGGAGCTCTCCTCGCCATCGCCGTAGTTGCTGGTGCCGCTGTCGTCCAGCAGCGCGCCGGAGTTGCCATTGCAGTAGGACGAGGCAGTCAGGTTGGACACCGAGTTGTTCGACACCGACATGTACTCCACGCCCAGCTTCTGTCGTCCCGGGCCGGAGGAGGAGGCGGCCTTAATGGTGCGGCTGCTGTTGTTGCTGCTGGTGCTCGGCGGCTGCTTGCGCCCGGATCCAGTGGAGGCGTGCCCATCCGAGATGATGTTGATCTTGACGTCGTGCTTCTTGCCGCGCATATTCTTGCTCAGATTGTTGACCATGCCCGCATCTCCAGCTCCGCGACCACCCAATACGCCGCGCTGTCGGTCCCGATCTCTATCACGCTCCCGATCACGATCACGATCACGGTCCCGGTCGCGGTCTCGGTCTCGGTCCCGATCACGATCCCTATCTTTGTCCCGTTCACGTTCCTTGTCCCGCTCCCGATCTCGCTCCTTCATGCCGGACTGACCTTGTCTGTAGGGCGCACCGCTGTACCGATCCGTCGAGCCCAGGCCATGCCCCTGGCTGCGCTCATGTCGCGTGGACACTGCGTGCCCCTTGCTCGGATGCTTCTGCGAGTCTGCAGCCCCCTGGCTCTGTCCCTTGGCCACAATGCCCGTTGTATTGCTGTGCTCGTCCTTCTCAATGGAGTCCTCATGCGAGCCCGCGTTGCTGCGCCGCTGCGACTTGGACGCGCGCTTGGCCGACAGTCGGAAATAGCCGCGTAGACGCTCCTGTTCATCTCTGGCAAAAGAGAGAGAGAGAGAGAGGGAGAGAGAGACCCAGAGATTAGAAATAAGTAAACCTTGCTCTCTCTGCTGTAACAAAATCTCAAAGTAGTTCAACCGGAAAGTGCTTTCGGCGTAACTTGATATTAATTTGAAGATGAAACGTAATTCAATGGAAGGAGTGCTGCTCCGTAGCGTCCACCTCAGCAGTAGTTGCTGTACTCACCTGGGCAGTATCTGCGAGGCGTAAATGCAGGGAAATATGACCGTGGGCAGGAATGCGACCCAGACGAACATCAAGTAGGTGAAGTCGAAGTGCTTCTGATTCTCGTAGGTTTCCTCGAGCGAGAGGCGTGCGAATCGCAGTATCATCAGGGGGCACAGGCAGACCACCTGGGTGGCGGCCATGCTGCCAAAGTTGCGCTGCTTGCGCTTCTCCCGGCAGACGTCCATTTCGGCGCTGTAGAGATCGTAGGAGCGGGTGCTGGTGCCGTGCCCGTTGCTCAGCCCGGCCACGCCGCCGCCGCTGTGCGTGCGCGGCTCCGACGAGGCGGACGAGTTCCTGAAGGAGAGGCGGATAGGTGAGCAAGAGAAATGCGGCAAAGTTGTTGAGGAAATCGAAGTCATTAAACTGCCATTGGATTGAAATTGAGCTCATTAGCAATGGAGAAGCCCGGAGCGAACGCAGGTGCCCTTTGTCCCTTTGCGGTAGCCATGGCCACGCCCGCGCCCACGCCTCGAGTGTTCCATCTCAATCCGTTCGCAAAATTAATCAGCGCAATTAGCAACTGTAACCCAAATCGAAGCCAAAGCGACCAAACGAATAACGAACCCACATTTATTCATGTTTTTTTTTTTTTCTGTTGCTCCGGACTCAGCCCGGACCCAACAGGCGCTTAATATTTCAATTTAATGGCGCGCGCCCCGGGTCGGTGCCGCAGGTATTAGTTGGAAAATTTCATAAATATTCTAAATATACCAGGCGATGCCAATAAATCCAATTATAATCAACTCAGCTAGGAATAATAATTATTTTATTAATACTGTTGTTATTCGATAGGTCCTTGCTGGCCGAAGGCATGTCCTTGACGAAAATTTACTATACATTGTGCAACACAGCTCTGTTCGGGTGTCCTGCTCAAACTTCTCCCAATTTATTATTGACAGCAATACAATCTAGATTAACTACTGAAACTGTGCAACACTGAGCCCTTTTAGTGTTGGAAAGCGTTGATAATTAGTGGACTTTTAGACTCACTTACCTCTGTCGCATGCGTAGATCGACGCGATGCTCATACATCATGACGGCGAAGGGCCCGTCCGGCGGACGCAGCTCCTGGGAGGTGCGTATGTAAAGATAGGACAATAGCACGGCCGGACCGCAGTACCTGGAAAAGCGAACTCTTGAGTATATTTGCGCTGCTTAGTCTGTGCTGTCGCCGCACGTACATAATTAGGAACAATCCTCGAGTATACTCCTGCATGTCATCCATCAAATTGACTACGCACAGTCCAATGCCCGATAGCTGGGGTATGTAGGCCTGCAAGCGGAGAGCATAGCAACAAAGTCAAACACAGTCCCCAGCTCCGCATCTCGCTCGATATTGAAAACAAATTATATTAAAAGGTCAAAGTGTGGCATTTGGGCTCTGCGAAACGGACAAAAACACTATCAATAAAAAACGAGCAGAGCAAAGCCAGCGGGTGATTAGTTTTAAGATACCCTGTAATTACATGTTTAATTTAAGGTTACACTCTTAAAGCCCACTCTTAAAGCGCGACGCACAGAACGGGCCTCATTCGCAGAGACAATTCGTTTGTACTCAGGCATTCGGTTGAGTAGTCACTTGCTATCGATTCCAGGTGAGCCCACAGCACGGAAAACAAAGTGGAGAAAAAAATGGATAATTGAATGGAATTTCCGCTAAAGTTGAGCACACACGAAAGTTTAATTCGTTGTGTCCCTGGCCGTGGCCCGGGCCAGGACACCTGCCTATGGGCGAGTGCAGGTAACGGTACTAGCACAGGTACAGGTGGAGGTACCACGGGCCGCGGCCCTGCCCGTGGCCGTGACAGATGCCATGGCATGCTATCTATGCGTGCCCCACTCTGCCGCTTCAGTTGGCCCGACCCACTCGTAATTGTATTGTTAACACCCACCACACATTGGCCCGCGCACCACGCTCGTGGCATGCCACCACGCCGGCTTCGCCGAGGCATTTCGCGTAATTGTAATTACACATACACATGCAAGTATTTTCAGGAGCAGCAGCTCAAAGACCGTACACAAATAAATGGTAAAAACAAAATGAATTTATGGATATTAAGTTATTATGCGAAGGGACCCCAACACCGCCTGGCGGCTCAGCATAAATATATGTGGGAGTTGCGCTATAAATTGAGTTGAGAATTGATGACACGGACGTTATCGAAAGCTGTGCAAGCTAACCGACGCCGGACAGCACTAGATAAAGCACTGAGAAACATCCTCTGCAGTCTGCATGCAGGAACTGTCGAGGACCCTGTCCAGTCAAGTGTTTAGTGCTTGAGGACGTTTGCTCTTTCACTTAATTACTCAAAGGGATTGAGAATGTGAGCTTTAGCCTGGAAAGCACTCTTGAAGGACCCTTCGACAGATCCCTGTTAACATTTGCTCTACAGTTTTGGCACTCTGATCAAGTTTTTATATTATTTTACATATGCTAAGCACACACTGGGCACACACATGGACACATGGACAGGGCACTACAAGGCACTCGTAAATGATTTTGTATGAGCAACTATTAAAAAGTTTTTGCTGCTCCCTCAGCAGCCCAAACTAGCATAAATACGTACACATATATACATATGTCATGTAACTCAATCCAGAGCAGTGCGCGCTGTGGGCGTGGCTGGCTGAAAAGTTGACTCAAAGTTTTAAAGAGAAAATTACAGAGCGGCGTCAGCTATGAGCGCAATATGCATAAGAAAGATGGGCAAAAGTTTTCGACTTGGGCCCGAAAATGCGACAAAAAGAAAACGGCACTTTCAGCTCTGGCGAAGCCCGGCTCTAACCCCGGGTCCTGAACCTTTCGAGCGCCCAGCTTGCCGCCCACAGCAGTCATTTGGGTAATGAACTGTTAGCGCCGTACAATCTGGCCAAGAAATCTGTTTTGAAATTCTCGGCCAACGCACAGTAAAATGCAAATAAAGGACAACAAGAAGGGGGGGCAACGACATCGACAACGATACCAAAGATGACGACGATGATGAGCCTCTGAGCAGCAGCTCGAGGCGAGGGTGAGCATCAGGCTGAGGATGACTGCAAAGCGTTAAACGAGGCAATCTGCGATTTTATTACGGCTGCGGCCACGGCGACCACGCTGCCTACAGAATGCCAGCTGAAGTGGGCGTGGCACATCCAACGGAAGCTGTATACCATTTAACGAGTCTCGAGTCTTGCGGTCATCGTCTGTGTGATACTCTCTGAAAACAATATGCGAGCTATGTCATCGAGCTTGTCTGAGTGGAGGAAATCATTCATATAGATGAAACTAAGTTAATAATAATGATAATGATGATGATGATAATAATGATAATGATGATGATAATGATAATATCAATAATAATAGTATTATTGTATGGTAATATTACAATTAATCAAAATAATGGCAATAGTAATAATAATGCGTAATAATAATCACAATAATACTAATGATAATGGTAATGAGAGCTAGATTTTGTTTTCTAAGAAATTGAAATTGAAATTATTGAAGCCACAATAAGTAAAAATAGTGATATACATTCAAATAATGAGTAATAATAATGCTAATAGCTACAGCAATGCATTATACTAATATTAGTAATAATGACAATTAATATAATATTATTAGTAAGACCTAGGCAAATGCTAATAACAACAATAATAATACTAATGACAATGATAATGATCATGTAGTTTAGTTTTATTAGCAATTGAATTAGTGTATTGTCGCCGCAGTTCTGATTCTTCAATATTATTCTTCTCTGTAAATTTCCGTGCCGTTTTTATGAGCACATTCCGCTTTATTTTTCCGTCCTTATTTTTGCTATATATATATATATATATATATATATATATATATATAGCGTACCTATGTTTTTACCGTTACTTGAGCTTTAGACGAGCTCTCAGCTCTCAGCGTGTGCAGCGTCTGTGACTGTCGCTGATTTTCCTTTTAAGCTTTCTGACGCTCTGCTTCAGTTGGCAGCTTGTGACTGCAGGCAGGAAGTCGAGCATGGGGGATGCGGGTGGGGCTGGCATCTTTGTGTTTCTCCGTCAATTGAGTCGCTTTATGATTACCTTGGCTCAAGCAGTGCAATTGATTTGCTTCGTTTGCCTGGCACAAATCAATTTGACGGCAGCCGTAAACAGTTTATGGACGCGTCGTGTCCTCTTCAACAAGTGGCAGCCACATTAAATTGCCGCGCATTATTCGGGCTCGGCTCGGCTCGGCTCGGCCAGAGCCGCACGCACAAAGCCATTTAGAATTTAGCGCGCGTTTCAAATAATTCATTGAATGTGGCACTGAACTGAATGAAAGACTGAAGCCGAAGGCGTCGTATGAACCAAACGCATTAATAACAATTTATTTCCGTCATGCCAACAACAAGCGGCAAGAGGCACGAGGCTAGGCGCAAGGATAGTGAAGGCGACACTCCGCAGATTCGCGCCGCAAGGCAGAAGGCAGAAGGCAGACGGCCCGATAGATAAGTGAGGCAAGTGGGCTGGAAACTGCCTGCAGATGGAGGCAAGTGGCAAGTGGCAACTGGCAAGGCGGCGAATGCTCGGGGTGTGGCACACACGAACAACAAATTGCAACAGCAGGCGCAAAAAGTACTCGCACACACACATTATCGTGCCCACTGTCATAATTTTGACATTGACGAATTGCCTTTAAAAGAATATCAGCGAACCTAAAAGCTGTCGAGCAGTGTGTGTGTGTGTGTGAGAGAGAGTATATGGGTGTGTGTGTGTGTGTTTGTGTCTTCTGTAAACTTATAATGAAAGGCACTTAATAATAATTTACTACAAGCCAAAATGCTGTTGCCCAGCGGCATGTTTGTTATGAGGCACAACAAGCTGCCCAGAGCCGAAAAATAAGTTGTTTCAAAATGAGCTGGGTAAGGTACAGTTTCTATATAATATTTAATATATATATATATAAGTAAATATTGGCTGAAATTATATATATATATGTGTATCTCCTAAATGAATTTGAAATGAAATTGAATTCTTTAAGAGGAAATCACAGTCTAAAGTAAATTTAGCTTTTCTTTATCTTATCATTTGCTTAGCTACTAAAATAGATATGCAAAGAAATATATATTCTAAATATTTCTGATGAAAATAGAAACATAAATTGTGACAGCTTTCACTGGCAGTCTGCATAGCCATTGGCTCGGCTCAAGTCGCAGTAAAATATTTCTATTATTTGTGCTTGGCAAGCCAAAACTTGCAGCAAACTTGGCTTAAATAGTTGTTAAAGTGTTTGCCTGAATTGTGCTAATAGAAACGTGGCCCGAGCGTGAAATGGGATACAACATTTGAAATACATTCTATTTTCAATTAGCAGCAGGCATTTCGAGAATCCTCTTTGGCTGTCAATGCCAACAGCACCCACGGCACACGCCCACACAGGGAGGCGGCCGGACTGAATACTACATGAAATTGAGCCACGGCACGAAGCTAAGATCCAAGCAATGTAAGCATAATAAATAATTTAAAGCCATAATATAATTAGCAGTCGTTTACTGTGGAAAACAACTTGCAGCCAACAGAAGAGGAAGAAAAATAAATAAATAAAATGTAAATGATAAGAAAAATAACGACAACGATCATAATGAGTAAGGTAATTAGAGGCATGCGTATGTGTAATTAATTTACGCTCTAATTAAAAGTAAATAAATTGTTGTCAATAACAACGCGAAGCAGCGAAGGGCAATAATCAGCGTTTAGGTTTTAATTATTAGGCCTTGCCCATTGTCCCGCCGTCCCACCGTCCCCCCGTCCCTTTGTCCGCCATCGCCGCGCAACTTTGCTAATGAAAACTGAAAAGTCTCAGCGAAGCACTGAAAATGTTCGAATGCATAATTAAAATCAGTGCGCATTCCATAATTTAAATAATAATAACAAGCACAACAATGCCAGGAGATGGAGCGCAGATTACAATGTCAGTTCCTTACCGCCCCCCAACCCAAAAATTTTAGAAGACAACGGAGGGCGTGGCATTAACGGCCGTCGTAGGCAACCAAAAAAAAAAGATACTGCAGAGGCTTAATGGCCGTAAAATGCTTGCCAAGCAGACCGGTCAGACAAGGTTAGGCCTGGACGCACACTGAGCTCTGGGATACGGGCACACGATGGGGCTGTGGACCATAAAGAGCACACGGGTCCTGACCAGAAGTCCAAGTCCGTGCGCTTATGATAATAACACAATTATGTACTTACATAATTAAAGTCGTAAAAGTGCACAAAACACAGACAAAAGAAAGGCATAAAAAAAACACACAAATTTATATAGAAATATATATATATATATATATATATATATGTATATATATATATATATATATATATATATATATATATATGTATATGTATATATATATATGCATATATATATATATGCATTTATATTGACTCAGCATTTGTGCGCTTCCCTCGCCTTTGATTCCAAATAGTTGTTGAGCTGCCAGGCAATTTGCATGCTTAAATATGCCCAAGTGTTTTGATAGTCCATATAAAATGAAGTCCAGATTTGATTTGAGTATGAGCATATATATGCTATATATATATATATGATAATGAAGATCATCTCAGCTCAAACTCTGTTAGATTGCTTGCCAAATGGAAATTCTTACTTCTGATCTGTTTAAGCAGCAATAATTAAGCAGCGCACGAAAACACGTCCGACCGCTTCAAGTTTCAAATCAAAAATGATTTTAATGCACTATGCTAGCTGCTCAGGCAGAGGAGCATGGGAGAGCAGTGACCAAGCCCAACGGCAACATGTTTGAGCTCTGTGCAGCAGCCATCAGAGTGCTGTTCGAGGGCTCTTCGAGTCGCTCAGCTCTGCACAAGCAGCTGTCACTCATACATATGAAGGAGTTCGCCCCAAGCAGACGCAACTCATACTTGGGAGTGCAGCTCACTCAGCTGAGTGCAGCATAGATCGCCGCTCTCACTCGCCCATACGGAGTGGCAACTCCACTTCGTCAATGCTCTTCTTCTTCTCTCTTGCTTAGAGGTCGCTATGAGTCCCACTACATTTCGCAGTGCTCTTCCTCATTTCTCTTGCTTTAATTGAACTTATAAAAAATCTACTAATTGCTCATAGTTTAAGCAGTTAAAAAATAATTATAATAAATAAATAAAAATAATAATAAATAAATAACTAAAATAAAATAAAGCAGTTCCCATTTTTGTTCAATTTCATTTCGGACTTTATTTCTATTTTTGCATAGAGTTTCGCTGGTTCGATTTCTATTTCAAAATTGTATAAAAAAGAATTTTAAATGCATAACAAAGGGCTTTGTTGCTGTTTTTTAAGCTCTCATATACCCTGTTAAATGTCTAAGAAGTTGCTAGTTGCTTTCAGCAGGCTCTTCAATTCCTTTCAATTTCATAGAAAGGCCAAGCTAATTGGGCTAGGAATTCAAATCAATTTGCATCACAGGAGTCCAGCACAGCCAGCAATGGGTATCTGCCTGCTGGGCTGCTCTAGAGCGTTCGCTTTGTTGCCTTTGGGTTTTGGTTTTTTTTGACTGTTTGCTATTGAAGTTAAGGGTCTTAATATTTTATGCTTATGTGCATAACAACGGGAACCAATGCCAAACAATAACGGCACAAAGGCGACTGTAATGGCAACAGCAACAATGACAACAACAACAAGTGGTTGCTGACAATGCCAACATGGAGCTGACGCAGAGCAGTTGGCCAATATCTGGGCCTCGACAAACACGGCTCTCTCCCTCTCTCTCTCTCTCTCACTCTCTCTGTCACTGTGTGGGCGTGGGTGGCGATGGCTGTATTACGATTGACGAGCCGCACGCAGACTCCAACTTTGTAAGAAGTGTTTGTGCACTTGAAAATGTTTTGTATATCTGTATCTCGCTTTTGTATCAGCATTTGTATGCCGGCTGTCGTGTGCTTGTCTACTTGTAGGCAGCCCAGACGCTGCTTAAAATGCAGATGAGATTCACAGCTGGGCGGGGCGGGGGTGAATGATTACGCCGTGTAGGCCATAGCAAATAGCATGCTCGCTTTGGCTCCGATGCATATCTGATCTGCTAATGGATGCAGATGTGTTTGATGTAGAGTTAAGCCCCTTCCTCCCAAGTCAAAGCTGCAAAAACTGCATTACGAATGCCCAATTCCCATATCCCGCTCCGGATATAACTCATTCAGCAGCAACAACAATTGGGGCAGTCATAAAAGTTCATGATTTACAACAATAAGCCGCTTACAATATGGCCAGAGGATGAGCAGCAGCAGAAGCATCAACTCGGGGCCAACCACTTGAAGAAGAAGCATTGGCATATAATATTGTCGGGACTTTGCTGAAGTACCCAGCAACAATATTAGGGTACTCGCAATACCCAACCCCACCCACCTGCGCCCCCCTCCCCACGTACACACGAGCATATATTACGAGTGCATATATATTAGAGTGAAATTTTAGCTGCCAAGTTAAGTATAAAGCTGCCATCCATCGCAGCTGCCAGCGCGGCAGCCTCTTAGCATAATATGCGAGGGTCAATGCAGCAGTTGGCAGTGCCATCAACAACAATTGGTAACTGCAAATGGAACTATGTGTATAATCGTACTATATATGCACTGGAGTCTAATCAAAGTATTTGAGCTTGATCTACGCCCAAGTTGGATAGGATAATACAACTTCTAAGGCCAGGGACTATTGCCATAGCGCCTATCACAGCTATGCAGAGCTAAAAGTTGCTATTAGAGCTGCTTCCTGCAGCTCTTTCATTATCTAATCATATATGCACACAGCTTCATCACTTCTCATTCGAATTACTTTCCGAGCAACCCGCGTCTGTAGGCGAGCGCTGTGCCGTGCGCTAAATGTTTATATTGTTATTTTACAATATGTAAAACATTTATCCGAAATTTTGGTAATGCGTAAGGCAGGCCGTAGAGTACACAGGAAATGGCAGAGGATATGAATGTTGCCGCGGCAACAAACGACAAGATGCTACCTGCCTGCATATGGAATTTGTCAAAAGGCCAGAGCGAGAGCAGCACTGGGCTGAGCTCCCGAGTTATTGCAGCCTTGGAGGTGCTGAGGTTGTTTTTTTTCTCATCTGGTCTCCAGCAGCTCGCTCCGCGGGCAATAAAAATTGATTGCGCCTGGAGTCGCGATTGTGGAGCGCATAAAATCAACGAAGGTTCGTTGGCCATTTCCACTCAATTCGCACAACAGCTGTGGCATTAAACTGCCACTGAACCGCCAGCATGCAGCCCCTCAGCCACACGCACACACAAAAGTAAACACCCGAGTGGTGCGCGCTGCGAATCGGTTTTTTATGTAGTTGCATGTGCAACAAATCTACAACGCTGCGGGCTGCGGGCTGCGGGCTGCCGGCGATTCTCGCTTGCCCATTAATAACGAGCAGAGCACACAATGGGAATCACTGACATGTGCCCTCATAAGTATGCTACATACTTCAGGTCCCCCCAAGTATTTGCTCGCTGAATTAGTAATGAAACAGCGTAAGCCGGGATAAGTTTGCAGCAGAAGCTTACACATTCGATTAGCTAGCCCTATGCATGGCAGGAGCAGACTCAAGAGATGCTCAAACAGTTTTGAGCTCAACGGGCACTCAACTGCTTCAGGTTGAAGTTAGCTCACCTCCACTCAGCAGCTGGCCAATTACATTTACAATTTGAGCATCTATGAACTTCTATTGCTTCGCTCGAAACACATGCATAGCAATGGCCTCGGCAATGCAATCAGGCGCTGCGCAGCTAATTTGCTTTGACTGAGCGCCATTTGCATGGGCAGGTCGGCAAATGGGAAATTTAATAAGGCTCAGACGGCCCACGCGCGAGCCCCTAACAAAGTTACACTCGTAATAATAACAATAATGATGCTCATGATAAAAAATAGGGAAACCTACGCACATGCGCCAGCGAGCCCCTCCGCTCCGATATCCGGTCCGGGCGGCACTCGCATGTGCGTAACAAGCCCAAATTGTTGTATTAATACACAAACAGCCAATGGGACGATAATATTTGATTTGTGCACAATAAAGCGAGGATGTAGACAAACTAGTTGCGCAGGCCCTCGCTGGCAGGAATTAAGTGAAACATGATAATAAATAACAAGTAGAAAAAAAACAAGAGTGTGCTCGACTAGAAGATACGCTGAAAACCATTTCAAAATATCCCAACTGGAAATTTAAGATTGAGATGCTGAGAATGGTATGTATAGGATAACATGAACAACCTTTCGGTTTAATAACTCCTATGTTACTTAATGGATTTCCATGAAAATTTCAGCATATGATCTACTTCTTCTATTCAATCTGTAGCAATTTTAGTAAAAATTTAAATTCTATCACATAATGGCTATATATGCAACTGAACTCAATTTTGAATATTAATATATAACAAAAATCTAAATTGCATAAGCTATACAATATCTGAAGTCTTTAGCTCTAAAAATGTATGAACTTTGATATAATAACTTAATTTCGATAACGATTTTAATCGATAACAGAAAATCAGGATAGTTAACGATTATTTGCAGTATATCAAGCAGACTCAAGCAGACATACAGGCAGACGCACATGGCTACAGACTCTCCGCTCCGCATCCTATAGACTATATATACTTCATGGATTCAGCCACGCCTGCTGCTGCCTATTACACATACTTCCACACTGCCTTTTTCACTGGGTTAAAATAAGAATATATATAATAGAGCACATATTCATATAAATCAGCTTTTTGGTCTTCCCCCTCCACATAGTGGTGCAGCCTTAGCCAGAGAGCTGAGGCAACCTGGCAGAGATAAAACCTTCCATATGTGAGAATTGGCAATGCATGGGTAAGCAGTTGACTTAGTTAAGCCCAAGACTTCATTCAGTTCAACTTTTTGTGATTGGCCAGAAAATCGGATCCAAGTAGGCTGTGGGGGTGAGAGGGCTGACAATATTCGGGCATGCCTTGTGACAGAACTCGTTTCCAGTCAGTTTTAAATTGTGAGCTCCAAATATTGTCGTTTGTCGTAGATTTATTTAGTTTTGGACTTACTCGTTTGTTAATCAGTAACACTCCCAGCAATTTTCGGTTCCAATTTGTGCTAAATTCATTATCGGCTTTTCAGTTTCCGGTAGCAATCTGGCAAGGAATTGTGGCCTTGTTGGCAGGAACGCAGGCTCATCTAAATACTTGACATGTCCAGCCCGTTTCACTTGAACCTCACAGGAATGCAAAAAAGCTGGCACTTAGATCATTGCATTTCCCGTTGAAGGAATCCACACAGCTCTACTCGATCTTCAAGAGCCCCAATGGCAAGCTGTGCGGCCTGCCGGCATATCCACTGGTGCCCGGCAACAAGCCCAAGAAGATAACGCCCAGCTCGTACCGTGACTTTCTTTCACTGCCAAGTAAGAACAGGTCGCTCGAGCGCAGCCCGGTCAAGAGCGACCCTCTGGTCTTGAAGTCATGCCTGAAGCAGCCAAATGGACCCAAGCGCCGCAAGGTCGTTCGGTTCAGCTCCGATGCTTAGCGCAGCAACGAAAATTTCGAAAATCACCGAATGTCTGGAGGTGCCCCTTGGCGCATGACCAGACCAGCTAATGTGGAACGCGATTTTTAAGCAAAATTTGTAATCATTTCTAACGGAAATTTGCACATTTTAATTAAACTAACTTCACACAGTCCGGCGGGCGCCGTTCGACTCGACGATCAAATACTTTGGCAAAGGCTTCATCATGCGGGAATTTTAGCATAGACTTCGTTCGGCTAGCTGCTGCCCTTCGCTTACGATAACTTTAGTCGTTCCTTTTAGCTGTGCGTGGCCTGTAGCTTAATTTCGCTATCCAAGCGCATATCCGGATAAGTTCAATGGTTAATAACGAGTGGGAACGGGGGGCAAAGGGGAACAGGGCCAGGCCACAGCCAGCCAGCCAGCCAGCTACCCCGCAGCGTGGGTGATGGCCCGAGGATTAGGAAGCGCTTCGTGCCAAAGTCAATGCGGGCGAGCGGATATTCGTAACAAGACCTCGCAGCGCACAACAAGCAATGGCATCGTGGTAAACAAATAAATAAACTCTAGCCGCGCTGCTCCAGCTGGATGCAGGGTGTGGCCAAGGACTGTGACAGGGCGGCCGGGACGGCCCGCACGTTTCGACAGTGTCGAGCTCCATTTGCCGAAAATGAAGCGAGCCCGACTGAAACTTTGAGCTAAGCCAGTTATAAATCCCTTATCCACCGCCGTCAGTTCATGTCGGCAAATGTTTAGACTCGCATAACTCGTAATTAATTGACAGTCTGCGGTCGAAACTCCCTGACAGTTTTATGGCACTGAATTATAAAAAAAAAAAAAAAAAAATGCACATTTATGTATATTGTGCATAGGGAAAGCGAAATTCACACAATATCGCCCTTATGACAGATTGGACTTGATGTAGGTAAAGGCTTGCCTATGCCCTTGCCCCTCCCTGTCTCGGCCTCTGGCTCTGGCCCGACTTTGCTTTTGCTTCCACTTTTGCCTTTGCCTTCACTCGGCCATGCAAATTTGTTGCGGCGTTGACATTTTCATTGCACAACGTGGGGCGCAGGGCAGCGCAACTCGAACTGGGACCAATAAAAAACAATAAAAACATTTTCAATTTGAGTGTTTTTGCCTTCTGCGTCCTCTGCTCCGTTTTGTCAAACTTTTTTTTGACAAAGTTGAGCAAAAGTTGGCCAAGCGTAGAAATCGCTGGCTGCTCGACATTGCCCCGCCTCAGCCTGGGCTCGATACGCATTTCTGCCCGCTGACTTATGGCCGAAGACTCAGCAATTAAGCCCAAACTTAAAAATCGATAAACGATTCATAAGCTGTCGATGCCCAGGGCAGAAAAGTCTAATAATATATATGGCTAAAGATCTATCATTACGGGCGAATCACAGAGTTTGAAAATCTGTATTAAGCGGCTCCCTCATGATTGATTACATTATCAGAGTCGCTTGCGGCACAGGTAAACACATTCAATGGCCAATGCAAAATTCGCAGCTCGTATCAAAGCGATTTCCGAATATCATTGTTAATCACAGAGAGCACACAAAGGAATGTAAAAGATTTGAGGAGCATCATTGAATCGCTTGCCACATGACGAATCAAAGTTCACATTGTCTGCCTGTCTGTCTGTGTGTGTGTCCATGTGTGTGTGTGTGCGCGCATGTCAAAGCAATTTGTTGAACCCAAATAGAAATGCCATGCCAAATGGCACGTCACTTCTACCCTCTTCAGCAGCCATTCGGCCATAACGTATACGTAAAATATTCATAAATCGCACATGAGGCAAACCCAAATGAGATAATAAGCCCTCTCGGCGGAGGGGTGCGGGATCTGGGGGCATCCAGCGCATCCAGATGCTATCTGCCTGTCCTTATGTTCTCCTTGTGTCTTTTTTGTGTCTCGGTTCTATCAAATTAAGCACACACGCACATTAATGATATTATTGACGACTGATTGAGTTTGACTGCCATATAAGTATAGACTCACACTCACACACACACTCGCACACACACTTTGGTAGTTTCGCGTTATGGTAATCGACTTTTAGGCGTAAATATTATAAATCGACGCCATTATCATCAGCCTTATTGTGGCCATAAAAGCAGCTCAATAATAATCATCCAGCTGATTATCATGCTGACAGTCGTCATCATCATCATCGACGACATTATGAGCGCCGTTTGTTGTGCCACTTGTTGCCATCGTCTTGTCAGTTTTATGGGCCCCAGACATTCAGTGAACTGCCACATAAATTATACAAATTGTCGGCAGAAATGTAGAAGTGCCAGGCTATAGCCTCGGCGACATCATAAATACCGCATATAATTGCCAAGCCAAGCCGAACGAGCGAGCGACCGACCGACCGACAGTAACTGGCCCAATAATGATATATGCACCGAGCATGGCCATTAGCCATATCCCCTGGCTGAACTACTTAAGCTAAGGGTTTTTGGCCCCATAGAGCTACCTGCCTGCCGGCCTGCCGGCCTGCTGCCTGGCCTGATGTGCTGCCACTTCAGCCACTTTGCCAAGTGGCAAGTGGCCATTGGGAAGCCCAATTCACAATTGGTTTGCCCAGCGCCACTTCATTAGCTCTCGCCTCGAGTGAATGAATATAAATGATAATCTTGTTGCGCTCCTCTTTAGACTCATAAATCCATTTACAATATTAACGCGGCCGAATATTATGGCTTACTCCTATAAAACCCACTTCCTATATACATTATAAATATATATACATATATATCTGTGCGTGCGTATGTATATATTTCCATTATTTTAATGGCAACTTTTGTGCTTTGCAAAGTTTTGTGGCCTGCAGTACATACATATCTTAAGTATTTTTACTAGGACTCCCTTTGCCACCCTCCCACTCCCACTCCCACTCCCACTCCCTCTACAACTGAAATAGATTATTATTGCATATTTACATAGCTGATATCTGAAACTCACAGTAATATACATAATAACAACATTTACTAATAAAAATATAAATAAAGCTGCAGTCGGGCGTAGCCGACTGGGAGATGCCCTAAGTCTATTTGCATTCTTGACTATATTGCATAGCTTGAATAGTATTTAAGAAATGTACAAGTAAAGTCTTTGTTGCCATGAGCTGATCTCATAAATAGCAAATTTTAACTATATAAAGTAGCAGCTGACAATGCAAACCAATATTCATATAAAATATATCAAATAATAAAGATTTAATATATAAAATATTTTAAATAAATAAAGGAAATTATATAGTATAAAATATATATGCTAAATAATAGAATTTCTCAGAGTAAAATTTGTTAAAATTATGCTCTTTGCTGCTCTGCCCGATGAGGCCACTTAACTTGCTTACAGGGTAAACAGCAATGCAGCGGGCTACGCTGAATCTGATAGTTATCGATGCCAGCCAACGTATAACTATGCACAGAGGCACACACAAGCAGACAGAGACAGAGAAAGAGAAAGAGAGAGAGAGAGACAGAGAGGAAGACTGTAAGGAGGAAAACATGAACACGTTGAGTATATCAAAAAGTTGCAACACTTTATGGGCCATAAATATTTATGTGTGTTGTTGTCGTTGTCGTGGGCGCACTTTAAAGCCCCATGTTGCAAATATTTTGGCAGCGAAATAGAAGCGCAGTTGACAAGCCATGTTAACGAGTTTCAAATTGGCCCACACACCATCACCATCAAGAGTGCTGCCATGCAGCCAGCGCAGCCACAGCCAGAGCCGCAGCTCCAACCCGTAAGCCCCCCCCACACACATCGTTTGGGCGCCTTGCCATGAACCGCTGCAGTTGCCATTTGCCAGTTTCTAGTTGCTAATCAGACCGTTGGGGTTTTACCAGACAATGGCACTGTGAATGCAAACGAACCGACAGCTCGTTGTATAACAACGGCCACACACACAGCTAAGCCATTCCGCGTGCCGAACCTAATGAGATAACCTGCTTATTTTGGCCAAGAGGCGAAATACCAACTACGAACTGCTATCGGCTTGAGGCAGATATGTCAGCCTCTGGCATACATCCTTCTACAAAGGCCATGCCTGATTATTATTGGGAAATTATAAACATTACTCTTTGCTGTTTACATTCGATCTGATTGTATAATAAAGGCTGCCAGATTCCACTTAAAAATGGGCCAACCGAAAACGATTCAAATGCTAACGCAAATTCCTCGAAGCCCATTCGGAGCGGGGCGCACATGGAGCATTGTCTCTGAACAAGAGACAGGCCAAGTAGCTTAATGCTTTAACGGTCTGTTGCATACGCTTTGATCTGAGCACAGGTACGAGACGCACACAAATTCAGAGACAACAACAGCGACACACACACTCACGTGTGGGACAACGCGTAATTTTTAATAAAGCAAAACGTTAAGCCCGTTCCAGGCTTCAGTACTCACCCCGAGCTCCACGTACATCGTATAAATGGGATAGGGCAGCGCAATCACCATACCAGTCAGCCAGGTGGCACAGCAACAGACGAAGCCAGGTATGCGCCCCTTGAGCGGATCGTTCAGCCAGCGCATGCGATCCCAGGCAATCAGAATATGAGATATCATGGCCACATGTATTGGTATGTCCTGCAAGTCCAAGAAAGCAAAAACACAGTTACAAATATGTATATGGATGAGGATGGATGGGGGAGGGAGTGGGAGTGGGAGAGCTGCTGCCCCTGAGCTGTTCTTTTGCTTAGGCTTAGGCTCGGGCAGCCATTTTTCGGCCATGTGCGGTGATTGAAACAAATTTGTTTGCCTCTGATTGTTGTTGCAGCAGTGGAGCACGTTGGGCTCGCTTCGTTGAGCTCTCACAAACAGACACATATGTATACACATGTGTGTGTGTGCGTGTGTGTCCTGGCAACCTGCAGACATTTGCCCATCTTGTTATGCTTCATTGCGAAATCCCAAAGATTTGCCCGGCTATCCATTTCGGCTAGGCTCCTGCTTTGTTTATTTATTTGCTTGAGTTCAGATTGGATTTTGTGACAACACCTCACACATGTACGTCTGTATGTGTGTGTGTGTGTGTGTGTGTGTACATCATATATTTAACAGATTGTCTAGCATTGGGTAATGGTCAATCTATTCATCTGAGTATAGCCCATGCATAAAGCATGCATCCGTTGGCCCGAACCAGACTTATAACACTTGCACCCCAAACATTTTGCATGAACTTCATTTGCTCAGCAATCTGGCTAATAGCTTGGCCAGACGCCAGCGTCTAGACTAGTGCTACGTTGGCCTACTCGTTAAGCTATTCAGCTTAAACGTTGCTGGACAGAGTATGAGGCAGTCAGGTTAGCTATCAATATATTTATAGTGCTCTAAAGGCATAATATATGAGTAGATATCTGTATCAGCATGGCCTGCGCTAGGTTTTGCTAAGGCTTCGAGTAGAAGTCTTGGCTCGAATCATATTCCCTGTTTATCTTATGTATATGTACAATGTCTATAATATATGTACACATATTTTCTTATACTCGATTCAAAGAGAACAAAAGCATTTCAGAGCTGACTGCATGCGATTTGCATTCCATGTCAGCCAGAGCACAGTGCATGGCAGCGCTGGAATTAAACCGAGTAATTGTCGCATTTGTCTCGAATTTGACTGGAAATGAGGAAAGTTAAAGGCTCGTCGCAGTAAATTGCAATGTTTGCGGATTGTCTGCGGCGCCAATGGCATTAATCAATTTCGATGGGCTCAAGGGCACGAGGCACACACACACAAATCCATCTCACTCTTGGTTGTGTGTGTGTGTGTGTAAATGCCACAAATATCCGTTTACATCTGTGTGTGCGTGTGAGTGTCTGTGTGTGTGTGTGCGCGCTATTTGTCGCCCATTGTGATAGCAATCAAATCGAATCATATCCGTTGCCTGACATTTTGTCCAACTTTTGTCCCAGCTGCTGCTGCTGTAGGTGTCTGTAATTCAATCTGAAGACAAGCAACTCGCCTCTAAATGCTGTGTGTCCTCCAAATAAACACATGATTTGATGTTGTGCAATTGGAAAGGACTCTATAGAGGAGTCTCTTTGTGTAGCTATTATCAGTCCATAAACTCGAGTATGGAAAGTACATTTTGCTGAATGTTTATTGAGTCGAGCTCTTGGGCGCTTTGCGTTTGCTTGCTGAGCACAACTGTTACGGAGCTTTAATGAGCTTAAAATGGTTGGCAACTATTGTTAATGAGCTTTAAAGCTCGATGATTAAGTAATATTCTGAGCTCGTGCTCCTTGGCGCTTTGTGTTTGCTTGCTGAGCAGAAGTGCTAAGAAGCTTTAATGAGCTTAAAAGCTCGAGCAACAAGTGCTTGCCCAGTTCAATTATTGACAACTATTGTCAATAAGCTTTAAAGCTTTATTATTTTTATTATTACTGTTAAGGAGCTTTAATGAGCTTCAAAGCTCGAGCAGCAAATGTTTTCCTACTTCATTGTTAACAACTATTGTTAATGAGCTGTAAAGCTCGATTATCAAGTAATATTCAGAGCTCTAGCAGATAGTAGTAGTAGACAGACATATAAATGTCATAATCTAGCCAATACTTCAATTTGAGCATTATACAGCCCAAGCACAGTCTGACAAAGTGAAATAACAATAATAATAAAAAACAAAATTAATCGATTTATCGAAAGTTCTTCTTATTTGTCCTGCGAACATTTATTTTCGTCACACGCTGAGCTGAAGACATTAAATAAAGGTAAGAAAACAAATTGAATGAGAGAAAATTTTATTTTGTGCTTTCACACACACACACACAGAGACGGCTGTACCTGCAGCTGTGAGATGTGTCAATCATTGCGGCTTTGACAATAAGATGCGGCTGAAGCTATTATGTGGGTGTTGCCAGTCTCTGGCGGAGCCGAGGCGTTGAGCTGAGCGTGAACTGGCTAGAGATGTTCTTATCAGAGAACAACATGCCAATTAGGCTCAGGTGGCAGCCCTTTGACTCTCGAGGTGAGTCGTGCGAGCGTGTAAATGGAATACAATTCAGTTTCATATCTATTTTAAGTTGAATGCCATAAACTGTACTTGAAATAAACCGAAGAGCAATCCCAGTTCGCCAGCGGCAACAACTGCTTAAAGGTTTACAGTTTCTTTGATGCGAACTTCATGGCAATTTGATGAGTACCTAATTAGTGCTGAGAAATTGTTGAGTCGAGTGGGCAAACGCACGAGTTATGACTGCTCTAACGATGCTGCACTTGTGGTTACCTCAACAGTAAATTAAATGTCGCCACAGACCCGAACCCGAACCCGAACCCGAAACCAAACCCAAACCCAAACAGAAAATCTCTTTAATTTCAAATTAAATATTTGCCCGAGCTCCCAGGAATTTGCTTCGCATGCGGTTAAATTTGATTTCTGAGTTGTGAAGTGCATTTTTGGCTTATGCTGCCGATGTTGACTTACAAGGAACACGTCAGAGTGAGCTTGTGGATAGTCCCGACTAGCAGATACCCGGCAATCTGCATCTATATAATATGTGCATAGCAGTTTGAGTCATACTACAAGAACTTAATAGCTGTTAAGTTGAGGCGAGATAATGATGGGAAAAGGGCTAAGCTTCTGCAGCGTTAGGTACTTAGAAATTTAATTTCAAAATTTGAAGTCTCTAGATTCTGTAGTTCACGAGATTGACTGACGGACGACCGAACTGATAGACAGACATGGCTAGATCGGCTCAACTGGTTATTCTACTCAAGATATATACTAATATAAATATATATACCTTATGAAGTCTGCCACGCTTCCCTCTGTCTGTTACGTAACCATTATACCCTGACTTCCCATTTGCGCACAGGGTATATAGAATATTTTAATTAAACATAATGGAAGACATAATCCCTGGCAGCAGGATGAGCTTACAGAATCTGTCATATGTGTGTATGTTTATGTATGTCCATAAAAAAGCTAACAGAAATAAAAAATATATTCGATAAGCATGTCGCATACTATATATACATACATATATAATATATAGATATAAATTGTGAAACTTTCGAAACTCTTTAAATACAGATTTAAGAAACTATCTTAAAAGTTGAGCTTCAAAGTGCAAATGAAATTAGTGGAAACTGCACAGATGGCGAAAATCCCAATAATCATTTGAATTCATTGTTTGCACTAGGTTCATATTTTAGTGTCTTATTGGCTCTTATCTATTTCTCTCGGACCGTGCTCCACATTGTTTTCAGCCACGCAGACACGGCGTCTCGGCGCGCTCCTCGTCCCTGGGCTGCACTGGCCATTGTGCGGAGGCCAGGCCAGAACCGATAAAGCAGACTGCGTTAAGTTTATTAACTTGTCATAGTGCCATGAGGTTTATCGGCTCATCTGGCCCGCTGGCAGCTTTACAGCCCGGCCCAGAGGGGGAGAGAGAGAGGGAATGGGAGTTGTACTTGGGAGCCACAATAGATAACAATGCTCATAAGCAAGTTTAATTAAAATTTGCTGGAGCCAGCGAGCTGGCCGTTTGGCCGGCTGACCGTAGCAATAAGTTATGTGGCTCTAGCACTCACCTGCAGCATGGGCAAGAAGAAGCAGAGGAACTGGCCGAATATCCAGTTCTGGAGCAGCATCACCATCAGCGAGACGGGCAAGACCAGGGCGCACTGCACGAAATGGCAGAAAGCCAAATTGATGATGAACGCATGCGTGACGTCTTTGTAGAGCCGATTATACATGATGTACACAATGATGGCGATGTTCAGGATTACGCCCAGCAGTGCCAGAGTGGCGTATTGGATGAGGAAGAGCCAGTAGACCGACTTGATGCTCGCCTTCAGTATGGGCCCGTTCACGCGCTCCATGTCCTCCGTGTCGTTGATGTGGCCGGCCAGCAAGTGCGCTATCACCATAAAATACTTGTCCGGCACATCCTTCCAATGGCTGGAGCTGGCCGACATCTGATAGTCCTCGTCGCCAGCCGATTGGCCGTGGGGCGTGCCCACATGATGCTCAGCGGGCGGCATGCTTACCACCTGCAATTGAATGGCAGCATCAGCAAAAGGGAGAGAGAAGAAAAAAGGCGTCTATGAATAGTTTACATGACTGGCAAGCCCACCCCGCACTGCTCCCTGGATGCGTCTGCCGCCAAGCGGAGGATGCGGCGCAGGAGGCAATTTAACAATGGTTGCGTCCTGCCGCTTAGCACCTGGCAGGCAAACTGCATTTGTTTATTGAGTGCGAAGCGGGGACAGATGGAGCACAGTTCGTTGTGTCACACCTGGCCAGGCACACCCGACCAAACAATCGACTGAATGCAGCTTAAAGGATTTGCGCGGCTGGAACAAGAGAAAATGACGTCTAAGCCCACAATTTGATGATGTCACTAAAGCAGACGGACGAGAGCGGGCAGAGCGCACGCAAGCCTTAAATCGGATTGGTGTTCAACCTTTAGGTAATATATTTATAATGATAATATTTATATAATAATTTGCATCTGAGTGAGATTTAGGGATTTTAATTTAAATGAATATGAGAATGAAATCATAAATAAATTATTGTAAATAATATGAAATTATGCCATGTATCAAGAGAGAGACAGAGAGAGAGAGAGAGAGATAGAGAGAGAGTATGATGAAAGACAGAGTATAAAGTAGATAGAGAGAGCTATACTAAGAAACGGAGAGAGAGAGAGAGAGAGAGAGAAAGCGAAACAGAGAGACACAGATTATACAGAAGAGAGAGAGAGAGAGAGAGAGAAAGCGAAACAGAGAGACACAGATTATACAGAAGAGAGAGAGAGAGAGAGAGAAAGCGAAACAGAGAGACACAGATTATACAGAAGAGAGAGAGAGAGAGAGAGAGAGAGAAAGCGAAACAGAGAGACACAGATTATACAGAAGAGAGAGAGAGAGAGAGTAAGGAAGACTGAGGTAGAGTGATGTAGAGCGGTAGAGCGGTAGAGCGGTAGAGCGGTAGAGCGGTAGAGCGGTAGAGCGGTAGAGCGGTAGAGCGGTAGAGCGCTAGAGCGGTAGAGCGGTAGAGCGGTAGAGCGGTAGAGCGGTAGAGCGGTAGAGAGGTAGAGAGATACATAGACAGAGAGGTCGAGAGATAGAGAGATAGATAGATAGATAGATAAGAGAAAGAGAGAGAGGGAAATGCGAGAAAGAGAGACAGAACAGATCGTGTAGTCAGGATTGGAGGGAAAAAGAGAAAGAGGCTTTGAAAGGTAGAGAAAGACTGAGAGAAAGGTAGAGAACAAGATTGCGAGAAGAGAGAAAGAAAAAGAGAAACAAATATTAAAATAGAGAGAGACAGACAGAGATAGAGAGAGGAAAATAGAAACAGATGAAGAAGAAAAGAGAGGGCCTGGCAGCGACCTTCTACTTTTCCTAGCTCTCCACACTTCACATATTTTCCGCTCGCAACTGTTTGCATCTTCAAGCATCATTGGACACAGGCTTAACTCACGCTGCCAGCACTCTATGAAATTATGTTGACACAGGCTTTGTTGGCTCAATCATGGAATTGTCTAATTTATGCAATCTGAGACACATGAACTCAAGAAGAAATAAAGAAATATGAGAGAGCCAAGCCTAAATGCTTCTGTTGGCTTTTCTCTTTTGTGGACAGACTGTGGCTGATTGAGTATCGGCGACAATTTTGTCGGCTGGCTTGAATGCAGCCGATGGCATTACGTGTATGAAATTTCTATTCATTCATTTGACTCATTGTTTGGCCGGCCACTGTGGCTGTTGCAAGTTACGCTCAGTTTTCCTTTGTTTGGCATTTGCAACGGAAATTGCCAAAAGCATTGCAAACGGCAATGCATGCAACATAATATGGAAATTGAAAATCTCTATGCACCACAGAACGTCTGTCTATGCATATATGTATGCATATGTATGCACATACATACATATGTGCCATATAATCTGGGCTGTCAGCTACCTAGGCTAGTCTCTCTGTCTCTGTGTCTGTCTCTATTGAACGGCTGGCAGAGCTGCACAAGTGCTGGGGCCGCGTTTAAGGATGTACAGACACATGCATGTGTCTAGACACTAGACGTGAACATGCAACATGAAAACTGTTGTAATTGGAAAGTATCGAAGCTCGCATACCCTGATCGAAGCCAGCCAGTTAAGCTAATGAGAAATATATCAAACTGATTGATAAGATTTGTAGAAAAAGGCATATGATTTAGATATGACATGTATATATATGGTCTGGCAAGTAAGAGTGGAACTGGACCTGGAACTGGAACTTGGAACTGGAACTGGAACTGGAACTGGGAACTGGGAACTGGCAATGGAAGTGGAAAGAAAACTAGAATAGGCAACTGGAACTTGCAACTGGATCTGGAACTGGAATTGGAACTGGAACTGGAACTGGAACTGGAACTGGAACTGGAACTTGGAACTGGAACTTGGAACTTGGAACTAGAACTTTAACTTGCAACTGGGAGCTGACAATGGAAGTGGAATTGAAACTAGAATAGGCAACTGGAACTTGCAACTGAATCTGGAACTGGAACTAGAGCCAAAACAACAAGTGCAGCAATTGGAACTAGCAGCTTTGGCTGGAGCAAGAACTAGAACTGGCAACTGGAACTATAACTGAACCTAAAACTAGACTCGACAGCTAGAACTGGAACTGGCTTTTAGAACTGATTACTGTAACTGGAACTAAAACTGGCATCTAGAACTGGAACAGGCAACTAAAAATGGAACTGGAACGAGAGCTGGGCATAGCACCTGGAACTGGCAACTGGAACTGGCAACTGGAACTATCAGCTGGAACTGGCTACTGGAACTGGAACTAAATCTGACAATCTGATCTAGAATTGGAACTTGCAATCAAAATAAACAAAATGGAACTGGAACTAGAGCTGAAACTAGGTGGGCATGGCCACTGGAACTGGCAACTGGAACCAGAATTGAAGCTGGGAAACTTTTAGTCTACATAACAGCTTGACAAACACTTTAATGTACAGATATATATACGGATATATATACATATAATATACCTGACTTATATATACCTGACTTAGCTTTCAATATGTGACAAGTTGCCTGATACACTTATAATACCCGCTCGAGGCGAATAAAAATAAAGCCTACAGCGACGCAAGAATTTCAATCTAGATGGCTAGACAAGAACAACAACT
The DNA here is from genome assembly GCA_035047485.1 of Drosophila peninsularis. NCBI lineage: Eukaryota > Metazoa > Arthropoda > Insecta > Diptera > Drosophilidae > Drosophila > Drosophila peninsularis. The sequence goes on from JAWNPN010000028.1 coordinate 3,971,042, forward strand.
GGTTTAACACAGCACACGCAGCGGCTGTCACGTATGTGTGTTGCTGTGTGTGTGTGTGTGTGTGTGTGTGTATTGGCCAAATAGCCACAGCAGTAACCGCAGGCAAACAACACCAGCAACAACAGCAGTTGCCTCCACAGCCCAGCCAGCCCATCCAGCCCAGCCCCTCTCCCCCTCTCGCTGTTCCCTTCGACATTTGCCAGTTGTCGGTGTTTTCCTATTTTGCAAGCTTCCGCTTTTTCCGCCAGCTTTTCTCTTGTTTTTCCTCAATGGCTTTTGTCTTATTTCTCTTTCGCTACATTTTTTTTATTTTCCTTTTTAAGCAGCAACTTCCGTTCAATTTATTGTGCCTAATTTTTCTTCACTTTCGAAAAATATTTGTTTGCGAGCGAGGCTGCTGTCTGGGCCCTTTAACGGGTGCCGCGGGCCTGCCAAAGCCAATTACTTTCCATTCAATTCAATTTTCATTTCCAATTTGCATTATGACAACAATGAATGATATCAAATGGACTGAGCCATGCCACATCGTTCCGCAGCACCCTGTACGGCATGGCCATTTCAGCTGTCAAACATTCGACTAAGTTGAAGCTACAAATTGACAGAATAAGCTTCAATAATACAAGCCCAACACAGCAGCTGATTTTCATATAAATTAAAGCAACGAACTTGCGTCATTCAACTTAGTTTTCAAGTGGCTCAAGAGCTTAGCAAGTTTGGCCCAGGCTAAGCTTTAATTCCATATTCAGATCTGCTTATTTCACGTAAATCTCTAATAAAGGAATTTCTAATAATTTTCAAATTAAATTACAATAATTCCGCCATTATATCATATATTATATCATAATATTGCAATAAAATAAAATTTGATTGTGTTCCAGCTGGAGCACCCTATACCCAGTGCAGGACGCAGCGCTGGGACTGCAGCGGCCGCTCGGTTTGATGACCCATGCACTGGCAACTGTTGGCGCGCTTAATTTTATTTGAACATGCCCGCAATGCCCCTTGGCCCCCGCCCCCGCCCCTGCCCCTGCCCCTGCCGCCGCAGCCGCTGCCACACTGCGCTTAGCCGGTGCGGCACGCCAGGCAAACAGGCATCAAACATTAGTAGTTTTTTGCCCTCTGTTTGGTGCCTGGTGGAGCTTATCTGTGCCACGTTTGGGGGCACACACACACACAGCCATTGCACATCGCACATGTGCCCCAGCAGAGATGGGCCAACTCTGTCTCAGGGCCTGTCCAGGCGAGGCCTGGCCACGTCTGGTGCACCCTGTGCAGCGCTGGCTGTTGGGTTTATTATACCCTTCAATGATTTATGCCCCACTGACAGGGCGCATTAGGGGCACAGGGTGTTCCCCAGTGGGCTGGGCACCGTGCTGTGTGCAGCTATCGCCCCAGTTTCGCTTCAGCTCTTTCAGTTTGCTCATCTGCATTTGCAACGGGCCATGAAACGAGCTGAATAGCTTATAATTTCCCTCACTTGTTGAGCACTGCACACACACCCACCCACCCACCCACACACAAATTAACCCAATTGCTGTCAATTTGGATAGTTTGCTGTAAAAGTTCCCCCAACACTCTATGCGCAGCTGAGACATTTATAATTTTATTAACTAATTTGCGCAACTTATGTGATCTGCCACACTTGCCAAAATATGAGAGAGAGAGAGAGAGAGAGAGAGAGAGAGAGAGAGTACTCTCTCAAATGTTGATAGACACGATGCGGCCTGCGGCTGCGACGCCTCTGGCAAAACTCGCAGCTCAAGTTTGTGGCTGCGCCGTGACAGCCGGCCGGAGTTATGAAAATTTAAGCTATTTTAACTGAAATTCCAAATGATTTTTCAGTTCACAACAAGTTCTGAGTTGCTAAGAAAGCGAGCGAAAAACAAAAATGAAATTATACAAAGCCCACAGTTGCTGAGCGAGTTCCAAAAAACTTTCCAGCTAAGCGGCTTATGAACTTCTTTTCATACTTTGCAGCGACAGAGTTAAGCAGCGCTGGCACTGGCAAATGTTAAAGTCGCGAATGACACTGCAAACTGAGCTGAGTGCACTCTGTGACAGCTGCATATCGAAGGCCTATTTACCTTTAATTACACTTCAGCATTTTTGATGTATAAAATAAAAAAAAATAAAATAAATTTGCATTTTAATTTAAAATTTTTAAATTCGCACACGCAGAAGAAGCAGAGATGAGTGTGAGCTGGCCAGAATGCGAAATCCATTAGCCGGCGGCAAATCAGGCCACAGCCACTTCATAATGCAGACAGACGTGGTTTTTCGACTCGCTATCTATCTCTTTTCAGATTTGTGGCGGTGCATCAATCACAGGCACTTAGCCTGGCCAAAGGGCGGGCAATGCGCTGCGCCATTTAGTTGGCCATTAGCTCAGATGGCGACTATGCACTGTTGCCATCAAAACAATTTGCCAGGCCACCCCCGTCCGCCCCCCTCACTCGCCGTCTGTGTGTGGCATGTGCCATTGCCGCTGTTTTTGGCTGACTTTCATAGCCAACAAGAAGTCAAGTAATTAATACTGATTTCTACAACAGCTCACTGATGCGGAACATCGCACACTAGACGAAGGTGCTACTAACGACAACGACAACAGCAACATGCCATGTGACAACAACAGCAACAACTTTGTGCGTCTCAAGGCTAGACCCATCCGAAGTTCGCGCAATCTCTCACCTGTAGCACAGGTTATTTGCTCGCTTAGCTTACTCATCGCCTATTTAATTGTTTAACACCAATTTTATTTGGCTGCCAAACTTTGCTAATTAAGCAGCTGCAGTCGCCGGCAGCCGGCAGCTTTACAGCGTCGCACACTTAATCGAACCGCAACAATTCTATTCCCGCGTGGCCCAGCACAACGAGAAATTAATGAACGAACGTCTCAAGGCTTAAAAAAAAAAAAAAAGAAAGAAAGAAAAACAAGGCAAACAAAGTTCTGCATAATTTTGTCAATTTCAACTCAATTACCATTTCTCTCGCGCTCTCTCTCTCCCTCTCCCACTCTCTCCCTCTCTCACATTAAGTCTGTCTAAGCTGTTGACCCAGACAGCGCCTCAAAGAGACCAATCAGCCAGCCTAATGTGGGGACAAATTATAATTTGCTGAATGAGTTCAATAATCAGCAATAATAAGTGATTTTTGAGCACGCCCATTGACTCGCTTTGCCCATTATCGCTGCCAATGAAACGCTTTAAGCCTTTAATTGATATAAATTAAGTAATTAAATTGGCTTGCACTCGTGTATAACAGTAAACATATATGTAGGCTTTAGGCAATTCCCATTGTCGAGCATCGCATTGTTGTTAGATTTCAAAAATCCAGTTTATCAATTTGCATTTTAATTAAATTGTGTAAATTTCTGTGTATTTGTGCGGGGATTTTGTTGCCCTTGGCGAGCGAATTGAAGCGCGGGTGGGCTAAGCACATGGCAACTGAGTTAAGCCCTCTTTGGGCTTAGCATCACTAAACAGAGTCATAATTATAATTGCTCAAGCGTGAGGGGCTCTATCATATGTTAGGATGGAAAGGATTGCGACGAAGGCAGGCACATCATATCGATAGGATCGATAGGATCATCATATCAGCTCTATCATCAGGCAGCTCTATCATATGTTAGGATGGAAAGGATTGCGACGAAGGCAGGCACATCATATCGATAGGATCATCATATCAGCTCTATCATCAGGCAGCTCTATCATATGTTAGGATGGAAAGGATTGCGAAGAAGGCAGGCACATCATATCGATAGGATCATCATATCAGCTCTATCATCAGGCAGCTCTATCATATGTTAGGATGGAAAGGATTGCGACGAAGGCAGGCATATCATATGTTAGGATCGATAGGATCTTCAGATCAACTCTATCATCAGGCAGCTCTATCATATGTTAGGATGGAAAGGATTGCGTCGAAGGCAGGCACATTATATCGATAGGATCTTCATATCAGCTCTATCATCAGGCAGCTCTATCATATGTTAGGATGGAAAGGATTGCGACGAAGGCAGGCATATCATATGTTAGGATCGATAGGATCTTCAGATCAACTCTATCATCAGGCAGCTCTATCATATGTTAGGATGGAAAGGATTGCGACGAAGGCAGGCACATCATATCGATAGGATCATCATATCAGCTCTATCATCAGGCAGCTCTATCATATGTTAGGATGGAAAGGATTGCGTCGAAGGCAGGCACATTATATCGATAGGATCTTCATATCAGCTCTATCATCAGGCAGCTCTATCATATGTTAGGATGGAAAGGATTGCGACGAAGGCAGGCATATAATATGTTAGGATCGATAGGATCTTCAGATCAACTCTATCATCAGGCAGCTCTATCATATGTTAGGATGGAAAGGATTGCGTCGAAGGCAGGCACATTATATCGATAGGATCTTCATATCAGCTCTATCATCAGGCAGCTCTATCATATGTTAGGATGGAAAGGATTGCGACGAAGGCAGGCATATCATATGTTAGGATCGATAGGATCTTCAGATCAACTCTATCATCAGGCAGCTCTATCATATGTTAGGATGGAAAGGATTGCGACGAAGGCAGGCACATCATATCGATAGGATCATCATATCAGCTCTATCATCAGGCAGCTCTATCATCAGGCAGCTCTATCATATGTTAGGATGGAAAGGATTGCGTCGAAGGCAGGCACATTATATCGATAGGATCTTCATATCAGCTCTATCATCAGGCAGCTCTATCATATGTTAGGATGGAAAGGATTGCGACGAAGGCAGGCATATCATATGTTAGGATCGATAGGATCTTCATATCAGCTCTATCATCAGGCAGCTTTATCATATGTTAGGATGGAAAGGATTGCGAAGAAGGCAGGCATATCATATGTTAGGATCGATAGGATCTTCATATCAGCTCTATCATCAGGCAGCTCTATCATATGTTAGGATGGAAAGGATTACTAGAACGTAGATATACCTTGAGATCAGATCAGATTGAGTGATGAACACTTCATTATGCTCAAACCATGGAATAGAAGTCATTGTGTAAGAGTTCTATATGAAAGGCTGCGCTCTTTGGAGTGGCAGGGAGCTGAGCACAACATGTTGGGCCTCAATCAGCTGGTTCTTCGAGCAGGTATGAGTATGCCCCCATATGATCAACATGGTTTGCTGCACAGCTCTCACTCTCACCCACTCTCCACAACACAATATATACCTATCTATAGAGTATAGTAAATAATAATAATAAAATATCATAATAGCTCTATATATACACAGACATATCGCTAGCTCTTGACAGAGCTCGCTCAGCATAGACTGCTTCTCCGGCGCATTTGCTACTGCTCTCGCACTCAGTGCACATTAAACTGCTCAATCGACCCTCGCATATTTGCGCACCTGGCGTCGCACCAAATATTATGCTTTATGCGAACGATATGCAATTCGCAATGATAATGGAGAGTTTTCTTTGCTGTTTGTTTGCCGCTGCGTGAAACTCAATTAATTGCATACATTGCCGGGCTTAATGGGCGTGTGTGCAACTGTCCGTCCGTCCGTCCGTCCGTCCATCCGTCCGCTTGAACACTGCAAAGTATGCAAAATAAAACAGAAATGCGCCAGCAACAGGCAACAACAGAGGCGAACTGACGCGAATTAATTGTTCTTCAACACGCAAAAGCAGCGCTGCCCCAGCTGCCAGCTGTCATATCGAATGGATGGCAACATATTTAATTAGCAAACAAATGATTTTCAAAAGCAGCCTCCCCCCGCCCCCTGGCCAGCTTAACCCATCGGCAAACAACAGCTGAGCCATAAAATTAACAGAGCAACCAAATTATTCGGCCATAAAATTGTCATGAAATATGCGCGTCAAGGCCTATTAGGCTCTGTCGCTTTTTGTCAAGGTAATTTTCTGCGCTGTCTATTCACACACACACACACACGCACGCACACAAACATACGGGTTGACAATTGTTTAAATGAAAATCGCATCTAAAGCAACTGCCTTCAAGTTTTGCCGGCCATAAATTAGCGCACAGTAAAAGCCATTGAGACGAAAGGCAATTTCGAAAAGTTTTTATCAGCTGCTTTAATGGCAGGGCGGCGGCCCACCTACATAGCATAGGCTGCGCCACCGCTGCCGCCTGCATTGACTGATTATGGCAGGCAAATGAGCGAGTCAAGTGGCAAGCCAGAGAGGCGAAGCAACTCGAAAACAGCGCAAAAGACATTGAAATTGATAAGCCGCACACAGACACAGACACACACACACACACACACACATACACTCACAAACAAACACTTAGTCCATAGCAGCAGCAGCACACGCACTTAATGTGATTTGTGCGTGTATTTGTGCATTTTATGTTTATTGTTTTCGCTACACACACACACACACACACACACACACACGCGTAGCATACTTAACAGCGCTGCGAGCTGCTCTGCTGCGACACCTTTGACATCGCCCTGAAACTTATCCAAGCAATGCCATAAAGCATGCAGCATTCGATTCATTCATCCAAGAGTCGGCCAGAAAATGCCATCAAATTTATTGTTATAGGTAAGCTAGTGTCACAAAGCCATAAATAAGATAGATTTGGCATTAGCTCAGCGCCCGGGCAGCCCATCTAGTTGGCTTTTACACTAATGTAAACGTTTCGTGCTGGCGTCTGAGTAGCTTTTTGGCTTAGAGTACGTTTCAATAGGGTCGTATTAAAATCATTTCAGAGAGTTCCAAATTGTATAAAACAAAAATTCCACATTGCAATCTTTTCGACCACACAACTTTCGGAAACAATACAAAACATAAATAACCCGAACACGGGATATCATTCTCTTTATATACATATAGCCATACACAATGGATGCTGAGGAGGAAGCTCTGCGAAATGAGAGACGTCTCACTGCCTTATTAACAATTCATCGACAACTAACGGATTTGATGGAATTTGTGAATCGCCTCGGCGTCTCGCTGGAATCGCTTTCGATAAGCACTGTCCGCTATATAAGGGAACAAAACTTGCAATCCAGCCAACAGCCCGCTGAGACGACAGAGGCAACTGGGTCCCAGACTAAGGGCGTGGGCGAAAGCGATGCTGAAAAATGGGCCAAACGGAGTTGAGGCTAATAAATTGTGATGTGATGTGATCAAATTGACATTGAGACGAATTATAGAATTATTCGACAATACATGTGGCATATTCTTCATAATCATGCATTTCGTGTCTACTTAATGATCCATTGAAGAAGAGGAACTGAGCAACTATGAGAAAGTGAGATACAAGAGAGGTTAACTATATATATATATACGATTACATATTATGCATCGATTAGCTATCGATATCATATATAACCTTATGGACTTAGCTAACAAATCTTATATACTTGCACATATAGTTATCGAAACATAGTGTTAGTTATCGGTATCGATTACTTTTTAAGGTATTAGCTGAGCTGAGATTACAACTCATATTGACTACAACTGTAACAATTCGATAACCTAAGTTCGATAACAGCATATCGATAACTGCAGATCGATAACTGCTTTAATCGATAACTTAGCGACTTTATGATCTTTGCCTAATCTTCAATCTTCAGTCTGCTTCGCAGTTAAGCATTCTCCACTCCATAGCAAAAGGCATCCAGTCTTCGGCTTTTCCATTCGTGCATTTCCTTTTTACCTTTTTACTGTGCTCTGGCCTTTCTCTGGCTTATGACCATAAAAAATATTTGCGCGCACTTTGTCTATCCATTTTATATGGATATGCATGTGTGCGTGTGTGTACGTGCCGCTGTTTATGTTTTACCAATTGACTTTTAAGGGCTTGAGACTTTAATTTCAGTTAACAGCGACAACCACACAGAGGAAATTTTATGACATTGGCTGCCTTCAGCGGGCTTTTCGTTTGAACTTGAAGCCACAAGATTTCCAGTTGTTGCCACTGCTAATCCATCTCCGTCTCTCTCTCTGTGCCTGGCCCTCGAGCACTTTATGAGCATTTAATTTTGAGCCTTGAAAATCGGTATCAACTTTCACTGTTTGCCTTTCAGCCATGCAATGCAGAAGACATTTTCAGCTTGACTTCAATTTGGGGATATCTAAGGGCTGCGACTGCACTTGTGCAGACCTCCAGGCCTCTTCTACTAACTCAATTTTATGCTTCTTTTCTTGGATGGTCTAATCATGCTTCTCATAACCCGCAAAATGTGTATATACTATAGAATTTTTTTATCTCCATGTCCATCTCCATCTCCGTCTTCATGTCCATCTCCATCTCCATCTCTTCAAGCCAAAGTAGACTTTCACTCACAAACTTTCTTTTGCTCTGGCTTGGAGCACGTTGATGCCATAGGAACCACCTCTCTCCTCACAAGTTCTTATATTAAATACTTTTTTTATTTTTGTACGTTTGTCAAACTTTATCGACATCCCCTTGCTCTATAGTTTGGCTGCATCAGCAGGAGTGTAAAGGTTATGCCAGACGCTGTCCGTCCCGGCTGCCGTCTAATAAAGTTTTTCCGCCTCTGACCTTGGTTAAAGTGTTTGAATTTTCATGTCACGCTCGAGCAATTCATTTAAATTTATAACTAGAACAGTTTGCCAGTCATTGGCTCTATATTTACAGTTTGGCGGGCAGTGTTTGGCAATCGAAAAGTTATTTCGCCACATCTGTTGGTCGATCCTGAGCTGAGCGATGAAGGAGCTCAACACGCGCTGCCCCCCGAAGCACGTTCGCCTGCAATTAAGCCTTGCTGTTGCATAAGAATGTCTGCTTCCTCTGTATAGTAAATTCGCATTTCTTAATGCCATAGTGGATGGGGCTATCTGTGTCCATATGTGAGCGAGTCTCCGGTATAATGGCCAGTCGCTGGGGCAGGGGCAACCAATTACGGATATAGTTCGGTTCGCTTGTTCATAGATAAGCTTTGCCCTAATTGCGCAATTAATTCATTTGAGCGTATGCAAACCGCAAAAAAGGAAAAATAACAGAAGGCAGCTAGGTGTGTGCCACGCCGCCTGGGTATATGCAAATTGGTGTGGGCACGGTTCGTGGGGGGGCTGGGCCGGTGGGTGGGTGGGTGTAAAGGTGCATGGAGTCAAGCTAATTATTTTAATAGTGCCAATCAAGCCAATTTACACACTGAGCAACAGAGCTGCCCTCGCAATTGTCGTCGGTGTCAGCGCAACAGTTGCCCCGTGCACCCGATCCAGCTGTGCGGAGGCCCCGCCTTTTGCCCAAATAGGGAGCGTGGCTATAATTGCATACTTTTCTGCATAAGTAGACAGACAAACGTAGCTCTCCCCGCACTCGCCCCCACTCTGTTATCTCTGCTCTGCGGAGCATTTATGGCACTCAAAGTAATTACACTGGCGCTCGCATTCATTCTCATTCTCATTCTCATTCTCATACTTATACTTATACTTATTCGCACTCCCAATCCCATTCCCATTCGCATTACTATTCCCATTTCCATGTCCTTTATGTGCTTAAACTCATTCTTATTCCCATTCCCTTACCCAGTCCCTTACCCAGTCCCTTACCCAGTCCCGCTGTCATTCTTATGGCTGGGCTGTTGCCAGTGCTTAACGCCAAACCCTGAGCGGAAATTGATTTTGCCAGCCGATGGCTGATCAACTGCTTCGCAACATTCACAGCCGTTTAGGCATTGATTTTTCCTATACTCTCACATAATCACAAAGCGCTTGTCTACGATAATTTTCCATTAAAGGAAATTCGATTTTTACTATGAAAACTTCTTTAAGAAAAACTAGACAGGAACTGACTTAAGGTAGAGTATATCGGCTATGATTATCGATTATATATTATGGATAGTAGCGATAGTTCTTGAAATATCTATGGATGATCACCGAATTTCGATTTTTACTATGAAAACTTCTTTAAGAAAAACCAAACATAAACTGAGTATATCGACAATCATAATCGATTATATAATCTATAATCGATAATCATAGTCGATCCATAATGGATAGTAGCGATAGTTCTTAAGATATCAATCGATCATCACAGTCATGGCTTCAATCTTAGTTTTGGAACGATAGATAAGTTAAGTGGCCAAGACCATTCGATAGTTGCAAGTGCCGTTAATAATTATCGATTATCAATCATCGATACCACTGAACTTCAGATACCTATCACAGTTGAGCTTCCATGTCATCTTCTTAACTAAGAGATCTTAAGGGCAACAGATAAGATCAACATTTACCCTTTGGTAAGCGCATTGGCTAGCTGCCTTTACTCCGTTAACTCTTCGTTTAATTTGATTTTGCTGCTTTGCTTTGCAGCGCTGCTTCTTTATTGAGTAACAAGAAAACTATAAAAGCGCAAAGGCAGCGACTGAAGCGGGTGGCCCAGTGGGCCGGCGCCTCTACAAATTGACAAGTTTCAACTCGAGTATGCAGTCAAAGAGCACTGGCGTTGGCATCGGCCTGCGCCTGTGTTTGCCGCCGTCTAAGTGTATCTATGGCCATGTCTATGTCTCTGCCTCTGTCTCCGTGTCCCTGTGTCTATGGCTGTGTCTGTGCGACCGTTGAGCCCAATGCTGCAACGCCTTGCCTGCACGCCCACTGCTGCAGTGGCACATGGCAGCGCCGCTCGTTTGCCTGCTTTCTCTATAGCTTCAGCTGCAAGTTTGCTCGACTGGGCCGAGCCGCCCGTCTTCGGTCATTGACTTGCCTGGCGCGCTGCGATTTTCAACAAATCAGCAACACCCTGGCTCTGTCCCCGTTCCAGCCCCTTCTGGGGGCTCCCGCCCACGCCGCAAGCAATTGTCAATAGCAACAAAAATTCAAAGCGACATGAATTTTATACGAAATTGTCGAAAGCTGACTGTCGAGCAGCCTTCTGAAGAAATGATACCGAACACTCAGCATTGATTTTGGTCAATGGCCTGTGGCCAGGACTGGTTGCGCGCCTGGTCTCCGGCGTAAGTGCAGCTGCTTTATATCTATTTGCTGCAAGATAAAGACATGACCATAATCAAATCGCACAGGCCAGACCCCCAAATCCATACAGCTAAAAAGTAACGAAGTGTTTAACGGTGCGTATGATTATTTGCGGCGCTGGACGCAAGTGCCACTAAATGGGGTCGGCCGTCTACGACTGGCTGGGACCCGAAAGAAAACTTGACTAATTGCAAATTTGCGCTGAAATTGAAATTGAAATGCCGGCAATCTCATGGGGCGGTGCCTACCACTAATTGCCGACCCGTCTCCAGAGACGTGCCGTATTGATTTTTGGTGCGCCACGGACTCCAATCTAAGCCAAATGTCAGCCCACATGCTCGCCAATTCATTTGCATAGGTCTGCTCTTGTTATCGCTCAAATTTTGATTCCCAAATCTATGACAGCTGTAAGCTGCTTTTTGTTGTATTGGGAATTCGCCAGCTGGGCAACCAGTCGAATCAGCTTGAACAATGCGAATGGACCAAGTTTGTGCCCGGCTGGAATACAGAAGTAGCAATGACTGCTAAACTCACTGTAATCGACTGAATTATTAAACGAGCCAACTGCATGGGTCAACCACAAAAACCATTCAAGAAATCTAATAAGAATTGTGTGAGTACAAATAACTGCAAAACTTACACAATCTGCACGCTGTTAACATAAACGCTGAGAAACATTTTGAGCGAAGCAAACATTGGAAACTTGTCTAACTGGAACATAATGTGAGAGCTTCTATTAATAATTCATATACTGTGGGAGAGTTTTCTGTATAACATATGAAAGTCAGCATATGTTGAGTGCCATACATGATAGTCAACATATGTTAAGTATGTAACATGCTGTACAATACATTAACATAAGTTCAGTTAGTAACATTCTGTACAACACATGATAGTTAACATATGTTAATGTATTGTGCAGAATGTTGAGTGGCATACATGATAGTCAACATATGTTAAGTATGTAACATGCTGTACAATACATTAACATAAGTTCAGTTAGTAACATTCTGTACAACACATGATAGTTAACATATGTTAATGTATTGTGCAGAATGTTGAGTGGCATACATGATAGTCAACATATGTTAAGTAAGTAACATTATGTTCTGTTAGTAACATTCTGTACAACACATGATAGCTAACGTTTGCATACATGATAGTCAACATATGTTAAGTAAGTGACATTCTGTACAATGCATTAACATATGTTAAGTATGTAACTCTCTGTACAATACATGATAGTTAACATATGTTAATGTATTGTGCAGAATATTGAGTGGCATACATGATAGTCAACATATGTTAAGTAACATTCTGTACAATACATTAACATATGTTAAGCAAGTAACACTCTGTACAACACATGATAGTTAACATATGTTAATGTATTGTGCAGAATGTTGAGTGGCATACATGATAGTCAACATATGTTAAGTAAGTAACATTCTGTTCAGTTAGTAACATTCTGTACAACATATGTTAAGTAACATTCTGTACAATTCATTAACATATGCTAAGTAAGTAACACTCTGTACAATACATGATAGTTAACATATGTTAAGTAACATTCTGTACAATATGTCCAATATCTACTTTCAGCCCTTGACAACACATCCCAGTTAAAGGCATTTCGAAATACATTATGTCATTTGTGAATGTCAAACAACAGAACCGTAAAGTTTCTGATTAACAATGGTGGAGAAGAAATTTTGAAACTTTTGTAGAAGTTTGACTAAAGGGTATTTGATCGCTGTCATGCCGTCTTTCGTGCACTGTCTGTTCTGAGTGACAATCTGACTGAGCGCTTGCCAGAGTGAGTGATTCAGAGCCGAGTTTAGTGACTGTGCGCTTGGCTTTTGACCTGGGTGCTAAGTTACCTTGACTTGGTTTCCAGCTCGCAGCGCTGTTCGCAGCTTGTTTTCAATGCGCTGACGCTCCAATATCCTTGAACTTAGCGGGGCTACAGCGGGCGGGCCGACTGGCGGGCTAGAGATGCCAGCGACTCAGACATTTATGTACGCAAACGGTGCGAATACTTTTTTGTATAGGCTGCTGGTTTGTTTACGCTTTTGTGTTTTGGGCCGTAAAACGATGAATGTCGAACACATTTGCATTTTTGGGGTCAGGCGGTAACAATAACAAAAGCTGCGAGTGCGCATTTTTTTTTTCTGTTATGGGTTAAGCGGGACAGGGGCGAAGGTAGGAGGATAGCTTTCTGCAATCTCATTTAAATTTTATCTGCCGCGCTCGTGTATTAGGGCCAGGTATATAAGTCACCAATTTGTCAGATTAAAAAGAGACGCGACATAATAAATGCGCCGAATTAATTGCCAGGCAAAGGCAAAAGTGAAGATGTTGCCTAATAAATTGCTATTAAAAATGAAGTGCGCCCGTTTCAAGTCTAAAGCAGAGTGCGAAGTGCGTCGCCAAATTAACGATGGCAACGATGGCAACAGCGACAGCGACACTGTCTATGATAAAAATATACAAAAAAAGAACACAGAGGTGACAGGGTTCTAATTTTGTTCATATATTCATTTTAAAGCCCCGCAGCAGACGCTGCGTATGCGTTATGCGCAAATTACATAATCATTGACACCGACACATGACGGGCTGACAGCGAGCAGCCAGCGTCTTGGGCACCTAGAAATGATGACTCTAGAACATGTATAAGAACAAGACTCAGATACCACCGAGTGGACCTGGATATGGAGCAACATATCTATGATAATAATACCCCATAGCTCCACCTCCGCTTCTCAGCTCTGTACTAAGTGTTTGTTAAAAATTATATTTAAATAATTTCAGTTTAGATTAAGTTGCCTTAAAGGTAGCACAAAATGTATCTGCACGTTGTGCATCTAATATAAATGTTAAGTAAATAAATAAAATAGGCTTAGGTCCGCTTCAATGCAAAAAGTATATCAAGTGGCAAATTCCTGTCTAAGCCGATTTAGCTCGACAATTTTACAATTTTAAAGCAGATCAATGCTCTAGAGTTAAATTTAACAGCAACTGAATCGAATGTAAATATTTTGTGCATTGCTCTAAATATACAAAATTTAATATAATTTTTATTTACTACAAGAAAAATAGAAAAAAAAATTTTTTTTTTTAATATATATATATATATTTGAAAAAAACAAATATACATATAGATATATTTTTAAAATACTTTTAAAAAATTTGAAGCATTTTTAAAATATTGAAATTATTTTAGATAAAATATAAAACTTGTGTTATATACTAAAAATTTGGAATTATTTCAAAAATATTTAATTGACAAATCTACAAAAAAAATTAATAATGATAAATTATTTTTTAAAAATATTTTAAGTATATTAGAAATTAAAAAAAATATATATATTTCATTTATTTTAAGTTAAAATAAAAATTTGATTGTTTTTTTAGTTTAAGTACTGTAGTACTTAGTACTTAGTACTAGTACTTAACGGTAATTTAATGTTATTGCATTAAATTTCGAGCAGCTTCAAAATGTACTTCGAATTCACCAAAATTTGCGGCAACTAATGTGAGTCTCGTAATCAGAAAAGGCAATCAAGAGCCTGGCTTTTTCCGAGAAGAGCAGGGTTCAGGCTTAATGAAAACACACGCACACACATACATATATACACATGTGACTGTGTCAAATAGACGAGTGTATGTGGCCCTTTAACCATTCATTTAAATTTCAGTTCAGTACTCTCGTCTGACACTCGCCAACAAAGTGAGCTGCGTGAGGTTTCATTTAGTTCGCTGGCCGTACCTGAGAGTTTTCTACGAAATTCGCTTTTGATGCGTTTGAAGTGCTCAAGTAGGCGGCCGAAAATGAAATATTGAGCAGCAAGAGCAGCTGTAGGGCTGCCGGAGCAGCCAAATTGGACAACCCTTCTGACGCGTCATGCCCAGACCCAGAACCAGTCCCAGACCCAGACCCAGACCCAGACCCAGACCCAGAGCCAGAGCCAGACCCAGCCCCCACCCAGTGTCCCATTGACATTCCCCATTCTAAACCCATTTCCTCAGCCCATCTTAGGCGTGCGTCGACTATTGATGAAGTTAAAGCCGCTGCTGTCGCACAATTGAAAACAGGCAGCGCGTGCGACCATCTCGATGGCTTCCCGCGCGAGCGGGGACTTGCGGTTGAAATTTACACCTGCGCAACATGGCCCCAAATGGAGGCGTTATAGTCACGCCCAGCTGGGTGTGCGCGAAACAAACAGTTTGGAAGTGATAAAAGCAGCTATGGGCGATAGGAAGCGCAGCTTGTGCGCCTTGTCGCTGTTGGCCAAATGTCTTCAAAAAGGCATTCAACGGCATTTCGCTAAAAGAGAATCGATTCCTGCACGCTTTGAGCCCGGCTAAGTGGCCATATACTGAAATGTCGGCTATATCTTTTCCCCCTGCCTGTTAATTGAAAGAGTAGTGAAAGAGCTTTCCCTTTCAATTATGAAAAGGCATTTGCGTTTTTGGGAACAGCTGCAGCTCGGATTCAATATGCGTTGACTTTGTGTCGCGGCTTCGGCATCAGTTTTAAGCCCATCAAATGGCTGGCTGCCATCATTTTTTAATGCCGCAACGCTGTTATTCATTAAGTTTAATGAGTTCATTTGAATTAGAATGTTGGCCAAGCGAGGAGAGGGGCCGCGACGAGAATGAGAAAGGGAGCTAAAGCGACGCACGAAGTAAAAGCGAACGATTTGCGGACGCCAAAATTTTAAAAGGCTTGAAATTGAAGCAAGGCTACAGGCTAATTGCCAGCCACCCAGCCCAGCCCAGCGCCAAAGGGGGGCGGCAGAGCCTAAGATGCTAAATGAAACTGGGATGGCATTTCGCTGAGCAACAGCGAGAGCTGGGCGAGCTGTCGTAGCTGCCATGCGACTAATTCAATTAGCGTAGCTAATTTTGGCTCTATTAGCTGACAAGCTGCCGTTCGCCATTCGCCGTTCGATGTGCGATACTTTTTGTCGCTCACTGTTTGCAAATGGCAGCACTCAACACTTCCACGCGCCAGTCGGCGCACCAATCTAATAAGCCAACTGATGATTAACATCAGAGAGTCCTTTCAGCAACATCAAATGTCCTCGAACTGTCCTGACAAATGGCCGCCAGAGTGCCTTCAATTGCTGGCATTTATATATTTACTGCATCTAAAACAAGTCGAGTAATATTCTAGGAATAGTAGGAATAAACCTAATTAAGAAAATAAACTGAATTATGCTTGGATGGACTCTATTTATTATGTATTATAAAAATGGGTAAGATTTTATTGTTATTTCATTTAAATGCTGAAAACTTAGTATAAATGTTGCCTCCAGCATGCGTGACATATGCCTGATCAGAGCAATGAGCTGAGCTGAGCTGAGCTAGCCATGCCCTGCTGCCTGAGTGTGTGGGCCTCTCCCTATGCTTATGAGCGCACTCATCTCGTGAACTATTGAGTGCATCGTCTTGAAATTGCAAATCTTCATATTTATCTTTCTTTTCAATTGCTCAACCCAATGCTTTCGTCATTATTAGTCAAACTAATTCATTTGACTTCAGTGCCACACACCTTTCTCTATTTAGCCCCAATTAAAAAGCAATTTGCATAGAAGAACTTACGCAATTGCCAGAGGCCACAGGCCACACAAGCGGATGTCGTTATTACGCACTGAAAATTGCATTAAGTAGGAAAGTGCATCCAGAACAAAAGTTATTCAATAATTAATTTTCCATAGTAATGCCCATAATGCAGCCACATGAGCAGGGCAGAGCAGAGAGTGCTTATGTGTGTGTGTGTGTGTGTGTTATTAGGTAACCATGCGTACAGGAAGCCTTTCATAAAGTTTTAAGCATTGTCAATCAGTTTTATGCAGTGTTAGTCGAGTACACCCAATCAACACTATTACTCATATTTTCCGCCACAAACGCATTAAAAAAATACTCAAAAAGTCTCCCTTTAGTTACTCACAGTTAATATTAATTTATGTATTGTGTGCTCGCATCTAGAGAACACACTAAAAAGTTTATTTATGGAAAATAGCATTGGTAAATCATTCGCAATGCGTGTAATAATAATTATAATGAATAATAAATTAAGGAAAAAAGCAAATATTGCATTTTTTGCAGGCTCTCAATTTACATATTCAATTCCGAATTGTTTTCAAAGTGTTTTTTATGGGCATGGGCAACTTTATTACAACATTTTTAATTGACAGGCCAGCAACAGGCATTTAAATTGCAGCAGCGGCTGGGGTGGCAACAGCAAACAGGATCAAAAATAATTTACACACGCACAGCAAAAACTTCCACAGGCTAAACTTTTTACTCAGTTTGTTTTTTGTGAATGTAAACACATGTATGCATACCCTAACCGGTGGGGCCTGAGGCCTATCACGAGCTGTCTGGCACACTATATATATATATATATATATATATATATATAAATATATATACATATATATGAATGATTTATTATGCATTGATAAACTATATAAAACCGAAATCAGACTAGACAATTGATTATATTGACAAGCATATCTACGCGCAGTTACAAATTCCAATTCGTTTCGTTTATGGCTCTGGAGATCCCGATGGGCAGCGACAGTGTTGCAAAGCGCCGAACTTAGCTGAAGTCAAGCTCAAGGTATCACAATTTTCTTTTGCAATTTACTATAATTCCGCAGGGTATTCACAGTTTCATTTGGCCAATTATTTTCAGACACTTTTTTTTCATTAAGCAAATTTCATACGGTAGACGTGGGCACACATATGAGAGAGTTTTTATGGCGCGTGCTCCGCCGGCAACGGAAGCAGGCAGTGTAGTGTGGGCGGACGGCGAGGGGGGCGTGTGGTGAAGGCTTTTAGGTATGGAACTACCTTGATGTCTAGGCAATCGTAATAGTCATGCATATGCAGGCAACGGCACGAATGCCCGCTGTCTCCCATGACGTATTTGAATAGGGACTGTGCGGGGGCGTGGGCGCGTACAGCTAGGGGCGGGGGTTAAATGGTTCAACCACGTGCTGCACCGAATCGATTAAATTTCCTTAATGTCAAACCATAAATTTTCAGTTGTTTTACCATTGTCAACGACCTTTCAACCCAAGACAAACACACACACACACACACACACACACACACACACACACACACACACGCAGGCATACATAACAGCTACATATAGCTAAAAAGTGACAGACCCCGAGCACAGAAAAAAACCAAAAACGAAAACGAAATTATGTCTAACATCGCCTGGTCCCGACTTCCACTGCTGAGTTAAGTGCCATATGAGAGTATAATATAAGCTATATATATGTATATATATATATATATACATGTATTTGTACACATACGTATATGTAATTTGTTTTTTTCTTCCATTTGACTGTGTGTGTATTACCGTTATGCTTTGTTTATCTTTTCGTTTCCTTCAAGCGATTTTGTATGCAGTGATTTTGTTGTATACCCTGTGCCCAGGGCTGACATAGGGCAACTTGGTCTGCTAAATAATAATAATAAATGTTTTATAATCAAATTTGATGCAGACTTGTGTTCTAGTATCTAGAAGCTGGGAGAAGTACTTGAAGTACTATGAAGCCACAGATCAATCATTGGAGTCGAGGCAAAGATAAATAGAATAAAACTCTAAAAAAGCTCTCACAGAACCCAGATCCATAGCAGGGCATCGGCTAGTCTGTAACTCCCGTTGGCCACACTATGACTTGTATTGTTTTTCTTTTTAGGGCCTCATATGAGCTGGCGAAATGAGAGATTTGTGTAAAGATTTACGCGCTACACAAAAATGAACTTCTGTAAATTTATGTGCATTACAATCACACACTAACACTCTCACACATTGGGCCTCTGTGTGTGTGTGCTCCGTCGGCAGGCTGGTCAAATGACTCCACTAAGTAACTAACGCTATTAGCCGCTTACGCTGGCGAATCGGCCCTCGTCCTGCTCTGGCATTTTTATTGCTGCATTCCTCAAAGCGGCATCAAAGTCTCTGCGGCAAATCTCTGCTTAAGTCGGCTTTGGACTTTTAGCTGTATGCAGAGTGGGGTTTTCTTAGTGCTCTAAATATATATCTCAATATCTGTATATGTAGTGTATATGTGTGTGTGTATAAGAGATATCACCTTTGGCCTTGTGTTCGTGCAGTTGGCACTATTAATTTGTGCTCTGCTGGGAATTAAAACAGAATCTATTGCAGCTTATACACACCACAACAATAAGTCGTCAACATTCCTAGCAAATTTTGTTCAAATCTTTGTCATTCTCGGAAAGCCAAAGCCAAATATAAACGAAGCCACAATGAAAGCTGTAATGACAAATGTCTCCAAGGCAAAGATAGTTTAACATCTTAGAGCATTTCAAATTTGAGCTCATTTCTATAGGACAATTAAATCTATTCACAATTTCCTAGAATTTAGAGTGAACTAACAACATTTCTGCTTCTAGTTTTAGTCCTAAATCAGTTTGCTGTAATAATAATTCGAGCAAATATGTATATATATATATATATATTTTTTTTTTTGTTTTTTTAAATGTGTATTTTTTATTTAAACTATTTTTCTATTACCTATGTGGCAACTTAATCTAGTTATATCTAATATGTATATAGGTGATATGAATAGAGAGCTGGCAATTCGTCTAAAAAGTGTAGCATACTTTTAAGCGCGGCGCAAAATAAGCTTTAATTGATAAGAATTCTCACATTTCTTTGATGTGTTTGTATTTCTAATTAAAATGTGAGAGTTCATTACATAGCTGAAATAACTATTTAGATAGTCTGCAGCAGCCTAATCGAAATGCGTCTACTTGGGCTCATCTGTCAAACCTAGTTTGCTCATTATATGCCTCGATATTTTGAAAGCAGTGTAACAACAGATTATGTCTAAGGCTTAGGTTGCTTAACAGCTCTCAATATTTCAAACTTGCTTACATTTGAGGTCTATTTTTATAGAATAACTAAAGTTTTCCATACTTACGCTATAGCTGATAAAGAAAGTATGAAACTCTTTGAATTTTTAAAGAATTGAGATGGCACTTGGAACAGTAAATGGAATAAATAAGTGTTAAAATTTTATAAATTGCTCTAATAAATATCTTTGAGATGGAGATTAATATAGAACTTATTAGCAAAGATCGAAAATGCATCTGCATCAGCTATAAATCGAGAATAATTATTGATTCTATGAGCAGAAGCGCTGCAAGCGCATGTCAAAAAAGTGTTGCATACTTTTGAGCGTTCTATTAAAATATTTTGAACTGTCTTAATACTTTAATGTGCTTATTAATTATGACATTTATATTCAATTTTATACAAATTTTCAAAGCTGAAGCAAATAACTATAATATCTTCTGTTATCGAGTGTCTGCACTTGTCGCCTGCATGGGCTATTCTGTCAAAAACAAAGCTTTGTCCCCAATGGAGCCATAAAGATCAAAGCATTTTCAGTCTACTGAACTTTGAACGAGTATTGCGGCATCGGTTACGTCCGTTCACAATCAATGGCCGTTGCCAGCCAGCCAGCCAGCAGCTGTGCTTATTTCCATACAAAAAATTACCAATAAATTATGAATATTTGATATGCAATTTGTCAGGCTAAGCGCGAGTAGACACAGATCCTGACACCTGCGAATGCTTTCAGCCAAATTTCTTGAGGCACATGCATATTCAATGAGATCATTTTTTGCCATTGGCTTTAATAGGAATGCATACATAATGAATAAATGACTCGAATTCGTACTGCCTGACAGCAGACACATCATAAACAACATCTGCGACCTGCCCCAATTTTTTCCTCTTCTCTTTCCCATTGAAGTGTGTACAAGGAAAAAATGCTGCGAAAATTGATTTTCCTTCAATAATTTTCTGTTTTTATTGGCTTTTTGATTTTATTAACTATTTCTTGTTGTGTGTTATCGGCGCGCACATTTATTAATTAAAGGAGGTCACAACTTTGTGGGCGATTCTATTTGCCAGCTCAAATTAGTACAGTATTTAGCTCACACACACACACTCGGACACAGAGCCAGCTCGGCCACAAAAGGCAAATAAGCGGCCAATAAAAATATTATTAATATGCCAACGACACACACAATTCTCCACTTTTTGGCATCCGCCTTGCTGATGTCCGCAGCGCTGTCATTAGCAGCAGACCACAACAACCACCAGACACACACACACACCCAGAGAGAGGGCACATATCAGTTGGGTGTGTTTGGGCCATAAATTTATGAACTTAGTGTCACATTTATTGCCACATTTTCTAACCAAACGCCAGCGGCAACCCACGCGCCCCAGCCACCACACATGGGCAGCAGCAGCAACAGTTTTCTCTGCATACGACAGCCACGCCCCCTGCCCAAACGCATTGGCAACAAATTGCCTTAAAATGCACTTGATAATGTCTAATTGATTGACCGGCTGACCGTGAAAATTCTCGCATTGCTGGCAATTTATCAAACGGAATTCGAGCACAAATATCGCCCGAATTGTCAGCTTGACTGATAACGCAGTTAAATATGCCATCAAATTAATGTTGCCCAATCCGCATGAAATGCCCAAGCGCAAAAATGATTAAAGTTAACTTAAAGCTAAAGTTTTTTTCGATTTCAATTCATGCTAAAGTGTCACAGATTTCCAATTGGAAAGTTGAAATTGTTTTTCAATTTGCTAAAAATTTTAATTTATATTAAATTAAAATATTTAAATTAATACTTAACGCATACCTAAAAATACAATATTTAAAAAATTAAATTTGATGAAAAATATATATTTTTAAAAAATTATTTCTCAAATTTATAATAATTATTAATTATTTATCAAATAATAATAATTTAAGCTGCTTAAAAATGACTTTAAAAATTTTTATTTTTTTGATTTTAGAAAACTCCATTGAAAAAAATTAAAATAAAATTTTCTAGTTACATTTGATTTTAATTCATTTACTTAATCAAAATCATTCGCTTTTTTTAAGGTCTTTAATTCACATGCAACAAATTGGGACAATATGAAATAATTGGAAAGGTCTATCAAAGGGGCTAATGTGATATTTGGTATTCAGATTGCGGAGCACCTGTTGTCCACTGCGCTTATCGTGGCACACGTTGCCCACCCATGGGCATAAGCTACTACTGGACAGCTTTTCGTTATTATTATTTATTTGTGCATTTTTGCTATATTTTGTTGTTGGCTTTTTGATTGTTTATGATGCTTATCGTGGCACCAGCAGATGGATATTTCAAATCAATTTCCCAGCTTGTGATTAATGCGTCAATATGCGACGCTGATAAGGAACGTGCAACATACAACAACACAGAGTACAACAACAACAACAAAAACTTACATTTGACACACCGGAGCCGCACACAATTTACAACTGTTAACAACAACTTTCAAACTAGACGCGCCAAAAGCGTTGCATGCTGCACGGCGCAACAGCAACGGTAACAACAACAACAATAACTGGCAAAGAACACTGGAAAAAAAAGTGATGTGAAGCTCAGTCGGCTAGGCTGTTCCGTCCGCTTCCTAAATGCTGGGCACGAACTAACGGCAACGCAGTCCCGCGACCAACTGAGGCGTCCGCAGCGACAGCAGCAGCATTTAAGAAGCAGCTGAAACAGTTGTTGCCTCTGCGAAATGCGTGTGGGTAGCGACGAACGCTGGGAGAGTGGGACAGTGGAACGATGGTATCGGGCGGCCAACCATAAGGAGCTGCCGCACGCCAGCAGCAGCGACGGCGTCAGCTGCTTTCCGACAGCGCCGTTTTGTAACGGCCAAACACGGCTGTTTCATTCAATGTCAGCCGAAAAAAAAATACGTAAAAGCTCAAAAAAGCTCAAAGCTTCGCCCATCCTGTTTATGGCAGCTGGCAATGCCGTGCAACTCTGAGAGAGTTTGACAGAGAGCCAGTGAGAGACAGAGAGAGACAGAGCTTTCATGGCATTCGCTCTGTTTACGTAAATGCGTGGATGACAGAGAGCGCGCTAGCCTGGAACCGGTTAAAGAACCAGAACCATAAATGAATCAGTTTTCAATCAAGTTTCAATGGAAATATTTCACGCCGTGAAAATAAAATCAAAGTTTCTAGTAAATATATTTTTAGTAAATATTTGTAGTAAATAATTTCCAAAATCTAAGAAAAACTTGTTCAAATGGGCCAGGATAGTTGGAATAAACTGAGTTGGTAGTAAGAGTACCCCTATCATTAATGTCACTAAGAAAGCAGTTATACTGTTCATATGGTTTAAGGTCTAAACTATTTGTTCTTTGTATTTCAAATCTTAGAATTTATTGTTCTACATTGAGGATCCTTTAATATATCAGTACTGTCACACGAACCCATTCGGCCAGACAATGCCTTCGATGAAGTCCAAATAGGATGCGACGCGTGTGTACAGACCCGGCGTGGTAGTTGCACAGCCAAAGCCCGACGATATGATGCCCATAATGCTGAACTTGTTGTTTGGCTTGTCGCGCTCCAGCACCAGCGGGCCACCGGAGTCGCCCTGGCAGGCGTCCTTCTCGCCCTTAATCACGTCGGCCGCACACAGCAGCGTATCGATGATGCCCTTCTGCAGATACCGCTTGCTGCTCGGCTGCTCCGCAAAGCTGTCGTTGCACTGTTCCAGCGGCACCACTGTGAGCGGCGCACGCAGCAAAATTTTCGAAGTGCGCCGAGCTACAAATGGAAGCAGTTGAATTAGTTTCACGATATCGGGGGCTGACTTCACGTACTTGTCTTATTCATAACGCCCCAGCCCGTTACATAGAGCTTGGAGTTGGCTGGCGGATCAACTGGGTCCGTTTCCAGGCACGCCGGATACGTATAGTCATTCAGCTTGGCCTCCTCGGTCAGCTCCAGTATGGCAATGTCATTGTACTTGCTGGTGCTCAGATATTCCGGATGTACTCTGATGTTCTGTGGCGGCAAGTCGGTGTGAACTCTATGCAAGCTTAGCCCATATGCGTATGCCTTACCGTCACGTTAATGTCCTGATAGTGTGCACCCACTTTTTCGATATCCACTGTGCCGAGGCGCACGTAGACGGGTGTCTGATCCTGGCTGTTCACGCAGTGCGCCGCCGTCAAGACGTGTCGCCTTGAGATCAGCGAGCCACCGCACCCAAATTGTATGTTGTCCACGACGTTGAACGCAATCGCCGCCATATGCGGATAATACGCCGGATCCACCGGAATGCCGTCCAAAATGTGCCAGGTCAATATCTCCTCAAACTCACGCTTCTCAATCCAGCGACAAGCTGCCGAAGGCAATGAAAGCTGTCAAGACTCTACTAAAGCTTAGACGGAGCTTACAAATACAAACCTTGCACAGCTGGCCGCGGTACATCATTGCGGCTGACGGGATCGGGCTGAGCGGGTGATTTCGTTGTGGTCTCTTGCCTGGAAAAGACAAGACAAGAGATTGGATTATATTATATATGGATTGCTATTCCAAGTATCGGAGACTAGCAGCCATCAATGTTCAATTGCATATGCATAAGTGCAGCTGTGACAAACCAATTCCATTCATTATTGTTCGTTTCGGTTTGGGTGTCTTGAGAGCGAACTGGTTCTTCTGGATTAAACTGCGAAGGGGTCGTCCCTCGGCCGCAGCATTTGGTTTTGAACCTGACCATTCTCGCATAGGTCCATCAATTGCATTTGGCCATCCCTGGTTTTCATTTTGATGTCCCATCGCAAACGGTTTGTTTATGATTCGTGGACCTCTGCTTGGAGCAGGCGCAGACCACCGGTGCGGACGATCGCCATGCTGCGGGTGTCGTTCATTACTAAACTGATCATGGCGAGGTGGATCAGGTGAACTTTGCATTGGTCGCCGCTGAGAGGAGGAACCCGTGAATGGGAACAAAGTGTAAAATCCGCCGGATACGTCTCCATCGTCTGTATCGGTCTGGAGGGGCGGTTGCTGGAAGCTTTCAGCTCTGTCCTCCGGCGGTGTCTGAGGCTTTTGCCTTCCACTCATCATTTGGTTAAAGTCATAATAGGGCTGATCGGGATCCAGCTTCGGCTTCCCTAAGTTTGAGTTGCTATTCGGAGGCACGGAGGCTCTGGGTGTAGTTCTCTGTGTAGGCGCAGGTGTGGTCACTTCCACATTGATATGGGGAGTCAAAGTCTGCCAAGCGGACTCTTTGTTGTCCGGCCTCACTGAGTTGCTATTTGGGCAATTAGATAAACAATGTTAGACGGCCAGATTCTTGACTAGCTACAATTATGGAACGAGCAACAACACTTGACAGATAGCTTTGGTGGGTGTGGACAATAACAAAAGCAACAATAAAGGCAAATTCCCATTATTTAGACACTCTTACCGCTGATCGTCGTCACAGCACTCGGCGATCGGACAGCAGACGATCTCCTCGAGGGTGTTCAGGCCACAGGTGGGTATGTCACTGGGCGTCAATCGCCTCGTTTCGATATACTTCTTAATGCGCGGCACGCACTTGGATGAGCCCTGGCAGACACCCGGCAGATTGCCCTTCAGCATGCAGTGATCGCCCTCTGCAAATAGAGATCGGGTCAATACGAGGCCTAAAGCTAAATGAGTCAGGAGTTCACACCTTCGAGTGCTTCCAGACCGCACAGCATGAGGCCATACAGCAGCAGGCTGAAGCTGATGAAACTAGGCCGACTTGCCCTCATTCTTCTGGGCGAGAACAGCGCCATGAACAGCGCTCGAACCGATCTGCAGAGAGTTTGATGTTGAGAGAATGGATCTGAAGCCTTTCCATCAAAGAGTAAATGAGAAGAGTGAAAGGGTAAGTGAGAGTGACAATGAGAGCGAGATAGAGGCTGAAGAAAGAGATAGAGATAAAGAGAGAGAGAGAGAGAGAGAGAGAGAGAGAGAGAGAGAGAGAGAGAGAGATCTTCAACTAAGAGCAAGTCTACTACACATATTTACTATACAGTAAAGATTAGATTAATTCGAATCACATTTGATTCTAATTTGAATATTTATTAAGTAGGCTAATTACTCGAAAACATTTTGTTTATTTCACAGATAATAGTGCGCGACAATTCAATTTCAATTCCCCATTTGGCTGGGCTCTTTGGATCCGATTCGAATGAATTTCACTCAATTGGGGATTCATCTTCACTATCATTGAGAAACTCAATTCGTTCTCATGTGGTAATTTTTCTTTACACTTAACTGTGATTCTTGCCAGACCTTTCTCCGCAGATAGATTCCGATTTTTTGCTCACGCATATTTGACAAAACAAGGGAAAGAACTATAAGTCGGACTTTCCATAGCGTGCCCGAGCGCGCTGCTGCTATAGGGTTTATCTAGCACTGAATTGATAACGCGATTCGGTCCAACAAAAATAGAAGAAAACAAAACAAAACAAAACAAAAGATACGAAGATGTGCTACATTTGTACTACAAGTTTTAGCAAATTAACAAATTATCTTTCATATCATGGGCAATTGCAGTGCTAACTCTGGGGTTTGACTCCTCGAAAGTTGCCACAAGAATCATAACATAATTAAAGCTGCCTGATGTCAAATGAAAATATGTGATGAAATGTTTGAAATGTATTGGCATATGAAATGATATATAATCAAGAAATATATTTATAAATTTATATATTTTTATATAAATATATATATATATATTTTTTTTTTTATATTTATATATTTTCATTTTTATTAATTTTTATATTTTAATATTTATATGTACATATAAATTTTTAAAATTTTGTATATATTAATTTTTGTATTTATATATTTTATATATATATATACATATATATTAATATTTATATTTTAATTTTTACTAATTTTTTTATTTATATATTTTTATATGTGCTAATTTTTATTAGTTTTTATATTTTTTATATTTTAATATTTATATTTATATATACATTTTTAAAATTTTATATATATTAATTTTTGTGTTTATATATTTTTATATTTATATATATTAATTAATATATGTATATTAATATAATATTAATATATTATTATAATATATTATTATTATTATGTATATTAATAAATTCATATATTTTTATTTTTATATATTATAAAATATATAAATATATATACTTTTTAATAGTATTATATAAAAACTTTGACAAAGAGAATTTTGCTTTAAAAATCAACAGATTTTTTATATCGAATGCCTGTGATACAAATGAATTTTAATTTGTGCTTAATCAACATCCATATAGGTACATATGTACATTTGTGAATATATGTATATAATATATAATCATATAGAGAGTTCGACTAAATATAAATTCAAGCTGATCTATATAACAAATGGCTTTGCCAAAGTCACGACTGAAGCTCATTAATGTGATCAAACTGATGTCTATAAATATATATTTTATTACTCTGAAATGCGAATAAAAAAAGTGAAAAAAAAAAAATATATATATATATATATATATATATATATATACGTATATATACTAAACATATATATTGATGCAATAATTTGAGCAGCCTTTGGCAGCACGACTGCTTTCATCTATGCGACATATATAAACCCATATACATATACACCTTTCTTTCAGTTGTAACTCTAGAGCTAATCAGCACGTGTGATGAACATGGGGGCAGTGCGCATCGCTCGCAATGGCGATGGGCTGACTGCATATGCCGTGCTTTCCAGTGATGCTAATAATTGTATTCTTATTTAAATTGTATGTGTTGATGTTGTTATTCCCGTTGTTGTTTATTATCTGACAAACCTTTGACACACGCAAGTCGAATACTGTTCTGTTGTGATAACAACAAATTGAGACAAGTGCAACAAATCGCTGCGGTTGTTGACTCTGTCTTATATGTTGCTTACGCTCCCTTCTTTATAATCAGCTCTTCCAGCACTTCGCACAAGGTAACAAAAACAAAAACAAAATAACAGAAACACCAGAGAGTTGATGTTAAAATAAAATGTAAACCGGTGGCAGGCGTAATACGGAAACACTTGACATGGGCTTGGGTGCTCTCGACGAGACGTGGGGCTGTGGCTGCGGACGACCTGACAGCAACGCGACGCTTCGCCAACTGAAGCCAAGATCAGATTCTAAACTGAGCATAGCTGAGCGATCGGCTGGCCAGTCGGCAGCTGAGAGCCGACAGCTGAGCGTTGAGAGCCTTGAGTTGAGAACCGTGAGCCGAGAGCCGAGAGTTGCTGAGCCGAGATCTGCCTGCCCCCAGCGCGAAGAGTCACAAGTTCTCGTTTGTGTTTTGTTTTGTTTGTTTGTTTGTTTTTTTTTTTCGATTTTGATTTTTTTTTTAACTCTAAACCTGTTTTAACAGAAGCAAAATACGCAAGTCTGAGCACAGCAGCAGAGTCACAAGTGAACAACAGTTGAAAACTCAATGAACTATTCAAGAGTGAATTCAACTAGAAAATACCCATGCTGGACATACATATACAAACGTGCTCTTGAAGCTCTTCTTCTTCTCATGGGTACTTTTATTCCATAAGACATATTAATTGTGTATATGGAACTATGTATATGCATGAAATAAGAAGGCTCTAATATCTATAGAAGTATAGTATATAGTGTATATGCAAAACGGATTGTCTCTTATCTAGAATCACAGAAATCTCAGTATCAAGTTTGATATCTCTAGCTTTTAGAGTCCACGAGCTATGCTCAGAAGAAGTATAGTATATATATATACACTATATATGCAAAAAAGAATTGTCTTTCATCTATACTAGAACACATAAAGCTAACTATCAAATTTGATAACTCTAGCTTTTATAGTCTCCGAGCTATGCTCAGAAAACGTCAAAGACTTTGTTTTTCAGAGCAAAACCCAAAGATTTTTAGATACGAACTGTTACTGCGGTTGCCCAAGAAAGGTACATGGAATATATAAGATAAATATATATAGACCATGGCCCAACAGACCAATGGACTAAAGCGGTTTCAAATTGACCTTACAATTCTTTAGGCAACTCGAAGTCAGTATACCCCCTTTGAGCACCTTTCGTGGGCATTAAAACCAGCAGCATTAACAACAAAAATCACCTTGATTCAAGGGAAAAACACAGTCAGAGTCGAATTCAGCGCAAGTGCGAAATACTAATTTGACTGTGCATTTGACCCAAGTGCGTAACGCGCCTAACCTGCGATAAGACTAATCCGTTCTTATCAAATTTGTGCAATAAAGCAAAATCGAGAGGCACAAACTAGTTGAGTGCACCGACTGCACAATGCTCGCTCAACTTGAAATTTATTTAAATCGAATTTCGAACTTTAACTGCGCCCCATAGGCGCTATAGAGTCGTTAAGGTGAGGCGCAAAGAGACTGATATAAATACTGACTAATAAAATACCAAAAATACCGATAATTAGCAGTCGAACAGAGTTGGTATATACTTTCTATTCAAAAACTACCAAAACAAAGCGCGATCTCCGTCTGTCTGTCTCTCTCTCTCTCTCTCTCTCTCGCTTCGTTCTCAAGCCCCGCTCTGACTAAATACAATAATATTAAAAAATACTTTAGTTGGCTGGAAAACCAGTTTAAAATAAATGTATATTGTGCTTACCTCCCTACATACTACGCGCTAGTGCATACTAGCCATTTAAAAATACATATTTAATATATGTATATGAACGTATGGACCTTATACTAATCACATTTGGAAAGGAGTTGGCAGCGGGGGCTGCAACGCGCTGAGTTTTGAGTCCTTATAGACGCTTTTCCTTCTGCTGCTGCTCGACAAAGTGCTGGAGGCGCGTGCTCAGCAGACTCGTGTAGTACATTGCCTGCGAGTCGCAACTGCCGACAGTGGGCGTGGCAATGCCCAGGACACAGCGACTGCCGCTGGGCCGATGCAAGTGGAGCACGCTGCCCACGATGACGGGGCAGGGAGCACACGAGCTGTCGTCGCTGGCAATCAGTGCGTTGGCCTGAATGGGCGCCAGGCAGAGATGCGCCGCTGGCACGTCCTGGGCGTAAGTCGATATGGCAATGTCCTTGCACGCCTCCGTGGGCAGCAGGCGCATCGGCAGCTCATAGAGCGGACAATCGCTGGCTGGAAAATCCAATTTCATTTCATTGGAGTCGACTCAAGCTGGCTGAAGCATTGCTTACCATTGCCCTTGGCCCAGGCGGTGGCCAGCAGCTGTCCGCTGATCTGCAGGCGCGTCAGCTCGAACTGGGTGCACATGGGAGCCACACTGATGTCGCGATCCACGGGCAAAGGCTGCGTTAAGCGCAGCACGGCCAAATCGTCCCGGTAAAAGGCGACGCGCTGCAGAACAAAGCGAGACATGATTTAGAAAGAGAGATACAGAGAGACAGAGAGAGACAGAGAGGGACGTTACGCACATCTATGACAGCCAGAAAGTCCTCCTCGTCGTCCACATCACGCATGTCGGCCACGCCGAAGACCGCATGACTGGGCCGGCCGCAGCCTGCGGAGCCGACCAGCAGCTGCGGCGTCAGCACCAGCGCCGCACAGCGATGCACGTAGCCATCGTGGGCGGCGTTTGGATATGCCAGCGCCGCCAGATGCTTGTAGTGGGGCAGCAGCTGCTCCGCTTTGGCAATGGCGCTCACATCGTCGGTCGATGATCTCGCCTCTGTCCGCGTTGCTGTCGACTCGGGCACACAGATGCGCGTGGCGGTGCCCACCTGGCCGCGCGGCACCGCCGGCAAGTTGGCCGGACAGCAAATTACCTCCTCGACGGTGCCGTCCCGACACGTCTGCACATCGTCATCGCGCAGGCGTTGCTGCAGCAGCAACGGCTCCAGGCTGCGGCAGCGCGATATCGTCTCGCAGCTGCCCTCGTACAGGGGCGTCTGGCAGGCGGCGCCCGACGCACTGGAGGTGTCTGGGAAGACGATGCTGTCCCGGCTGGCGGGCGCCTGCTCGGCCACCGAACGCTGCACATACTCGCGGCTTGTCTTGAATAGGCTGAGCCAGGCTGGAGTTGTGGTTGCTACAGCTGCGTCTCCTGGTGCTGCCGTTGTTGTTGTAGTTGTAGTAGTTGTTGTTGGTGTTGTTGTTGTTGTTGTCGTCGTCGTTGTTGGTGTGTCTGCTAGGGGGCAGCAGATCTTCTCGCCCGCTATGGTGTAGCCGCAGTTGAGCACTGAGTCAACTGACAGCCGCCCACTCCTGATGAACTGCCCCAGCGTGGCGCACTGCTCCGCCGGCTGGCAGCTGCTGCGATAGCCGCGAGTCGGACACGGATCACCCACTATGTGAAGAGAGCATTAAGCTTTATGGACTGCATAAGTATGTGTGCGTGTGTACGAACCCTGGAGGCTATAGTAGCCGCTGCTTCCGCTGCCCAAACAGAGCCAGAACAGCACTGATATCACACCGCACACTCGTGCCATGATCCGATCCGACGACAACGAACTGGACAGGCGCGTCGCTCGCGCTCAACTGCCGCTGCCGTTCTCCCACTGCGCCCAGCTCAGTGCTCGCCGCGACGCCAGCCGCGGCAGAGCTAGCGGCCGAAGCAGCGCAGTCTGCCCAGCCGTCAGCTGGGAAACTGAGGAAGTGTGCGTTTCTCAGCCGCAAATCTTCCAACTTTGTTTTCGATACAAACATTTGAGCAACAATTTGCATGACTAAACAGCGAGGCATGAATCAGAGCCAGACTATTTGCTAATTGCTCACTGGAATGTTGTTGCGTAGTGTGTTGAGATCTGCTAATCTCACTCAAAGGATTAAAAGGAGATTACAAGGACTAAGAGTTACCTATTATAGACAAAGCTATTACTGTATATATTCGATAGTACGACAAGAATTCTCTTTATCAAAGGAATCCTCTCTACAATCATGCTCAATTTACTTTCTTATAAAAAAAATAAAATAAAAAAATATAAAAAAAAAATATATATATATATATGTAATATATGTACATCCAACTTTCCGTAGTCTTAGCAATAAAAGCTAAATATCCGGTTATTGTATATAATTTCTTCTATGCAACAAGTCTAAGTCCTCTTACTTACCTAACTTTTAAAGGGAAAATCCCAAAAAAAAAAAAAAAAAAAAAAAAAAAATTTCTTCCCATCATTAGCCGTAATTTCAAGAGCTTTAAATACATCTCAGCATCTTCTCAATGATTTGCAAATTTATTAATTTTAATTAAGTGAATTTAGTCAGCTGGTGAGCAATCACATGTAATGGTCGGGATTCCAGTCTGGGGGCTGTGCATGATCCGGATCTGGGGTGCCCTGGTCTGGAGCATTCGGGCGTATGGGCGATGGGCTGCGGGGATAAGGAAACAGATTACCCATGCCAGTGGATAATGGATCCAAATCGGCGCGTCCAACGTCGGGCATAT
Source organism: Drosophila peninsularis (assembly GCA_035047485.1). Taxonomy (NCBI): domain Eukaryota; kingdom Metazoa; phylum Arthropoda; class Insecta; order Diptera; family Drosophilidae; genus Drosophila; species Drosophila peninsularis. The sequence continues at coordinate 4,003,294 of JAWNPN010000028.1, forward strand.
TGTAGGGATTCAGCTCGAAACTGTGCGGCATATAGGTGAGACGTCGAGCGTCATCGGAGAGGGGATCTGTAGTCTGCGCTGGCGACTGGCTGGTCGCTTGCGGTGCCATTGTTTCACGGACATTTGCCGCAAATACCGGATCGCATAGCTCGCGGCGAAAGCGTTCAACAATTGCCGTTGCCGTTGGCAGTGTCTGGGTAATGCCACCCTTCAGCTCGCCCACGAGAGTGTCCGGAGTGACGCACAGATTGGATACGTTCTTGGTGCTCACGTCCAGCAGATTGACAATCATTGCATCCTCAGTGAGGTGCGCCAGCAGCAGGTAGAGGACCTTATTGCGGACATACCTCAGCGAGTACTTGGCACTATCTCCGTTCCACTGATCCGGCAGTAGCTCGCTGCCGGGGTCATCAACCGGCAGACTTTTGTCATCCCCGATGCCAACACAACGGAAACTGCAATGCTTGGTCAGCAGGAAGTGGGCAAGGACCATCAGTACGTCCGCCTTTTTGGCAATCCGTTTCTCCACGGTCTTAAACAGTAAGTCCCAGCCATAAAAGAAGTCCGAGTTTGGCGAAGCCACAGCTGATATCGAGATCGGAGTCTGCATTACGATACAAAATTTTGAATAGTGCTCAAAGAAATTCTTTAAATGAACTAACGTATATTTACAGAGCTAGGGCAGGTAAATGAAAACATGATCCTGTCAAAGCTCCCAAGCCTGAGCAGCGCCTAAACAACAAACTTAGTATTCATTGAATTCCCAGTCATTTATATAAAATGTTATCGTATTGTGAGTTACATGACAAAAGTATCTATAAATATGCACATTGGTAACAGCATTATAAACATATTCCACATACCACGGCCAGTTGACCGGACCCTAAGCGTGATAATGATGCCTGAATGTGAGCTGATTGTACAAAGGAGAGGAGCCAAAAAATTTCTGGAATGCGCTGCTCACAAATATGGTAAATAAAATTGGATTGTTGGTTAAGGAGCACTCGTCCGTGGTGGGAGTGGCAATGCCCGCCACACATAGACTGCCATCCTTGCGCTCGACGTGGAGGACACTCGAGCTGGCCGTCAGGCAATTTTTACATCCATCGCTCCTCGCAGAACTCTCCGGCATAGCTCTCACACAGATGTGTGTTGAAGTTGTATCGATTCCGGTCACCGGGCGTTTCAGCTCCGGCACGCCGCAGTCGGAAAGTCGCTCAAGGCGTGACTGGAACAAGTCACAGTTGGTCCCTGCAGACATAATGGGAATAGTTTGAAAGGCAAGCATAGATCAGATCTACCCACATTAGCGCTTACCCTCATTCTGAGCAAAGCCCACTGCATATAGCTTTGGGTCTCCCCTCAGCTCGTTTTCAAAGCAAAGCGGCGCTATGCTCACGTTTTTCGTTTCCTTGTTAGCAAAAATAATGTCCGTGTGCAGCTTGAACAGCACCACGTCGTTGTTTATTTTCTCTCTATGCGACTGAAATGAGATGTTAATCAGATTAGGGAAACTTTGACTTCAAGGCGATGCCCTGTACCCAATGCCAAGCATAGATCGACTCGGCCGTAGCCGCTGATAATGATTTGATGCTGCTGGCTGGGTAAATGGGGGTTCACGACTAACAATACCTGCAACTCAAACTCTAGATCTGCATCATCGTAGTTCCTCATGTCGCTTACGCCCAGTACAACTTTGTTGGGATTCTCCCTCTCCTCCTTGCCCACGCACGCGCTTGTGGCCAGCAATATGTTGGACGAGAGTATTATCGCCGTACAATGGTAGACTTCCGCGTCATAGTTGTGGTTCAAGTATGCCAGGGACGCCAGATACGGAAAGCTGAGTCTGCAATATATAAAACTTTATCCTAACTATGAAACAAATTGAACTTTGTGGCATACGCGGGCGTCGGGGTATTTTTGGTGGGCCAACTATCGGGGCAGCAGACCATTTCCGTGGAGTTGGCGCTCAAGTAACCGCAGGTGGGGATATCGTCCAGTTGCACCTCTCCCGCCTGGTAGGCCTTATGTAACACTGTGCAATCATAATCGAATTCACAGCGAGCTGTCGAGTTGTCCAACTTCCAGATACATGGATCACCCGCTGCATTAATATATTTCAACTCATAAAACAATCACAGTGAAAAACAAGAGCTTCGGACTTACGTCTTTTCTTTTCCGGAAACCCATCCATTGCTAAAGTCGTTATCAACAGCATTAAAGCCGACATCGCGAATGGTGCGATAGTAGACATCGCCATATATATATGTTATATATATATACAAATATATATATGCAAAACCGTTCTCAATCTTAATAATACGTTTGCTTGGCTTGCAAGCTCCCGAACAAATGCGACCATGAGACCGAGAAATGTGCGATGGAAGCGAGTAATACAATCTCTCTACTCTCTATGCACTATATATGTGCTTATCATTCAGACCTTTCCCCTTTTCAAGCGCAAAAATAAATCATAATACTGTGATTTCCCATTTGCATTGGGTTTCCCGCCGGGCAATGAAATCTTTTGTTGCTTAACTAAGGAAGAGAAGGGAGAGAGGTATTCCAAATCTTGAAGTCTATCACAGGACCGTAGCCATCTCTTCTATCTTCTTAGTAGCGTAACGTAAATATATAGTCTCCTGCTTCTATAACTTCAGGGATCTCTGCACTTATACGGACGGACAGGCGTACTCAGATCAGGTCATCTCGTCCTGCTACCTTGTCACAAAATCTATGTGCCTCGAATTCAAGGTATAATGAGCTCAATATGACGTTTTTAATATACGTTTATTTATATTAAGATTTAAGTTTAATTATTGTAATTAATAATAATAATATTGTAATAATTGTTTACGGCTTTCATGATATACCATTTATCACGATCAGTTGTTGGGTGATGCAGGGAGACCCAAGAAATCATTGAATACGCTGTTCACAAATATGGTGTAGAACGTCGAATTGCTATTCAGGGTGCACTCGTCCGTGGTGGGCGTGGCAATGCCCGCCACACATAGACTGCCATCCTTGCGCTCGACGTGGAGGACACTCGAGCTGGCCGTCAGGCAATTTTTACATCCATCGCTCCTCGCAGAACTCTCCGGCATAGCTCTCACACAGATGTGTGTTGAAGTTGTATCGATTCCGGTCACCGGGCGTTTCAGCTCCGGCACGCCGCAGTCGGAAAGTCGCTCAAGGCGTGACTGGAACAAGTCACAGTTGGTCTCTGCATGCAGATTGGGAACCAATCGAAAGACAATCAAATATCACATATATTCATATGCTTACTCTCGTCCTGCGCATAGCCCACAGCATATAGCTTTGAATCTGCTGCCAGATCGTCCGTATGGCAAAGAACAGCTATGCTTCCATTCTCCATTAGCGCATCACTAAAATCAATGGGCGTGTGCAGCTCCATCAGTACCAGATCGTTGTTAATTTGTTTGAATCCTGACTGTAGTTATGTATAAATAAAAGGATAAAGGGTATAGATCGATCCGATTGTGATGTGTGTACCTTGATTTCGTACTCCAGCTCTTCATCATAGTATGCTTTGGGGTTGGTGACGCCCACTGCAATTCTGCTGGGCTTCTCCCTCTCCTTCTTGCCCACGCACTTTCTCGTGGTCAGCAATCGGGTCGGAGACAGGATAACGGCCGTGCAATGGTACTCAAAATAATCCATATACTGCGATTGATATAAGATGGGGACCAGATGTTTGAGTTTCGACAAATCCCTAAGGTGTAAAGTTGGTTAAGAGTTAATCACAGGATCTCGTAAATCAGCTTTTTACGTTGGCGTTGTGGAATGTGTCGATGCTGTAGTTGACGGCGGTGGTTTTGGTGTTGTCGGTGGAATGTAACCCTCGGGGAACTGATCAGGACAGCACCAGAGCTCGCTGCCAGTCGTTGACTCAAAGCCACAGGGACTTAAAGAATGCTCTTGATCCTTATAAGCTTTCCATGTTGTACAATCTTCGGGAAATCTGCAAATACTTTTCTTGTCCAGGCATTGGCTACCCTCTGTTCATTGGGATGTATAAATAAGATAAAACCTTAGCAACTGTGTGGTCAACTGCAACTGGCTCTGCTCTGGATCTACTTCTGTCTCTGCCTTTGGCTGAGTTTTGGCTCAACTCTGCCTCTGCCTCTGCCTCTGATTTGACTCTGCTTTGGCTCTGCTTTGCCTCTGCTTTGGCTCTGCTCTGGATCTACTTCTGTCTCTGCCTCTGGCTGAGTTCTGGCTCTCCTGTGCCTCTGTCATTGGCTCTGCTTTGGCTCTGCTTTGCCTCTGCTTTGCCTATGCTTTGGCTCTGCTCTGGATCTACTTCTGCCTCTGCCTCTGGCTGAGTTCTGGCTCAACTCTGCCTCTGCCTCTGGCTGAGTTCTGCCTCAACTCTGCCTCTGTTTCTGGCTCTGCTTTGGCTCTGCTCTGGATCTGCTTCTGGCTCTGCCTGTGCCTCTGCCTCTGGCTGAGTTCTGGCTCACCTGTGCCTCTGTCATTGGCTCTGCTTTGTCTCTGCTTTGCCTGTGCTTTGGCTCTGCTCTGGATCTACTTCTGTCTCTGCCTCTGGCTGAGTTCTGCCTCAACTCTGCCTCTGTTTCTGGCTCTGCTTTGGCTCTGCTCTGGATCTGCTTCTGGCTCTGCCTGTGCCTCTGCCTCTGGCTGAGTTCTGGCTCTCCTGTGCCTCTGTCATTGGCTCTGCTTTGGCTCTGATTTGTCTCTGCTTTGGCTCTGCTTTGCCTCTGCTTTGGCTCTGCTCTGGATCTACTTCTGTCTCTGCCTCTGGCTGAGTTCTGGCTCAACTGTGCCTCTGCCATTGACTCTGCTTTAGCTTTGCTTCTCGCTCTGCCTGTGCCTCTCCCTTTTGCTGAGCTCTGGCTCAACTCTGACTTTTCCCTTAGCTCTAATTTGACTCTACTTTGGCTCTGCTCTGCTCTGCTTAATTTTTATTTTTTATATTTAATATGTTTAATATATAAATAGACAGTCTTTGTGAACGGAACCCACCTTTCAATTGGCGCATTTTCGAGTCACAACCATGGGCCAACGGTATGAATATGCACAGCATAATCGTATTGAAGGCTTTCATTGCCATTGTTCTATACTGAATTGATTCACTTGTGTATCGCACGGGATCCCGAATGAAACTGAGCGCAGCTCGCTCGCTGACTTTGCTGTGTTTGGATAATAAATTATTTTATATTTAAGTATCGCTCACCAAATATTCACATACATATATATTCATGATTATATTATATCGTTGTATGTGTAGAAAATTTAAAAATAAATTATATAATGCTTTAGGGAATAGTTTAGTAGAAGTCGAATAGTTTTGAGAGTTAACTCTAGTACAACTACAGCCAGCTGTATCCACTAGTCGTATACTCCCTAAAGAGAGCTATAACAAAAAGTTCAGAATAGAAGGAACTCCATATCGCTCGATCGTTGCTGCATTACGCATATTTATATATAAATATATTAATTGTTCCCGCTAAGAGTATCCACTCCGTTTCTCATCTGACGATCTGCGTAGGGGTCTTCCCCACGCAGGAAATCAATTTGCCATTTCGACAAACAATGCAAATGACGCATTAGCGCCACTTGTCACGATCTGCATCACCTTATCTATTAGCCCAGAGGAGCAGAGGGTGGGCATAATGAACGACCAATTCAATTAAATGGGGCTGCATTGGACAAACCCAAACGTCAGACCCCAGCAATGTCTCTACGTGCATCTGTCCCTGTGTGCGTGTGTACGATAAGCCAATGATATTTTCGCGCCCCATAGAGCAAACCAAAATCAGAAGAAGTATATATACATATATATCAAAACAATATTCAAGCTTCCGGATGAGTGAGCCAAAGAAACAAAATATATATAAATGTTTATCGAAAGAGTCGCCAGTGTAACTGAAGATAATTTCTGTAAATTTTCAGTATTGTTTTTGATTTGTTCTCATTTTTTGCTTGGTTTCATTGCTTTAATTCAAATTTAGCTCTATAATACTTGTCCCTCTGAGCGAAGAAATGGGATGGAGTATGGCATTAGCGTTAGCGTTAGCGCTGGCGATGGCGATGGCGATCACAGTTCAGTTCCAAGTTGATGATGCTGTTTTATTTGCTCTCAATTTGCTCTCTAGTCTAGTAACCATAGAAGAAGGCTTCATATGAGAAGGTGCGCGTCTGATTGCACACCAGCAATATGGACGCCTCGCTCTTGCCAATGCCCCCCTCGAAGAAGTAGGCACTCGCATCGTCGGCCGATGTGTCCACATAGATCTCGATGCTGGTCAGGGTGATGCCGCTTTTCGATGTGTAGGTCATCTCCACCTCGATGTCCACTGCGGTAGTGAAGCTCTCGTCATCGTAGTTGTTGGCCAATGACTTATCGCCTAATTGTGGCGAGCGACGAGTGACGAGTGTTGCATGATTAATCATAAATGAGAAAAGGGTAGTGATGAATAATGAAACATGGATGGGTAAGGGGGAGTCATAATGATGAAGGAGTCATAATAAATTATGAATAACAAATGACGAGGAACGAATGACGAGTAGCGAGTGTCAAGTAACGAGTGACGAGTGACGAGTGGCGAGTAACGCGTTAGGAAGAAAGAAAGAGAGAGAAAGAGTAATCCCTTTAGCGAGCTTTTTCATTTGGAGCATCTGCTGTAACTCACCTGATATACGCTCGCCAGCGCTGAACACAATGTTGCCCTTGGCATGCTTCACCTTCTTGAGGGCGGTCAGCTTAATGCCCGGATTGTTCGTCACATATCGCGTCTCATCGGTGACCGGCTTGATGGCCGAGTAGACGAGATCGGTGGCGCGCTGGGATTGTGGCTGCATCTGGAACGGTGAATCCGACTCCTGCTGCTGCGCTGGCGCGGCGAGTGCGCAGGCGCTCAGCAAGAGTAACGAGACAATCACTCGCTGCATTCTCTGACAATGCACGAAACACCGTAAAAAAAAACAGTAAAAAAAAGTATTCACGAAACGCGTGCAGTGGAGTAAGAGAGAGGGAGACAGAGAGAGTTATGATTGGTTTTTGTGAATTGTGGTTTGTTGGCTCCGCGCTCTTTGCAATCTAATTGGCGACTGTTTTGTGCATTGGCTTTTTATACCACACGCTCTTATCGGCGGTCAGCGTTAGATAAGGCAGCAGCAACTCGACGACTGAACGATAAGCCGCCTAGCTTTACAGTATTGGCCATGGTTTGGCTTTATATTTTTCTTATTTTCATTTCTTTTTTTTTTTTTTTTTTTTTATATATTGCTCTTGTTCTTGTTTTTGGGGCACCTAATTGGCAATTATTTGCTCAGTTGCTATAAATAGGCCAACACTTGAGCGGTAGTAAATTTAGACATGCCCTAACGCCAAATGGATTTAGCCAATTAGTTTAGTCTCGCATCGATTTGCTGCGCGTGGCCACAATTTCCTCTACGGCCATAAATGTGATCAGAAATTCAGCTGATCGCCAGAGCATGTGATAGGCACTTCTGGGCCAATGTCAGGGATTCGTGTGTATATTATTAGAATATTACTATTTGCCTAATCACTTGAGACTGGCTTGAACTTCCGTCTCCGTGTTGGGCACTTCAAAAGTGTTTGCCCAGGCAGCTGACGCCGTTTCCCTTATCGAGAATCAACAGCAAATATTATGAACAGCTAACTATATAGTGCATGACTTATTTATCGAACTGCGACAGCAAAAATAATTGTCATTCAGAGTCCAACACTGCCTGCGATAAGTCTGCAGCCATGCAGGCAGAAATTACACCGTCAGCCGATGACAAAGATGATCGTAAATGAATCAGCAGTTCCCAGGAAATTTGACAATCGCCAGTGATCAAGACAATACAGCAGGAGTTCTTAACTTGGACTATGCGCAATGCCTGATGTTAAGTAACTAGAAATGACTCAAGCTCTTAAGTAGCTGGAATTATCTTAATCTTAAATCTAAGGCATTTCGAAATATTATGAAATATTCTAATAGGGATGTTCCGTATCTGAAACTTCCATAACTTTCTAGCTTAAGTTGCATTTGTACCTTCGAAATATATTAGTTTGTTTTTTATTCATCAAGCCCCCAGTGGACGTAGCCTCATGCGTATCTTATCACTCAATCAGACAAGCTGAAGCTGAAAACAAAAAACTTGAAGTAAACACTACAATTTTCAAGCTGATCTGTTTGAAGATCAGCACAACTGAAAGCCTTTGGCTCATTAGCAATGTCTGTCTGAATTAGCGACAAATCAATTTACAATCTTTAGACAGAAATATATGTGTTACCATATCAGTCAATATATGTTTTATATATAAATGCCAATATTTCTGAGCCTTTCCAGCTTTATTGATAGCAGCTCTAAGAATACAAAGCTGCTAAGTCCATCATATACAAGCCGTGAACATTTTATCAATAGTCCGTTGGTAACAAATAATATAAAAAATATGAAAAATGAGAGTGCTCTAGGCGAGGCTGCTCGACTAGCAGATACCCGGCATCCTGCGAAGAGTCCTATTTTTCTTTTATAGAGATATATCCATATTAGGCTTATATTCGTATTTGTTGAATAAGTTTTCTCGTAGATGGACTTTGTAAATCAGGCTTTAAGAGCGTGATAGTGACCTTCAAATGTACTATATATTTACCGGATCATAAGTCTCTAGTATGTGAAATATCGATAATAAGGAAATGGGATAAGATACCGAAAAAAAGATAAACTTGTACTGCGTGTGGTATACAAGCGTATACATATGAAATTTCAAGAAAAAAAAAAGGACAGACGAACGGATGCATGCACGGATATACGGACAGACAGGCGGATGGACAGACGGACGGACTGGCGGGGTACAGACGGACGTACGGACGGGCGGATGGACAGACGGACATGGCTATATCTACTCAGCTAGTCATCCTTATCAAGAACATATATACCTTATGTGATCAGCCACGCCTACGCCCGCCTGTTACATACATTTCCACACAAATATTATACCCAACATCTAAATTTGTAATGAGTATACAAATATTCAACAACTTAATACCCTAAAAATAAGTATTTGTGTCTTTTAATACCCTAAATATAGATCATTATCTACTTTGATAGATAAACACTACTTTTCCTTTCTTCAACGTTGAACTTATCGCACAAATACTTATAATATTGAAATATATACTCTATTTATAGCTTATTAATCATACTCCCGATTATAAATCATATGAATGTCTGGCATATACGCATAGTTTAATTATAATTAGTTGAGATTGTTACGCAGTGGGGAGAATGATTAAAAATGAAATGTGAAGTACGGCCGGACACTGGGCCGTGGGTGTGATTTGGCCGATGTGATTCTAGGCGCGTGCTTTACTGATTCCTATTTGGTCGACTTTGTTTTGCAATCGTAACCTTGATACACATATTTGCGCACAAAAGCAAACAATCTTATAAGCGGGCACTTCGAGAAATAAGAGGCGGGTGCTAGCGATATTGCTTATAGAGCTACCCTATACGCATAAACTGAGCTATAAATGATATCAAGCGAGCTAGATAAGTTTGCTCAATTTGTTTTCAAGCGTTGCTTTCCCGAATAATCATGTTATTTACCTGCGGGAATATCCCAAATCAATATTCAAGAAATCAAATCAGACAGGGTATCTTTTCGTTGAGCGCGCTCAACTAATTTCTTATCAATACAAAAAAAAAAAAAAATTGAGTTTGGGAACGAAATATGCATATATACAATTTTCTAGCTGATTATTTGAATAAGTTTTGCAAAATAACGGAAATTATGTGTGAATATATCTCTCTTGTCCTTAGTATACATTTTATATATAGTGTATACTATAGTATGTACTTTTATACTATAAAGGAATCAAGAAATAAGTGAAACTTTCTTGATATGTCAAATCTCTAACACGTCACACTGCACGCGTCAAATATGCCTGGAAGAGTCGCCGCCTGATCGATAACGATAACATTTCTAGGCATTTGCGCACAAGCCAGAGAAAGTTTCGGTAATCTCTGAGGGAATTGTATTTCCCAAGCGACCGTGAATGAAGAAAGTTTCGTTTATCAATTTTAATTAAAAGCCCACAATAAATACCTATAAATATATTGACCACCAATAGTGATGCGTTACGTATTTTTATGACTGAATCACAAGTTTTTCCTTGATCTTGGCACCACAAACATCGCAACTATTGCCAGTCGCGTGAGCGAAGGAAAAAAACACAGCAAAAGAGACAAATTTATGTGCGTCTAGATAGTGTCAAAGCCATTCGGAATATGCCTGGGCTTAGCGCATATTTATGGGATCGTATACCGCCCAGAAGTGGGCAGCGCGTGAGCACTTTCGATTTATTTGGCTGCCAAGAGATATTGACGCAGGCAAGAAGAGAGAGAGGCCTCTCCTTGAATGCTCATACGATTTATGGTTGGTTATTCATTAATTGGGTATAATATGATCATTTGGAAAAAAAATAAACAAAAGGTGAACTTAAATTAGGGCTGAAGTGGTCAGGGCGACGTTGGCTTAGTCGGAGCCAAAGTACTGGGCCTGGTAGGCGAAGTCCTGGGTCTGCTTGGCCTCCAGCACAATCGAGATGAAGCGCTGGCCAATGCCGCCGGCGACCACATAGGCGTTGCCCTCGTTGTTGTCCTGGGTGCAGATGAGCTCCACAAAGGTGACAATGGAACCGGCGCCCGACTCCGGGTACGTGATCTGCAGGCTGACATCCTTGCGTGCCTGATAGTGGAAGACGTCCGCGCCCTGGGCGACCAGTCTGTCGCCTGAAAGTAGATTGCGATTGGTCAGCTCGCTCGGCACACATACGCGGCATACTTTCTGGAGCTGTCGCCGCTCAGCTATCGCACTTACCGGAGATGCGAGCGCCGAGCGTGTAGCGCACCGACTGGCTGCGCTCATTGGCCCGAGTGGTGGGCGGCTGCTTCACCAGGCGCTGCAGCTGCAGACCCGGATGCTGGGCGATGAAATCGCGCACATTCTTGACCACGATAATGTCGCGATGCACGTCGGCGCCGCGAGCCACGCCCGCCAAACTATCGGCTACCAAGCAGCCGAAGATGGCCAACAAGAGACACAGGCTCAACTTGCACATTTTGTATTAAGGATTTTCGAGTTATATAGTATATATATATATATATAGTTCCAACTGCTGCGAATGGTAATCGCTGAATGAGCTCTTCCATGGCAAACTCTTTATTATTTATAGTAGCGCCAATTAAGTGGAAGCCTTTGATTTCGGTTTCATTGAATTTCGCGCCACACGCCCCCAGCGCTTGCTGCTGCCGCGGCCCTTATCAGGCCAATTGACAATTTCCATTGACAATGTTTTGGCCAACAACAACAACAGCAACAGCAATGAAAGCCAGAACCGTTGATAGCCCCACGCTCGGCGAATGCCCTTCTGGCGCTACAATCTAGACTCTTCCAGAGCTTATATACATACTATGTTCTGAAACTTATTTTGTTTTTCTTCCAGTTTTGGCATTATCTCAACGGCTTCGCAGTGGAAGGGTTAGTATTATCATGATTTATATGATTTGTATATAATATACGAAATATACAAAATATATATTTATTAATGGACTGACTTGAACTTGACTTTGAATATAAATATATATGTATGTTTATAAATCTTTAGCTCCTTTGTTTATCAAATGATAGTAATCATCGGATGATCGCCTCTTTCCGTCTCCCTTGCTCTTTCATTTGGCAGAAGTTATAGTATTTTTCTATAGAGAGATAGTACAGATTCGTAATGCCAAGCTTAAAAGATCTTTATAGACAGATCTCTATTATTAAGTTATAGTATTTTCCTATAGAGATTCGTAATGCCAAGCTTAAAAGATCTTTATAGACAGATCTCTATTATTAAATTATAGTATTTTCCTATGGAGAGATAGTACAGATTCGTAATGCCAAGCTTAAAAGATCTTTATAGACAGATCTCTATTATTAAGTTATAGTATTTTCCTATAGAGATTCGTAATGCCAAGCTTAAAAGATCTTTATAGCCAGATCTCTATTATTAAGTTATAGTATTTTCCTATAGAGATTCGTAATGCCAAGCTTAAAAGATCTTTATAGACAGATCTCCATATATAAATATATATTCAACAGATCTCTCAAACGGTTCCTCACCAACCTCATGAACATTTGGTAGAACTCTTCGGAACATGTATTTACCATAACAATGGTTGGCTAGATAAGACATGTTCCCGACCCAGCCCAGTCACTTCAAGTCAATTAAATTGAACAATTTTGATGATATTGCGCGCCCGTCTCTGCCGCTGCAATCGCGGGGCAACAGACCCGTGTAGCAGGCCAAAATAAACGTCAGCTCCTCCCCGCTGATGGGCGATAAGTAGCGTCGCATCATAAACAACATAAACAGCACCTGACAATTTGACAGACACTGGTACAGTAGCTCACTAATTAGCGATAGGATTGGCGCAATATCGCCTCTCGCCAATGATGGCGAACATCGCACAGGTGCCCAACTTCCAATGGCATTCCAGCGCCATATCTAATTAGATTCAGGCTCGAGTTCGGCGCGTTTCGCGGAACCCTATCGAGGCGAGAGCGCAACCCTTGAGGACTTCCCTGGAATTGAAAAACCACCAAGTGGAATCGCAGTGTCTGTCACAAATTAGCAAACAAGATTAGGCAACGGCCTTAGATAACAGCTTTTGTTATTGATCAATCCGTCAACTCGTCAAACCCTGACTCATAGCCTCTTCGGCAAATTAAGAATTGGGTAAACAGATTTTGATTGCGTTTGGGCTGCTTGTCAATGCCCTATCTCTGGGTATTTCTTGGATAAATTAGTTGCTAAAAAAATATTCTTCCTTGAAATGATAAAGACATGAGTCAGCCAGACCAATGAGAGTAGAAAACGGCTTAGGGAAAGCGGAAAGTGAGAGGAAGAGAGAGAGAGAGAGAGAGAGAAAGGGAAGAGAGTAAAATACGGCTTAGAGGGAGAGGGAGAGTCAGGGATGAAGAAGTGAAAAGAGAGTGAAGAGAGAGAGAGAGAGAAAGAAAGAGATAAGAGAGAAAAGAGAGGCAGTAGGAGGGACCCCATGAAAAGAGGAGAGAGAGAGAGAGAGGTAAAGAAAAAAGAGAGAGAAAGAAAAATAGAGAGTTACATAGGTAGATAGAGATAGATATATGGCAGAGAGAAGAGAGAGAGAAAGAAAAAGACAGAGATAGAAGGAGAGGAGGACGAAAGACGGGTAGATATACAAAGAGAAACACATACATAGATATAGAGAAACGAAGAGAAAGAGAAACAAAGAGTTTCTCTCTCTCTTGATACAAAAAAAGCCTAGTTATGCAAAATGACTTCATGAGAATCGCATAGAAGTGCAGTTTTAGCAGTTGCTTCGTTAGCATCGCAGTTAACAGTTATGTTAGCGTTTGGCTTACATACTCTATATATACATCGATATGCATCTATTTATCTATAAATATAATACATATTTATATATCTCAGTTATCAATATCCTACTCACATCTTAACTAATAATATATATACATAAATTCGATATATACTCTTTTCGATATAGTTTTTCTCTAAATAGTCAGACAATAGATGTTCTCTCTCTCTCTCTCTCTCGCTGTCAATCTGATCAGCATATAGTATACAGTTAGTCTTTAGTGTTTAGAAAACGTTTTTTTTATTATTACTATTCATTATTCAGACTTATAACTCTAGTTACATTTGAATGTAAATATTAATGCATGTATATTTTGTATATATGTATATATACGCTATATAATATATATTGTATATATGCATGTATATGAATGTATAATAAAAATTACACTTAAAACACACACAGCGCCTGCGAGGGAAATGCGCGTGTTACAAATTGGGTGTTCGAAGTGGTTTCAATCTATAAACATAAACTAAATTCAAATGGAATAAAATTTAATTTGAAAACAAAGAAATCAGGGCAAAAAAATTCTAGTTATTAACTGGCAAAGTCGCATAGGTAAAGTTAGGTTCTATAGTAATTTGTGGAATGTGGCAGCAACGTAGATAGTTAATGAACAAAGGCATATAATAATAAATACATATATATATATAGATATACATAGTTACATGGAGTTATAATAGGCATACATATGTACTATAATATTACAAATTATTTTTTCTGCTGATATTCATAAAAATGTCCTGGCAAGGCTACAATATGACGAACGATCTGACGGCAATGGTCATGTGCATATATCTATATATATATATCAATATCTATAGATATAGATATACATATATACACACATATTGCACTTGATACGCTCGCTTCCTTTTTCGGCAGCGGCACTGCTCGCACACATGCTAAAACACTATGCATTCACTGATGCTCACGCTATCTCGCTCTAGCATCGCTCTCACTCACTCGCATGCGTTGTGCACAACAACAATGAACACGCACACAAACACACACAAACACACACACACATGCACACAGTTAACTGTGGGCAGTTGGCCAGGGCCGAGGCTAATTGTTCTCAAAAATAAAATCGAAAAATATTACACTTAATACAAATCTATCAATATCCGAATGAGAATTTCTATCAAATACTTTTTTCACGACGATTTTGTTCTACTCCAAAAACTTGTGTGTTGGCCAAGTTTTTCGCTTTTAACTTATTTCTTAGCATATAAATGGAATTACATATCAATATCAGTTGGAATCACAAAGGGATAATGCCTGACTTAGCCAACCGCCCGTATTTATAGATCCATTCAGATGTATATATATATATATGTGTGTGAGTGTGTGTGTGTGTGCGTGTTAAAACCAACAACAATTCCATTTTGTTTCATTTTCACTAAATTCCTTGTGTCTAAAACGGCGCCGCAGCCCCCGTTTAACCCCCGTACCCCCCGATTTTTACCCCTGCCTGTCCTCTCGTTGCTCGTCCCCCCGTTTGAAACCCTTGTTAGATATTGCTTTGACGCCTGGCTGCCTTAGTCCTCCGATCGCTCCTACCAGTGCGGACGTATCTCCTTGAACAGCCACTTCTGATAGCCATCGTTCACATCGCACTGTCCCAGCGAGAGCTGCTGAGTCGTCGGATGCAAGGCCATGCACTTTTTGTGGACGCGATGCAGCAGATGCTTGGTTTGTTCGTTGTAGCTCCAGGGTCCATCGACGGTGCCCAGGCGGCAGACGGCCAACTTGATGCCCTGGCGGTCGGCCTCCACGCAGCGTTCGCCCACGCCCAGCTGTCCGACGGCATTCAAGCGCACCAGCTGATTATTGCCACCGCCATGGCAATAGGAGAGACCCATTATGGCCGGCGGCTGGTGGCCCATGGAATCCAGACAGCCATCAGAGGCCACCGAGCGCAGCTCGCCCCAATGCAAGTTGGCGGGCAGAGCGGGAAACTTGTCGACCACATCGTAGGCAATGTTGTCCATGAACCATTGGAAGGACTTGCAGTTGAGACGCTTCTTCAAGGCCAGCTGCTCGGAAATGTCGCCCATGTCCAGGTAACGTGCCAGCGGCTCACGTGTGTAGAAGAACTCCTTGTGGGTATCATCGAACCAGGTCTCAATGACGCGCTTGTAGTTGATGGTGATCAATGGACCCTTCTTCTTGCTGGCCAGCTTGCCAAAGTTGTAGGGCATGAAGCCGCGATAGACGTGGCCGACGCGGGAGCAAGGCACCCACTCGATGCTGCCGCCACACTGCCAGATCTTGAAGCTCAGCTCAAAGTTCTCGCCGCCCCACACTAGCAGGCCCGGATCGTAGGCGCCCAGTTCCAGGAAATACTCGCGATTGATGGCAAACAGGCCGCCCGCATGCGTCGGACTGCGATAGGGTTCAGAGTTGTGGGCACGACGACGCTGCTCACGGCGCGGCACCTCATTCTCCTTGTACAGCATGCCCCACTCGAAGATGCCGCGGAAATGATTGTCGCTGCCATAGACCGGCCGGTACTCGAAGGTCTTGTGATCGATGCCATCAATGATGGGCACGGTCATCACAGTGCGATCACGATAAATGGGCGCCAACAGTGGTGGCAGCCAGTTGAGATTCACCTCGCAATGCGCATCCAGAAAAACAATCACCTCACCTGCAAGAAGGTGCAAATGTGAGCGAGAGAGAAACGGAAGCGAACTAGAACTAATGGGCTAATGAGGCAATGCATGGAGAGGCCGTACTTAAAAGGCAGTTCAAGCCACATTTAAATTGAAGCAACATTCTCTCTGTGTATTACCTTAGCTCCGTCTATACTATATCTTAATATTTTGAACATACGATTCTCTCATTGAACCGGTTTTAGAATTAGCACAGACAAAATCCGTTTATCTACTAAGCCTTCTCTTATGCATTTGCGATATTCATTAAGAGTCTCTCCTCTAACTCAACCCCTGGCTGTAGGACCCCGCCCACTCACCTGTCGCCTCCATGGCGCCACGGGAACGTGTGCGTATGAGACCCTCGCGTTCGGTGTTGCGTATGATCTTGACCAGTCCATTGAACTGCAGCACATAGTCGTCCAGTTTGCTGCGCAGATTCTCCTTGTCCGAGAAGTCGTCCACGAGGATGATCTCGTGCAACATGTGCTTGGGCGAACGGTCGATGACCGAGTGCACGGTGCGCATCAGCACGGAGAAGCCCTCGTTGTGGAACACAATAATGACACTGGTGGGCGCCAGATTGTACGGATAGTCCCAGTGCTTGCACTCCTTGAGACGCGTATCCCGCACCGACCGATGCATGGATATCTCGTCGGAGCAGGCAATATTCATGCCATACTCCATTTCGGAGGCATCGGCCACGTTCTTCTTGTCCGGCGACAGCGTGTGCCCATCTCCGTTCTCGCCGGGTCCGGTACGTGGCTTCAGATCTTTGGGCTCGAAGTTGCCCAGACCTGCAAAAGCAAACAGTTAGCACAACGGTTGACACCTGAACACACACTGTGCAGCACAAAAGTAAATAAAGAATGAAATGAAAACAAATTTGATCGCTGAGCAAGTGCTGGCGAAGACCAGTTGTATTTGAATACAAATATAACTAGGCTGTCATCAAATGATATCATCATTGCAGGCAAGGTAACTGGAGCAGCTGGAATTGTTCACTTACCGTCCACCAAGGTGGGCACCTCGCGTGGCCTATTCTCGAGCCGTTGATGACTGAACTTGGGCCCGCCGAAGCGTGTGTGGTACGCCTCCTGGACGCGCTTGTGGTGATCGCTCCAATTGGCCAGCAGATAGAGCAGCGGCAGGATGACCAGCAGGCACAAGGCCATGCGGCAAATGCGGCCGCTGCGTATATTGCTCACACGCATCTCGAATTCGAAATGCCAATGCCAATGCGAATTCCAATTCCAATTTCAATTTGTTTTTGTGTTGACGTGTCTACGTATTGGCGTTGGCGTCGACGTCGACGTCGCCGTCGCAGCAGCAATGTTAACCGAATGGTCAGCAAACGCCGCGCACAGCAATTAGCCCAGCAGCTAGCGGCCGCTTAAGAATTTTTGATTTGAGATGCGATGTCAATGTACGAGTTTCTATGTGTGTGAGCCTGAAAGCTACTGAATGTTAGTGTGTGTATGTGTGTATATGTGTCTATGTGTGAGCAGGTGAGCAGTCGCTGCGAAAGCGTTGATCAAAAGGCAATCAGCGCTAATGTTAAATGAACGTAGCGACTGAACACTTTGAAATGCCAGTTGCAAGTAATTACAGTTCGACGCGAATTAATTTGTATTGCTGCTGCTGAGTTCACAATATACAACGCGGCCGCAACTAATGCAAATTCATTGCAGAAATAACTGCACTGTAAACGTAAACAAAAAAAATTGTTGCAGTATGCGGAACTGCCACGCGTTTGACGTTTTCTAGCACATCAGGTGGCACCTAAGGCACTTCAGCGCCAACTGGCGGCAGCGATACACAATAAATGCCGGTTGCTATCGTTAATCGACAGATTAAATAGACTAAGAACACACCAAAAAATACCATACAGTGAATTTTTTTGCTGAACTTTACGATGGCTTGCTCATTTTTGCGCTAACGATGCTGATTTTTGCGCTTTGGTTCGAAGGTCGTTACGCTAAAATACGTAAAGTGATTTTCCGTTAAAATTTGATTAATACCAAATAAACACCAAGTGTTAATAGTAATATTGCTTAGTCGAAGACGTTACAATATTCGAGCAGTTATATATATTTATATTATTCAATATACAACCACAATATAATAATATACAATTATACATATGTACAAATGTACAGATGGAGCGTAATAATTACAATTACTGTTTACTATGAATACACATATTTCTATAATGAGAGTTCAAATATTAAAAATGGCGAATCGCCGATGAAACGTTATGGCAGTCACATTTGCGAACCAATTTAATGATTCATCTTATTTGTTTTCTCGATAGTCAGAACGCTGCCAACGCGACGACGATCAAAGAACGGCTCCGGCTCATGCAGCGCCCCAATTGCCGTTACAGCAGCAAAGCCACCATCGCCGGGGTTATCACTCATCGTGTGTCCAGCACCTCGCAAATATTCTATGACCTCAGGGTTCACGTCGGCCTCGTAATCTATGCGCATTGGTATTAGCTGATGATGCAGTCGACCGTTATTGACAGCCATCGACATGGACTCGCGACGTATAAGATATTTCATGATGACCTAAAAAATACCAAATTAATTATCGATACAAGGGCAATTAGCGATTAAGCTTATTAAGTTGGATGCAGTTGATTGAATATTGAATATTTGCATATTCCTATTATCCTCCTATATTATATATCTATACGCACCGTTGCCACGCTAGTTGTGATTTTGGTACCGCCAGCAGCCCCGACTAGCATGCGCACATCGCCATTTGCATCGACAATAATGGATGGATTCATGGAGGACATGGGCCGTTTGTGTGGATAGATGTAATTGGCGGGCGATGAGGGCACACCAAAACTGTTTATAACGCCCGGCGTCGAGAAGTCGTCCATCTCGTCGTTCAATATGATGCCCGTTTGTGGTGATGCCACTTTGGCGCCAAAGCTGCCCGATAGCACAACAAACAAGGAATCATTAGTATTTCCAGCTAGTTTCATATACTTAGATTGAGTTAACTGTATTTGTATACTCACTAGGTATTTATGGTGCTAGTTATGGATATGGCGTCGCCATTGCTAGCCAGCACATTCATGTGGGCAGTGCCGTGATCGGGCTCCACGGTGAAATTGGCGCCGTAGTACATATAGTCCTGCGAGGTTTTGTCATCCTTTATCAAGGCGCGTACAGTATTAACCAGATCTGTGCCAAGCAACTTCTCCAGCTGCTCCTTTATGCTATCGCCAAACTCCGGATCGTTCTCATAGTCACCCAAATTCGAGCGCTGACCGTACGCATGCTTGAAGCTCTCAATAACACGCTGCCAGTAAATGCCCTCATTATCCGAATACAGCTCGCTCATCACGTTCAATATGAAGGCCAGAACCGGACCGCTCGATGGCAATGGTGTTGTGTATAATGTAAAGCCGCCCGTAACATTTGCCGATATATGGCCATCGTTTTCCCAACGGCACCTGTGAATGATTAAAAAAACATTTAGGTTTAACTAACTATACAGTCGTCTACGTCTAGGTAGATATGCGACTAAAAGTCTGGATAATTTCCTATCAATCATACGGGAATGCTTGCCATCACTGACTAAGCCATCTATGGAACTATAATTGACTGGATCTTTGAGTTTGTGGCGCCAGCTGCATAGCTTAAAGGCGAAGTAGTGTTGCAAAACGTACTTAAGAAACTTATGGAAAACTTTTCTGTGACTCAAGACTAACTGGAAATGCTTTGCTTTGAGAGCAGTGGAAAACTGTGATGCATTTACTTCTATAACTATAAATCACTGACTGGATCTTGCCTGAGTAACTCCAGCTAAGTCCTAGCTTAAATACATTATAGTGCTGCATAACGAACTCAACAATCAGCCGGATTCTCTGCTTAAGCTAACTTGAAATGCTTCACTAGATGATACATCTACTTCTACAAAATCAGGACAGGATCGAATTCGTAACTAATGCTAATGCCTAATTACATAACACATAATAATTACATAACGCTTCCTTTGCAGGACCCTTGAAAACTGTAATACTTGCTTGAAATTTTTAAGATCCTCTAAAGTAATGATGCCGCCCAGTTTTCTAATGTCCTCGACAAACTTGACGCCCGTCTCGCCGCCATCGTATAGCTCGCCGGCGCCATTGTTAGCGATGCGCTCGAGCGTATTGGCCAAAGCTGGACGCTTCATGTAATCGTGCTCCACATACGGCTCACCCTTCTCGTTGAGGAACATTTTAGCCAGCGCCGGATCGCTTTTTATTTGTGTTATCTTGGAGCTAATGGCAGCGGCCAGATAACGCGACACAACATGACCCTCGCGGGCCATCTTAATGGACGGCTGGAACAGGTCCTTCCAAGGCAAACGACCGTATTTCTGATGCATTTCCCAGTAGCCGAGTATCTCGCCGGGCACGCCGCCAGCCAGGGCGCCCGTCACCTCCTTCTGGCCGACAAACATATCCTTGTGGGCAGCAGCTGGAGCCGACTCGCGAGCGATGACCGTTTCCACTTTACGCGTGCGCCGCGTATATATCGTGGCCACAAATCCACCCCCGATGCCCATCGAGTGGGGCAGCATGATGCCCTCGCAGAGCAGCGTCGCAATGGCCGCATCCACAGCGGAGCCGCCCTCTTGCAGCATGCTGCCACCAACCTCGGCGCAGCCGATGCCATTGGAGACAACGGCTCCCGTAATATAGCGCGTATCCCTCGATCTCAGTCCGAAGACAAGGCCAAGCGTCAGACCAGCGACCATTAGAGCGACAATCGATAGCCATACAAGGCTCTTCTTATTTAATAGCACCCTGCAAAAGATATGGAAAATATGAATACATCAGTATATATATATATATGTATATAGTATGATCCAAATCGTGGGCAATTAACTGGGCCAATTCAAGTGGCTTCGCAAGTGGATTAGCCGGGATTCCCTTAATTGCCCAAGTTTTCTGCGTCGATTCTGATTAGACTAACCAAGTTTGATTGTTAGCGTTTTTTTGTTCTCTATTTCTTTATAGATATATACACATATATATAGAGACATATATATAGAATTTGAAATCTGTTGTGCTACTCTTTTATTTATTAGCGCAGCAACAGCAATCGGCCCTATAAATTTTTGAAAATTTTTTTTCTATATTTTCCCGATGGCATATGTAGACATATATTCATATAGACATAGGCGTACAACAGTTATTTCTCGGCAAGCTGAGACAAGCAGAGAGAACCCTGTGTTTCTGTCAATGTATATTATATATTAGATTACTCTCTGGTCAATTCCGTTTAATGACTTTTCCTTTCGGTTTTATGGCGTTTTCGCTTTTATAAAAATCAGAAATTCCCGATAAAGATCTTTATATCTGCAACTAAAATCATTAACTAATTAAAGTGTCCAATCAAATATGAAGTGTGGTCATTTAATCACGCCTTGAGATATCTTAATTATTCGATTAGAACTCTGCTCATAATAACCACAGTGCAATATCCAATGATATCTGCGCATATGTGTATAGCTGGCAGATATATGTATACCACATTCCTTATTGCATATTCCCTCTAGACTTCCAGCTATAGTCCCATAACATTTTTTCTCTTAAGCTCAGTTTTATACTGCTTCAAATGAAATAAACTTGATCCCTGCATCTTATCTATAAATATTTTATTTATTATTTCGACAAGCTTAAAATAGCTCTTCAGCCAAACCCAAGCATATTCAATTCTGAATATCTCGCTAACTATAGCCAGCAAAGCTACCAAAATTTTTGTGTAGACCACAAAATTGATGTTCTTGAAGAAAAGAAATAACTTTGCCAAGTTATATAGCATTACTTTGCAGTATAAATCAAAGACAAGCTCGCTTTGATTCTCGCTACGTCTATACTATAAACTAAAAACTATAACTCAATTATCTTATGTATTCCTAAAGAGTTTCAAGTGCCATGATATTTCAAATTGCTCTGTCTGGTAATTTGGCTGGTCATTCTTCTAGCTATCCACGTGCATCAAAGAACACATTCATTTCGTACGCTTCTCTTATCAGCTAGCTATGCCTATATATATAATGGAAGTATATATTCTATGGCCAATCGTAAAGATACGCATTTTGACTGGTGAGGCTCAACAGTGCCATTAACTAGCAATTTTCCATAATTAACGGCGATTTTTTATACCCTATAATCATTTTAATGACTGCTGGCGTATCTGATAGCGTTCAAGGGTCCAGTGTGTTCTATATATATATATTTAGAATTGGATGGATGCTTAAAAGCAAGGCATAGCTAAAATAATAAAATGAAAATATTTTGGAATTTGAATAGCTTTTATTGTACACCCAAATCAGATCTTAACTTTATCTCACCTATAACAAATAAGATAAGAGATATATAGTCAATGGGATCATTAGTTATATAAGTTATATGACATCTAAACCTAAATTGACGCCCCCAAATCGATTCGAACTTCATCCCAGGGTATCCGCCCGTCGTTGCCACTCGTGACTGTCCACTTTGGATTCTTTGTTTACCAATTTATAGTGACGCAGAAGTAGAGCACGCGACCAAATCTTAAGTAGTCGATGGTAAATCATAGGTCTATTAATTTCGAGCGCTTCGAGTGCATTCGAAATCGAATTCGTAATATCTGCGCAGTCATTGGTCACGGCTCTGATGGAATCTCTTTGGCGATTAGGATCGGCATATCATCGATATATACGACATTACCCAGTTATAATTCAGCCACATTTATGATACGCAAATATTTGCCCACTTTTACAGTCTTTCGGTAGTTCAACGGTAGCCGCCTTTATTAGTCCGGCGGCGCTGCTGTTTGATCACAATTTTTCAATCGATAAATGCCGAAATTGTTTTCCAATTGCAAGTGGTTAATAAGTATATATAAGTGACCTGTGGAGCCAACTGCCTACATACAACTGATCCGCACTGCCTAAGGAAACATGAACTACGTCTGTGAGCCAAGGAATGCAAGTCATGCCCGTAGTACCAGAGCAGAATTAACACTTTACAATGTGCGTCAAATATATATATATATATATATATATATATACATATATTATATTAATATATAATATATATATATTAATATTCATATATGTTAAACTCTATTTTAGTATTGAGGAAAACAGACTTTAGGTTTGTTTATTTTATGACCAAGATATTTACCTTTTAGCACGCAATTAGCTATCATTTTCTATGCTCGTACGCCTAAGCGTTAGCCCCAGACTGCCGTATCTTAGTAGAGCTCTACGAATGGGTCTTTGACACTACAAAGTATCTACTATATCGAGACTTACAACAACACTTCGTTAGAAATCTTGATTGTATAATGGTATAAGCCAATATAATGTTTAGTTCATTCTGACAATGGCGAAAATACCCATTATAAAGATGGGAAAGAACCCAACAAATAGTTGTCAGGTACTTTTTATTTGCTTTTAATAGATTATCTGAGTGTTTGTTAACGGCCCATAAGGGCCTATACAGTTCTAGTACTCTATAAGGTACTCAGCCACTATAGAGAATCATCTCTGCACAACTCTCTGCACAGGAATATATATTTATCGATTTCTCATAAATATATATTCCTTGTATCAAGCGAAGAGATCTTAAGCGATATATAGCAATACCAAATGGCTGATTTGTTTGCGCGCTAGGCGCTATATCTATTTTTAGCACAGGCCGCTCTGGCTCTCACTCACTCTTACTCACTCTCTGTAGCTCTCTTTGTGTGTTGATTATTGGTAGTTTCAACCGAAGCATGAATTATTATTATTAGTATTTTTTTTTTTGTTTTTTTTTTTTTTTTTTTTTTTTGATATTTCCATTCTCTAATTTATTCAAGCGTTTTGTTTTCAACAACAAAATTGCTTTACCGCCAGCTACGTGTATCAATGTCAGAGGGAAAAAAAATGTCAGCAGAAAATTACAAAAAAGCGAGAATTAATTAATACTATGACACGTCCAATTGTTAATGAAATAGCGTTGGCAATAAATACCCTGTTTATCGATTGGATATTTGGCAGAGGCTGTGCCAAGCTATAGAGAAGTACGAGACAAGCTTAAGGAAGCATAGAACAGCCCATCAGATTGAGCTGGAAGCCGTTTAGTTTAACTTTGGTGGAGCTCAGAGTTTATAGAGTAGAATTATACAGAAATCGATATTAATCGATAAATATGCTTTACAGTTCATTCGTTTAAACAAAACTCTAAAAAGCCAAAGAAACAAAGCTTTAATAGTTCAATAACATAGGAAACTATATTATTTTAGAAATCGATATAAATCGATGACAATTTAAATAAAACATAAAATAAATATATATTAAGATGCTAACTTTTTAAGAGTCATATATTAGCTCTAATATTATGTACACTATGTAAAACGATAACAATGTAGAAAATTATTAACAGTAAGAAATCGATAAAAATCGATCAACATATTAGCTTTAATTAGCGCAAACCTTGTGAGCTGCATATTATTTCGTATACGATTATTGCTATATAAATCGATAACAATATTAAGAAATAATATTGAAATCGATCAAGATTATCTCCGATGTGAACTCACTATATAAACCGATAACAACAGTACGGAAGTATATCAAACCCGATAAAAAGCGATAAATATTATAAACAATGTTTCTGCTTAAAGGAAACTTAAAGATAAGTCAAATCAATAGAAATCCTATACAACAATAAATAATATTATCGAAATTCGGATACCGATAAGAAGTTGTGCTTAGGCATATCGCAGCTGTAGCAATCTTAACCAATCAAAGGTATCCCACGGCTTAGTACTGCCTTGTAAATAACTCCACATTTGATGGATGGCCATAAATTAGTCGAGTACCTATTTCCCGAAGTGAAAGTGAATTGGCGGCTAGTAAAATGTTCAGATATAAACCCTATACGCACTGCCCGAATGTGTGCGAGCAATTTATGACCGCTTTAGTGGCAGTTACTTTGTCACTTTGGCATATTATAAAACGATAAAAATAATAATTTTACGCTTAACTGCGGCTATGTCGTTATCTGCATCTTATCGGAGGCAGCGCCTAACATATATCCATAAATGTCTTTATTTAGCATTCGGTTAAGCGGCGCAATAATCCATTTCTCAAATATTTGTAGCACATTGTAAATTTTGAAGGTTGCACAGGGGCATACTTAATGCATATATAGAAAATATATGTATATAAATAATATATATATACTATATATAAATGTAATTGGTATCCCATAACATGGCCCATAAAAGTGCCTAATTGCAAAGTTACGACGCGGCGATAAGTTAAAGGCTCTTCGATAAAAAAAAAACGCTTAAATAACGTTTTCACCTGGAAAACTTGCTCTTCAGATAACACATACACTCTCCCTCTCGCTCACTCTCTCTTTCAAGCGATATCTGTCATTCTCTCTCTAACAAGGTGTCTGTGCACAAGAAATTCTGTAATCTTGCCAATTTTAGTTACATATTACTTCTAATTAACCAGAAATGCTGCAACTGACGCTGATAGACCAGACGCTACCCTGCACAGACTGAAGTTTCCTACAATTCTGCAGCCATAAATTTGCTTAAATTAACCCATAATCTCTGTATATTTATCTAATACTTATATGAACTCTAATATATACAGAAGCTACAGTGAAAGCTCTCTTTAACAACCTGGGTAAATATTTGCATTTTTATTTTAATTTTATATCTTTTATCTCTGATCTATTAGCTGAACTCACAAAAACTTTCACAGTAAATCTATTTATATATCTCTATAATTTATCTATCATATATCATTTACAGGGTATTTGGCAGCGAGACGAATGCGATGGGCAAGGCTATGGGCACATATGATACGCATTTTATCGTGCAAATACCATATATGATTGCCGAGTTCTGTTTGCGTTTCTATCATCTTCGTCACATTTGTTGCTGTTCCTGTTTATGGAACACTCGATGTGATAGTTGCTACACAGAGAAAGGTAACAGCAATTAAAGCTTTTACCTGGGCGCACAAAAAAACAAATTCTACATTCATCATAGATCGAAGATCGGTAATAATAGGACTATGACTGAACGAATTCTCGAGCTTAAGTTGAAAACTTAAACTATTTTTTAACAACTATTTATTTTGGGATATATACATATATAGTGACTGGAATGACGCAGCTGAACAGTCTATGGGTTTGGCTAGTTTAGTTCTATGAATTATATTGATAGGGCTAATTACACGATTAATAAAATCATATAACACTTACCTCATTTTGTTGAATTATTAACGCCTCGCGAATATCGTGCCTAAACACTGGGCCGAAGCGAAAAACAATTTTTAAATAAATAATAATAAAAAAATTTAAGCATAAAAATAAATAAATAATATATGCAGTTCACAGGCGAATTATGCAAATGGCAAACGGTAAAAAAATTGAAAATAAAATTCAAATGAAACAAACAAAAATAACAAAAAACACTAACAATGTCGCGCTGGAGGAGCCGTTTTATAAATGCGCCGATTGCGAATATTCTCAGTTGCCGTTAGAGGGGGCTGACTGAGCACTTGTCGCGCTTAGCCTCGACTGATGTGCTGGAACGGAGTGCGGCGCCGCATTACAACTTTGTTTCGATTCCATTCGATTCGATTTGTGTGGTTTATTTTGGCTTAGGCATTATGTACGTAGTAAGCACATATATATGCACTTTTTAAGTAACTAACTGTTCTTTATCAAAAGAGCCAGCACAGCTTACACACACACACACACACACACCTACGCTATGAGCAAAAACATTTGCAGAGAGTCGCTCGTATACGTTACGCTCACTAGTTGAGACAGCGGAAAAAAATGAGAATGAAACTAGCAAAAGCCAGAACAGTAATACACACACACACACACACTGGGCGCATGTGTGCGTGCATGATCTGAGCTAGTTTGAAGTTGGCTGCGTTCGGCGCCAAGCCAAGCCGAGCTGCGCGCTGCACGTGCAGGCCTGCATCTGTATGTGTGTATGTGTGTATGTGTGTATGTGTGCTGCTGGCATGCGTGCCTGGGGAGAAACAGCTGTTGTTAGTTCGAAAGCAGCTGGACAGAGTGGACAACACAACTAGCAAGAGTAAGACGCACAAACATGGATTACCATAACGGTTTCTCACTAAAAATTTGCCTTTAATAGTGCATAATGATGCAAAAATTTGAATTGTATATGCAAGGCGAACTGTTCACTTTAACGCCAACTATTTTGATTTACTCCAATTGCAAAGCGAATGCGTGTTCTTGTTCCTCCTCTTGTCTATTGTCTTCCGGTTCGTTTCGTTTCATTTTGTATGATTTCATTTCCTTTCGTTTCATATTGATTTCATCGTGTTTGTGTTTGCTGTTGTTTGGGTTTGTTTGTGTCTTGTGTGTCGTGTTTTGGTTGTTTTATCGTTTTGCTGCATGTGTTTTTTTGGTGCAATTCGCAATTGTACCCGGGCTTAGCGCCAACGTCCCATCGGCCCAGCCACCTTGACAGTGTACTTGGTCGAGCGCCTCTTGGCCTTCATCTGCTGCTCCTGCTCGATCATCTTCAATGCAGCAGGTCCGAGTGCCACGAACGGCATGTTCGGATCGGGCACGGTGTGCAGCGGCAGGCACTGCTTGGTGATCCGTTGAAAGTTCGGCAACGGCGCGTTCTTCTTCTCATGGGCCAGATCAGTGTAGCCCAGTTTGCGTCGCTGCTGCGGAGTTATCTTGTTGCAGTGGCACAGCTGATGGATGCGCAATGCCCGCTCCAGATCGAATGTGCGATCACAGAACTTGCACTGCTTGCTCGGCGGAATGGGCGTCACGGCGGTGGTGCTGTCCCGCGAGCGTCGTCCGCGGAAACGCACCTTGAAGTCGTCGTCGTGGGTGCGACGATGTGCCCCAAGGAGCGACTTGATATGGAAGATGGCGCCGCAAGAGCTGCAGCTGTAGGTGGGCTTGTGCATCTGCTTGATGCTCATCTGGCTGCGCCGATTGCTCGCGTTGCCCAATTGGCGCTCGTATTCTTCCTGCAATTCGCCGCGCATCGAGCGCGCCAGTTTGAGCTCATCGTCCTCCTCCTCCTCCCCCATATCTTCACGTGGCGAGAGGCCGTTTCGACGTGGCGTCTGCAAGAATGCTATAGGAAAAGGAACTTAATGGCATATATCCTATCTATACATATATCTATATATATACATACGCATATATAATTATTGCTGGTACTTACTTTGTACGGCTCCTGTTGTTTGGCGCGAAATGGTGGATGTGTCGTCCTTTGATTTGGATTGTGAGGACATCTTATTGCTATGCTTACTGCGTCTTTGCATGCCACCGCTGCTGCCATCGCTGGAGCGATGGCCGCGTCGTCGGGATGCTCGCGTATTTACTGTAACGTGATTCGATTCGGCCAAATAGTTCAATTTGCGCTCCACCGTCTTTTGTGCGTTCTCCATATCGGACTCCAGCTGGTCGTAGGTCTGCACCTTCATGTGGCGCTGATATGGCGCTGGTTTGTTTTGTTTCATTTTGATTTTGATCGTTGTTTTTTGATTCTTACTATTGGTATATTAATATTGTGGCTGAACTTTGTGGCCGGCAAAGTTCACGAAATGTTAAAATTTCTTAAAAATTACTTTGTAATTATGTCACTTCCCCAAGTGTAAAATATAAACTGGTGATAGACACATACGTCGAAATCGAATTTTCATTTGAATCTTTGAAGTGTTGAACAATGCCAACGGCAATCACAAAATAATTCTGATAGGTGGCGCTAAATTCAGTATTTTTCAATTGTGTATTTGTAATTTATAAACTACAAAAAATATATTTGCTTGTAAATATTTGTTGTAAATATTATGTAATAATTATTATTATTGTTAATATTTTTATTTTCATTTTAGAACGATGAGCAAAATACTACAATCAATTTCGATATGTTGTCTGTTCACGTTACGTTGCTCTTCTTGCGCTTACGTCGCGCATTTCTGCGCTAACGCGATATTTACGTGCCTGTTACTTACGGCTGGCCGCGTGCAATTTTTTTTTGTGAGCCAACAAAGTAATTGCAGCCCGCGCGAAGCTACCAAAAATCTAGCGCTTACGCATATTTTGCCACGGAACTGTGCAAACTGTTCGCAATCAAAGAGATTTTTGTGAAGTGTTTTATTCGGTTGTTATTCGTTGGTGTTGTGGCATTTAGAATATGAGTGATACGCGTGAACAGATTTTGGAACAAATTAAAGTACAAGGCGATCTCGTGCGTCAACTGAAAGCGACGAAGGAGTCCAAAGAGAAGGTCAGTGCGAAATACATAATGAATGCCATAATGTCTATGCAAATTATTTACCTAGCATGTATGTATGTATGTATGCGTGTGCATGCAGGCCAAACCATTCCCATAGTGCACATGCATACGTATGTGTGCGTAGTTTTGTATGTGGCTGTTTCTGTGCGTTTGTGTGTGTGTGTGTGGATGTATGCCGCTTGTCATGCGTTTTTAACCCTTTACCGTTTATGTGTACATACATTCATCTGAATCCTGTTGCACTTGTATCAAACTACAGTAACTTTATTTATGTATTTCATCAGCCGCATACACACACACATACATGCGTAGTTACAGTTGTATGTATGAGCGCAACATAACGTATTTGAGTCGTCATCCGTTACCCCGCTCTCCGCTCTCCCGTACGTGCTGCGTTGGCAGCCTCTCTCATTATTGAATTTTAGCTCTGTAATTAGATTGCATGCACATAACAGAGAGCTCAATCAGCAGTGGCAACAACAAAAGAGAACTTTCACATTTGAGTACTGTTTTTTTTGGCATTTGTTACATGCGTCGTTGTCGTTGTTGTTGTTGCTGTGCAGTGTTGGCAAAAAGAAGCTGTTTATGACGAAAAAGAAGCTAAACCTAAATTTGCACTCCATGTTTTTTTAATTGGATATTTTATTTCTTTGTAATATATAATATGTACATTATGGGTTTAAATTTAAACAAATATTTACGAATCTGTGTAAAATATATATGTTTCTGATTAAAGTTTGTAACTGTTAAGAGAAAGTAAAAGATTGAATAATTGTTATAAAAAATAAATTATTGAACGGCTTATTCACTTGAGCATATAATTAGTTAATTAAGATTTACCATGACTCATGCCCTGCAGATGGAGAAAGCTTAGCGTGTTTTCAGATAGCTACAGCAACCGCAACTGCACTCTAGAAAAAAAGCCAAACTGACATCACTGCTGTTGCCGTTCCCAGTCTCATGGTAAATCAGCGTTTGGCCTCTCTCAGTCAGTCGGCAGTGCCAGCCTTGAAGCAAACCACCGCAAGCTTTTTATGGCCGTTTCCTCTCCCTCTCCTTGCCTTCAGCAGCTATGCCGTTGCGTTTGCCCCTTTTTTTATATTCGCTTTAAAATAATGAATGCTATTGTTGTTGTTGTTATTGCTGTTGTGATATTTTGTGCTCATGACCGACTGACTGCCAAGCGCGAATCGCTGCTGCTGCTGAAACCGGCTCAGCAGCCTCCGTTACTTGTCTATGTGTGCGTAAGCAGCATTAACGTCAACGCAATTGTTGCCATTAATTGCTACTTTATGCGTTCATTGCATTCAAACGGGCATCAGCTGTTGCGCACAGCGTCGGAAATATATCGATATATCGATAAAAGGGGGAATAAAATTTCAATTATCGGGTTATTTGAATTTAATGAGGGAAAATATATATACGAAATATAATTAATATGAATATTGAGCATATTTAATTGGGTATTGGGGCAATTCGAAATAAAGCGCATGCAGAATGTCTTTGAAACTCGCCTTTGCCGTGATCAAATTTCGAGTTTTCGAAATTTCGAACTTCGAGTGTACAAAAGTGTCAAGTGTGTATGAGCGAGAGCAAGGGAGAGAGACAGAAAGAGAGCCCAAAATACGTAAAACAGGTCATGGAACGGCGGTCAAGAGAACGCAATGATTTTGTAGAGCGTTAACTATGTCTACAACAAGGATATTTTGTTTACTTAACCACACACGCACACATACACATATATAAACTAACTATCACATACATATACTAATCAAACGAATTTATTTTGTACATTTAACTGTTTTCACGTAGTTGCAACAAGTTTTAAGAAAATAATTAGATGCAGTTCGATAACGCTAATCGGTATTTTTTTTTTATTATTCATTGTTGTTGTTGTTTATTAGGTTTTATGAGCGAAAGCAATTAGTAAATACATAAAGTAAAGCGAAAGAAAGAGATAAATCAGATATAACAGTAAAAGACAAAGACCAAAATGTTGCGTTCAATTGGCCGCCAGTGGCGCTGTAGTGTCGCGTTTCAGTGCCCTTGCCTTAGCCCTGCCCGCCAGCAGCTGCCGCTGGCGCCATCTAGCGAGGGCCGTGCGTTATCAACAAGCGTTGGACAACAATTGCAAGCACAACAACAACAACAACAACAGTTACAAGAACAACAACAACAAATGCATAAGGTTAGCATCTAAGTGCACAATACAAAACATCAGAAAATTAAGCCCGAAATCATGTCTGTATTCATTTTGCATCCATTACAGATCGATGAGGAGGTCTCACGCCTGCTGGCCCTTAAGGCCAAACTGGGCGGAGATGCAGCGCCGACCAATCAAAAGTTCACCTTGAAGACGCCCAAAGGCACGCGCGACTATGCGCCACAGCAGATGACGCTGCGCCAAGGTGTGTTGGACAAGATTGTGCAGGTGTTCAAGCGGCATGGTGGCGAGGCCATTGACACACCTGTCTTCGAGCTGAAGGTATGAATTTGATTGGTTGATGTTGAGATGATGATGATTTTAACCGATTTCCCACTTGCAGGAAGTATTAACAGGCAAATATGGCGAGGACTCAAAGCTGATTTACGATCTGAAAGATCAGGGCGGCGAAATCTTATCAATGCGCTATGACCTGACCGTTCCATTGGCACGCTATCTGGCCATGAACAAGATCTCCAGCATTAAGCGTTATCACATCGCCAAGGTCTATCGCCGTGATAATCCCGCCATGACCCGCGGCCGCTATCGCGAGTTCTATCAATGTGATTTCGATATTGCTGGCACCTACGACCCGATGCTGGCGGATGCCGAGTGCGTCAAAATTGTTGCCGAAGTGCTGGATACTTTGGACATTGGCGACTATGTGATCAAGCTGAATCATCGCCAGCTACTCGACGGCATGTTTGAGGCATGCGGCGTGCCGGCGAGCAACTTCCGTGCCATCTGCTCGGCGGTGGACAAGCTGGACAAGGTAAGCTAAAAGAGAAAGGCATCAAAACAAATACTGGGATTCATAATAAATATTTATTGCTTTGCTTTAGTCCCCCTGGGCGGATGTGCGCAAGGAAATGGTGGATGAGAAGGGTCTCGATGGCGCCACAGCCGACAAGATTGGGGAGTATGTGCGTCTTAGCGGCGGCGCCGAGCTCGTTGAGCAGCTGCTGGCGGACGAGAAGCTAAAGGCTGTGCCCAATGCCGTCAAGGGTCTGGAGGGCATGCAGCTACTGCTGAAGTACTGCTCCCTTTTCGGACTGGAGCAACGCGTCAGCTTCGATTTGAGTCTGGCGCGCGGCCTCGACTACTACACGGGCGTCATCTACGAGGGCGTGCTTAAGGCAGATCCCAGTGCACCAGCCACGCCTGTCAAGCAGCTGCAAAACGGCGATCAGGCGGCAGAGCAGGGCGGCACGGTTGGCTCTGTGGCAGGCGGCGGTCGGTATGACAACCTGGTTGGCATGTTCGATGCGCGCGGCAAGGCTGTGCCCTGCGTCGGCGTCTCGATTGGCGTGGAGCGCATCTTCTCAGTGCTCGAGGCCAAGTTCGCGGCCAGCAAAGTGAAGTTGCGCACCAACGACGTGGAGGTGTATGTGGCCTCGGCCCACAAGGGATTGCACGAGCAGCGATTGCGTGTGCTCAACCAGCTGTGGGATGCGGGCATCAAGGTCAGTGATTCAGATGTGCTTTACCCAATGCCAATTAATAACGAAATTCGACTGTTCACAGGCGGAACACTCTTACAAGCTGAATCCTAAGCTGTTGGCCCAGTTGCAGCACTGCGAGGAGCATCAAATACCCCTGGCCATTGTCCTGGGCGACGCCGAGCTGGCCCAGGGCATTGTCAAGCTGCGCGAGGTGACGACACGGCAGGAGGCCAATGTTAATCTGACGGAGCTGCCCAACGAGATTCGTCGACGACTCCAAAAATAGTTATAAACCATCCTCGCCTCTGGCCAATTCACGCAAAGTTTCGATATTACAATTACAATTTTTTTTTTTTTTGCTTTATTTATCAATGTTTTTTTTTTTGTTTAATATTGTTTCTTATATCTGCCCTCGTTTGCTGCGCCGTCGAACGGATCCATGTGCTACTATTTTATATGAACCTACCATTTAATCGTAGGAATAAGTTATAGCAAATTTATACCAAAACTGGAGACTAAAAATAAACTGCTAACGCATACGCATTTAATCAAAAGACGGAAATGATATTTATAAAAAAAGAGAATAACTAAATGCGATCTGGAGTTAAAGACTTTGTTTATCTTTGGATAAGAGGGTTTGATCCTGGCACCCAAATGGATCAGTGGCTTCGGTGTGCCGAAGATTGTTTAGCTCTGCATGCAGTACAGTCGGGAGTATCCGACTAGCAAGCAAGACGCAGAGTATTCGACTGGCAGCAGATGGACTGCTTCAGTCGGCAGTATCCGACCAGCATCTCGGCTGCTCTAGTCGGTCAGTATCCGACTAGCAGATACCTACACAACCAATTTGACCTGCTTGCATGTTAAAGAAGTTCCAAATAAGTTCTACATCCAAATTTATTATCAATTGTGCGTGTTCCCCGACTCTATATAAAAAGCATGCGAAGTATATAATAACTGTTTATGCAGTCTATGTTTTTAAATGTTTCTAGTTTCGTTCCTTTTTCGTGTATTTGTGTTGTGCAGTTTGATTTGTCTTCGGCAGAGAATTGGCATACGGGCATATCTGTGTGTATTTCACCTCTCGGGCAAGTCCTCAGTTTTGATCAGTTTCGCTGCTCTCGTCGTTCACGTCCGTACGCTGAGCCGCGGCCTCTCTAAGAGCCTTAATTACTTCAGCGTGTTTGACCAACATTTCACTCCTTTGGGTCAGATAGCCGTTCGCTGACGACGACAGCGTGTCAAGGGAGGCTTGCAATTGGTTCACATAGCCCAGTATTTTGTCCAGCCGACGATTGATACGCAACAGCGCCTGCATGTGTATATGCATTTCTATGATCTCCTCGTCAATGTCCATGTTGTTTGTCGTGCAAGCTTTCCGGTTTCTTTGTAAAAAATTTTTAGATTTCTCAAATTTGTGAACAATTTTGAACAATCAATGAAAGAGGTCCTACCCCAGTAAAAGCAACTCCATAAATGAGACTAGTCAAGCAAAAGCCATTCGATGAAACCTTCGTTCCTCTGTTTCCATATCGAATTCGAGCAACAGGGCAACTCTGTGTTTTCTGTCACGGAGACGTTTTTGACAGTTCAGCTAGATGACTTTTATATTGTTAGAGGGATACTTGACCTATAAGCTGATATTTGCTATGGTGCCCTGCCTTCGTTGGCTATTGCTCTTTAGTTTTCTCTCTTTTGCTGTCTCTCTCTATATGTACTTTATTCTCTTCTCTCTATTTCTCTCTATCTCACCTTTCCTTCTTTACTCTATCTATGTCTCTATCTCTATATATTTCTCTCCCTCTCTCTACTACTTTCTCTGTCTCTCGTCCTATCTATTTGAATATCTCTCTTTCTCCCTCTCTCTCTCTCGCTCTCTTCCTCTCTCTCTCTCTCTCTCTCTCTCTCTCTCTCTCTCGCTCTCTTTCCATCATCAGTCAATGCCAATCAAACTTCCCATTTACTTACCCTTCCACTAGCTCAGCCCAGCCTTAACGCCTCTCTATGCACTTCTCAGATTTCCATCGCAGCTGCTATACTAACCCTCCGCTATATTTGCTATTTTTACAGAGCTTGCCACACAGCGTTGACCAGTCAAAGGCAACGCTCCAGCGACAACAACAACTACAACATCTAAAAGCTCTAACAAAGCCAGAGAATGCCGGAAACTCTGCCAGCAACCGCAACGGTGAGCGCCAGCAGCATCGATTGCACAGTTGCGGTGCTTAAGGTGCCAACGCCCACGATGCAGATGCCGCAGGCGTGCAACCTGCAGAGCCTCGGCATCATAATGGAGCCGAACAACATCAACATTGAGCTCAATCCTGCGGCAACAACGTCCTGCATAAAGGTGAGTGCCGAAACCAAATACTTAATGAAGCAAATGCTGAAGAGACTTTTGGAGTTTTACATATAATGCCTAATATTTATTGATCGCTATCGATATCGATTTATCGATTATATTTATTGAGTATCAGGATCGGGATCAGGCGAGGACAATCGCTCCGCGCGTTGGGCGGTTGCGTTCTTGGTCAGATTTTCCGGTTTCTGCGAGCCAGCACGCGGTATGATAAATGTGATCGAAGAATGTGGCCAGGGGCTCCTCGATACTGGGTCCGAAGAGCGTGGGCGTCAGTGTTGCCTCCTCGAGATACTCGGCATAGCGGTTGCGGCCAAAGGAGTGCCTGATAACGTATTGGGCTGCGTTTCGCAGCTTGCACATTAATCCCATAACAAAATCAGAAGCTCTCAAGCTGTACGGGATTCGCGAGCTGGATTCACCGCAAATATAGCGGGCTCCCGTGCCAGCAATGTCCGCTGATGTATCAGAATCAGTATCACTGTCGGAGCTGTACGCTCTGCGCCTGGTTAAGTGTTCAATCTTACGTCTCGGATTTACCGCGGCTGGCTGCAGAGTATAGCGCCCAATTCTTGTGCTTATTTGCAACCCCTGGACGGTGGAATCCGTACGTATTTCCTCATATGTTTCCTGAGTGGCCTCCCCACATATATCCCCATTGGCATCCCAGAAAACATCTGTAGAGTTATCCCCAGGTCCGTCCCCCGAGACATCCACGGGTCCCAGATTGTGCGCAGCCAGCGCTTTGCGCCTCGACGATCGCCTATGGCCGTGCCTGACGTACTCAGTTCCGGTCTCGACGCGCACCGAGAACCGAGAGCCACAGTTCTCATCGTAGCATATCTTTTGCACCGTCTTCTGGACGACCAGGCTGCTGATCTTATCGTTCGGATTATCGGACGTGAACAGCAAAAAGACATCGCCCTTCGGCGTGGCCGGGTCGGGATCCACCATCTTCTTCTTGTTGCGCTGCTGGCACTTCTCCAGCTCCCCGATTACGTAGTTATTAAAGTGTTTACTCATCGCGTGCAATTTAGATGAAAAATAAAATTACGAAAATTTATAAAAGTTAAAATATTTGTAAATAAATCAAATCAAAAGTGGAGGAAATTTGAAACGTGTGAACTGGGCTAAAGCAGGCGAAAGACTGAGCTCAGTACGGCAGTCTCACTGCCTCCTCTCGATGTATGTGGAATGTATATGCATAGGTTGCCTAGTGACTACAATATCTCGTTCACTCGGAGACTAGGTGTTATCCTGCATTGAGCTTCCAGCCCTACTGAGATTTGTCCTTGATGTTTCTACGCTCAGATCAAAGTTTTTCCGCCGTAATGCTAAGTCGTCGACTGTAGTCTGAATGCTGTAGCTTCAAATAAGGGTCTTAAAGGTGTTTTTCATCATAAATACATCATATTTAAATATTATATACATTGTGTGTACATCATAAAGTCATTATATAAGCCTTATATAAATACATTCATCACATATACATCACATCATCACATATACATCATATGAACATCACACATAATTCATAAATACATCATATGGACATCATTTATATACCTCAAATACAATACATACATCCGACATTATATATACATCAGATATACATCATAAATAATTTGGGAACACATCATACATATCTGCATCATATAGTGTATATGCTAAATCATATTTGTATATATTAAATATATGATGAATATATATCATATATAATTTGTTTATATAAATATAAAGATAGGGCATATGTATGCTTCTATACATACATGTGTATGTATACATACATCTATGTATGCTTTATATGGCTCTATATCTACATATGCCGTCTATATGAACCTAATGATCTCGCTACATCCCAAAGCACAAAGTAAATCCACACATACATATGTACATACATATATATGTACATCATGCATATATACATATCATATTACTCAGTTGTAGGTGTATATATGATACCTATATATAATGTATTACGCCTTAAATAGACATCACATATACAAATGCCTAAAAGCTTAAATTCCCTTGACATGCAGATGTCTCTATACACACATACATACATACATACATACATTCATCTCTGTTCCATAATCCATTATATCTATCGCTTCTTCTTCTTCAGCTTCTGTTTTTTTGCATACACTTTTTTTGTTCTCTTTCTATTATTATTTAGAGTCCTGCTAATGGATCTCTCTCTCTCTCTCTCCCCGCTGGCTCAGTTACTCATTCAGTTCTGTGCGTTGCGTAATTAAATTACGCACACGAAAATGTCAAACGTTCGTGCGGCTGCCGTTCGCAACGTTTTTACACTCGAATTGAGTCCGGCCCTTGCGACAGAGAGTTCTGACTGCTGCTACGGATGCTGCCGCTGCTGCTACTGCCGTCGCTGTTGCTGCTGCTGCCGCTGTGGTCGCCGCATTTTTCATGCTTCAGTGCGTGCAATTTGGTTAGGGCAGTGGTGGGGGCAGGGGCAGCCAGCATGAAAAGGGGGAAACCGTATGCCGTCTCATTCAAATGACCTAACCCAGGATGCGTTGCTGATTTTGACAGGCAGCGGGCCGAGCGATGACACCGACGTCAACGTCGCAACGCTGTCGGCGCTCCCAAGTCGTCGCTAATACAGTTTTAATATAAATTTCGGTTTTTATTTTGTTTCGTTTCGTTTCATTCGCGACTTCCCAACTTTTCTCTGTTCTCTGGTTTCTATTTTTTACGTGTCATTTGCTATTGTTGTTGTTGTTGTTGTTGTAGTTCTTGTGTCATCCTGCGCTGCGCTGTCTTCGTTCTCTTTGTCATTGACGTGTCAGTGCAGCCGCAGCGGCACAGTGGGCCAAGTGTAATTGTTAGCGAATGATAATTATTGAGAGAGGGATAAGATAATTAGTTGACGGAATGTTATAGAAAATTATTAGTTAAATATATAAAACTATATAATATAATATATTATACTAAAAAAACACATTTTCAAATCCATATAAATAAAAAATAATAAATAAAAATAAAGTAAATATGCCATAAATAAATGTTTGCCTATTTAGGCATAAAAAGATATATTACCAAAAATATAAATATAATTATATACTGTTTAATAAAGAATATAATAATGAAAATTAAAAGCAAAAATTAACATAAAAGAAAACACATTATTATAATTTTTTTTATAAATAAATAATTTATAAAAAAAGCTAATAATTTCACAGTACAAATAAATATTGATTTAATAAAATAAATTATCTAAAAAAGTATATAAAATAAAATAACATAAATAAACTTAAAATAAAATACGCATCTATATAAATAGAAAATATATAATATATAATTAGCTTCATATTTGCATTAATTTTTCTGTTATTTAAAATAAAATCATCAATTGGAGCTTTTGAGTCAGTAAAGTTAGAAAGTTATTCTATATTTTTGCATATTTTTGTGCTTTTATTTTTATTATGTATTATTTTTACCTATATTTATTTGTACTATATTTTTATTATTATTATTTCTTATTTATTTTGATAATGTTTTTCCAAATAAAATAATTTATATTTTCATTATATTTCCTACAGCTTGCGCACACTGTGCAGCGACTGCTGTTTGCTTTGGTGGTGGAATCGGGCTTTGCGTGATTGTCCCTCAAAGTTGACGCAGTTTAAATCTCTATGTATGTGTCTGTGTGTGTGTGTGTGCGTGCAGTGATTTGTTGTAGGGCTGCAGGGTGCACTTCAACTGCGCGGCTCGTTTGTCAGCACCAGCTAGAGCCAGCTCGGGGGGAGGACTGAAGCAGAGCAGTCAACCAGCCAGCCGATATCATTCAATGCTTCTAATTTACGGATTAATGAAGGCGCAATTTTACATATTGAAATTTTCGGTTGCTCGTCGCGATCGTGGGAAGCGATTAGTGGCCATGGCCGTGGCCAAAGCGGAGGCGACACTGCAATTGCTGCCCCTTGTGCGGCGCGGCTGCTGCCTGGCATTGATGGATTGCCTCATAAATTTGTGATTTGCTAAGCTTGATTTTCCATTTCATAAACTTAATTTATATGAATATTTATATGTACATATATATATACGGAGCGAGCATATGTCAACTGGGCCAGAACTGGGCGCCGTGTGAAAGTATCGAGTGCATTGTCCTAGGTCCTTTTGAGCATGAGACATTTGCATAAGTTTGAGAAGGTCAAAAACTATTAAGTTTAAAGAAGTATACAATATAATTAAATATATAAAAATAATATTTCATATATTTATTTAAAAAGTGAAAACAAAAAATTAATTTTTAATAGTTTCAAATTTTAATAAAATATAATAGAAAAAATATTTTTTCAATCCTAAAATTAATATATATTTTTATTTATTATTTTATTATAGTTATAATATATTACTAAATTTTTTATAATAATACTTTATATTTCAAAAAATAAAAAATGGAACAAAATATTTATGAATATTTTACAAAAATAAAAATATATAAAAAATATAAACAAAATTAAAATAAAAAGATTTTTTTTAATTCAAAATTTTTTTATTATATTAAATTTATGTTTTAAAATTAATTATAAATTAAAATATATAAACTATTTTTAATATGAAAAGAAAAATAAATCATTGAATCAGCAAAGATCTCTGAGATCTTTTTTTTAATTAAAAAAAATATATAATTAACATTGAATTAACATTTCATAAACTTTCCACTTCACAACTCCTTCAACGTCAGACACTGCCCCGAGGCTTTGTCCTGCTTAAAGCAGCTTTAGATCTGTTATCTTGCAGGCAGGCAGCTTTTGAGCGCTTCGCTTCAGTTCCAATTTTCCGATTCACAGCTCGACGCCTTCGATGAAAAAGGAAAAGAAGCGAGAGATGAGGCGAAAAGCGTATGAATAAACGGAAGTCAGTTGCTTAGTGCAAACACTAATAATATTAATAACGATAATCGCGATGAAAATGAAGCTGCCAATCCGATTTCAGGTCATAAATACGTAACGTCATGCCCATTGATTGCTATCTGGCGCATAGCCATGAGTACAACAGAGACAAAATGCACTTCCAGTGGCGGGCCACGCGTCGCCAGTTGCTTATCTCGGGTGACCAGCACGCCACGTGCAATTGCCAATTCCAATTCCAATTCCATTCATGAGCCATAGTTTTTGGCACGTATGTGAGCGTGTGTGTGTGTGTGTGCTGGGTAGCGGGTAGCGGGCAAACGGGTAAACGGGCAAGGGGAGCAACAAATTTGCGTGCAATCGTTAGGCTTGCGTTTTTAATGACTTTTTCGTTTCAGTTCTGTTGGCATTGCATTTAATTCGATTATGATCCCTTCTCCTTGCCCTGCCCATGCCCGTTTCGGTCTGGGTTAGCTGCAAAGTAATTGAAACGAAGCCGTAAGTGGAGCGCTGTGTGCATGTGTGTCTGTGTGTGTGTGTGTGTGTGTGTGCGTCCAAGTACAACTAATGTGGGTGTTAACGGTGTGTTAAGTGATTTTGCCATTTGTAAAATCGAACAATTGCACAAGCCGCTGCGATAACTATCACATTCGTTGTTGCTGTCGATGTCGATGTCGGCGCACGTTTTGCCCATATTTCAAATGCTCAAAGTTGAAACTATTGATATCCGTTTTAAAATTGTGTGCGTGTGCGTGCGCGTGAGCATTTTAAAAGTATCGACTTACGTTATACGTTTTCTTCTACGTACTTTTTTAGCTGTGGCTGCGCTGCCCAACTGTGAACGGCTGGCAACGCCAAATGGGAATTAATATTTAAAAATAACAGAGCAACGGCTCTTATAGCTTAATTTTATAGTAAATATATGTATGTGTGTTAGCCATTTATTATTTGCGTTATCCCCTGTCAGCTCTTGGTCCTTGGCTAATGAAAACTAAAAACTTCAATTACCAAAAGCAAAATAATGCGTTTTTAAACCCAAAAATGTTAGAACTGTAACTGTAGCAAGAAATTGTGATAGATGAGGGTATATGGGAATGCTTTTTACGGACCACTTGTTTGTCCCCGGGCTGCTTATAAACAAAGAGTTAACCGAAAAGGACAACGCACCAAAGAAAATGCCCATAAATCAGTGTAAGCAACGCACACACACACACATAGTGAAGTAATGCAAAAGCAAGAGCATGAAAGGGTTTCGATTGTGTTCGGACTTTCCGTGAAATTTCCCAATGGGGTGATTATTTAAAATTGTGCAGCACATAAATAGCAAAGCAAGCGTAGGCAGCGGGGCCCCGCAGCTGTATAATAAAATCATTTGTATGTATTTGTGCGTATATTTCTAATATAATTGTTGCCAATACTTTGTACAATCAAAGTTGGCCAAACACAAACCAAAAGTGCGCGCGCAAGCTATGCGATGTTTGCAAACGATATTCGGCTGTTATCGATACGCGATCGTTGCGATCTGTGGCTGTTGTGAAATCAAGGCTATTCGATATTTATTTGTAAGCTGTTGCGCATCGCTAAGCAACAATTGCGCGGTATCCATTAAACATCTGATTGGATTTGTTTTGCTGCTATCAAAAATGTCGACAGATACTAAAGATACGCTGAAGCAGCTGATAGAAATGGGCTATGCCGAGATCGAGGCACGGCAGGCGCTGGCGCACTCCGCCAACAACCTGGAGCTGGCCATACAGTATCTGATCGGAGATGACGGAGGCGAGGAGGGCGATGCTGCGCTGCAGCAGCGCACGCGTCGCCGCTACAACCAGCTGCGCAGCTGCCTGATGGACAATCCAGCCATAACCGATTACGCCGTCGCAGCGCTAATGAAGAAGCCGCACGCTGCCGAGGCATTGCGTGAGCTGGTCAACACGCACAGCGTGGTCTTCTTGGAGTCTATGCTGGAGTCGTCCTCCGACGAGGAGGAGGAGCCGAAGCAGGAGCTCAAGAAGGAGCAGTAGATGAAGAAGACAATAGAGGGGCGAGAGGTGGAGTTGCCAGATCAGCTGTGCAAAACTAGATATTAAAGCATATTAAACGAAAGCTAAAATAACTGTTCTTGTTCTTCTTTCTTTGCCTTTGCTTTGGTTTTGTTTTTGTTGTGGCGCCGGTCAAGCCACCCTTTGTGCGTGTTTTTTCTGCGCTCTTTGTTGTTGTTTTTTTTTTTCTTGCGGTGTTTTGTATTTTGAGCTCTGTCGAGCGCGTCAACCCTTTTGCCTTGATGATTAATGATCGCATTTTTTGTTCTTGTTTTTTTTTTTTTACTTTATTTTATTTTCCTTGCTGCTGTTTTCTACTGATTTCAATTTAGCGTTAGAAACTCTACCCTGACCTGAAGTGAGATTACCTGAATTGATTATGGGGTGAACGTAGAGTATAACTTATGAGATAAATATAAATTTATTATGTAATAATACAATTAATAATAATGAATAACGATAATAATTATAAATACATTTAATTATAAAATTATTAAAAGTTTATAACTGCAAATTTTAAAAAAATAAATAATTTACATATGACTTAAAATTTTGTTATTCAAAATAATTTTTTTAAATTTAAATTTTATTAAATTATTAAAATATAACTGTATATTGTAAAAAAAAATAATTATTTAATAATATTTTTAACATACAACTTAAAATTTTTCAAATTTATTTCAACTTTCGCTTCTCAAGTGTCCTCCCGCTGTTTTGCCTCAACTAAGTTAGGGTATTTTTTAGTCGGCGCCCGACCGTTTTCGTGCTACACTTTCTAGCTACTGTTGAAAAATCCTAATTAATTTTGACTTGCAACCGTTTGCAGTGTCAACCGCAGCCACGTAGCCCGGCGTTGGTGTCGCCGGCGTCGCTGCCGTTGTCAGCGCTTATCGGCCATTTGATCGGCGTTGCGGCGTACCGCAAAATGTGACGCTGAAAGAGAGTGAGAGTGAGAGTGAGAGCGAGAGCGACAACCCTTGACGCGCGTAGGCGGCGCCCTATCATTTATCACGGGTTGCAAATGCCTCAAAGTGCCTGTAACTGAGCCGCTGTAGCAGCGGTGGCAATTTTAAAGTGCACTCGCTGTCGCAGTCGCAGTCGCAGTAACAATGCCATTCGCATTCACAGTCGCAGTCACAGCTAATAAATTATGTATTGAAATTGGATATCGCCTGCGCTTGACGCACAATGCACCGCAATTAGAAGACGAGTTGAAAGCGAATGTGAGCGCGCGCTCTCTCTCTGTCCCACTGCCACTCTGTTCCATTGCCTATCTCTTACTCTGTCGCGCTTCTAGTGGGTGCCGTTGCTAGACTTGCCGAAATGCTGCTCTGCTTGTTGCTCGGCTCCCCGTCAACGATCGTGCGTTCCTTTTGCGCGCTCGTTTACAAAGGCAATCAATATGTTGACAACAAGCAGCTATAATAATTGCAATAATAAGCAAAGCGAGAGAAGAAGAAGATGAAGGAGAAGCATGCAGGCAACACACATAAATATGTATGTATGTCATCTCTCTCACTCACACACACTCATACATACTTATATGCAAATTAATTGGGCAAGGCTGAGCTAGCGCAGCTGAAGAAGTTGCAACCGGCTGAGTCTTTTACAACTTTTACATTTTAACAGCACTGGCAGCCATTTTGAGTTATTCCCTGACAACAACAACTAGCTTATGCTAGTTGACAGTTAGAAATTGCCCGCAAGCAATTCGGCTAGTTCCACCATCAAATCTTTTGGCCATCGAAAACATTCAAGTGGTAAATTTGCATATTTCCGCATGTAAAGCGTTTCGGTTTCGATTTTTATTTGCACAAGCGCTTAATTGTGTAAAAGGGAAGGCGAGCGAACGGAACGAACAGCAGCTGCTGAGCGCTGCCAATTAATAGATGAAAATGGATTTGTGTAAGAAATATGCGTTACCCATTTGCATGCGAGAACTACAACAACAGCAACAACACCAACGGCAGCGGCAGCAGCAAGGGCAATGCATGCCACTGACAAGCCCCGACCAGAGACAATTAGGCAATTATTTGCGCAAAGGATCAAAACCAAAACAAAAAGCAAAGCCAGCGTCTGTCTGTCTGCGCTGTCTCGCTCACACACGCACGCAAGCATATCCAGTCACTTACACACACACACACA
This sequence comes from Drosophila peninsularis, assembly GCA_035047485.1. Classification (NCBI taxonomy): domain Eukaryota; kingdom Metazoa; phylum Arthropoda; class Insecta; order Diptera; family Drosophilidae; genus Drosophila; species Drosophila peninsularis. The sequence goes on from JAWNPN010000028.1 coordinate 4,047,799, forward strand.
CACACGCGCGCGCGCACGCAGTTGTTCTCTGGGAACGCGCACAGTGTGGCCAAATGTTGTTCGTTTCGTCTCTCCAGGTTTGCTTTTAATTGAACATGAGCAATTAGCGTGCAATTTGTTTCGCTCGCAAAAATGCTAACGGTAATCGACTGCCCACGCCGCTCCATGGCCCCACGTGTGCCACGTGTTTTCGGGCCGCCCAAAACGCACTTGAGTAGAATTAATTTTAAATGCTGCGCTGCACGCGGCTAAGTGATTATGCCAAAGCCAAAGAGGAACCATATCTACCCACACCCACACCCATGCCCGTTTCCATACCCATACCCGTTTCCACTTCCATTCATTCCCATTCCATTTGCTTACTCTCGCTCACTTGCTCGCTCGCTCGCATGTTTAATTATAATTAAAAAGCCTCGGCTCATCTCCTGAGCTCTCGCTCTGCCCAATGGGCACATGCCTAGCGGCATCCCGCTCGCACATGCTGCCAGCACACATCGCTTACTCTGGCATAAACATTAAAATGGTTAATTGAGTGCTTAGTGGCCGGGCCGGGCCGGGCCACAGCGACTTGCAGCAGCCGCAGGATCTTGAGCTCATCTATCTGCCTTGGCCATTGTCAAGGCGCGCCATGCACTCCATAATATTAATTATTTTAATTGAAATGTTCATTATTTTACATCTAATTTAGCGCTGCTTGCGTGTGCGACCCCCGCCACCCTGAACTCCGACCCTCGAACCGTGCAGCTCGAGAAAAACAACTCAACCTTCAGCTCCATGCTCGGACAGGACGAATCCTGTGCACAATGCTCACATGCTTTTAAGCTTTCACTTTGAGGCCGCTCGGCACAGTGGGGCAGGACTGATTTGCACAGAAATGAGTTTTTCATATTTTTATTGATGTCGGGAGAGTTTAGAAGATGAGAAATAATATAATCTTATAAAAATATATATTTTTTAAATATTTAAAATTTAATTATATTATATATTCATTATTTACAAATTTTGATTTTATAATTTGCTTTTAATTCAATTATTATTTTATTTTTCAACTTCAATTTGAAATTAATGAAATTAAATTTTTTCAATTATTTTTTTAAAAATCTAAAAAAATTTAAATTCAATATATATATATATAATATTTATATAATTTAATTTTAATTGACCACTTTCTTGTTTGGCCTTGACCTTGGCTACCCACTGTGCACACTGCTAGATGTTGCTTATTTTTTTTCTTTTTTTTTTTAATTTTATTTCTGTTTTTTTTTGGGGTTGATGCATTTGGCGCGGGGTTTATTATAAATTTTTAATTGGCTTTTTATGTATGAATAATGCTGCTCTTTGCCAGCAGTCGTCCTGTCGAAAGGGATGCAGTCCGGGGGGTTGTATCTGTGTGCGTGTGCATGTGTGTGTGTGTGTGTCTTGGGTGCGTGCGCTATGCTTCTTATCCTAAGTAGTTTGAGCCTATTATTTATGCAGCCAATTCATTATGTGGTTGTCCATGGGCCACGTTTTTCATATTTCTCTCTTCTTCATCTCCGAATTTGTTATGGACTGCGTGAAAAAGGGGTTAGCGAGCAGGCAGGCGGGCTTGGCAGGACTATTATCTGTGCCTCTGTCAAGTTGCTCGCGTAGAAGCGAAATCAAATCAAATCAAATCGGAGCGAGGTGCAAAATAATAAATGGCCAAAGAAGTCGCGGAACAACCCTCCGTCAAATATAAAAAATTACATTTTTGTCAACTCATTAGAGACGTGACGATGAAAGCGTCGCCAGGTCCCGCTGCTGGTCCATTTAGCGCTTTGAGAAGGGTTTGTCATTTAATTAAAAACAACAAAAAAAAAACTGAGAAAAAGAGAGAAGAAAAACAGTTAGAAGAAGGTAAGCAGTCAGGTTACATAAGTAGCTGGCTCCACCTACGGCCTGGTCAGCTTGACAGCCGGTTAACAGCGCGCGCCTACGCACAGGTGTACGTTAACAGAGCGCTGTTAAGGTTCTACCCTCGTTGGCCGGCACCTGCGATAGGCGGCTGGCTGGCAAAAGCCAACCGCCTGATGTCCAATGGCAGCGCAGCCCCACAGCCAACAGCAGAAAAAAACACAAACGTTACATAAAACAAAAACAAGAAACCCCCAACCACAAAGTATCTGGAGCAGCGGCAAATATGCGCAAGAGCCAAAACAACCCTCGCAGCAGAGGCAGCGGCAGCGACAGCAGCAGCAGCAGCAGCACCAGCAAATGCCGGTCTCAGCTACAGCAGCTGATAAGCCAGTGAGAGCGAGAGAGCGCCAGAGCGCAACCACCTAACAGCAGCAGCAGCAGCAGCAGCGCAGCAGCAGCGCAAGCAACAGCAATAGCAACAACAAGAGCACACGTTTTTGCCGCTTTTCGGTTTTCATTCATGCAGCCTCGTCGTCGCATTCGTCAAGTGAACTTCGGCGCTGGCGGTCGTGTGTGCGCGCAGTAGTAGCAGCAGCAAACAGCAACTGAAATTACGTTACGCGAAACTTCAAATTTGTCGACGAGTGCGAAGCAGCGCATTGTTTATCAAAAAGAGCAACAACAACGACAACAGCAACGAAAATATAACAAACAAAATTAATTATTTCTTTTTTTTTTTGAAAACAAGATATTTATGCAAGTGCTGAAGCATACACATATATATTTATCTGTGTGTAAGTGTGCGTGCAACGATATTTAACAACAACAACAACTAGAGAAGCAACAGTCAAGTGTGTGTGTGTGTTTGTTTACGCCTCCCCTCTCTCTTTCGCCGTGTGCGTGCATGTGCGAGTGTGTGTGTGGCGCAATTATTTGAAATATGCAAATTTACGAGCTAACTAATTGAGTCGAGTTGAGTTCAGTTCGCGGTTCGCGTGTGCTTTGTGTTGTTGCAGGTGTCGGCCAGTTCTTTCGCTCCCTCGCTCTCACTCTTTCGTTCAGTCGCTCGCGCTCTGAGGCAGGCTCTCCGATCTTGCCATCTGTACTAATTCAATCAACGGTAAATCACGCGCGCTAACAGCTCTCACACCCACTCTCTCTCTCTCACACTGTGGCGCGCTCGCTCTAACGCTCGCGCTGTCCCTGCAGCGCGCCTCGTCACACGTGCAGTTTTCGTGCGTTTCGCACTCAATTAGCAGCAGCAGCAACAACAATTCATAACATAAACAAAACACAGCAAAAGCAAAGAAAACAATCAAAATAATAACTAGAAGAAACGCCAGCAAATTCCTGTGTGCAAATTGTACACCAAACAGGGCAAAATAAATATAAGAAATATCAAAGAGAAGAAGAAGCAGAGGCAGAAGAGGCAGCAAGCAAGCCTTGTCGCAAAACCAGAACCAAGGAGACCAAGGAAACAAAAAAACAACAACAACAGCAGCAACAAAGAAGCCTTAAGAGAAAATATCCCCCTCTTCAGGCAGAGCTCGACGATCGCTCGCTCGCAACAATTTTCTGCATATGTAAGTCGAAACTTTTGTGCCGCGATCCTTTTAATTAGTTTACTTTTAGTTTCTGCGGCTCTGCCGCTGTTGTTTATTTTTGCCATTTGTTTTAATTAACGTCGGCTGCATTTGGCAGGCCAGCAGCAAACGAGCGTCGCGCCGCGGCCCAAGAACAACAAAACGCAAATCTTTTCTGTTAATTGCTTCAGTTTCAAGTTTCGCTGCACATAACAGAGACTCTCTCCATCTCTCTCTCTCTCTCTTTGGCTGTGAGTTACATAAAATCAATCACAAGCAACAACAAAATCTAACAAGCAAACAAACTAGAAACTATTGACGAATTCCAATTGGGAATGCGAAGAATTTCGTGTATGTGCAAGCTAAAAGCTTTCTTGGAGGTCGTTTCCAATTAGCAGCTGAATTCTTATAAGATTCCGCACTCTTATTTTCTGTTTGTGCAAAAACTTAAAATTTTCAGCATAGATAATGTGCTAAAAGTTTGCAAAAAATGCTAAATTATGGATAATTGTGCAAAAAAAAAAATGGGAATAAAATCATCTTATAAATATTATTGAAAGTTTCAGTCAGAATCACCCATAATTGACTGCTAAAAATAATATTATTCCTGCCCGAGCTCGTTGAAATATTCCCCCTACTTATCTAAAGCTTATATTTCCGTGCTTCTAGGAACAAACAGGCGTTGTCATTTGAGCACTCAGCAAAAATTTCCATAATGTTATTTGAGACCCCGCAAATCGCTGCAATAACATGCTCTGCTTTCTTTATTGGAAGTCAAGAATTTGTGCAGTCTTTTGTTTATTTTTTAATACTCAATTGAAAGCAGTTTATTGCACAGTTAGCAGAAGAGTCAAGTTTATGCTTGATCTGTAACCATATTCCTATAAGATAAATAATATATTCTTGATCTGTATCAATAGATGAGTCAATATAGTTTGGCTTTAGCTTTAAAATATACAGAATATGCTCTTTAAACATATTTTCAGTTGAAAATGTCGTCGAATATTATAAACACTTTTATTCTTCTTATTATTTATTTATTAGGTCGAACTTTTATTCTCATTGCAAATATTTCCAATTGCAAATGTCATTTATAACCATATAAACTCACATTCTGATTAGACTTGCTTACTAACTCAAGTATTTCCAATTGCTCGCTCACTCCAATTAGACTTCTTCCTTTTCGCACTAAGTCGAACTCTTTATTGTTTACATTTCATTTGCATTTCAGCTACTTTCGTTAAATATATGCTTGCGCCTTCGATCAGTTGGAAAGCTCTCAGTTACACTGCACTCTCGCTATTGCCCTCTCACTCCCGCGCAGTCAGCTCGCAACTCTCTTTTCGTGTCACTTGACAATATTTGTGCTGTTGCCTTAACAGACGCGCAGTCTGTTAATTAGTTACCCTTTTCCATGCTGTGTGCGTGCGCGTCTATCTCTGTGTGTGTGTGTGTGTGTGTGTGTGTGTGCCCGTTGTCAACCCCAGCGATCTTAGTTATCATCTAATTGCAAATTTTACGCATTTGTAAGCGCTCGCTTGCTCGCTCGCTGGCTCTCTCCGTCTCAGCGCTCGCAACTCTCCCACAGTGGAGACTTCTCAGCTCTGTTGCCGTTGCTGTTGTTGTTCTCTGCCTGTCAAGCAGGCCATTAATGCCAAATGCGTGTCTGTCAAGTTATAAACTCAGACGCTGGGCGTCTCGCCAGTTTGTGGAGCGTGTAAAGTGGAGGTGCAAAAATAAAAACAAAAACAAAAACCAAAATAAGAAGCACAAAAGAAGGAAGAAAAACAAGAAAAAACTGCAGCGAAGTGCATTGGTTCAGTTAACGTAGCCGCCGCCTAGCGACTCGCGACTTGCGACTCACGTTGCATTAATTAACATTTAAACAATAATTAAATTATTCATACAAATGTGGCAAATGTAACCGGGGGCGGGCCGGGAGTGGGCTGGAGTGGAGTGGAGTGGAGTGGAGGCACCTTCATCAACTGGCAACTGGCAACTGATGCGGCCGCCGATTGCGTCTGGCAGCAACAACCTATTAGTATGGCTTATTGCCTCGGCTACCGATCCTCCATCCACCTCCATGCCCTGCCTCCAGTGCGCCTTAAGCTCCTGCCTCAGCTACGATCTTATCGGCAGCAGGGCGCGCACGCGCACCTCGCGGCTCACACAGTAGCAGCAGCAGCAGCAGCAGCGACATCGGCAGCGGCAGCGGCAGCTGAGGCAGACGCACCTACATATAGACATACAGCTACATGTGTACAGCTGTATGTATGTGTGCATGTACGCATACGCACACACACACACACGTACAGGCAGCGACTCCAACGCCGCATCTCTCTGCTGAGATGCCCAGCTCTAAGAACACTGCGCAACTAGGCTTGGGTCTTTGTGGTGGCTGAGGTGTAAATGGGGAAAGATTGTAGATGAGAGAGGTTGAGAGAGAGAGAGAGAGAGAGAGAATGATAATGAAAACGATAAGGATAAGGACGAAAAAAAAAGAGAAAAAGAAGGAGAAAGCAAAATAGAAACAGAAACTGAAAGCAATCGAAAAAGTTAATCATAAAGAGCATAAGTAAGAGAAAGAGAGAGGAAATAAAGTGAGAGAGAGAAGAAAAAAGGAAGAAGAAGAATGAGAAAGAGGAAAAACGAAAAGTAGAAAAAGAACGAGACATGGTAAGTGATAGCGAATGGGAGAGAAAACAAGAGAGAATGAAAATGAGAAAATGAAAGCGAAAGATACAGGAAAAAGAAAATATGCAGAAGGAAAAGGAGAAAGCGAAATCACAGATAAAGAAGCATACCGAGCATGAGAATGAGACAGAAAAAGAAGGGGCGAAGATGAATGAGAGAAGAAAGAGAGAATAGACATGTGAGAGAATAGATAATACAAATATCAAGATAATAATAATAATAATAATAATAATAATAATAATAATAATAATAATAATAATAATAATAATAATAATAATAATAATAATAATAATAATAATAATAATAATAATAATAATAATAATAATAATAATAATAATAATAATAATAATAATAATAATATATTAGTAGATTATATATAATATATATGTAGCTAAATATAATAATAATTTGAGATGCCTAAATGTATGAGAATTGCATAGAAGAGCGAATTAGGTAACTCTTTCATATTATACTCAATTTTACTGCCTTACTTTCCTGCTCTGTATCTCACTCTCCCGCCCTGCCTCTCTCTACATTCTCTCAGCTTGCATCAATATTTTGTTGTTCAGTGTAATTGCCACACATTGTGCTGCGGCCTTTTAATGCTAACAACTTGCTTAGGCAGCAAGCAGCACTTCAGGCTGCCCCATGCCCTGCCCCTGCTGGTGCCCTTGCCCCTGACCATGCCCCGTTTGGTTGCTCCGCTAGCAGCTGCTCCCGTTGCGCCTCGCTGTAATCCTTTAATTTATGACACTCAGCGGAGCTGGAACTAGAACTTGGCCAAGGCAGGACTGCGCGAGGGACTCGGCCGCCTCCATGACAACAATTTGCAAATATTTTATTAATAAATGACATTGCGTAAATGGAAGAAGAAGAAGGAGAGAGAGAGAGAGCGAGAGAGGGAGAGTAGGAGAGCGAGAGCGAATGTTGCATCGCCTGCTTCTTGCGGCTTTATGCAGCGAAGCGTGCAAGAACTTTGCAACTATATGAAATTAAGTCGAGACTGCTCGACTGGTGGATGCTCTGCAAATTGAGGAGTTTCAGAGAGCAAAGAGAAAGGAAGTGCTTGAAGCAACTTCAGGTGAAGAAGGTGAATCGATATAGATTTGTTATCGATTACGCGTTATCGATTGTAGCTCGAATTGAGGAAAAGGAAGTTATGAAAAAGAGAAAGCGCCGTCTCTGTCTCTCCCTCTCTACTTCTTCTATTCAGTTGCTTTACATGAGTTCGCTTGACTTCCTATAGTTAGGAAACACCCTAAAGACTGTCTAGGGATTGTTGATATATGACTATGAATTGATTTGATCGATATTCCATAATAATATTTGAATTATACGACGAATCGTTGCACTTAACCATGAAGCGAACCCTCAAAATTCTAACCGTAAGATGATATATATACAATATCATAATATCTTTTGAGAAAAGCTGAGCGATAGAGACAGATTGTACAGTATACACTCGCTATGAGAAACCAGATCCAGAGAGCAAAGCAAATTAAGTAGAAAGCAGAATCATATGATATCCATTAAGATATGGGAATGTCCTGTATAAAGGATACACCTAACATACATCATATGAAAGGAGCGCTATATAGACCTACAAGAGTCAGGGTATTATCGCAGTGTGCACTTTTGAATTGGCAACGGTAACTCGAGCGACTCGCTGCGGATCAGGCAGGGACTGTGGAACGAGCGGACTGCGGGACAGTCTATAGGCCAGTTCTGTGGGCAGCAATGCGGCGCGTGTGTGTTGGCTGGCAAATTGAAATCGAAAAAGAAAACTCGTTAATTAAAAAGTTAACATGTTGGTTTGACCAGAGCCAGAGCCAGAGCCAGGCCAGAGCCAGAGACGACTCTCAATGCTGAATTTGGCTTGCAATTGGTTTTATTAATAATTAAGAAGCAGCGTCAGCGCTCATCATCATCATCATCATCATCGTCAGAATTGTGGTTTCGACGGCAGTCGTTGCCGCTGCCTTATGCCACAAATTTTTCCTGACATCTCCGCCGTTCAACGGGACACATGCAAATAGGGGGCGGGACGCAGTGGCTGAGGGCTGCCCGGACCCGGTTTGGGTTCCTGTTGCCATTGTTGTTGTTTGTCAAAGGAAGTGCGTCGCGCCAAAATGAAAAATGAAGTGCACAACGGCCTCTCTTTCGCACATAATGTGTTTTTATTATAATTTCATTAAAGCACACTGAATGATTGCCCTGCTCAGGGGGCGGAAATGCGCGCGAGGGCTTATTGAAACGCAACCTGCAAAATGCAGCCGCAGAAGGATATTTCACGGTTCGAGCCTGCGAGCTTGCGTGTGCTGCACTTGCATAAAGTTGTACTCTGCTAAAGGGAGCTATAGGCCATATAGTTTCTAGGAAGTCCTTTTAGCATTGACTCTAGAAATTTACTTGGGTATTATTAAATAAATTTAAATCTTGTTTAAAGATCAGAATTTGATCAAAATTGTATAATATACACAATTTCCTTATTTTTTTCTACAATTTTCTATTTATTTCTTCAATTTTCTAACAATCCCCTTAAATTTTGCATTACATTCCAATTGGATGATGTTATTAAATATTTTTTAGATCAAACTTTTAACAAAACTTTCATATATGCATCAAAATATATTTAAAATATATATTATCTGCTTATTTTGCTATTTTCTTATTACATTTTCTATTAAATTGCTCAAATTGCTAACAATCCCATTAGAACTCGCCTCAGTTTCCAATTGGATTCTCATTTCTAGCTGACAAATTTTCGTCAAGTTATCTTTATGCATGGCTTGCATTACTCTCCCACTCTCCCACTCTCCCTCTCTCTCAATTAACTCTCCAAATTTCAGTTGCTGCTCTTGCTTTGCCTATTGCAGCGCATCGCGCTGTCTCGCTCGCACGCACGCACGCTGCCACTCTGAATCATTTGCACAGATTCTTATCTGAGCGGCGCACGCACCTAAACGAACTGCAAATGAAGCGAGAGCCGAAGAACTAGCCGAAGTCGGTGACGACAACGCAAGCCGAAGGCTGAAAACGCAAAGCTCGTCATTCGCTCAGCGCTGCTGCTGGCGGGTCCTGTGCTCGTTGTTGTTGTTTTTTCGGTTTTTCTTTTTTTTTTTTCGTAGTCGTTTTCTTTATAATTGGTTTGAAATTAATTTGCCAATTACACGATCTCACATTTAATTGGCTTACCCCGGCGGCAACGGCGAGGAAGACTCGACGACTCAGCCGACTCGACCACTCGACGACTCGGCATGGTGCGTACGAGCGGCCGGCTGTGGCCCTTTGCCTGCCGATGCTGGTGATGCTTGTTGCCCTTTTTTGTATGTGCGGTCTGCGCTGTGTGGTTGGGTTTACGCTTCGCTTGGTCCCCATGGTGCGCAGATCTTTGCGACGATCATCATCATCATCAACAGCAGAGCATCAACAGCGGCAGCGGCAGCGGCAGCGGCAGCGGCAGCGGCAGCATCAGCCTGATCAGATTGGCAAACATCATCATTAGCCGAGCGCTGCCCCTAAACATTGTCGCTTTCAATTTGAGTAAATGAAGCAAACAGTGCGTGCGACATTCGCTTTATGTGCCGACAGTCAAATCAGTCTTCCTCTCCCTTTCCCTCTCCCTCTCCCTCTCTCTCTCGCTCTCTGTATCTGAGATCAGTTGCTTATCAATTTGCAATATGCATTTTTGCATAATACGGCCAGCCTCCCATACTAAATTGTATGTCATTCGATCCGAGCGAGGGGTGGGCGCAGGGGGCCTGGCATGGGGCTTACGCGAAGAGGGGCTTGGCAGCCGGCAACTGGCAACGCGTTAATTGGGTTGAACGTACCGCGCGGATCTTTTGTTGAGTCCGCTCTCGTATGCACTTACACACACACACACACACACACACACACATGTGGAGTAGTAGAAACCAGTTTATTCGGATTTCAGTTTTCTCAGTTCTCGGTTTTCAGTTTTCAGTTTTCAGTTGGCCAACAATTTTAACTAAAGCCTAAACACTTTTAGTTAAAATGCCAATTAAAATATTTTTTCGACTCTCTTTGTCTCTCTCTCTCTCTCTCTCTCTCTGCCTGCCCCCATGATCGATGTGAGCTGAGCCTAAGCTCTGTTGCCCCTGTCGCAAATAAATGCAGATGTCAATTAGAGCCTCATTAAAAAATGCGCAAAAGCGCAAACTTTCAACTCGCAATTTGAGAACCCCTCGCCTCCCCCTCGCTCAGCCCCTCCCTCGCCCAAAAACACACACACACACACACACAAAGTTCTCGTTGGCTCACATCCATGTCGCGCGTCTCCGAGTCTTCGGTCTAGTGACTGAGTTTCTTGCGCTGCCAGTCTCCAGTCTCCAGCCTCCAGCGCGCGACTCTCGACTTGATTCTGTACATGAGCATCACTTGCACTTTTGTTTGAGGTCTCAGGACTCGGACTGCGAGTCGGAGTTGAAGTTGAAGTTGGAGCTGGACTTGGACTCAGACTGAGACTCAGACTCAGAAAGGCTGCCGCATTCCGACGCTCAGTGCGCACAGTGTGTCAAGAGCCAGCGACAAGGGCACAAATTTGAAAAGCTTTGTTTAAGCTTGGCTTAATTCATTTTGTTTTATTTTTAAATATACAAAATGTTTTTAAAATGTTTTTAAAATATAAAATATATTTGTAAAATGTCAAAAATATATTTTTATAATTTTTCGTAATTCAAAAAATATTTTAAAATAATTTCTTAAATTATATTATATTATTTGATCGTATTACTGGCAAGTGAGGTTGTTGTAGAAGCTTTTCAGCATACCTTTTTATGCTTAAGCTTGTTCTATTCTTATAAGGAATTTTAAAATATTTTTTATATTTTTTCTAAGAATTTTTTATAATAAAATCAAAAGTCTTTTAAAGGGAAGAATTTGCAGTCATTTTTCAGTAAAGCTTTTTATAGCTGAACTTTTTCTTGAAGCTATAGACATTTCTAAATGCTTAGATAGCTTTAAAGATATTAATCTCTGTTGTATGTTCTGTAATATAGTAATATAATATAAAATAATATTCTAATATAGAGAACATAAATTCTTTTAATAGAACTTTTGATGAATTTGTACAAAAAAAGCTCACTACGAAAAGCACTAAAAATTCTATAAATATTTTAATCAAATTTCAAAACAATGTTAAATATTTTCTTTGGGCATTACAATCTATAAGAACAAGTTTTCACCTCTATTCCACTCAGTTTGAACCACTGTCCATGGCTGTTAAACGCTCTGCGTTGCGATGCGATGCGACAGCGCTGAGTGAAGGTGATTTAAAAATTTTGTCACATTTTCAGTACAAAGATTTTGGTATTTTTTAATGAGCTCTCGGGGATTCTCAAGCAGCACCAAGCCAAGTGGAGAGGCTCAGCTTCAGCCAGGACAAAGATCGGCGCACAGGTCTCTGACGGCGACGGCGATATTGGACGTTGCTTTCGTGTTTTTCTTTATTTTTGTTTTCCATTTTATTCTTTATATATATATATATATATATATATATATATATATATTTCTGATTTTTTTTTGTTTTTTTATTTGTGTTTATTTTGTATTCTTTCGCTCGCTCCAAAGCGGTTTCTTGGTATGCTGCCTGGCAAAAGTGCAAATTTTGTTGCATGTCCGCGCGGCGAGCTCTGCTTTTTTCTCTCTCTTGATTTGTATTTTTATTTTTATTTATTTTATTTTATTTTTTATATTTGTATTTGTTGCTGCTGTGTCGCTTCTTTCTCATTTATATTTGGTTTCTTGTATTTAAATTGTTAATGTGATGCTTATTGTTGTTGCTGCTGTTGCTGTTGCTGTTGCTGCTGTTGCTGCTGCTGTTGCTGTTGCTGCTGTTGCTGCTGTCTTTGGGGAATTAGCACTGCTTTGTTGTTATTGCAACTTGTTAAAATTCCGCATTGCGTCCGCGCTGCGGCATCGGCTATATGTTCATGTTCATAAATTCAACACGCCGCGTGTCCCATTGCCTGGATTTATCATCATTAGCTCACAAATTGGACGCATCTGATGTTATTTGCCAAATATTTGCCTGGCGAAACCTATATCTATTTCCACTAACATGATTCTTATTCTGCTGCGTGTTCTGCTGTTTTTATTTCACTTTTGCTACACGAAATACCAATCAGAATTTGCTGATTCTCATAATGAAATCGAAATCCTTTAGTTTTTTTCAAGCTAATGTTAAAGCACAGCAACCACGTTTCCCTACAACAGTCATTAAAAGTAAAATACTTCGAGCTGTATGCAATATATAACATTCTTAGTTAACAGTTGCAGTTTTCGGAAGACGTAAAGTTTCCTGCCTTAACATATGTCGCCTTGGAAGAGCTAACAGTTATGTGAAATGTTAATGCTATGTTAACTTAACATACTTTGAGCAATATCTAGTGGCACTATGTGAACTGAACAGAGAAAACAGTATATAGTTATGTTAACTTAACAGAGTTGACAATATATAGAAGGCTATGTTAACTTAATAGAGTTGACAATATATAGTATGCTATGTTAACTTAACAGAGTTGACAGTATGTGGAAGGCTATGTTAACTTAACAGAGTTGACAATATATAGAAGGCTATGTTAACTTAACAGAGTTGACAATATATAGTATGCTATGTTAACTTAACAGAGTTGTCAATATATAGCCTGCTATGTTAACTTAACAGAGTTGACATGTAGAAAGCTATGTTAACTTAACAGAGTTGACAATATATAGAAGGCTATGTTAACTTAACAGAGTTGACAATATATAGTATGCTATGTTAACTTAACAGAGTTGACAATATATAGCATGCTATGTTAACTTAACAGAGTTGACATGTAGAAAGCTATGTCAACTTAACAGAGTTGACATGTAGAAAGCTATGTTAACTTAACAGAGTTGACAATAAATATAGGCTATGTTAACTTAACAGAGTTAACAGTATTTGGAAGGCTATGTTAACTTAAAAGGGTTGACAATATATAGAAGGCTATGTTAACTTAACAGAGTTGAAAATATATAATATGCTATGTTAACTTAACAGAGGTGATACAATATTTAGTGTTAGTTTAATAGACTACAAAATATGTAAAATTACATGCTCACATTATATTAACATGTTGTTTGGAGTTTCTATGTTAAGTTAACTTAACATGGCACACAATATGCTAAGTTAGCTTAACTGTATAGACAGAGTCTGTTAGTATATTATGCTAAATTAACAGAGTCTGCACCATATGTTAAGTGGAATGTTTACTTAAAAGAGCTACTGTGTTAACCTAACAGAACTTTCACCAACTGTTAGCTTTCTACATATCAACAAACCCAATTCGCATACCAAATCACAAGATTCATAAATTCTAAAGCTTCTTTCGCAATTCAAATACTCTGTTAAGCCGCTGTTAGCTAAGAGCGCATCTAACGCTGCGTTAAGAAACAATATAAACAACAGCCACAACAACTGCAACATGACGCGAACGTGCAACGTAATTAATTAACGAATTAAAAGCGTATGCAACAATAATTATAAAGCCAAAAGGCAATTATGCAAAGCAACAACAACAACAACATGAAGAGGCTAAAGCAAAATAACAATAAAAAAGCAAACACAAACGCAAAGGCAAACGAAGCCACGCAATGCGGATGCAATTGTTGCTTGTTGGTTGTTGCGGTTGCCGTTGCTGCTGCTGTTGCTGTTGCTGCTGCTGCTGCTGCTGTTGTTGTTGCAACGCATTAAATTAAGTTGCCAAAGCGCACAAAAAATGGAAATTACATGCAACTCAAACACACACACACTCATTAGAATTAATTGACTTTCCATAATTGAGAAAACAATGCGGTGGCGTTGACGACGACGACTTCAGCGACGTCAGCGTCGACGTCATCTAACTACCTACCTACCTACCTACCTGCCTGCCTGGCTGAGCCAGCCTACTTGTTATAGCTGCCTGCGCCAACACACGCAACGGGCATGCACGACTCGAGAGCAGGTTTGATACAAAGGAGAGTCGCTCAGCTGCGAGTAGAGCCAGAGTCTGTGAAATAAATATAAAATAAATAAAATGTGATAATAAATTTAAAATGGTTTAAGATGTGTAGGACAGTGTATGCCCAAAGGCAATAATATGCAAATCAATTGCATTTCATTGGGCATAAGGGCCCGCTAAAAGTTTGTAATGTTAATTGATTTTTTTTTTTTTTTTATATGACGCACATTAACATAACAGCAGCAGCAACAGCAGCAGCAACAAACAAACAGCCGTAAAAGTTCAGCTGTTGACTGTGGGTGGTTGCCTGACTTGGCTAAGATTTGGGTGTGTGCAATGACTAAGTAAATGTAGATATATAGCACATATATATTTAACATACATATAACATACAATGTTATATATATAATGTTATGCATGGCTAACAGAAATTTAGTGAAAATGCATTTAGCCAAGCGCGTAATTCAATTTCATTTTATGCAACTGCAACAACAGCAACAACAACAATAACAATAAGATTAATAACAATAGCTAAAAAAATTAGCAACGATAACAACGGCAACAAACAGCAACAACAATTGGCACAAATTGTTTAACGCGCCGACGGCTGCTCTCGAATTTGATTGCCTTAACTAAGCAGCAGCAGCAGCAGCTCTAAGGGCTCTGCACGACTAAGCGCTGCTCTGTAAAATGTAAAGAAAGAGAAATGCAGTAAGAGAAGTGGAGAGAGACGAAGCAATGAATAGACTGATAGAAGCATGGATCTATGAGTGGCTTGGCTGCTGATGCTGAGCAAGCAGACATACATATAATATATATATATATATATATATATATATATATATATATATATATATATATATATATATATATATATATATATATATATATATATATATATATGTATATATATATATATAGTAGAACTCAGCTAACTCTGAAACGAAGCTACCCACTTAGTGCTCATTTGACAGGGTATATTTAGTTTAATTTATCATTTGGCTGCTCATTTGTTGGGCCAAAACGCTGGCGATCGTTTTAATTAGACAATTTCTGTGCGCTGCCAGCAACAGCAACATCTGCAACAACAGCAACAATCCTGGCAACTGCTGCAACAGCAATGTTTGCTGTATTTTAATTAAGCCTATTTAAAAGGCGCGACAATGTTGCCAGTCATTAATTTTTGCTAGTGGCTGCCACTAGCAATTGTGGCATCCAGCCCGCAAAATTGTAGCAAGCGAAATGCATTTGTCTTGCCCTTCTTCTTCTTCTTCTTCTTCTTGCCTTTGGCAGGCAGAACAAAGCGAAAGCAAATGGCAAAGAAATTTCGCATAATTTGTTGCTTAATTAATGAGTTGTTCGCGCGCTAATTAAGCTTAATTTTTGTGGCTTTAATTAGAGCTTAAAAAATTTATTTAACATTAATTTGTAGCTTATAAAAATATCAATATTTCTAAATAATTATTAATATTAATTACAAATTAATTGAAATTAAAAAATTAATTAATTCAAATCCAAATTTTAAAAAATATGTTTGATTTTTAATTATGATTATTTAATTACTTAAATTATGATATAAAAACATTTTTTTTTAAAATATATTTTAGTAACAAAAATTTTTTAATTCAAAAATAATAGAAATTTATAAATAAATTAATATTGAAAATAATTTATAGAAATATTAAAAAAGTTAAAAATACTTTGTTTAATTTTGAAAAAATATTTTTTTTACATTATAAATTTTTATTCATTTATGTTAACGTTTTTTATTTTATTTTTTTAATTTCTTTACATTCGTATAAGGACTTTATTAAGTTGGCTGCGCCTGTTAACGGCATTGCCAGTATGAAAGTATTAAGCTATATACTATATACCACATATATAAATTTATAAATACATATAAATATAAATATATTTCTATATGTATTATAAAACGCTGAACAGCTGTTTTACGTTGAGTAGACGCCTTCACACTTGACCCCAATAAACAGGAATTGATGATGAGGTATAGGCGAAGTGAAACACTTGATGACAGGTTCGCAGTCGACGTTCACGTTTTGAGTAAATGCTGATCTTGATTGAGATTGTCTTATAATAATACCAGAAATGTTGCGATCAGATCGATTGCCACAGAACGAAACGAAATGCAAATTGATATGACTTTTATAGAGCAGAGAGGCTATTAAGCTGCATAGATATACATATATATGAGCCCCAATCTCTATATATCTATATAGTATTATAATTCAAATTGGAGAGAGGCGAATGTGAACTGAGGCAGCGCTGATTGCGTTGCATGTTCAATTTGTGTTGCTGCTGTTGTTGTCGCTGTTGCTATTCGGATTACATAGATTTACACTTAAGTCTTTGTCAGGCGATAGACAGAGAAATAGTCATAAGATCTAAGCATAACAAGACGCACATCGAATACTCTAGATAATGGGAGCCAAACATTGGCATTATTTGTTGATTTGCCCATAATATATATATATATATATATATATATATATATATATATATATATATATATATATATATATATGTATATCTCAAGTTTCTCTATATACAAATTTTGAATAAGGTATGATTCGATTTGGTATCTAATTGCCATAAACAAACTGAGCTCAGGCTTGAATGAAGACTTGAAAAACGTTTAGAAAGAAATAAAAAAATAATATAAAATAGAATTTTTAAATATTATCAAAAAAAAAAAAAAAAAAAAATATTACAATTAAAATTTAATGAAAAGTAATATAAAAAATAATATTAAATATAATATTCAAAATAATAAAGAAAAAATAATTTTTTAAAATAATAATAAAAAATAAAATGAAATGAAATATAATAAAATTATAAAATTAATATAAAAATCATATAAATTATATATATATATATATATATTTATAATATAATATTTATTTTATAGCAACAGTTCAACTTGTCCGTCTGCCAGCTTGTTTATGGACTCATAATACCGGCTAGTGTATACGACAAGACATAAAACATATTGATTACTAATCAGTTCGACACTGCCCGATACACAAATAGCGCCAGGTCTCGCTGGTAGACCGAGCCGTGATAAGGCACATTTCGATTGGCTATAAAAGTCGATCGAGTTTTTTTTAGAGCGCTATAATTGTGATCGAATATATATAGGTGTGCGTATATGTGTATGATCATAAATATATATCTATTTTAGGAACTGTTTCTCGTTTATGCTGAAAGTTGACAAAATGTTTATAAATAACTTTTAGAGGGCCTTTTTTATGGACGTGGCTAAGGGACTCGAGGCGGAGTGGAATGCAAATGTGTTTCTATTATTTATTTATTTTTATTTATTTTTATTAATTAAAAAAAAAAATAAATAAAAATATTTTAAAATATTAATAAATAAATAATAAATAATAATAATAATAAATAATAAACTTGCTTAAATAAAAAATTCATATTTTTTGCATAATTATTTATTAAAAAAAAAAAATAAATAAAAAGAATTCGAAATTAACTTGGCTTTGATTTAAGTACCTCGCTGCGAGAGCTCTATGGCATGTGGCATGCAGCCTGTGGCATGTGGCAGCGCGTCTCATCAGCTGGCCCGCGCTGCTGCCTTTGGAGCCGGTCGCGTTTTAGCCAATTATCGATGCAGGCCATGAATTGGCAGCCAACTGCCACGCTGACTGGGGCACCCAGTTGCCAATTAGCCAGGCGCAGCAGCGGCTGCCTGCTGGCTTTTTTCTTTTTCTTTTTAATTACAACCTGACTGCCTGAGCGCCTAGAAATGTTTATTGAAAGCCAAAACTCGAAATTGAAATTGAAATTGAAATTGAAACTGAAATAAATAAACAATGCAAAGGCAGCGCCAAATGGGCCATTTAGTGCATTCATTAGCATTTATTCTACTCACACTTACAACAACAACAATAACAACAACAACAACAACAACTACAATCACACTAGCCACTAGATAGCGTTACATGCATCATTACTACAATTAAGTCAATATTTGCGCACCGCAAACTGAGTTGTAAAGGCCAAGTCAGCGACGCCGATGGCTCTTGGCAGTTGGCTCTTAATGCTTGGGGTCTTAGCGCTTGGCTGCTGGCACAGGCAAGAGCTGGCAACGTATTAACACATATTCATCATTACACTGTGCAACAAGTGTGCTGCCTGGAAATGTTAGAGTGCAGGGCAAGAGCTGTTGAAGTAAATGGGGCATAGAATATGGAAATATGATCTACACTAAAATCCTCTTAATATATAATGAATGAATATAAAATAAATAAAAAATAAATTGAATGAAAAATAATAAAATAAAAAAAGCATAAAAATATATAAATAAATAACTTAATATATTTATACATTTATTTTTTTTTATATATTTATAGTTTTAAATTAGTTTTAGTTATTTATTTTTATATATTTTATATTTTATTTAGTTATTTATTTTTTATTTGTTTATATAAATATTTATTTTATTTATTTATTTTTTATAATTTTTTATTTAATATATAATACTTTTTTACTTAATTTATATATTATTAATTTTTTTTATTTAAAATTTTGTATTTATTTATTTATTTATTTTTTTAAAATAATATTTTACTTACTTATTTATATAAATTTAAAAAAAAAATACATATTATTATTTATTTATACATTTAAAAAAACTTAATTTATTTTTTAATTATTTATTTATTTCTATCATTTATTTATATGATATTTATTTTTTATAAGAAGGTTAACAATTGCACCCAATATATAAAAATATATATTTATTATATATTATTTAACATTTTTTTTTTTGAGAGTTTCCCTCTCTATGCAACTGAAATGCAGCTCACTCATGCTGGCACATGACTCTCCCACCAAACTCTCCAAACAGATGCGCTTGTAGAGCTATGTGTGCCGCTTGTTGTGTAGCAGAGTGTTACTTAATGGCTAAGCGCAAAAACTTTTCATTTTAGAAGCCTACACACATGGAGAGCATAAGAGTGAGTGAGAGAGGCAGGAGCAGGGGGAGAGGGCTAGAGAGGGGCGGCTAGAGGCAGGGGTGCTATGGAGAGGCGTGTATGTCTAAAAGTAGTCATCATTAAAATTCCAACAGTGACACACAGCAGCTAAGCAGGCTGGCAGGCAGTCAGCTAGGCAGGCAGGCAGGCGAGTCGGTAGATTGCAACTGCAACTGCGACTGCGACAATGGCCAACAAATCCCCAACTGGGCGGCCAACTAAGCAAACACAATGGAGAGCCAATGTGGACGCTGCGCTTGTTTCAATTTTCGTTAATTATGTTATGAAAAAAATAAGAAGCAGGAGCGGAGGAGCAAGGCGAACCAGCAGCAGAAAGAAACAAACAAACTAAATGAAGAGCGAAGAGGCAGCAGCAGATCAGTGCAGATGCAGCAGCAGCGTGCAACGTGCAACTTAATGAGTGAACACTGAGAGCGAGACGCCCAACCAGGCAGCCAGCGAGGAGGCGACTGCTCAAGATTTATGGCCAGCCACACACACACACACACACACAGACACAGACGCCATGGGCATTATCAAAACTGAGAAATGCCAAAAGCAAGCAACAGCCCACGGGCTGCACGTGGGCGTTGAGTTCTCTTTAGACTTATTTGCTTTTACTTGGACTTTTTCTTGCTGCTTCTAATTAGCATTGCAGCTGAATGGGGCACGTTGCACACACATGCATCTGGCTGATCTGCAGGTCAGGCCAGACTCCCGTTTTTTACCACTCTAAGTGACAAGCAATGCTAATTACGACGCACAAACAGCAACAATGCAACTCATTAAGGTGTGTGTGTGTGTGTGTGTGTGTGTGTGTGTGGAGAGTAGAAATTGCATTGCTTAACAGCAAATATGTAAATTAACAGTCAAATGTTAATGACACTCTCTTAAACAGTTGAGTAATTATGTTATTAGCAGCAGTTAGCTTAGGTTACTATAACAGCGCTATGTTAAGCCCAGCATGCTGTTAAGCTGTCTCATAGCTGAGCTATGCAGAGGGCATAAGTGGAGAGTTGAGCAACTCCAATTGGACAGCAGCATTCATGTTAGTTCACATTGAGCAGTTAGCAGATTACGCATACGTGCCGTTGCCTTGCAGCTACTTAACGTGCGCTCAACTTAATCACTTATGTTTGCACTTCCTTGCACTCAAGTGCATATCAATGCAGCAATGTCTGTATATACTCACACGTATATATACATTTATATATATTTTAATTCAATGTGCGGCAATCGCTGGCTGCCGTCGCCGACTTTAATATATTTTTTAATTAACGCCTTTTTCTTAGTTGCTCGCTCGTTTGCTTTCATTTCATTTCTTTTGCCATTTGTGCTTTCTTCTTCGCGTTTTTTGCTTGCAACTGCGCCAAGTGCATTAATTGTTAATTAATATTTGCCAGCAAATGCAATTAAAGCGCAAAGCGCACAATTAAATTATTGAATTGCTTTTGCCTCGTTGTCGTCGTTCTTGTTATTGTGTTTCTAGTATTTCATATGTAATTGGAAATCGCATTATTATTATTATTATTTGCCTTTTTTGCTGAGACGGAGACAATTCGCGCTCTCATAAATTGATCAGCGTCACCAGAGGTCGCCATGCCCCGCCTACCCGCTGTGTGTGTCTAATTTAAATAGAATAACAAACTAATTAGTGTTGATATATTTATTTATATTTATTTTGCTTTTGTCTTTGTTTTTGTTTTTGTTTTTGTTTCTATTCTCTGCGAGCAATCACGATTGTTTTTTTTTTATATATATATTTTAATTGAAATGCCTGCGGTTTGTTGAGCTCGCTTCGCAATTGATTTATTGTTAATAAAATTTTGCTATTGCCTTGTTAAATGTAAATGTGGCCCGATCTGACTTGCATAAGTAATCAATATGCTAAGCACCCAGGCTAGCGGCAAATGAAATAAATAACAACAACAACAGCAACAAATAACGCACACAGCGCACAGTCGTTTATTAATTACATATAATTCAGCCAAACGTTAAACATTAAGCAAACACATGCAAAACGATCGAGTCGCCGTGCAAATGCTCTGCTCTTCGATTATTCTGTTATTAACAGCAGCTGCTAATTGGCATTTAGAATTTCCCTTGTTCTGTTCTGTTAGCGTCGTACAATAAGGCAGCTGCTAATTGGCATTTAGAATTTCCCTTGTTCTGTTCTGTTAGCGTCGTACAATAAGGCTCTGCTAAACACAGTGCATTATTCTGTTATTAACAGCAGCCGCTGATTGGCCCCCTCTGCTCTGCTGCTAAGCCTCTGCTGGCGCAAAGCGGGCAGCATAGCTGTGCTGCCTCGATGCGCACTGCGGGAGAAGCAATTGGAAATAACCAGACAATTTAAATGGCAACGCGCGCAAACGCAAAGCGATTAGGTGGGAGGGAGAGAGAGAGCGCGCGCTATGTATGCGTACATATACATGTGTCAGCAGCATGCCAATTAGCCGGCCTGCAGTCAGTGCTGCCGACGCTGGCGCTGGCAGCGACGTCGCAGCGACAAGTTTCGTTTCGAACTCGAAATCTCGTATATTTCGGTCAATTGCGTTTATTTTTAATTATATTTGTGTACGATTTTTATGAGCGCTGCTCTGTTGTTGTACTTGTCTTAAAATTAATAAAAACTGTGCTATTTATAGGCAGAGAGAGGGAGAGCGAGAGAGCGAGAGAGCGAGTTACACAACTGTTTAACAGCTGATTTTGTGCCAACATAATTGCTCAGTTTTGGGCTGTGGGAGACTTTTATGATTGAGTGATAGCGTGCATGTGTGTGTGTGTGTGTGTGCGTGTGTGTGTGCTCGTAAATGAATTAGCATTAATCAGCGTGAATGAAAGCTCATTGCATTTGGACTGTGCGTCAATCAAATTAAATGATATTTTTATGGCGACGTCAGCTTGTTGATGGATCTATCAGAGATCAAACATATATATATATATATATATATATATACATCGCATCTATATATATATTTCACTCCATTAACACACTTTAACTAACCACGATTACTATTTTCCATCTCTTTGCAGGTAAGTTACGCCTGCTTTCAACTCTGCACAGGTGAAAATACGTTAACACCTAGCATATGCACACGCATGTACGTAATACAGTTATAAACAAATATTATATTATTTTCATACGCTTGTGCGTCGCTTATCAGCCTGAGACGCGCATAGAGCGGCGCTATCAACAGCTGAGAATCACATAGAACGCACTTAACGGCTTAACGCCACTTAACAGTTGAGACACTTGTCATCGTTCTCCACAATCTCGCTCTGTCTATTTCGGGTCTTATTTTGTTTTGTCCAAAGGTTTATTGTGTCATAAAAGCGAACGGCGACAAAAGCCAGCCAAATATACCAACTAGCAGGCATTTTAATCAGCCAACAAATATACTTTGCGCATATTTTAAGGCTAATTAAGCCGCAAATTATGGGCGAGTTGTCAGCGCGGGTTTCTGTAAGGCTTAAAAATCGGGCCGCTACTTAGGTTGCGGCTCTTGCGGGCCTTACGCGCGCCACGATATATCAAGAATCGTCAAGGCAGCCAGGGCTTTGCGGCCTAACTGCTGCCACTATAACAGTTGAGGGTGTGGAGGGAGAGAGGAGCTGCATATAAATAAGAATTGTAAATTTTATGTAGGAAAAAATTTGGAAAATTTGTACATTTTTCTAGTTTTCTCAGAATTTTTCTGATTCTCTCTGATGTTCTCTAATTTTCTTTGATTTTTCCTGATTTTCTTTAATTTTCTCTGATTTTATCCTAATTTTCTCTAATAATCTCTGACTTTTCCTGATCTTCTCCAATTTTCGCTGATTTTTTTTCCCGACTTTTCCTGATTTTCCCAGATTTTTCTTGATTTTCTAAGACTCTTCTCCGTTCCTCTACAAAACTGAACGAAACTCTGTAAACACAATTTCCCTAATGCTAAATAACATTACTATGTTAAATACTTGCAGTGCCCATCTGTGTAAGGCATTTCCAATTGGAATTATCAGCGCTCTCCAATTTCCTCCCATATATTGGCTCTATGATAGATTGGTATTTGTCTCCTCTGCTTATAGCTTCATATGGCTTAGCTTAGCTTAGCTGAAATTTATTAATTGACTTTGTCATCTGATATCTAATAAAGCCATTAGTGCCCAGAGTCAAGCATATATAATTATTTTTTTGAGGGCGTCTCCTCACTTTGTTATTATTATAATTTTTATTTTTTTTGGGCGTTCACTATGACGTCGGAAAAGTGTAGATAATAAAAGTAGTTGAGTTTTATTTTATATATTTTTTTATTAGAATTTTTTTACAGTTTGGATGATTTCACAGAGCCAAGGTTTTTTTTTTTTTTGTTAATTACGCAAAGTTCAATTAAAATTAATTAAATATCGGCAAATCGCAGAAATATCTATAAGGCGGCCCTGCAGCGCCCCTTGCCACGCGCGACTCGCCGCTCTCCACTCTCCGCGCGGGCAAGAGGTGGGCCCATTAAATGCAACACTGACAAAATTAATTGCCACTTTTTCGCATTTGGCAGAGCAACAAACGAAAATGTCAAGAAGACGAAGGCGAAGACGACGACGACGAAGACGATGACGAAGACGCTGAGAAAAACGAGCAAAAATCAAATGAAAAAGCAAAACAAAAACGAAATTATGCGCCAAGCATTTGGGCCAGTGGAGGGCCAAAGCTGAAGAGCGCGCCGACTGAGCTAGCATTAAGAGAGCGAGTGGGGAGAGTTGGAGAGTTAGCGGTCGTCGCTTGCATTGCAAATTAGCAATTGCTGTCGCTGTCGCTGCCGTCGCTGTCGTCGCTGCTGCTGCCAACTGAGCGGAAGTCGCCGCAAATTTGTGGAGGAAATGAGTTTGGCTCGACGCTGGAGCTTGCAGCCGATTGAATTGAAGTAAACACTTCGCTCGCTCTATTCCCCTCTCCCTCGCACTCTTTGCGAATGGATTAGTTTGAATTGGTTTTTCAATTTGTCACTTGGCAGCCAAAGAGAGCGGCCAGCGCCCGATGGGAACTCGCACAGCTGTTCGAGCAGCAACTGCATTAACCAGAGCTACGAATCAGTTAATCTTGCCATAGTCCACATCCCAAACGGAAGCAGCGCAATTACAGAGCATTATTGCTAGCAATTAACATTAGCTCTTGATGGCAGTTGGCTAGCAAATTGCAATATATATATACTTATAAACCGTGGATCTTGGCTAGTTATATATATACATATGTATATAAACATTCCAATTGGCACTGCACATGTGCCCAAGGGTTTTTGCATATGTCCCCAGGGGCCTCTGCAAATATCCCAAATGGGCATTTTAAATTACTCAAAGGGCAATTTTTGAAGATTCCAATTGGAATATGTTTACATGCGAGTTTATCCCGATACATGTTAACCCAATGGGGTTTTGGCTTAAACTAATTAGAGTTGAATGTGTAGGCATTGTTTAATGATCATTATCATTAATTATCATATTGTTTTGTTCATCTCAGCCAGCACATACTGTACTTTTGTATAGACTGTAACAGAGTTGACACATTCATTAGCATATATAGTTGTTTGCGTAGTCTGGCAACCCTGTTGGTGTCTGGCCATATGCATAACACATTAGAACATCTAGGCAAACTCCTGCTCGCTCCCCCTTTTGCCCTGCTACAGTTGAGTTGGCATTGCTACTGCTGCTGCTGCTGCTGCTGCTAATGGACAACATGTTGCACGCTTCAAAGCGTTGCATGTGTTTGTTGTTTGTTGTCAACTGTTTCTTTCTATTGTTGTAAAAACAACAACAACAGCTAGCATAAAGACACACACACACACTCGCATAAAAGCATTATGTCTGAATCATGTTACAAAACAATTTAGCAAACAAACTGTCAAAAACATGACAACTTAAAGCGTTGCCTGAGACGCGTCAGCGTTGGCGTCGACAGCGGCCGACGCAGAGGAGAGCAACATCAGTTATGCTGCTGCTGCTGCGGCTGCGGCTGATGTTGACGTTGATGAGTCGAGCACATTGTAAATGACATTTGAGAGCGCAAGAGTGTAGAGTGATGTGTGTAGAGTGTGCAGTTGTAGAGTGGGAGAGCCAGTGGGAGTTGGAGTGAGAGAGTTGCCTGCCTGCCTGCGCCAGCCTGACAAATTATATTTGTTAATTTCGCATACGCACAGCTTGCGAACGTTTCACTCACACTCCACACACTCACACTCTCGCTGTCTTGCTCCCTCGCATGCAAATCCCTTTAGCGTAATTAAATCAAAGCGCCACCCTTGCGTTCTCTTTGCTTTGTTGTTGATATTTTTCGGTGCTGCACTTTACATGCCTTCGCACAGCTTTACGGCTTTAGTTTTTTTCTCTCACTCTCCTTAGCTAAGCTATATAATTTCTTTGAACGCTAAGCTGCCAAACGCCCCAAGATCAAGCGCCGCATGCCGCAAAATAGTTGCAACTTTGCCTGCAATTAAATGCAGCCAGCAGCGGCGGCGGCAGCAGCAGCTCTAAAGCCTGGCAACCCTTTTTTTGCCAAGACACGCAATGCCATTAAACACGCACACACACACACACACACACACACATGATGCATATACATAACTGCACATGATAATGTCATAAAATTAAATGGCCACACTTATTGCTGCCGTTGTCGTTGCTGTTGTCGTTGCTTTAATTAGAGTTTTTCCAGTCGGCAAAGAAAATTTCCTTTGCCTGGCTGCTATAAATATTATAATTATCAAAAAGTGCAGCGAGCGACGTCCACGTTCACCGTCGACGGCGACGAGTAATCGTAATTGAGTTAATTAACACGCCACAAAACGCGCCAGGCGACGCTCAAGCGGGATATGTGCACACACACACTCGGACTCACTCACACAAGTCAGAGCGAGACAGCGCAACGGGCTGCGCAGCCTAGCGCAGCAGGCATTTAATTGCTTGTACAAAATAATAATAACAACATCAGCAACAAAAGGCAACTGTTGTTGTTGGCTCTCTTAACGCGGCAGAGAGCGCAGAGTGGAGTGGAGAGAGCAGTGCTGGCAAGCAGCGTTGGGCTGGCCAAAAAATAGCCAAAACTAGCTAAGTGAAAATATGAAATATGCAGAAATATGACTTTATATAAAGATTTTGAATTTTTATTGAAATATTCTACACTTTTTCTTTAACTTTTATTAGATTTTCTAAATTGTGATTTATTTGACTTTATTTTGTATTGGAAAATATGAATATCGCTGACTTACTTAGAAAACAGTTGATGTTAACATTTAGTCACATTTCATACAATGCTAGAACGCCCGCCAGCCGCTATATCTTTGACGAGAAAAAAGCTAAAGTTGCCAGCACAGAGTGGAGAGCGTGAGCGCGAGCAGAAATGTTAAAGTTAACATTCTTGCGTCGCATAGAACACGGCGAAAATCTGTTAATAAGAATGTAAAATCATTTCGTTGGAATTTATTTACATAATGTGTATGTGTGTGTGTGTGTGTTTATTTGTGTGTCAGCCAAGGCTTGCCACGCAGTTGCAAGTTGCCCGGCGAAATGACAAGGCTGCAAAACTGATGACTAGCACTTGGACAGGCCAGCCTAACAGCGAACAGCGAGCGAGACAAAAACAAAACAACAACAACGACGACGACAACATCGAGGACAACAGCAACAACAACAACAGCAACGAGGCAGAGAGATCATTAAAAGTCCAAAAGCAAAACAATTATGGAACTCATTGAAGCCAATTATTAATAAAAACAGCAGCAGCCGCAGCAGCAGCGGCAGAGTTGCTGCCAGCGCAACAAGTGGCAAGTGGCCAACAGTAGCAGCAGCAGCAGCAACAACAACAGCCGAGCAACGGCAAAAACTGAAAGGCCTGCAGCAAGAGCGGCCTTCGTCTTCGGCAAACTCCGCTTCTGCCGAGTGTGTGGCACAGTAGCAAAAACACAACAAAAGACATGTGGCAAAAAGGGCAACAACAACAACATCAACAGCAACAGCAAACATTGTTAATGAAGCTGCTAAGGAATGCAGACACAAAGAGTGAAGTGCGCAGAGTGAAGAGTGGAGAGTGGAGAGCGAAGAGCGACGAGCGCAGAACGAAGAACGGCGACGTGAAGAACGACAAAGAGGAGGAACTGGGCGTGGAGAGCAGCGCACAACTTCACACATAAATGGGAGCAACATGTTGCCAGTGTAGCCGATGTTGCTGGCTTATGCGGCGAGGGTGGGCACAAAAATTCCCTTTGCATATCAGGGCTCTTCGCAAAAGAGAGCAAATATCCCAGAACTAATTGGCATTTTGGTGCATTTAGAAACAATTTCCCTTGAACAGTTTTAAGAGCAACCAAAAATTTCCCTTTAGCATGAGGCTTATTACAATTGACATTTGTTTATGCCTATGTGCACTACTAGCCACTTGGCTAACTCTCATGTCGCACCTCGCATATGCAACATGCTGTGCCGTAGTCAATGTCGACAATTAAGTTTGTAAACTGCACATAAATGGCAGGGAAGATGTCGCCAGCCAAGCGGCTTGCTGCGAGTATCATGGCCATGAGATGCTGCTTAATAATGTCATAAAAATTAGAACGGCGTATTAATTGGCAAGCAGGCAGCCGGGCAGCCGGGCAGCGCAGCGGCAGCGCAGCAACTGCAAACTGCAATTGGAACTGCGTGTGGGAGCGCAACATGTTGCCTAGTTTTTATGTTGCTGTTGTTGTTGTTGCTGCTGTTTGCACTGCAATTTCGCGCAAATAAAATAAATTGGCAGCCAATTAAGTGAACGTCGCTCAGCCGCATATCAGAACAAAAGCATAAAGGCAGCAAATTAAACGAAAGGCGCGAGCAGCGAGACCCAAACCGAAAAGGCAAAAGTAAAACGAAAGAGGAGGGGAGCAAGAAGAGCGCAAAAAGAAATGCATGGCCATAGGCTGGGCAGACGGAGCGAGAGCGAGAGCGACGGACAGACATAGCGGAAGCTGACGAGGGAAATAAAGAGAGAAAAAATCAAATTTAATTAACGGCATATTTGTGCTCGAGAGAGGGAGACAGAGTGAGCGCCTAAGCCTGCACAGCCGGCAAAGCGGAGATTAACAAATGCCAAATGCATGTTAACAGCAACAACAGCGCGCGCTACTCAATTCGTCAGTTAGTCGGACAGACGGACAGCGAGTGCGCTCGCTTAGTTAGCCAATTACACGACACAATCTTATATGATCGTGCAAATTGTATTTTTATTGCCAATTATTTATTTATTTCGTTTAAAGAACGACAATGCCGACAGTTCAAAGTGTTATAATAGGCGATGCAGCGCAGCGGCAGCGATGCGTCGACATTTTGCATACACTGCACACTGGGCCAACTGACAAAGATTGAAGGCAGAATAATGAAGATGATTATAGATGTGGATAATGATTAAATATTTACCAATAATTCAAATAAATTAATAAAATAAACTACAAATTGAAGCTAAAATGTAAATATACACATTATTTTGCAGTTAAATAGGCGAATATAGAATGTACAACATTTCCATTCTCCATTCATATTAATAAAATTTCTACCAAAATTTTGGCATTTGGACCACTGTACCATGCAAGCGCAAAGAAAAAGTACTAACGGCACTTACTCTAAAGAGTTGAGAGCGATCAATAAATCTACATAGAGCAGGTAGCGCTTGCTTTGCATTTCTCCAAATATCTTAACATGTGTCTGTTATGTTAGTCTCTCTGCAGCGTGTGTTTACAGTGTATGCGCGCTGTCGACTTGCGCTTAGCATCAGGCTGTGCCCTCTCTGCTGCCGCTTTCAGCTTGCATTCTGAAATGATATTCAATTAATTGTCATTTTGTTGTTGTATCTATTTTTATTTATTTTTTTGGCGCTGTTTGTCGTTTTGTTAATTATTTAGCGAGCGATCATTATAAATTTGTGTGCAAATAGTTTTGTCTTGCATCACAGCGCGCTGGCAGCAACAATGGGCAGTGCGGCGACGTTCATTCATTAATTATCAGCAACAATCTATAAGCTTAATTTGTATTCAATGCAATTAAAAATGAAATTGTTCAGACATACGGATTGCAATTCGTTTTGTTTAGATGCCGCTGAAATTTGTTGTAGTACACTGTGCTCGACTAGCAGATGCCCTGTAACTGGCTGCTGCTGTTAAAGCCGTTCAGCCTGCCGCTGTTAATTGGCCTTGCTGTTAAGTGGCCATGTTAAGTGACGCATTTAACATCAACAAATAGCATTATTATGCATAATGTTATCGCTTTATTGCAGGCTTATTTTTATGCTCAAATAAATATTGCAAAAAAACAACACGAAAACAAAAAAAGATTCAATAAAATGTCATTGAAAATAATTGCGAAATTAAATTAATTAAACGTTGGGGACACAAAGCAATTTGCATATGATAATTCACAGTAAAAAATGCCGGAGGGAGGGAAGCTGACAGGGGGCGCGGCCAAAAACAAACTCCGGCGTAAATAACAGTCGGTTGCACTTGAGTAATTTCGCATAAAACATAACCAAGTAGAAAGGATATTAATAAACCGACGTAAACCACGCACGCCAGTGTGTGTGTGTGTGTGTGTGTGTATGTGTGTGTGGACAAGTGGCTGCCATTGCCAGCTGCTCGCTGTTGTTGTTGCCATCAAGTAAATCAGTGTCCAATGTGTAAATAATTTCCATTTGAATGAGCAATTGTGCATTTTTCACATACAGACAGACAGACACACATACACACTCACACACATGCTGCTGCTGCGCTTTCATTTGCAGACGCGGCGCGTCGACGTTTAAAATCGCATGAAATTTTATTAAAATGAAGTAAATATGGTGTAAACGTGCTGATAAAACGGTTCGTGCTCAGCTATGTAGAAGAAATGAATGGGTAGCAGCAGCACAGCGACGTCGACGTCGACGGCGGCAGCGGCAGCGGCTGCCCTGCAGAGGAGCCAAAGTTTAAGCTCAGCTTTTGTCAGCTGAAGAGAGGCGAGAGTCGACTGCCGAGTGGAGAGCGGAGAGTGGAGAGCGAGAGAGTAGTGTGAGGGCAAGTGGTGGTTAAGTGCAAGCGATTATATTAATATACATTGCATATGTGTGTGTGTGCGTAATTATGGATTGAGGCAGCTAGTGATCAATGCGGTCGGTAATTACAGTTACCAATTAGCGGTTAAAGCAGTTGTACGCACAAGTATGTCAGCTTCAACACATATGTTAAGTTATACATACATATGTATGTGCATAACTATCGTTAAGTTCGTCAAGTTTTTTAGGCTTTCTTGAACATTGTTGCCCGCATGCAGCAGCCGCCTCAGCCTCGGCAGATGCTTGCCGAGGCAGCGCAGCATAAAATCGCTTATGTAAATAGCCATGCAAATAGGTGTGCCCAAGCATGTATGTGTGTGTGTGTGTGTGTACATGCCAGTGGAATGCAAGCGGCACAGCTGTGTGTGCATGTGGCGAACGCAGTTGCTCTGTTATTAATGACAACAGAGAGTGTGTGAGAGAGAGAGAGAGAGAGAGAGAGAGCGAGCACATTGTCCTTTGTCTCGGTGCGTGCTGTTGTTCTTGTTGTTGTTCATTGGGAGAATGATGCCAGCCAGTTAACCGTTATTTAATGTGCACTGTCTACAAGGGCCCCAATTGGAAATACGCCACGGCAAATGTAATTAACTGTAATGTTGAGCGTTTAAGCAGAGCGTCTGTGTGGTCATTGTATCAACACACACACACACCCACACGCACACATGCATGGTTATTTGGCGCATTGTTCTTGTTGCTGTTGTCGCTTTATCTTCAACGAGGCAAGCAAATTAAAATCATGATTATCATCATAAATGTTGTAAATGGGAGACGGCAGCTAAGTGTTGGCCAAACATTAATTGACACAATTCTACAACAACAACAACAGCAACTAGCGCAAACTGCGTGCAATCGGTTTTCCTCTTTGCGTCTCATTCATCATTATCAGCTTGAGTAGAGCGCACACGCTATCGCTCTCGCTCGCACTTGCGGCCATTCAGCGCACGCTGTTTGTGTTCATTAATTAACAGCAAAGCTTTATTAGCCGCATAACAGAACTAAACTAGTTTAAGCGTTAGAGGCCCAAGTGCTACACTGAGCGAAAAAAAGGGGGAAATTGCGAAGAAAATATTGATATTTATATTGAAAAAAATAATGTGATAACTAGACAACGGAAAATTAGTTTTAAAATCATTAAAAATTATTAATATATTAAAATATTAATATATGTGAAGCATTAAATAATATAAAACAAAAAATGTAATCTAAAAAAATCAACATAAAAGTTTTTAAATTATTAAATTTAAAACAATCCTATATTCAGTCATATAAAGAATATATATTTTTATTTTCTAAATTTATATAATTCACATACAGTTTTCTTCAGTGTAGAGCTAAGCCTTTTTCGTCGCATAATCATATCTGCAGGCAGTTAAAGGATTTCTGCCTTGTCTTTATATTTTTACTTTATTTATTGTTATTTCTTTTGGCCATAGCTTATTCGTTACGGTGTTGCCATCGCCGATCGGTTGACAGTTTCAATTAGGCTTTAACACTCTGGCAGCTCTGGCACTCTGGCTCTGGCTCTGGCTCCATTTGCACTGCTGGGGCGCTGCTGGCTGTTGGCTCTCAAGTGGCTGGCAATTACGTTCAATTAAGTTGGCCAAGTTGGTAACGGATGCGGTCTGTGCAGTTGGCCAAATGCGTTGCGTCTGTAATTAAATGATGCTGCCTCCTCCTTGGCCGGCATGCCACCTAATCATAAGTGATATACCAAAAGGAAATGCTTTTCAAAGCGCACCTGCAGCTGCTAGCTGCTAGCTGGGACCTGGCTAGTTGGCTCTAGCTCTTCGAGCCACTAATTACATTGATTCTTAGACGATTGCATTGGCAATGGACATGGCCAGCATTTGCAGTAGATTTTTTCTTTCTTTTTCTTTTTCTTTAGTTTTTTATTTATTTTCCTTGGCTCGCAACGTCAACTTAATTAATTGTGCGTCCGGCCGCACGCCCGGACTTTAGTTGAGTTTTACCTTTTTGTTTTTTTCTCTTCATTTTTGTGCTGTTTTGTTTGGTTAGCGCGAGTGCAACTGGTTTGGCAGCAAACGATCAGCGGCCGATCGATGCGATGCGATGCGATCCGATAGTTTGCAATTTCTATTTGCGCGCAAATTGCTAATTTTGTGGAAAACACATTAATTAGCGCAAAATGAGTGCGGCGACGTCAACACGCCTCGCGGGCTATTTGCTGAATGTCCCCTTTGATCGGCAAATGCCAACAGCCAATCAGAAGCGAGCGAACTATAATCGAAGGAAATTTTATAATTTCCCTACGCTCACGAATTCCTTTCGTCTGTCTATGGAGCTGCAGCTAGCCTCTTGCTCTCATTTGGTCCCTCTCTCTCGCCTCGCTGTCTCTCTCACTCTATTGGTCCCCCCCTTAAAAATTCCTGCAGCTAGCCTCTGTCTCTGTCTCTCTTCGCACATATGAGAGCATAGCGCGCGCTCTTCGTGTATGCTTTCACCTAATTAGCGCCGCTTAACGGCAACTGCATTTGGCATTGTCTGGCAATTAAGCAGCACTGTTTGAAGCTGGCTGCGCCCACAGTTCCAATTGGAAGTGAGCGAGCGTATTAGCGCAGTGGGCTTCGCACATGACGACGACAATTGCGACGTGAGCGCTGCAGTCGATGGCATCTCGGCAACGTCTTCGCTGCTCAGTCCATAAAAGCGCAATTTGTCGTAATTGTTTAAGCAGAAAGAAATAACAGCGAATGGCCAGCAACAACAACAACAACAACACAGTGCACATAAAACAACTTAATAAAAATTCCACTGCCGTGTTGTACATCAGTTGACAAGTGGAGAGACCGCTGGGGGAGACTTCTGTTGGAGAGCAAGCGGATTGTGGATTGTCGCACAAATCAAAACGTTGGCGCAATGTGTCGCTGACGCGGCCCGAAAATGTTACTGGGCGCATGGGCGGCTCAGGCGAGGGGGGTGATTTGTCGGGCGTAGCATAAATCTCACTTAGAATCGCTAGCAGAAATACCAACAACAACAAAATCTGTACAAATAGATTAACAATAACAAGAGGAACAGCGGCAATAACAGCAACTACAAATGCCCTGCCCCATATGTTGCCACAACAATAATAAACACCGTATGAGCGGCAACAACAAGGCGCATAAATCAAACAAGCGGCTGAGAGGGTCGCGGCGGTGTCAATTCTGACTGCATGTGGCAGCATTTGCTTTGCGTCTCCCTCGCTCTCCCACTCCCGCCTCCATCAATTTTTTGTTGCTGTTAGTTATTGAGATGGAGAGGAACAACACTAGAAAGGCGTAAACACAAACTCGACACTTACACATACACACACATACACATCGATAAACAAGCATAAGCAAACACTTTTGCACTCTCGCAGCGACTCCGCCAATATTGTGCAGGCAACGAAACGGTCGTTAACCGAATTGCTCAATAAACAAGAAATAAAATCTGGCATAATTCAAAAGTCGCTTAGCTACTCAATTTTAGAGTTTCGTCTTTTGCATAAATATTATTTTAGTGAAGCAGTCAAGTTATCAGTAAAGTTGTTTTGTTTACTTAGAATTTAATGACTGCGAAAACGTTTTCTTATGCTTTGTCGCCCTTTGAACACACGAAGAGAGTGAGCGAGTTAGAGCGGAGCGGGAAGAGTTTTGTTAAAGCTGCTGCTGCCTGTGACAGCATACAGTGTCAAGTGCTAAAAAAAAAACAAAAACACACACACACACACAGGCAGTCAAAGGGAGCCAGATATAGTGCACATACTGGCACCTCTCGCTCTGGCATGTGTGCATTTGATTTTGATTGGTATTTATGGCAGTTTAAGTACATTGAAAACACGAAAATTGGGAATTCTTATTGGACTGCAACGACACATGCTGCTGACAGCACAAGGCGCAGGGGGGCGGCACATGAGCAATGGGCGTACTATAATTAAATCAACAACAACAACAAGGATGACGACGACATAAAAAATGGCAAACGTTGCCATTTAATTGTTGGCCGGGCCACTTAAAAGCTCGTTTTCTGTTTCAAAACTTTATCTGGACTACAAGCAAAAACAAAAGGAAATTATATGTATATATATATATTTATATGTAACGGAAAACCGTTAAGCATGAAACAGGCGCAAAGTTCTGCCTGCAAGGCATCGCGCTGCTTCAGTCTCCCCTTCCCATGCGTCGTTCGTGCCTGGCTTTGGTGACCATTTGCTGTGCAGCTCTGTCTCGCTCTCCCACTCTCCACTCGCCATTCTCCAACTCTGCCCCTTCCCCTTCACGTTTTTTTCTGCCTCTGCCACGTCTTCGTTTACATTTTTATGGCATAAAAATTAAAAATGAATTTTGATTGTTTTGTTTACCGTTGTTGCTGTTGTTGTTGCTGCTTTCTTGTCGACTTCTTGCTGCTCTGCTTCTCCCTGCCTTCTTGTATATATTTTTGTGGCATTGTTTTAGTTTTTCCTATCGCGCACTTGAACTTTTTTCCCAACGCTTTTGTTGCCCGCAATTTGTTTTTGTTTTTCGCTCTCTGCTGTTCTTGTGTTTGTTGTATTTGCTTCTCTTTGTTTTGCATAAATTTGGTTTGCCTGTTTTTTTTTTTCTTTTTAATTTGTGCGCGGAAGCCTTGCATGGCCAAAGGACATTGAAAGTGGACTCCTCTAGCCGTTGCTAGTTGACCATTAAAGCAATTTGGCCTTTAACAAATATTTAGCTAATTTACATTTAAATAAAGCGAATTCTTTTATTATGTATTTTAGTTAAATTTATTATTTTTTTCCCCACTCGCACCCCAATGCCGCGCACAGGCATATGCCTGCAACAGCTGCAAATCGGTAGCCGCCGCAACTGCTTTGATGCAGCCCGTGCACTCTGTGTGCGGAGCTCAGCCCTTAATGCCACCCCCTGGCACGCCCACCGCCCTTAATTGGTAATTAATTTATTTTGCATAATTTTTCGCGCCGTTCGCTGCCCGCTGCACATTATGTTGCTGACAGCCAGCCCTTGGTTGGGGCGGCGGGTTGAGGAGCGGGGGCGTGGCTGGCTGTGGAGATTTCATATTAAGGACGAACGCAATTATGTTTATTTGGTTTTGGGCTTTTGGCTCTGACGGACAGCGAAAGGTGTCAAAAAGTGCGAATTAAGTGCGAATAAACGTGCTGAGCGTGCAGAGGACACGCCCACAGGCCCCCACTCCCACACACACGCACACCTGTCTGTCTGCGCACGAATTTGCATTGGCGCACAAAAATCACATAAATTTAATTTGCGCACGCAACGAGCGCGCCGCGAAAATTGATGGCGAAATTATGGAAAAATAATCAAGTGATAACTGATAAAAGGATAAATAATAATAATAATAGAAAAAGCAATAAACAAACGTTTCAAATCGATTTAAATAAATGCATCAAAATAAACAATTAAATTACAAATTAACAAAGAAAAATGTATAATCATATTTAACTTATAATTATTAAAATTAATTTATATAAACAATTCATTAATGTCGAATTAAGGCAAGCTGAGGCCTCAAAGAGTGAAATTGCCCAAATGCATTCCATAGAAAATGCCCAAGCCAAAGGCCAGAGGCTTGCACTTAAGAGAGAATTGCCTAGGGCCATCTCAGCAAACTCTTTTACATTGCCTACTTTTCAGAGCAAAGGGAAATTCTTGTGCAATTTGAAGATCAATTTAAAATGAATAAAATAAATAATAAATTAACAATAAAAATTAGAAAAATAAATAATAAATTTAAAAAAGTGAATGACTACTCGCCTCGTTTGGCGTAACGCGTTTCTGTCACATGAGCATCGGCCACTAATTAGTGTCATTAAATCCGCTCCACATGACGACATGCGAAAACAGTTGCCTGCACCCCAGACCGACCCCCCCAGACCCACGCCTCTGGCGTGGCGTTGCCTACTTTTTGGGGCGCATGCATAAAACATGTCACAAAAATTGCAGCAGCTTTTGGCCTTTTGGCCGCGACTGGTCGTTGGCCAAATAAATAAACCATAAACATAACTGGGCGCAAAATCAGCGTGTGGAACGTGGAATGGAACAGCGACAGTTTCTTATAACCGACGTAACTTCCGTTAACTTGCGTGCAAACCTGTAATTTAAGTCCCCGCCCCCATTTTCCACTTGCTCCAGCAATTGGGGTTAAAAAGGGTTTAAGTTGCGACACAAAAAACGCACCCCCGACCCCGCTAACACCCCCAGCCCCCAGCCCCCAGCCCCCAAGGCTACAGTGCGCACCACATGCATATGCATAATTATAGAGCCGGAACCGAAAACGAAACGCAACGGCACAGGGCGCCTCGGCTAGGGGCTGGCCGGCATCCGCTTAGCAAACTAAACTGTGAAAATGCCGCCGGCCAGAGTTAACCCCAAAAAGTGCGCTCTATGGGTATTACTGCCGTGGAAATTTGAATATTGATTGGCTTTAATGAGCGCCCTGGTCGCGCAATTAGCTCGCCCGACCGCCCTACCGCCGTACCGCCCGCTTTACCTGGCCGCCCGCATCACCTGTGTCAGGTATCGGTTGCGTTTCCGCTTGCCTCACTCGACGCTGGCCGCGCCGTGAGCTGGTTAAGCAACGATTTGGACTGGGCGGATACCAATTTTCTCAACTCCAAAATAGATAACAAATTACGTTTAATCATGGGGAAGTACAGGTGTTATCAAAAGCTTCGTTAGTAAAGAGTATTTTTGAGAGAGCTTTGAATAATTAACGGTGCTGAAGGGATTGAATGGGAAATGAAACAGTGAGACTGTTGGACAATGGAATCAAATAGCAAGGGAATAAAATGGAATGAAACATTTTAAATAACTAATATTTGTATGGTAATAGCAAAGGAATGAAATGAAAACGAAACAACTAAATGGAAGTAAATATAATTGATATGAAGTGAAAATGAAACAGAGACTAACGAATATTCAGAGAAATGTAATGGAATTCTAAAGTGGAACAGTGGAATGAAACATGGATAATGACATTTTTGAAGTACATTAAAAATAATACATAAAAAAAGATATCAAGTCATATCAAAGAGAAGAGAAACAAAATGGAATGAAACAATGTAAATAAATAACGTTAAAAGTTAATATTAAAGGTAATAATAGTATACACCAAATGGGAATGAAACAAAATAAGGCAAATGGAACGAAACAAACATGAAACAAGGGAATGCAACAGAGACTAACGAATATTTAGAGAAATGTAATGGAATTAGAAAATGGAACAGTGGAATGAAACATAGATAATGACATTTTTGAAGTACACTAAAAATAATACATAAGAAGATACCATGTCATATTAAAGAAGAGAAACAAAATGGAATGGAACAATGTAAATAAATAATAATAATAATATTAAAGGTGATAATGGTATATTCCAAATGGTGAGTTAAATGAAATGAATCACACATGAAACAAGGGAATGAAACGAAATTAAAGTCAATAAAAAAATAAATATAAGATCCAGTGGAACACAATGGAATTGAAATTTATGAAACGCAATAAAAATGAAACATGGCTCAGTGACAAGGGTAAATATGAATATGAAATGGAATGGAATGGAATTAAAGTTAAATGGAATGGAATAGCAAATGCAATGGAACGGAAGGTGAAGCAAAGCAGGCAAATCGCCAGTTAAATCGTGGCCCAAAATCAAATTTCGTATGCAAATTGAAAAGAGCTGAACGAGAAGAGGGGAGAGGGGAGAGAGGGAGGTAGAGACGAAGATGAATGTAATGCATAAATTAATTGATCGCCTACGCATTGTGCAAAAACTATGAATGCTCAATGAATGGGCTGTCTCCGATAAAGCTATGGCATGGCACCCACACGCCCCACTCGTCCCACTCGCCCCAACTGCATTTGGCAATGAAATTCGAAACGTTGCGCCAACATTTAGCATTCAATTCATTTTGAACTAAACTAAATAACAATGCAGTCCGGCGGGCGGGCTGGGCGTGGCGGCGAGGGGGGTAGACTGCACAAGTTAAAAGCTGACTTGCCTGACTGGCATTTGGTGGGGCCTTTGGGGGGGCTGGCGTTAAATTTACATAAATTGATTTGATTGAATTTTTATGAGCGAGCGAGCGTCCATGGGCCGTGGCCGGTCGCCCGCCCGTGGCTGATGAGTTTTTGACACTGGCCAGAGTGCGACGTCTAATTAAAGTCATTGCCAGCAGCTGCACACGCGTGGCAGGGAGTAACGGGCCACGGTCTGTGCCCCCAAGGCCGGGTCACAGTTGGCGCTACATGGACGGCGGCATCAGCCATGTTGGCTTAATGCATTTGGCCATGGCCAAACGACAATTGACGCAGGCCGGCAGACAATGGTGCCGCAGCACATGCCAGTCGCATATGTATGCCTAGCACCAGCCCCCGCCCCAACGCACACACAGGCAGAGGCGGGGGTAGGCAGCGGGCATCTCTGCTCGCGGGCATAGCATATTTTTAGGGCTTCTGGCTGGCAAACAGAAATTGGCAACAAACTAAGTATTTAGCGCTGTGATTTTGGCCTGGTTACACACACACACACACACACACACACACACACGCGCGCAGTTGACCATTCCATTCCATTCCATTTCGTTTCGTTTCGTTTCTGTTTCCGTTTTGCCAATGCCAATTTGTCATAAATCTCGTTATTTTAAATCGTTGCTGGCATTTTCAGCTCGCATTGATTTGCTGTTGTTGCTGCTGCCGCTGCTGGCCATTGACAGACGCCTTGGCCATGTTTTGTTATCGTTATCGCGCCGCTGCAGTCATCAATTTGCAGCGCTTGCAATAAAGCAAAAGTGACAGCTGCAAATGTTGCGGTTGCTGGCTGAAATTGTCGGCCGCAAAATGTTTCGTTTGAATATGCAAAATAATATTGCAAGTCAAAACTTGCCTTAAAACACCGCTTAAAATGCGAGTAAAAAGTTTCTTAAGCCTGCCTCCTGTGAGACTTGAACTCACGACCCCTGGTTTACGAGACCAGTGCTCTGCCTCTGAGCTAAAGAGGCTATCTGTCAAACACGCCGCCAATAAGCCGCGTTATATGTAGGTGCGAAAAGGACCGACACCCTCACACCGCCCACGAGGAAGCAGTGCGCAAACACAAACGATTAACGACAAGCGGAGATCGAAGCTTGTGTTGTGCTAAAAATAGCACACATAGCGAATTTTCGTTCGGATGTGACACATCAGCTTGATCGTATCAAGGCCTGGCTGCTATTCAGTTAGCGTTTGGGCCAGCAACGCTGGCAACGGCTCGTTGGTCTAGTGGTATGATTCTCGCTTCGGGTGCGAGAGGTCCCGGGTTCAACTCCCGGACGAGCCCGCTTAAAGCTGCGATCGCTTCAATTTTTTTATTTTTTATTTTTTTTCTTTATACTATGTTTGTAACTTTAAAATTTCTGTGCAATGACTTGCCAAAAAGCGCGAATAACTGTAATGGCAAAAAATTTTGGCAAGGCGCCAGTCAATTATGCGATTCTGCAAAGCGCATTAACAGGCGCCGCGTAAAAGTATGCTACGAAAAGTTGTGCGAGCATAAGTTCTAGACGCCGCCGTCTTTTAATTACATTAGAGAGCACTGCTAGTGTGTGACGCAGCTGACAAATGCCGTTAAGCTAACCTGACAGCATTGATCAACACTAGCGGCGACAAAGCGTTCCTTTGTGATAAACACATCATCTGCGTGAAAATAAGAATAAATTATAAATAAAATAACTAGTGAATGCGCTGTTGCCAGGACCATGGAGCACACCATTGAGTTCGACTACGAGTTCAACAGCGAGTTAAAATTCGTTGATACCAATGTCTACGATCGGTTCAAAGTGCCCACCGTGCCGCAGCAGTACATATTCGAGACGTGGCCGCAGACGAGCTGCAGCTATAACAGGGACAATCAGCAGCCGAAGAGGATGCGTTCGTCGTATGATTGCTATTTTCTGGACATAAGCAGTCCCAATGTACACACTCTGAGCCACTCTCTCTCTCTTTCTCTCTCTCTTTGTGTCTTGCTCTTTGTTTTCCTTTGTTAAGCGAGGTAAACTAATATGTCTTTGTCTTTGACTCTTGCAGATGATGACTATGGATATAACCAAAACTGAACCCGGACTTGTCGGGCTATCATCCAATCAGCAGCAGCAGCAATCGGCACAGCAGCAGCAAGCAGCCAACATGAACAACAGCGGCCAGAACAACAACAACAACAACGCGGGCCAGAACAACAACAATGGCCTGAGCAATGGCAACTCGGTGAATAGTGGCAACAACAACAACAACAATAGCAACGTGCAGAGCATCGCGGCCGCCGCAAACAACAACAACAACAACAACAATGGGAGCCAGTTGTGCGCGGGGTGCGGCAAGCACATCCAGGACCGTTATCTGTTGCGCGCCCTGGACATGCTGTGGCACGAGGATTGCCTCAAGTGCGGCTGCTGCGACTGCCGCCTGGGCGAGGTGGGCTCCACGCTCTACACCAAGGGCAATCTGATGCTCTGCAAGCGCGACTACTTGAGGTGTGTATGAGAGCAAGTGGGACGGAGGGAGAGTGGGAGGGTGGGAGAGTGGGGTTGGGGCAACTGTTAAGCCCATGCTAACTCTCCTCATTTACAGATTGTTTGGGAATACGGGCTACTGCGCCGCCTGCAGCAAAGTCATTCCGGCCTTCGAGATGGTGATGCGTGCACGCACCAATGTCTATCATCTGGAGTGCTTTGCGTGCCAGCAATGCAATCATAGGTGAGTGATCGAATAGCGGTGCCATAGCGACAGAGCACTTGATATGAGAGTTGATGTTCCATATATCCATATATCCATATATCCATATATCCATATATCCATATATCCATATATCCATATTTATGCTTTTACTTATACCTATGCCTATACCTAAACTTATACTTATACTTATATTTATACTTATACTTATACTTATACTTATACTTATACTTATACTTATACTTATACTTATACTTATACTTATACTTATACTTATACTTATACTTATACTTATACTTATACTTATACTTATACTTATACTTATACTTATACTTATACTTATACTTATACTTATACTTATACTTATACTTATACTTATACTTATACTTATACTTATACTTATACTTATACTTATACTTATACTTATACTTATACTTATACTTATACTTATACTTATACTTATACTTATACTCTTATACTTATACTCTTATACTTATACTCTTATACTCTTATACTCTTATACTCTTATACTCTTATACTCATATACTCTTATACTCTTATACTCTTATACCCTAATACTCTTATACCCTTATACTCTTATACTGTTATACTCTTATACTCTTATGCTCTTACCTCCCACTCCCTCGCTCTTCCCTCTCTCACTCTGCCCCTTTCTCACGCTCGCGCTCTCCCACGCACTCTCCCTCCCTCTCACTCTCCTTCCTTGAGCTCATTTGCCATATTACCTACTTATGCATTTTTATGGGCCATTTGCCTATCAACAGCCTCTGTAAACAGAGGCGAAAAGAAATCCCTTTTTAATCTTTGGCCAATATACATGGCCGAAATGGCACTTGGAATTTTATTATTATGCAGCTAAAGCATCGGCAGCAACAAATTGACATCATTTACAAGCTTGTTTGCCCCTTCCTTTGGGTTCCATTTGAAGCAGAGTGGCGGATGGGACGAGGGGGCTGGGGTTGGCGGCGCGAGCAACCCCTTCGAGTGTCATAGAGTTTCTATGAAAACCGCATAAATTTCATGGGCATATTTGATTCTCGTACCCTTCGGGGTGCCATCAACTAGTCAACAAGCTCGCGTGCAGCCCAGCCAGCCCAGCCAGCTGCCTTTGCGAATTTATTGCATTTGGCCAATTCGGCAAATGTCACTCTAGAGAGTTTTAAAGTGTGTGCGTGAACCTCGTGACCGGTCAACAAGTATTTCTTTTTTATTTTTGTATTTCGTTTTCTTCTCTTTTCACTTCACTTTGCATTATTAATGCGACTGCCCATATGCCGTGCTGCCCCCTGACGCCTGCCCCCTACCATGGCACCCCACCACTGCCTCAGCCCTCGTCTCCATTGGAGCATTGCAGAAGCAAACGGCATCGCATTAAATATTTAAAATGCCGCCACACGGCAGGGCCGTGCACAAAAATATTGAAATTAATGTTAAAACATATTGGCTTATTGTAAAAATCCAGGCCCCGTTGCCATTGCCATTGCCCCATAGAATGTTGGCCGGCTGTTGCCCGGCTGCAAATGCAATCGGGATCGCAGTCGCTGGCGCTTTTGTTTCGCATTGTCGAAAATTGGCTTTAAAAATGTAACAGGCATGTAACGGCATGTCCCTTACGAACTTGTGGCCTGAGTGCGGCCTGTACAGGTGGCCCAACGACGTTGAGGGCGGCCATTGTTGTATAGTATTTGGAGAACTACTCTGGGAAATTTAAAATATTTTTCATTATTTTGTATTATTTATTGCACTATTTTATAATATTTACTATTCCTAAATAAGTTTTACTTTGTTTAGTTTACATTTTGCTAATTCTAACAGTTTTCTGTTAAGCTAAACTCCCAATGTCTGTTAAGCTGTCGTGTCTGTTGAGCTGCTAACAGCTGGCTGTTAACACTAACGTTTGAGTGCGTCTTGAAGGCGCTCAGCTTAGGCCTGCCTTGAGTAATTTCCTTAAGGGAAATCCTAAAAATTCCCCAACTTGCACTCTTTGCTCTTTGCTCTTTGCAATCCCAGATCAAGGCTGCGCTGCTCTGCTTTGCTCTGCGCTGCGCTGCTCTGATTTGCTCTGCTTTGCTCTGCTCTGCTCTGTTCGGTTCTGCTCTGCTCTGCTCTTTTACTCTGTGTGCGTGGCCATATTTTATTTCCATTTGAAGCTAATCAATTTTTTACGAAAATTAATTCAATTGCCGAAAAAGTCATTGAGGCGTTGTGGCATGGCCAGCGGGCAGCCTGGCTTGCAATGGCCATGACTCCTGCCACGCCGCCGTGCAGCATTTTTATTGTTGGTCGCACATTTCACATTTAAAATGCGGGACTTCACTTGCCACATCATGAACAGTGGCAGCGACAGCGGCAGAGGCAGCAACAAAAAGTCCTTTTGCATTTTTGCTCTTTTTTCCCATTGTTCGAACTCTACACTGCTCGCTCTTCCTCTCCCCCACTCTCTCTCTCTCTCTGTATGTGTTTTTTTTTAACGAAAGTGCATCAAATGTGTTTGTTGTTTTTATTTTTATGTTGTTACTGAAAAGTTTGCATAATTTCCTGTCGCCAGCATCGACGACGTCGTTAGTTGACTGGCAGAGGGAGCGGGCAAGCCAAGAGTAACGGCCACGGTAAACAGAGCGCGAAGTTTGGCAGTGAATCTTTTCGTGCGAGCAGCAGCAGAGAGCAAGAGTGAGTGAGTCGATGAGTGCATGGGAGTGAGTGAGTGGGAGAGTGCGAGTGTGAGTGGGAGGGGCT
The DNA here is from genome assembly GCA_035047485.1 of Drosophila peninsularis. NCBI lineage: Eukaryota > Metazoa > Arthropoda > Insecta > Diptera > Drosophilidae > Drosophila > Drosophila peninsularis. The sequence goes on from JAWNPN010000028.1 coordinate 4,091,497, forward strand.
GCAGAAGAAATAACAGCGTGCGCCATTTTAACAATTTTTGTATTTCCTGTTGACAATTTGTTGCTGGTCTTCACTTGCCCGGATGTGCGAGTCCTCAACACACACACACACGCACACACACACACACACACATGTCTGATGTGTGGTGTGCATGTCACAGGTGCGCTCAATGCCATAGCCAAAAGTTGTCGTTGCTCTTCTCTTTTTCATACTTTGTTGACTCGAGCATTTTTTGTTGTTTTGGTAGATAAACAAAGCGTTTTTCATGTAGACGCCGCCATGCCACACCCACACAGCCCCCATATGTGTGTGTTTGTTTGTACATAGCCAGTCCGTCAATCGATTTGCTGCAACGCCAGCAGCCCAGCAAGAAAATGAAACCAACAAAAAATAAGAAGAACCAAAAAAACAAAACAAAAATAAAAAAAAATTGTAAAAAAAAACATTGACGTAAATCAAAAGCCGAATTTCATATCCGCTGTAAGTCTGCTGTAAGCTGTAAGCCCATGCCCCTACCTCCGTCTCTCTCTCCCTTTGCTACTGCCGCTGCCTAGCCTGCTCCGCCTCTGGCCAGATGGGGTATACGACGTACTTGTCAAACATCAAAATGTTGCACTAGCAAGCGAGCGGCATGTGCCCAAAGCCGTCTAGTTGGACCGTGGAAGCTGAAGGGCTAGTCAGATAGAGAGTGAAAGGGAGAAAGAGAGGGGATATAGAAATGTACATAGTTTCATTTGGTATTCTGTAAACTACTTCACAGTAGAGTCAATATAACAGAAGTGTAAGCAGAAGTTTAACAGAAGTGTAACAGTATAGGCGAACTATAGCAGAAGTATAACAGATGTACAACACAAGTATAACAGAAGTGTCAGAGAAGCATAGCAGAAGTATTGCAGACGTATAACAGAAGAATAGCAGACGCAAAGCAGAAGTATATTAGAAGTATAGCAGAAGTATAACAGAAGAATAGCAGAGGTATAACAGAAGTATAACATAACTACAGCAGAAGTATAGCAGAGGTATAACTGAAATATGACAGAAGTACAATAGAAGTATAACAGAAGAATAGCAGAGGTATAACAGAAGTATTGCAGATGTATAAGATAAGTATAACATAACTACAGCAGAAGTATAGCAGAGGTATAACAGAAATATGGCAGAAGTATAACATAAGTATAACAGAAGTATAACAGAAGTATAACAGAAGTGTAACCGAAGTCTAACAGAAGTGTAAAAGAAGCATAACTGAAGTATAGCAGAAGTATAACAGAAGAATAGCAGAAGTATAACAGAAGTATAGAAGATGTATAAGATAAGTATAACAGAAGCATAGCAGAGGTACAACAGAAGTACAGCAGAAGTATAGCAGAGGAATAACAGAAATATAGCAGAAGTACAATAGAAGTATAACATAAGTATAACTGAAGTATAACAGAAGTATAACAGTAGTATAACAGAAGTGTATTATGGATATTTTCGATGCATTACTCCTATGGCTTAAACATTTCTCCTTCACAAAGGTATAACAGTATAACAGTAGTTTAACAGTGGCATAACAGAAAGTCTATTCAATTGAAGTGATGATAATAAAGTTAGCTATGATAGACAGAGCCGTAGTAGTACATATAAATATATATATACACATAAATTAGGGTATTTGTCGTCTCTCCTATATTTGAAGTCCTTGCTCTTTGTTTTCTTTGCTTTGAAATGTGAGCTGTGTGTTTGTTGCGTTTTTTTTTTATATATTTTGTTGGAGCTTTCTGAATGTTGGGCAACTGTTGCGTAGACGCCCCTCCAGCAGCCAGCAGCCAGAGCACCGTTGTCGGCCTGCACAGGTGCTAACATAAATATTTTGACAAAGGGCTTCATGTTGCACACACAGACCCACTCACACACATACACGTGCTGTGTGCCAGGGCATTGGACTTCATTTGCAGTCACAGTGGACTGCAGTCAAGCGGAACTTGTTCAGCTACCACGTAATGTTTCACCTGTTACCCCTGGCGCTGTATCTTGCAGCAATTGCAGATCTGTGGCCCGTTTCCTGCTGCTGTGCCTCTGACATTTTCAAATGCTTATCTCTGCGACTTCCTTGCGAACGAACGATGTCATCAGGCGGTTGAGTCCTTCCCATTCATTCGATACTGTTGCTGGTCCTGTCTTCGTCAGTGGCTTTTGTTTCAGCCAACTCAGTCCCTGGCCAGTCGCAGTGGCAGTCGCAGTCGGCGGTAGCTTAACAGTTGCCTGTCAATTGTCATCTTTGTGCCGTTTGCCTGTCTCCCAGCCAGTCGCTTGCAGGCTTAAGCAAGCGGAAAAATCGTTTCCACTTAGCTGTTCCTGTTCAGCTCCTCAACCGGATTCAGCTCTGCCACAAAGAACTCTTTGTTTCCAGACATTTCTACTGTATACTTTAAGGCAATGTTAACTAAATGTAATAGAACTGTAAACTCTTCTGGTTCCATTCCAATTGGATTCTTACTCACACCATAAGCTAACCTCTCTCTTTCTCTCTCCTTTCAGATTCTGCGTTGGCGATCGTTTCTACCTATGCGAGAATAAAATACTCTGTGAATACGACTATGAGGAGCGTCTGGTGTTCGCCTCGATGGCCAATCATCCGATGCTGAAGCGTCATGTCTCGTCCCTGGGCCAGGGCTCGCCGACTGGCGCTGCGGGCGGAGCTGGTAATGCGGGCGGTTTGCTGGGCGGCGGGCCGGGTGGTGTGACGGGCGGCGCCAATGTGAATGGCGGCGGCGGCGGTGGCGGCATGGGCAATGGACCGCGCACGCCGGGCGACCTCAACAACAACAATGGACCCCAGACGCCAACTGGCGGCGTCGGCGTCGGCTCACCTTTTGCCGCCGCAGCAGCGGCAGCTGCCGCCGCGCACATGAAGAACCAGCTGGGGGCGTCCAGCTAAAATAAAGCCCTGGGCATGAGCAGCAGCGGCGGCGGCAGCAGCGGCATCGGCGGCTCCGGCCAGCAGTTCTATGGAGCCGCTGGCTTTGGGCTGCATCAGCAGCAGCAGCAGCAGCAGCAGCAGCTCATGGGCATGGGCATGGGAGTGGGCATGGGCGTGGGCGTGGGCATGGGCGGCGGCAGCGGCAGTGGCATTGCGGGCGGAGGCGTTGGCAGCATGGGCAGCAGCTGCAGGCGCTACCAAAGAAAGTTCTACAATCGCAACTGAACGGCGCCTGTCGACTTATCGATCGATATATCGAGAATTATCAATATGTTATAACTACGTATAAACCATCAAATGTTCGTTTTGCTTTGACTGAGTTAAAGTTTCGTAGCTTTAGTTATTACACTAATCTTCTATTTTATTAGTTTATTTTATTTAATTCCAGTTTTTTCTTCCACTATCGATTTAACTCTGTAAATACTTTGCGTGCAATTCGTGCAAGAAAAACTAAAACAAAACAAAATAGCTATAAAAAACTAAAATAAAAATTATTAGGAAACAATATATGAAGAAAACAAAAAGAATAACTGTTATATTTGACAAAGAACATAACAAGCAAACAAAAAAGAAAAGAAAATGAAGAATATTTTTTTTTTTTTTTTTTTTTACAATTTTAAGCTCGAGCGCCGCTTTCTAAAGATATATATATATATATATATATATATATATATATATATATATATATATATATATATATATATATATATATATATATATTTATTTATGTATATATATATATATATTTATATATATATATATACATGTGAAGCGTGCGGTGCCAAAATAATTCAAAGCAGTGCCAAAAAAAAAAAAAATTAAAATTAAAATAATTATTACAAATTAAATTTTATAAAAATTATTAAAACTAAATTTACACAAATTTTAAAACCAAAATTAATTATTTGCGGCAAACATTTTTTTTTTAATATTATTTTTATTAAGATTAACAATAAATAAAATTGAAAACAAATCTTCTCTATGACAAAAGCACGCTGCTTGTAGGGGAATTCCCCTAATGAAAAACTATTTATTTTGATCTCTTGTAGCCTAAAATTGTTTATCCAAACATTTTTAATTTTATTAAAGAGTAATTGAGCCGAGACACAAGATTTGAATAGTAAACGATAAAAATGTAATTCTATATAGAAGTTGCTTAACAATTTGTCATAGAGAAGTGGGTGAATAATATTATAAATTGTTTTTTAAATTTTAATTTGTTCAATATCCCCACCGACCATTTATATCATTTGTAATTTATATATTTATACACATTGATACACTTTAATTATTTTTGTTGTAATTCTATTTAAGCGTCGAGGCCGTTGGTTGTAAAAATAAAATCAAGTAAATATATATCTATATATATACTGGCATTTTGTGTAACGTGTAAATATTTGCAGAATTTCTATTTTCTACGTTTTGTACAACGTAAACAGCAAAAACAAAAATAAGTATAGTTTTTCGCGTTCATTTCGAAGTCTGTTAAAGCAACATTGTTGATTATTATTTAAGTTTAGTTAGTGCGAGGCTAAAAAACGAAAACAAAATATTTTTTTTTTTTTTTTTTTTGCTAATTGTAAAGAAGTGCGAGGAGCCTTGAGATAAGCAAACACTAAACATAAAAAATAAAATAAAGCAAGAGTTGGATATAAATAAATGTATAAAATAGAACAGCATAACGAAACAAAAGAAAAACTAGTTACAATATAAATGTATTTATTAATATGCTATAAACGACCTTTTTTTTAATGACTATTATCATTATTATTACTATTACTATGATTATTATTATTATTATTATTCAATATGCATATTTAAATGTCAGCGACTCATGCGATTCCATTTAATCTATAACTAAAGCCTAAGCGTTAACTTTAAAAACACAAAAAAATAAAATAAAATAAATAAAACTAAAAAAAAAAATACAATTTAAACTAGCAAAAATATTCACGTGTATGTAAAACGTATAAAACACTATATATATATGTATGAGTAAATAAAGCAAAAGTATATATATTTATGAATCATAACGAGTGGGAAATTGCGTAATGCAAAAGCAGTGAGAAGAAAAACCAAAGTGTGTATAAGAAAATTGAAGGAAAAACCTACAAAAAAATATTAAAACAAAAGTAAAAATACAAATTATAAAGCTAATCAATAACTATCTATACATATATACATACTTATAAACAGTACTACCTACACACACATATATGTTAAATAAATGTAAAATGCATAAGTGAAATGTTTTTTTTTGTGTGTCAACAATTGCGCAACGTCAAGAATCAAAAATATTTAAACTCTAACTGTAAGCTAAGCATTAAATGATATAACGCATGATATAGGACTTTTGTGCGTTCGGACTCTAGCGAAAAGGCAAGACGCAAAACAAAGAAAAATCAAAAACAATTAAATAAAAAAAAACTAAAAAAAAAACATGAATATTGAAAAAAAAACCAAATAAAAATAAATGTAATTAACAAAAATTGAAAATTTTGACTTTTATTCAATTTTAGGGGCCTTACTTATATATATCTGCAAAATATACTTGAATCATTCATTATTATTCCATAAATATGGCCCAATCTTAGATATATGCTACATATACTTTATCTATTGCTATTTCAGCTATAGAACAGTTGTTTTTTTAGATTTCCTGCTTACTAAATAAACAAAATATTAAATAAATATTTTTTATTTTATATTTTTCTCCTACTTTTTTATTTTATATTTTTATTTTATTTATTATATATATATTATTTTATGCATTTTCATTTTAAATTTTGTTATTATAACAATATATATATTATATATATATATATTTTTCATACATAAAATTTTTTTAATTTTATATACCATTTCTCTTTTTAATATAATATATATGTTTAATTTTTAATTTGTATACTTTTATATTTCTTTATATATTTTTATTTTAAATTGTTGTATTTTTATATTTATATTTAAATTTTATTAAAATTAATTTTTATACATTTATTTATTTATATTTATATTTTTTTATTCATTTATTTATTTATATTTTTATGTTTTATTATTGTACATTTTTATATTATACTCGCTCACAAACTGTAAAGAGCATATTAGTTTTGTGCAATGCCTCCTGTGGCTGTCCATTCAGCTCTACCCATAAGCACTTGGTTCTTGCTTTGCTTTCATCAAAAGTAAGTTTATAGATCTGATTCGTATAGCTAAAGCGCCGAGTACTGAGCTTTATCTCTTGGCCAGGCCAAGGCTAAAATATTTATTATTTTTGTATTTTCTCAAAGTAAACCTGAACGTTAAGCCAAATATCTGAGACGCCTTTAAAATGTTTCCATGCAACGTGGCTTAACTCAATTTAGCTATTTGCCTGAGCTTCAATTGTAAAGTTGTTGTTGTTGTTGTTGTTGTTGCTTCTGCTGTTGTTGTTGTCAATTGGCATTTTGTGTGCGGCGGCTGGTGCTTGACATTTGTTGACTCTTTTGCTTTGGCAGCCATTAATCACGACATTGTTGTTGCCAATTTCAAATCTGCAGCGGAGAGAGTGCGGGTGTGAGGGAGATGGTGGGAGTAAGCGACAGACAGCGAGCGCAGCTAGTTGGCATGAGTTACTATTGATAGGCTGCCGAGGAGGCGGAGGGCACGGCAGCCTGATAAATGATGTTTCATATTTTGAAGCTGGTTGCAATTGAAATAATAAAACGTTATGGCTGCCGCCGCACCACAGCAACGCGCCGCCAGCCCCTGCCACAAATGCCAATGCCAACCCCAGCCCCCTGGCATTCTGCCGCTTGATTAATGAAACTTTAAAAGGGAACACGCGTCCTTGCCGCTGCCGCTGAAGCTTTTGTCTGCGGCTGCGGATGCGCGCAACTAGAACGACCGCAAAAACTTTTCGATAAGCGATCTTTTCAATATACATAGAGATATAGTGTGCGTGTGTGTGTGTGTGTGAGGCAAAGTTTGGGCGTCTTATTGGTTTGCCTTCCTCGATATAAGAAAGGCAAAGGACGCCGCGTCGCCGCTGCAGGCCATAACAATAAAAGTCATTTATAGATTTCGATTTGTGTGTGGGCGAGTGTGTGTGTGTGGGCACATGTGTGCCCCAAGGGGTGTGTGTGCGGCAGTTGGGGCATAAGTTTGACGTTGCATAGTTTTAGGCTGCTTATCAGCACTTTTGTTTTATTGTGTGCCTGGCCTGGCCACAGCTCGCAGTCTCCTTGAGGCGGGGGCGTCTCCATCGTCTTTGCCTTTGTCTTTGTGCCGTCGACTGGTGTCATAATCAGTGTAATGCTTATGAAAATGTCCTTTGTGTCGTTCGCTTATCAGCAGAAATGTCCTGCGTCCCTTTGTTTATGGCCCCGTCGCGTCGTCGCTCCAGCTTCCATCTATAAAAATAATGTTTCAATTTGATGCGCTCCACAGTTCCGGGCACTGCCCTCATTTACTCACTGTCAATCACGAAAATTTGTTGAAAAATGCTTTCCATCAGAACGTATCCATCGCCAGCGGCAGCCCCCCTTAAAGTACTTAATCAAGTTTCCGGAATATTTATATTCATATATTGAATTGCCATCGTAAAAACTTTTCCATATCAAATCGAATAAAAGATAATGATTTTTAATAGTTTAAAGCTAACTGAAAGCCTAAGTCTGGTCCACATTGATGAAATTAGAGTTCCAAGGTAACTTAAATATTCTAAATATATTAAAGGATATCCCTTTATATCCTCAAAGATCTTTAGCTGACTTCAGCTTTATGCATGTTAATGGTATGTTCTTAGTTATCGCTCTACTCTGCGATTCTCATGAATTCGTTGCCTCTTACCGCTCTCTTTATATGTCTACCATCGATCTATTTCCCCGTTCTTCATTCGCATCTCTATCGATTTCTATTCTCTCTCCCTCTCACTTTCTCATTATCTGTCTCTCTCTTTTCTTCATTATTTCTCTCTCTCTTTCTTGGTCATTTCCTTTATCTATCTCCTCTCTCTCTCTCTCTCTCTATAAATCTCTCCCTATCTGTTTTGTCTTTATCTATAGGTCTCCTCTTCTCTTGCTTTCTCATTCTCTCTCGCTTTCTCTTTTAATTGTTGCTTTCTCTTTCTATCTGTCTATCTCTTCTTCCCTTTGTCTATCTGTTTCTTTCTCTTTCATTTTATTTCTCTTATCTGTCAATTTACATATCCAATTCTTTCTCTCTGTGTTTTTCGCAAACCATCCTCTTTCTCTTGCTCTCCTTCTTGCATTTCCCTTTCCCTCTCTACCCGCCTTCATCCTTCTCTCTCATATTCCTTATATATCTATCATTATACACTTAGTTTTTTTCTTCTTTCTCCCTCTCTACCCCTTTTACTATCTGCTTCCCTCCTTCTCTCACCCCCTGTTTCCGTTTCCCTCTCTTCTCCCTGATCTGCTTTAACTAATACACCGTAGTATGCTCATGTTACATGCCAAATGAGAACTGAGACCTGGATTTGCTTAATTACAGCATGTATTATGAGCTGAAAAGTCAGTTGACACCAACACGCTCACCCTTGACGCTCCAACCTCTCTCTCTGCAGCAGCCCCACAACGACAAGAACAACGGAATTAACAAGAATAACAATATCAAGTGTCCATCGTTTTAATTTAAAACAAACAAAGGCATTGTTCAAGCAATTAAATTCATGATTATTATGATTATTGCGATGCTGTCATATTGAATTGGACAACCCTTAAGTCAGCAGCACCCTTGCCATGGAGCTGGGGCAGGGCCGGGCACAGGGGCAACGTAAAAGACACTTGACAAATTCCGAGCTGCCGCCGCATGCTTAATTAAATGAGTTTGCGCACAACTCTTTTCATGTTTTAATTACGCAAATACTTAGCATAGCTCAGCAGCAGCAGCAACAACAATGCCAATAAGATATATCAAAATATGCATGAGATAGAAATTTGTCTAAGCTTTCGGGCTTTGCCGTTTTGCCTTTGTAATGCGAGCCACTTCAAAGCGGGAATGTCAACTCTCTCCCGCTCTCACGCTCTCTCACTCTACACTCTACACGCTCTACACTCTTGCCTTAACTCGCTCACATTACTGCTGCTCAAATTGTTTGAGTAATTAGTTCAGCTGCATAGCCGATCGGCAGCAGAAGCTGACTTAACGAATGTCTTTGTGTGTGGGAGAGACAGAGAGAGAGGGAGAGTGTGTGAGGTGTGTGTAGAGTCGCGCGTCAGATTCGTAAATTTTCAACGTTTGCTTTGGTCAGTCTTCCTTTGCTGTGCCAATTTACAGTTGTTCTTAGTGCATCGAGTTATGCATATATGTATGTATGTATATCTACTGCTGATTATATGCAGTGCATTTGCAACTGTAATAAATATGCTCAGCCCACAGAGCTAGCACAGGCCAATCAAGAGCAGTTGCCCCACCCGCAAAACAGATAAAGTCCCCACCACCAGCAGCACCACAAATCTGACCCACATGTCAAGCGATGCACATAACTAAGGACACACGGAGCTAGCTAAGAAGGAGCGACAGAGAGCGAGAGAGTGAGAGAGAGCAGAGGGAGCTCGTTGGCTTAGTGTTTGTTTTGGGATTGGGGGTCCCAAAGGCGTGTAGGTGTGGCCAAATGTTAAATATATATGTATATCCGTTGTCGTCGTCGTCGTATCCTTGTCGACAGCGTCTTAAAGGAGAGCGCGGAGAGCGGCGAGCGGCGAGCGAGAGCAGCGAGTGCCAAATGTAAACGCCCACTTTTTGTTATTGCTTGTAAGCATAGCTCCCAAATGCCACCACCACCACAGCACAGCACAGCACAGCACAGCACAGAAAAAAGCTGTCAAGTGTTATGTTAAAGTTAACAGCGCGCTGTGCTGTTAAGTGCGTGTGGCTGTTGGCCGCGCGTTGTAGGCGTCGCCCTTAGCGCCAAACAAATTTAACAGCAACTTCAACTAATCATTGTTGTTATTGTTGTTGGCAAAGTTGCGCTTTTGACTGCCTCTTGGTGCTATCTGATGCAGACAAACTATGCAATCGGGGTTGCAGTTGCGACCCCAGACTTGGGCCACCCCTGCCACGGCTAATCGTATTCCGTTCATTATTCTGTGCCAGTTGCAGTTGCAGTCGTGCACTCATTTTACTACCCCCACCCCCCCTAGTTTGCAGGGCAATTTTCTTGATTTAATTAAAAGTTGTGGGCCCTTGCACGCAAGGAAGCCTCTAAACGCTGCCAGTTTGCCAGTCATTCTGTCAATTTCCATTCGAGCTATCACTAATTTATGATACCCAACCGGACCGTACCGTACCGTACCGTACCGCACCGCACCGCTCATATGGAAACTAATAGCTGCAATTTAGATAAACATTTACGACAGCTATTTCATAATTTGTACGTGGCTGAGGTGCATGGCCTGTGGCACGTCTTTCGGCTGCGCCGGAAATGCGATTATTTGAGGAACTTTAACGGTAAACTTTGTTAAATATTATTTGAAATTATTATTATGTATTTATGCAATTGCGGCTATATGACCCCTATACCACCAACTTGGGGTCAACTTTTAGCCCCAGGGCTGCATTCAGCGCTTTAATGAGATTTAAAACCTCCTTCTTTATCGTTTCTATGTCTAATAGTTGATCAGATTTCATGTTCAATAGTTCTTTGACAGTTAACAATTCTGAAGTTTTTAGTCCTTGCTGAAAATCAGACTTCAAAATATCAAAACAAACTTTTGCATTCAGTATGCAGTATCTTCATGGCTTGTCCTTGACTCCTTGTTTCATCTTGAATCGTAAACTTGTTCGATATGAAGCATGTATATATCTTATTTATAGTTGTTTATAAGTTGAATAGAGTCCGTCCTAGAAAAGCGGTCTGTCCGTCCGTATGTCGATCCGTCCGTATGTCGATCCGTCCGTCCGTCAGTGTGTCCCTCCGTTTGTCTATCCGTTTATCCTACTGTTTGTCCACCCGTTTGTCCCTCTATTTGTCCGTCAGTCTGTCCGTCAGCCCATCCTTTCGACCGTCCGTTCGCCCATCCTTTTGTCCGTCCGTCAGTTTGTTCGTCAGTTTGTTCGTCAGTTTGTCCGACCGTTTGTCCATCCGTATGGCCATCCTCTACTCCGTCCGTTTGTCCGTCCGTTAGTCTGTCCGTCTACCTGTTTGTCCTTCCGTTTGTATGCCCGTCCGGTCGTTCGCCCGCTTGTCCGTTCGTTTGTTCGCCCGCTTGTCCGTTTGTCCATCCGTTTGTTCGTTCGTTTGTTCCTCCGTTTGTCTGTCTGTTTGTTCGTCTGATCGTTTGTATGCTTTTATGGAGGATCGCTATTTATACTAGAGATGATGCCATATAATAAAGTCAAGTTTATATAGCAACGTCTAATTGGGTGCGAGGCGTATCGGGAAAACTTGAATTCTTTAAATGTGTATTTAAATTTAAATTTAAATTTAAATATAGCTAGATCCTCAATGTGGTAGCTGTAAATCTATAGAAGTGTAACGCTAATTTCTAATATAAATTTTCGCAAGAAACGAAAATTTGGTCTCATTCAAGCAATAAAAAAAAAAAATCTATAAGAATAAGTCTCAACTATCTTTGTTTCACATTGGGCATACTTCGATACGTGCGAGGCGTTTGCTCATGTCTTTGCCGTTAGTTTGGGGCTTAGTTGGGGTTTAGTGGTGCTAGTTAGCCATGGGCTTTGCCGGCAACCCGCTCCAGGCAAAGCCAAAGACAAAGCCAAAGCCAATTTGTATGCAGGCGCCATAAATTAGCCGGACGAAAACTTGACTTGGCTGAGTAAAAGTAACAGAGAGAGAGAGAGGGGGAGGGGGAGGGACGGAGAGACGGAGACGCTTCACGTGCTGCACTCATTTGTCTCGCGTCAGCCAATCTACGCCTAACCTGAAATCCGGCTGCCCCGCTGCCCGCTTCCCGGATCCGTTGTGCTGTGCGGGCGCAGGAAACTTTTTAATCTCCTACGATTATTCTCGCATTTGCCATTTGTTTACACAAACACATGAGCAGGGGTCGAGGGGGCGCTGCAGCTTGTGTCTATGTTTGAGCTTATCAAATAATGGCAACATTTGCTACGATTCACTCCACTCCCACCCGCCACTCCCCCCACGCAGGTCTCACAGTGCCTAATCGCGGTTAATCTCAAAACAAACGTTCGCCAATTTATTTTCCACTTTGGAGGTTTTTGGAGGTGTGGGTGGGGCATGGGGGGCGCAAACTTTCGCCCCGCCCGAGTTGCCCCGCAAAGTGGCAGCTCCAACTAATGACTTAATTTATCTGCCACAGGGCTTTCAGCGGGCGGCAAATTAAGTTGATTGTTTCTGTTTCAGTTCGGTCGGACGGGACAGCCGGGAGTGTATGAATGAAGCCCGCATTGCCCAGCTCCGCGCGTATCCTGGCTGTAGTCCTCAGCCCGCTGCCCGTTTTCCCGCTTTTTCCCAGCGTCTTTGCCCGATTAGATTTACTTTTGCCGCTGCCACTGCCTTCGCCTTCGCCCCCGCCCCCGCCCCTGCCTCTGCCTTTTCGCTTACTTCTAGTTCATTTTTCTTGCACGAGGGTTGCTTAATCGTTTTGCAATCTGTCGATAATGGCGTATAAATGTTATATCCAATTATGTTCTATATTGTATTAAGCTTGTTTTCGCTTTCTCTCTCTCTTTCTCACTTTCTGATTGGCTTTGTTTTCTTTTTATGCCCGCTCACATAGCAAAAGGAGCTGCTTGGCTTGGTCCTTAGGTCCTTTGGTTGAAGGAAAACCTATATAAATTTATATATCTCTTTAAGCTCAGCTCTTAGCCTCTTCCAATATCTTTGAGTAACTATGAGCAGGCATTGCGTAGTCGCCTATGCCCGTTCACTACTTTTTCTTGCCTTGGCCTTTTGTTTTGCTCATAAACATGACAGATATTGGCAAATCTATCACTGTCATTATGCTTCGATTGTTTGCTACCACCCACACACACACACACACACATACGCAGTGCCGGCCAGGCACCCACATTCAGAGACGTCATTAGCATTGGGCAATTTGCTAAGTCTCTTTCCGAACTGGCCAACGGGCGACGCCCCTGCCTCTCCGCCCCCCAGCAGCTGCTGCTGCAGATGAAACATGCCGCTGATTGTTGTAATTAATCGAATTAACAAGCATGCCCGCAGATCCCTTGCCCCTGGAGCGCGGCCCACGCCTAGCCCAGCTCTGGTTTGGCTGCATTGTCTAGAGCATTGTCTTGAGTCCTTGTCCCGACTCTCCACTCCCCAGTCGCCCCTCTACCCCCGCTTCGAGGTTAGCCTTTGTCTCGCTTTGAATGCGTAAGCGACGCCTGCATTTGACACTGATTAGACGGAGTTGGTTGCCACGCTGCCCGCCTGGCAATGAGCCGTTATGCATAACCACCCACACACACACACTCGCACACTCGCACACGCTGGCACACGCATAGGCAGGGTCAGTCAGTTACAGGCGGTGATAAACACACTCACCCCCAAATGCCAACGCTTTAACCCTAACGGAAATGCTTTGAAGACAGCGAGCGAGGCATATCAACTGCCTGCTTCACTTGGCTACTTAGCATATTTAATTGGACTGGCAAATACAAGGACCTTAGTCCCTAAGAAACGTTATGTTGGGACTCTGAACAATTGGAATTGGTACAGCAGAAGATAAGCAAATTGGCTGGTTGTGTAATGTGGAACGAAGTGGTAATGAAACAGCATAATTTTAATTCATATAGGAACAATTGGAACAATTTTTAAAATAAACTCTTTAAGAAACTGTGCAACAAAATGGAATTAAAACACTCAATTACATTGTTTGGAACGAGTGGAATTGGAACAAACAAAACTAATTGCAAGCAACTAAATAACTAAATACTTATAATGTCAAATGGTAGAAACGCTGGCATATTTATGGGCTTAGGAACAAGTGGAATTGGCACAACGTAATTTTAATTCATAGGAACAATTGGAAATGCTACACATCGATTTTTAAAATAAGCTCATTCAGAAAATACAAAATGGAATTAAAGCAATAAATTAAATTGTGAAACGAGTGGAATTGGAACAAGCAAGACTGATTGTAAGTTATTTACTGCTAACTACTTATGATGTTAAATGGTAGAAATAATTGCATATTTATGGGCATAGGAACAAGTGGAATTGGAACAAACTAAAACTAAGTTATTCTGTTATTCTTAAATATACTTTATATCTCTTAATATTTCAGATATATATATATATAGAGCATTCATAATTCGTCCTTTTATCGTCCTTTGCTTCGCTCTTTCAATTGTCTTATCTGTTTAGGCGTGTTGTTTGCTGACCAGTGGCTACTTTGCGGACTATGGCGCTGGCACTTGAGGCTCTCGCTGGCTGCAACTGATGTGGGTTAAAGTGCTGGCCGGGGGTCCTTGAATGGACTGCACACGGCTAATTAGTTAGTCGCCTGCAACTATTCGGAGGGTGTGGGAATATGTCTATTCAGAATTAACCCTGCCGGCTCCCCAGCCCCAACCCCAGTTGCAGCTCCAATTGAGGCAACTGTTCAGGCAGTCACATCGCATTGTAATCCATTAAAAATTGCCAGTCGCCGGAGATATATCTCGCAGTTTGGTTATCTGCTAAGTGTCTGGCAGCGATCGGAATGGCGAAAGTACGTGAGCCGGAGCCGCGCAGAGTTTCTGGCAAATGTTGCGCCTTTATTGCCTGTGAAATTAGTATTTATGAGTCCGACTCCAGCGCCGAGTCTGGCCTCTGATGCGTTCCAGGCCACGTCAAATAGGCGTCCTGGGAAGTCGGCCAGGATATTAGAAATGATTAAGGCACCTGAAACATTCTGCAATAAAATTGAATTATGACTTTTAATATTGGCAAAAAAAAAAGCAGCAAAAGATGAAAAGAGAAACAAGGAACGACAACATGCCTCAACCCCAACCAGCCAGCCAGCCAGCCAGCCTGCACCCACCCTAGACATTTGTTAAATTTCCTAGAATTTATTTTTTATTTTTGCCAGGGTTGCAAGCAATTGCTGAAAGCGCAGAGGATGGGGTTCAGCATGTGATAGGAAATTCATTTAGGCGTCATTTTGTACTCAATTGATTTGAACTAGTAGAACTGGAATTAGTTCACTACGTATTTCCTCTATGGAACTCCATCAGTTCTGTGAACAATTCCATAGCTCATTTGGAAAATTTAATGTATTTCCATGAATTGACTTTAAATAGCTGAGCTTAAAGTAGAATAGGAAGCTTGAACCGGAACTAGTTCAATATTGAACAGAGGTAAATTGAACTAGTTCGATTTCGGATACAGTTAAAACATACTTGTGAAAGCCAAATACTTATTGAACTCTAATGAAATAGAGTTTTTGAGCCGGAACTTGTTCAATATTGAACTAGTTTCATTTTGTATGAAGTTAAAACACGGAAAATATATTTTGCACATATCACTTTAATAATTCAGCTTCGACGAAAGTATTAGTGAACCGGAACTAGTTCGCTAACAAACAAAACTAAATTGGAACCAATTCAATTGCAGTTAAAACTCACGATCTAGTTTTACAGAGCTTAGAATGATTGCTTTGTTAGTAGAGCAGAAAGTCTGAACTGGAACTAGTTCAATTTTACGTAGGAGGAACGTAAATTAAGTAATACTTCTGTGGCTACTAAGTGGTTCAGTTCCATACGCTTAACCTCTTCTCTTCACTCTGGGGGCTTGGCCCTAGAGCTGGGACCTAAGCTAAGCCGCCTGCAGCCCTGGCACTGACACGGCTAGAAATGCCAATTACAATTTACTTTAATGGCCAAGACATAATGCCATAACACTTTTAGTCAACGTTCGCGTTCCGTGCTGGGCCATGTGGCAATTAATTTGCATTTTTAAATTGCAAAATGGTCGCTGCTTGCAGCTCGGCTTATGTGGCAAGTGGCAAGCAGTGAGTGGGCGAGTGGGCGGCGGGGCGGGCGCAGTGTGTCCTAAAATCGAACAGATTGCAATAATTACAAGGAATCGCGAGAGTGCTCTGCCGCACGCTCTCTCGCCCCGTCCCGCGCCCAGCCCATGTCCTGTCCGGCGCTGTCCCGTCCCGTATCCCGGCAAAGGGGTTAAAATGTTAATGGCAATCAACTTGCCGCGCCGCCTAATTTTTATGTGGCCCATGCAGAGCGCATTTTTAATGAAGCCAACGTTCAAGGGGTTAAAGCACAAATTAATGAAAATAAATTGTTATTTGCCAAGTGGCAGTCGGGCGGGCTCAATTATAATGGCCAAGTGTCCAGAGAGCACTTGAGAGCATCCAGCGAAACGAGAACGAGAAAAAAATGAAGAGAAAAAGAAAAATACGCAAAAAGAAAAGAAAATTTAAATAAATCAAACCACAAGCTGCTTAGCGGTTAGGGCATTGCAGCGCTCCACTCCCCCCAGCCGACTGGTCCAAGTAATTTCCATAATTAATTTCTTTGCGCTCTGTTTTCCGCCTTTTTTAACGCATTTTCATAATTCAAGTATCTTTCGATGCTCGCACTGCCGGCCGCCCATCATCATTAATAATCAATTTCGAGTTGTGCATGTGGAAGCGAAAATGTGAAAAGAGCAGCGGCGCGATCGCAGCTCCCCTTCAGCGCAGACAGGCCCAAGGCACAGCAGCTACAATGCGGGCTGTGCACGGATATCAAATCGAAAGGGAATTCGCTTAGGCCAGCTGGAGTTGCTGTTACCTGTAATTGGAAGTGAACATGGAGCTAGGCTGGAATCTGAAGTTTACTTAAAGAAACTAAGCATAGCTATTGGTAGGGATACTTTTACGTTTAACTGCTCAGCTTTATCCTTATCCAATTATGTTAAGCAGACTCACCTGTTCTCATGCAGTCTGGCAACGCTAAGGAAGCTTATGGGTTGCTCAGTTAAATTCATTTCTTTTTCGAAATTTATTATAAAAATATTCAATTTAGGTATTACTTTTAGAAGTATATAGAGTATGAAAATAAATCTAAAAAATTATATATAATAAGGGTATTCCCAAAGCTATTTTTTATAGGTTTAGCTTCTTACGATTTGTACAAAACTAATTGAAATCAGGCATTTGAGGGTTTATATAAAAAAATATATATATTCTCATATAGTATGAGTTCAAAAAAATGTTCTATAAATTATTATTCTCAAAAAAAATTAAAAAATATATTTTTTTTTTATTATTTTCTATTTTAATTTTTATTTAAGTATATTTATATATATAATTATATAAATATTTAAATATATTTCATTATATAAATGTATATATCTATATATCTCACTTCACTGCTTCAACTTCATTTAGTTAAAATACTATAGATAGTATTTCAACAGTAACAAATGCTCCAGCTCAAGCTAGTAATCTATTATTATATGAGACACAAAACAATTTCAAATCTGTTTTCAAAATCTATAGACTTTATGCCTAAGTAGCGTAACAGACTTTGCGCACGCAAAAAAGAAAAAAACTTCCGTATTAAAAAAATAAAAAATGCCGGAAAAAATCACGCTTTAATTAACCGCAATTATGTGCGGAGTCGTGGGCGTGCCCTGGCCCCAGCCCATAGCCCGCAGCCTCAGCGTGGCGGCATCTTGGCCGCAAACTTGAGGCGAGAGTCAATAAAGCAAATGGTCGACGGTCGCCAGTCGCCGGTCGCCGGTCGCTGGCTAAAAATCAAGTCAAATTACGTGCTTATGAACGGAAAAATGTCGAAATGATTTACCGTGCATAATCGCCACTCGCTCTAATCCCGGCTCCAGCTCCGGAGTATTCTATCTGCCCTAGGCCCGCATCTTGGCCTGCAGCAAAAAAAAAAAAAAAAAAACGGAGCAGAAAAAAAGAAAAATTAAAATTTCATTTTCACGCTGCTGCCGCTAGGCTGGTCTAGGGTGGACCACAACTGCCGCCAGCCGCCTGCCTCTGTTGCTGTCTCTGCCTCTGTCTCTGGCTTTGCCGTTGCCTCCTTCGTTCCTTGTGTTTGCCTGGCTGTCTGTTTGTTTGTTTGGTTTCATTGTTGTTTGTTTGTTTGTTTACTTAATATCCAACGCCGTGAAAGGCCCGCAGCCCGGAGTCCGCAGTCCTCAGTCCGCCGTGCGCTAAAATCCAAAAGAAAACAATTTCTTGTCGCCGCTATTTATTTACTGGATATTTCCCACTTTTCTCTTGTTTTTATTTTCAAGATTTGTTCGCTTGTCCTTTTGTGTTTGCTAATATATATTTGGCGTTTGTCCGACTTTGATGTAAATTTAATTTATAGCCGCCTTCCTTGCCCCACCGCTCGAAATTTATTTGCTGTCAACTTTTTTCGATGCTTGCCAGCCGATTAAAATGCCGATTAAACTGATTTCCATGCAAATTTATGGAGCTACAATTTTTCGGTAACTTTTATGGCCTGATAAACAATTGCCCAACGCAGGCAGGAGGGAGGAAAGAGTGCGAGAGGACGAGAGGGTGTGTAAACGTATGTAGGCATAAACTGTTGCATACCCTTAGGGGCTAATGAAATAGAACACTTTAATTCCCTGGAAAAACGATAAATTAAAGGCATTTTAAAAAAATAAAAAATATTATTTATATTATATTTATATTTGTTTTTTTTTTTTAGAGTTCTATTTGACTCTACTTATTACCCATTCTACTTACCTATAAACTTGTGTGTGATCGTGCCTTAGTTGTATGAATCATACCTGATTTATAGTTATTTGATTATAATAATGGGAATTTAAGGTCTAAAGTTTCCATTAAGCTGTACTCTGGTCTCAGACAAAAGGAATAGTGGCTGTCTGTATATAGTAGTATATATAGTATATTGACAAGCTCCTACAGGCGAGGGGCGAGCTGACTGCGTTTGCCTGTCCGTCCGTTTATTCATCAGATCTTCTCTATTCATTCGTTCCTCCATTTGCTTGTCAGTCCGTCCAGTAGTCTGTGCCTCCATCTATCTCTACGTTCGTCTATCCGTCCGTCTATCCTACTTTCTTTTCTTTTATTCGTCTATCCGTCCGCATATCCTTCTGTCTGTATGTTCGTCCTTCCGTCAGTCCGTTCCCCCGTTCGTCTATCCGTCCGTCTATCCTACTTTCTTTTCTTTTATTCGTCTATCCGTCCGCATATCTGTCTGTCTATTATATACATATATATGTATATTAGTAATTCCGTCCGTCCGTTCCTCCGTCCGTCCGTTCCTCCGTCCGTCCGTTCCTCCGATCGTCCGTCTGTCTATCTGACTATTCCTTCGTCTATCAGTATGTCCCTCCGTCTATCCGTACGTCTACCCGTCTGATCGCGCCTCTGTCCATCCGCCTATCTGTCCGTTCGACCGTTCGTCTTTCTATTCTTCCGTCCGCCCATCCAAATTTCGCATCCACAACTGCTATCGACTTGAGGCGCAACGTCAACATACGACTAGCTCACTCTAACTAAACTTACTATATTTATGAGCAGTTAAACACATCTCCATCTGCTCTACTACTTCAAATGCTCATGAATGCATAACTTAAACCCATTTCCCCTTCCTCTCCTGCCCCCTGCTTTCATTGTCATTTGCAGCATTTTGCATATGGACACATAGATCGTTATTATTATTATAATTTAATATGATTTCATTTTTTCATTCGGGGCATTCGCTGCGCATTGAGAGTCATTCATCTATGCTTAGATCCTTTGAGACAGGGACTACAATTCAACCCTTAATAGACAGCCAAATGCCATAAACAAATCTATAAAGCTGCTGCGCTGCGAGTGTGTGTGTGTGTGTGTATGATTAATGTGTGTCTGCAATTATTGGTGTATCTGTGTGTGTGTGTGTGTTTGCTAAGGTCCTGCTGCGCTCTCCTGCTCTCCGGCCAGCGGCTGTCATCAGGTGCGTTTAATTGCGCGATTTTCGCGCCCACTAGAAAGCGCGACGTTGGCCTCGACTCGAACTAATTGGCCCTTACACATGGCCATAAATTAATACATTTTAAGTTGAATTGTCTAAGCCGCTGCCGCTGCCACGCAGAAGGCGTCTGCCAATTGGCCGAGGGGCTGGCGCTGGCGCTGGCTTGGGGCCCGCTGTCTCATTAATGCCTGCGGGCTCATTACAATAATTAAGGCTAATTTATGATGTCATTAATTTTAAATATACATGTGTACATAAAGGCATGCCTGCATATGTGTGTGTGTGTGTGTGTGTGTGTGTGTGTGTGAGTACATGTTTCGGTCAATCCTTTAAGGCGGTGGGGCTAATGAGTGTGAGAGAGAGGGAGGGAGCGATGGAGAGGGCCTGCGTGTGGGTGTTAAATGACCGCATGATTAGATAAGTCAGCAAAAAAGGCTATAAACAACGGACTAGAGGAAGCAGTAGTTAAGGGCTTAGATTATAGTTTTTATTTAACTATATTTTAAGTATATATAGCAAGTTATTCTGGCTGTTAAGTTTCGAGCTGAAAGTTTTAAGGGGTTTAGATAAAGAGTTATGAACTTAAGTCTAGACTCTCAGTAAGCTGGAGCGTCATTTTGCTCATGAGAGCCTTCTGCCTAGAACAGAGTATATCTGTCGTTCAGGTTTTCTGTCGTTCCACACTGTAGCGGCTTGAGGACTCTGCTCTTGGCGCAATCTGCATAATGAACACTGGGTATAAGGTCTATATTCTGCATGAATGATGAGCTGATTCTCATAAGCAATGAAGTATTAATCAATATGAAATATTATTAGTCAATATTGGCTATACTCTCTCTCTCTCTCTATGCTCTCTTAAGATGGAGGAAATCTATGTACCGCATGCCAACAGATTTAATATGATATAAGCAAGTTCTAGGAGTCAGTCTATAGAGATAAGGGCATAGGAGAAAGCCCCTCAACAGTTCTTATTCTTATATGAGATGAGTAATTCCATGATGAGCTATCAAGTCAGGCAATATAGTCTATAAAAGTGCTCCTAGCTTCTAGAAGAATCTTATAAAATTCTTATAGAGTCAACACAGCAGAGTCTACTACAAGCAATTCACACTTTCTACTATTGGACCTCTTTCGTATGAATTCTTATATCTTATGTTTTCTCACGTTTTTAGTTCTTTTATAGAAACTGAATCAAATTCATTAAAATATACAAATTTGAAAATATTTTAAGGTTTCTGCCTTACGTCCTTAAGCTTTATTCTTATTTTAGCTGAATTTCCTAGAGGACCCACTCGAAACTTGAACTTTTATTAACGCCTAGTTCATTTATGCACTACTTTCATTCACGAAATAGTTCCAGCTCTAGCTCATCTACCTATCCCATCAGCTTGCATCGGTCTGCCTTCATTTAGCAATTTCCATTTCAATTTCTACTTTTAATACTTGCGAATGGCTCAAAAAGGTTGCATGAAGACTTGAATTTGCTTCTAATTTGTTCAGACACACTTTCACACACACTTTTAGGCACACACATACACACACACACGCGCACACACACAGCTCATTATGAAGTTAATTTCCGGTTGGCTTAATGCGCTGCTGTCTCAAATGTTTCTGACTTGGTCGCTCTCGCTTTGGTCCGACAAAGCTGCACATCATAAAATTTATCAAAATATGAAAATCACACACTCGCACACACTCAAACTGCTGCTGCTGCTGAAGCACCCTTTGCGGGTCTCAAGTGCAAGCCGAGCGCTTAATTAGCCCGTCGTGTGAATTGTTTAACATTTTTGGGACCTCACGGCGTATACTCGTTGCTTTTTATGATTTTCACACTTTGCCGGGCTGCTGCCCGACTGCGAAATTTAATTACCACACACACAAGGTGGCGGCAGGCCGGCTGGCTGGCAAGGGTCAGGCCGGGCAGCGGGACGCGCTGAGCCACTTGGCGTGCAAATTACGCATGTCGACCGAGCCACTTGATTGGCGTTTTCAAGGGTCACACCCGCACTCGAAATCGTCCTCCTGATCTTTGTTTCCCAATCACCTCGCTCCCCCGTTCACTCCAATCTCTGTCCCTTCTCCACTCTCTCTCTCTCAATGAGCTGACTTCAAATTTCAACCGTATGATAAGAGCACTTGTGCCACGGCTCTGTGTTGGGTGCACAAGTATTTATTATTTTTTTAATGAAAATAATTATTAGCAGTGCCTTTTATATTTATGTATTTATTTGTATATTATTTTTGTTATTTTAAAAATATTTTTTATTTAATAAAAATATATTTTAGAATTTTTTGTTTCCTTTAATTGCGCTCTGGCTTCACTGAAATATTGACTGCTATGAGAGCAGAACGAAAGTTCTGAAATATTGAAAATTCATTAAATGTTTTTTGAGTTCTGAAAGAAAACAGCGTTACCGACTTTAAACAGTTTAAAGATCATAAAGGCGGCCTAAGATCCTAAAAAACATTAGTTTCCTTGAGAGAAACATTATCGAGAGTTTATCTAGCTTTATCTGATGGGGATTACCTTGAAGAGTCTTTAAACTAGAATCTAGCATGCAAAGCTGTTTTCTCTGTCTCGTAGAGAACCCAACTGCAAAGTCTAATAGCTAAGTCTTGCATATCATTAAGGAATACTCTGCAGAGCAGATCAGATCTTTGAGATCTTGCCCCCGCTGAGTTGCTGCCCCAACAGCCATTGCTATATAGATATTTCTGCATATTTCCATATCAGGCCTCACATTTGCGGCGGGAACATTAAGAGGACTCGTTACGAGCGCGCTTGTGGCTTGGGTGGTTTGGTTGACTTGGGCGGCTTGGTTGGTTTGGTGGTGCGTGCGGCCGCGTTCTCGTCTGTGGCTTTTACACCTTTTGCGCCTTTGTCAACATTTTAATGACAGCAATTCACAGTGCTCAGGAGCCGCTGATTGCGCTCCAGATACCTAGGCATTGTGTCTGACCCGCGACCGACAGCAGGCAACAGGACTAGTCATCAAGCCAGCCCCCCGCCTCCTCCCGCTGCCGTCCTTGCGGCTTGTGTAATGTGTTTGAAGTTTGTTTGTGCGCCAGATAAGTGTCATATTTAATTTTTTCCTGCTGTCGCATTTTATTGTTGCATATTCATGACCGAGGCAGAGGCAGAGGCAGAGGCGGGGCGGGGCTGCTGGTTAACAGCTCTTATCTTTTTTATGTTGCAACTTTCTTGCCACCACAGCTCGCCAGAGACATGGCCATAACACGGACTCCAGCTGTCGATAAGGCAGCGGCAGCTCAACTTTAATGTTAACTTATTTCCTCGTCAACTTTTTATTTCATTATCTGTATTCATATTGTGAATGAGAAATATGGAAAATATTTGCGGTATATATCCACTTAACAAATTCTCTGAAAACCTAAGAGAGCTGCATTTTTCGGCATTTTTTAGAGTTTTTTAAATAATAAGTAAGAAAACTTTAGTCGGGACTGCTCGACTAGGAGATCCGCTGAACCCTGCGAAGAACCCCTATTCCGTTGATAATACAATTTTCAGAAATATTTCAAGTCTTTAGCTTTTATAGGTTCTGGGATCAACGCGTTCACACATACGGACACGTTTATATATATATTTATATATTTTATGGCATCTGCCACGCCTCTTTCTCTTTGTTACATATATTTTAAGCAATCTATTAGGTATACCAACAATATTAGCTAAGTTTTGAGTTCATAAGAGCTTGAGATTTATAAGAGTTTAAAATTTGTAGAGATTGGATCGAGCAGCTGCACCTTGGCCTCACTCTCCGGCTGAGCACGATCAAGCCGCTGTGCTGTGAGCGTGAGAGAAGCTCGTAAGCTAACGGAACAATCTCTCTATACTTCACATGCTTCTTTCGCTCTCTTACTCGCACAGCATGTCGACTTGATTATGCTCAGCCAAAGTTCTTTAGCTCGAGTATGAGGGAGAGACTAACTATAGTTCGCTTAGGGAACTTGCTCAAGTTTTTAAAATATTAATATGATGTATATATAATATACTATGATAATAGATGGAAATAAAGAGAGAGATCATTTTAAATATCGCATGCTATATATGTATCCATAAGAAACTTTGTTTCACAATAGACTCCATGCAGACTATATCTAATCATTGCGTTTACCTTCCCAGCCTGCTCGCCTCATATTCAGCATATCATATCTATTAGTGCCGTTTGTCACATGTGAAACCATTAATTTTCCGCCGGAAAACTGAGCCGTTGAGTTTGTCATTTAATTTAATTTGACTGGCAAGCGGCGTCTGTCTGGCATGCCCCGGCGCTAGCTGTCTGAGAGAACTTAGCAGAAGCTGTAGCAGAAGCTCGCCTGCTGGGAGCTCTGCGTGCCTGACCGTCCGGCCCGCTCGAGATATATACTTGATATGCTTATCCGGCTCACATGTGTGCGTGTGTGTGTGTGTGAGTGTGTGTGTGTGTCTGGAGACAACTTCATATGCGTAGTCGATTTCACGTGCCTTGTCAAAAGGAATTTAAATAATGACAAACGACGCACGCTGCAGTCAAAGTTGAGAACAGGCCACGATGGAGAAGGAGAAGATGGGGGAAAAGTTGCAGAAAAGAGGAAAAGAAATTCAAGTAACGCAGCAGAGATAAAAAATTGCGGTTTGTCTTAACTTGGGGCCAAGTTTTTCGGCTGTTGAAAATTCTAATGTTGTCACATTTGCATCCATACATGAGTGTGTGTGTGTGTGTGTGTGTGTGTGTGATCACGTAGCACGTGGCAGATTGCATAGGGATTGGTTTGGTCTGGTTTGGTTTTGCTTTGCTGCTGCGTCGAGAGACTTTTCTTATTTTCATATTATTGCGATTTAGTATTTATACCCTATTCGGATGGGGTATATTAGTTGTTGAAGTACAGCCAAATGGTTGTCATGTCAATGTATTAAGTGTTTTTTATGTGATCTGGTAGATTTGTGCTAGAACTGCATTTGATTTAGATTGGAAATGTTTCTATATTATAGTATAGCCATAGTTTTGACTAGATATCTATGTGGGTGGGGCAAAAGTAATGATTCTATTGGAAGATCAGATCGGTTTGTATATTTGAGTAGTAAATGAACGTTGAATATCGATAGGCCATGAACTGCCTTTTGCCATAAGAATTCCAAGTCATGAAGGAGAAAGCGTTTCCGGATCGCAAAATCTCTCGCTCACTGGTCGGATCTGTCTAACTAAACCCTTATAGAGTATATGATAAGTTATATTATATATACACTTTGTTTGTTTATCTAAATCCTCTTCCTTTGGTTACTTGCCTCATTCGCTACTCTGCCGCCTTAAGCTACCCTAACTTTTCCAGCCCTCGCCCACTTAGAGCATTTTCTAGTCGCCTAACTTTAGCAATTTTCCTCTGCTTGTTTTTCCTTTTACCGCTTTATTTTTGATTTATGGCACACACGCAGCTGAAGCAAAAAAAAAAAAAAAAAAAGAAGAAAAATCAGAAAAAAAGAAGGAAATGAAACGCTTTTCTTCACCGGAATTATTTACCATTTGGCTTTGTTTGGGGCTAGTTTTTTTTAATAGAAAAATAAAAACGAAATGAAATTTATGACGGAAATGATAAGAGCACACACACACACACACACACACACACACACACGCATGGTTACAAATGGGCAACAAAGATATCTCGTAACAGGCTAAACAAAAACTTTTGGCCCGAAAAAAACATTTCTATTTGCCGTTTCCGTTTGTTTTCCAGCTATTTCAAATATTTTTTTGCCCACTGGCCGGCGGAAACGGATGCGGCCATTGTTGAACATGAACAAACAACCAACGCACACACACACACACACACACACAGACAGACAAACAGGATTAATGCTAACAACAAATATAACTTTATTAAAAAATAAATGAAATTTGTGCACTGGCTGGGCGAATCCGAAAAGGATTTCGCCGCAAAACAAAAACTAAGTTCAACAAAAAAGTCGGCGTCAAAACTATGCAAAGAATTTGAAAGTTGAGACAAAGGCCTATGGCCCGAGCACCGGCTGCAGCTGCGCCCGGCCGACCTTCCCCATGCGGGGGCATATTCCGAATTGTTGTCCTTCTTCAACGAGTGGAGCCTCTGGCAGTGGCAACGGCAGCTGCTCGTTGAAAGCATTTCTGACATTACGGCTGACCCAAAGCTGGCCAGGAGCAGGCACAGATAGCGTCACAGCAAGCAGGCCACACATGAGCGCCTCATCAAGTGTGTCTTCGTGTTAGCCCTGTGTCTCTCCCTCTCTCTGTGTGTGTGTGTGTGCGGAAAACGGAAACGGATATGGCTGCTGGACAACGATTCGGTCTACGTTTGCTTTCTGCGGAGTGGGCACTGCCCAAAGGGCGTAAATGGGATTAATTGAATTGAATAATTACATACACAAACATACTCAAACATACAACAACAACAACAACAACAATAAACAGTTACAACAACCAGAAACTTGTTTTGTAGCACGGCTCGCTTGCTGCTGTCGGAGGACTACTTGAAATTATTTTTATGCTCGTTCAGTAAGAGAAACAAGAGTATATTCGTTTTGTGCACTGCTATGCCTTCTCTATCCGTCCGTCTGAGCGCCTCTCCGTGCATTCGTCCGAGAGCCAATCGTTTCGCCGCTATAGCAGCTAGAGACTTGAGCTTTGGAATATATATTCGTGAGTGGCCTCGTCTGATCATGTCTCGAGATATTCATGATACGCCCACTAGGAGCCGTGGCAAATCGTAGAATGGGTTTTCCGGTAGATGCCCGCTGCTGAGATCAATAGTCTTGTTATTTAAAGTGGTGGAGAGTTGACTACCCACGCCGATAGGTGGCGTGGCAAGTCTTTAAGGATTCTTTCTCGAAGCTTAAATAACTGTTAAACTTCTCTATCGATGACTCTAAACCTTGAAAATTCCCTTTTATTTTCAACTTTTTTGGCTGCTTAGCTCCGTTACTCTAGACTTCTTCAAAGGATTATTATGGGACTCATATAAAAGTTCAGTTTTATTGCAAAGATCTTCAATTCAAGGAATATCTAATGATTGGGTGTCTCTATAACTAATAATTTGATATACCCGACATACCCTTTATGCAATCGCCTGTCGAAACAGGAACAACGAAACTTCTGGCAGCACTTGTCGATGTCTTGTTTGCTGCAGTCAGTCTGCTGCTCCCTTCCCGCCCTCTCGCTCTCTCTCGCTGTTTCACTGTAGTTGTTAAATGGCTAATTTGTTTTGTTGCATGTTGTTGTTAGTTACAGCTGCCACATAAGGCGTCCCAGCCTCTGTCGCTGCCTCCACATGTGGCCAGCAGCCGAAAGGGTTTCAACTGCCCGACGAGGCTGTCAAGGACATTTGTCATAATTTACCAACATATCTACCCATTACAGTGTGGGTGTGTCCACCGTGTGTGTGTGTGTGTCTGTGTGTGATTTGTGTTCATTGGCTTAAATGCCTTGTGACGCAGTCCTGTTATTAGTCTAAACACCTGTGGCACATGCCGCATGCGAGTGTGACACAAGCATTAATTATCCTTACGCCATGCAGCAAGGATAATGATAATGATTGCGCCACTGATGCTCGCTACACATCATGGTTGCTTAATCATCTCATTAGGGGCGCGCCCAGCCTCAGTCGAAACCTGAATACAAATGCGAGGAGCTCAGGTTACTATTTGCTACGTGTTGACTAAAGACTATGACAGATTTCAAATATATTTATTATATATTCAAATATTTATATATATATTATTATATATATATATTTATTGGATTTTTGGCATATTGAGCTGATTCTTGTTTCCTTGACTTAAACAACTTGTCTTTATGAATTGTTTTATTGTTAACTAAAGTCTAAGAAAAAATGAGTAAGAAACAGTCTCAGTCGGCCTTAGCTGACTAGTAGATACCTATACCTATATGTTTTCTTTGATAACTACTTTGTTAACTGGCCAATTGCAGTCAATTTTTCAGTCTGTAAACAAATTCTATTAAATATCTAACTGAAGTCCATTTAGAGGATTTTTAAACAATTTTTTGGCATGCAAGAAAATCATAATAATATAGCATAGATCTGAAAATATATGCACAATTAGCAAATTCTAGTTCCAAAGACTTAAGATATATAATTTAATAGTTAAAGTTTAATTACTAATACTAGAAACGATAACAGTTATCGATTATTAAAAAAAAACTTGAATATGTGCCGATCTCTTTCTCTCTCTCTGTCTCTTTGGCCCCCTATCTCTCTCTATTATTAAAATTATATCTCATTATAATTATATATTCTCTAACTTATCTAATACTACTCAATGTAAATTTATATAAATAAAATAAATATTCCAATATAATAATTCCAATAATATATATTACTTTAATTTCCTTCATGTATATATATGTATATATATATATGTCTGTGTGTTTGCTTATTTGATTGTGCTTGGGTGCAAGCGATGCTTAAGATTGGCATTCGCTTGACATTTTCCGGGCTCATTTATGTTGAACTCTTATTAATTCGATTTTTATCGTGCCCCTGGGAGTCATTGTGTGGCATTTTACGAATTTCAAGAATTGTGCATATTTCCGCCAGGCAGCCACACCCACTCACACACCCACACCCACTCCCATCACCAGCCACCCACCCACTGGCTGAATACACCTACAATACGCAGAGCTCACCTAAAGCGCGTAAATCTCGTGCGTCTTTATTTCTTCATTAATTTGAGCAGCGACGCTGGCAGCGACGGCGACGGCGACTTCGACGCCAGCAGCACACTTCAGCGCTTAGATTGCCAAAGGTAGATTATTATATTATATTATACTCTACAGAAGAGAGAGTTGCGTGGAATAGCTAGCAGAGCGATAATATATACTCCATATAAAGTACTATATATAACTATAAGAACTCTGCTATATGCAGGAATACCCCTAGGAAACTTGGTAGATTTGTCTTTAATCTTAGTCGCAATATATTTATATTAAGAACTTTAAATATTTTATAAAATAATATTTGTCAAAGAAACAAAGTTCTATCAACATCGTCAGCTCTTTAATCTCAGCATCTCAGAGTATCTGGCGATTATTACGTAAATATTATAGAACTCAGTTTAGTTAGGGTATTCCCAGAGTCGGTCTGCTACCGCACACCTTTTTGCTTAGGCTTGGCGCGTGCGACGCCGCTTGGGGTGGCCCTCTAGAGCTGGCTTGGGCTGGGTGCGCAGGCTGGGGGGCTTTAGCTCGCGATTTGAACGAGTTAACGTTAACGTTAACCCCTTACAGCTGTGGCAATTTAGACAGTCGTCCTGCGCCCGGGACGCAGCCTTGGAAATCTAATTAAAACAACAACCACCGATTTTTGTCTTTCGGGTCGCGTCTAAAGCTTTATAAATGTTTTGATTGCATTAAAGCGCTGCCAAGCGAGACGGGGCAGGGGCACGAGGATGGGGTTAGCTGGCAAACATATATTTAGAATTTGGATATACTTATGGTGTGCGTGTGTGTGTGTGTGTGTGTGTGTGTCTATTAGCCAAAGGTTAGGCAAGGCAAAACTTTGCTATTTGAATTGTCAAAGCCGGCAAAAAGGTTTTTTTTTTATTTTATCTGGCTAATTTATGTTTGTTGTGAAGCGCAGTAAATCTTAATGCATCATTATAATATAAATTATATATATTATATATAGTATATAATTAATATAATTAAGATGATATATATTATATATTTATAATATGCGTATATATAAACTTAAATCTTATCCCTTAATAGTATTTTGCATACTTCAATTTTTCCCCCAGGAACTATTCCCTCAACCCTCATTCAAAAAGTTCTCAAACTAAATCGAAAAACTTTCTGAGATACCAAATTTATATAGTAAAATTTCTTATGACAGTTGACCGAACAGTTCTTGAGCTTTAAGTTAGTTAAGGATATTTGATTCGCTTGAAGTGAGCATTAAGCCTTGTTCCATATACTCAAGCCATGGTCTGGAGAGATAATATATAATTATATAGAAATTCATGGGTACATAACATATATATATATTTATATATATCTAACTCCAAGTTAATTTTGGCTATCAAACAATTGCTTGTTCTTCTGCTTCGCTTGTGAATCCGGCGTATAACTGGAGCTCGTTAAAACTAGAAGTTCATAATAGACAAGTTCAGCTGTGAGTGTGCGTGCCCACTGTGTGTGTGCGTGTGTTGGTGTGTGCTTGCTTGAGTCTATTATTTCAGCTCGATTAAATCGTCTTACGGCTCAACGAGCTTTGTCTTAATATTATGTAGATGTCTAGAGATAAACGGTAGCCGGCTGGCTGCAGAGGTATGCCTATGAGCTGTGGACGAGGCCTGCGCTCGAGAGTCCATTGTGGGCATAAGCCTGGCACATCATAAGCACATCCTTATGTAAATCTTCATGTGTGTGTTGGTTGATAAACAAAATGTAATTTAGTGCGGAACGGTCAAAGGACGCTGGCACCTCAGGCAGCGTCTTTGGGGCAACGTGTTGCGCCTTGTGAGACTGCGAAACTGCGAGCTGCGAGCTGCTCTCTGCCAAGAGTTGTGAGTTGACTCTCGACAGCTGCCAGGACATGGCTAAAGGACCAAAGACAAATGCCTTTCTCCTGCCAGCAGACGGCAGCTACAATGCCTGCGATGATGATGATGATGATGATGATGATGATGAGTTTGTTTGAGGTAGCTGTTGTTGTGGTTGGAATTTTGAAGGCTGGCAGCCAGCAGGAGTCAGAGTCGGAGTCGGAGTCTCGTCACACATGTCGCCAAATGGCAAACACTTTGGGCTGCTGCTGCGGCCATGTAAGCGATGTGTTTATTTGCTTTGTTTCCCATTGTTAAAAAACATTTATGCAAACAGAAGGCCGAAATGCCGAAAGCTTTGCAACTGACTTTTCAATTGAGTCGCTCGTGAAATGTCACATGCCAGGCGCCGGGCGCCAGGCGGCAGAGCTGTTCAAGCAAAACAAAGCGAAAGCTTCAACTAAATTGCATTTCTTTGCTTGTTTTGCTTTTGCTGCTGCTCACTCTAGTCCATAGTTTCGCTCACTCTCTCGTTTACCGTTTACAGAACGCGCTCACTCTCTTCTCCTATTTGGCATTCGCTTGCGCTCGCGCGCGTTTGCTCGCACTCTCTCTCTCCCTCGCTCTTTCGCTCACTCTGGCTAGCGCTCGCCCGCTCTAGCGCTCGCTCGTTGCTCGCTCTGTCTCGCTCGGCGAAAGCTCCTCCTCCATTTGGTGTGCTTTGTCGCCGTTTCTGCTTTAGGGATTTTTATGACAAAAACCAACAACTACAGCAACTACAACAAGAACAGCAGCAGCAGGCGTCGGCATTGAGAGCCGAGTCTCGTTTGGCATTTGTTGTTGTTGGCTTTGTAGGGGCGTCGCCATTTTGTATGCGCTGCGTTAGCTCCACCCATTTGGCTAGTGCGATTGAATAACACAAGCAACGCTTAAATATTATATATTTTTACATAGCTCACTCTTTATATATAGTAACTATACACACACATGCCTCTTTGGGGGTCCTTGGCCGAGGGAGTTTTATTTACATTTGCCCAGTGGCCCAGCGAATAGTCAATAATTCCTTTGTTTATTTGCCAGCTGCAAGCAAATTGTGCAAAAAATGACTCGAAATTAAATATTTGACATGTGCAAATTAATTAACTCGCACTGAAAGGTAAAGTATATTATATAAAATAAATATAAATGTAATAAATAAATAAAATATATTCAAAATATATTATACACATATATTTGTTGAGTTCTTAAAGTTCAGTTTGAGTTTAAGCAAAATGCAATTTAGGAACTTAAAGTTCACAGAAAAATAAGAAAATTCTTTTTAGATTGACATATATATATAGCTTCAGATTCATTAACTTGCTTTGTCATAGAACAAGTTAACTATTTAAAGCTCAACTTATAGAATTTCTATACCGATAGCTTCAGCATCGATCAGGGATAGCAAATGGGGCAAAAGAGGCATTTAGTGCATATCAGTAAAAAGTAGAGATCAATTTTAGTTACTTATGAATGTGTGCTAATAAGACATAGTTAGTAGCTAGAAATAACACTATCATAGCCTATAGACTATATGCCGATGGCTTTTGATGTGCTGAATCCTTATGGAACCCACAGAAATCTGTATGATAAAACATTTTTGAATGTTCTTCATATATCCCAGAGTTATCTGTCTTTGCTATTTAGCTGTCATATAGTCCCTTCTCTCTCTCTCTCTCTCTCTCTCTCTCTCTCTCTTTTTAAATCTTTGTTTATCAAGATATCAGCTCAATATTTAGCATCTCAAGCTTAAATGCAATTGATCTTCATATGGGCACAAGCAGAAAACATGATATGATTCCAGGTGTGTAGCTGGCCAGAGTGCTTTGGCCTCAGTTTTGAGCTCAGCTTAGCTGAAATATTCAGAAAATCATTGTACAGCTTATGGCAGAGGAGTATGAGTGTCAGAAACTGAAATGTAAATAAGATATATCTTCTGAATATTAGAGTCTTATTAGTTTGCACTATCCTGAAAAGAGGGTGCTCTAGAAGCACTCTTGCTTCCCATGTGAACTCATGTGATACCTACAGAAAAGTCGATTCTTGTTCTTTATTGTCATTGCCTGTTTAAAGCTTTAAGCTTTGCTATTCATTATCAATGATTGTCATAGATTACTCGACTTTAGTCAAGCACTATCTCATATACAAACTTAACAGATTAAGGAATTGCCTCAGTTATATTTTAAATAGACAAATTGCTTATTGTTCTAAAAAAACAGATAGCAAATAAAATACAAAGGAAAAATATTAAACAAAATATTAAAAAAATATTTAAAAAATAATAAAAAATTTTTATTTTTTAAAATACAAAATTTAAAAAAAAAAATTTTTAAATAATAAATAATAAAATATATATATAAAAAAAATTTCAAAAATAGAAAATGTTTTTAAAAATATTTAAAATAATAAGTAAATATAATAATTATTATTATTAATATTGATAAATATTAATTAATTTAATAGAATATTTTATTTAAGAGCTGAAGTATATATAGTATCTTTGGTATAAATACATAGTACCCTTATAAATATATATATATATATATATATTCTAAATTTATTATAAATACAAAAATTAATAAAACACAGTCTTATTAGACCTTTTGAGTCTGCAAACCTTTTGGCTGCTCGTTAAACACAATTTGTGCGCGTCTCGCCAAAAACAATCGAAGAAATTCAATTAAAGACAAAAGCGGGCAATTTGCTCTCAACTTGTTTATGTTTTTTCTGCTGTTTTTTTGTTGTAATTGGTAATTGGATTTGTGGCTCGGAGTCTGCCAGCCGACTATTTGACTTGTTAATTTTATTGTTGTTCTTTTGCGAGTCGTCTGCTGGGTGGCTTGGGGCCGTAGCCACGTCTCGGCTGGTGTCTCGAGACCTCGCGTCTAATGAGTGAGTAAACAGAGTGAAATTTTGTAAATTTCGAGAAGTCGAGCCGCCGTCGAGAAGACTTTGATTTGGCCAAAACAATGCGCGAGCGAAGGCAAGTAAAACAAAATCCTTTTGTACTTAGCCGAGTTCATTTATAATTAAGTTGTCTAATTCATTTCGGCCTTTGTTGATATTCATTTTTTCTGCCTTTCTTTGTAGCCTTGGCACTTGTTTCTGTTGTGCCTCGTTGGCCTTGTTGTTGTTTCCCATTACCACAAAATCCACTCGTGGCTCCCCGCCGCGCTGAATCAACAGAAAACAAACGTTTTTTTCTCTCTTCTGCTGTCGTCCCATTTTCTGTTTTGTTTTTAATGATTCTTATAGCATTCGAGTGGCTTTTTATGTGCACTTCAGCGGAGCCCGCTCCCCGCTCCCCGCTCACCCCGGGGAGGCCCTCAAGTGGCCCAAGTCGACGCGAACGGAAACGGAAATGGAAACGGCGAAGGCAACGCCATAAAGTTAATTTTATTTATGCGCTCACTTTCCGAGCAAGAATTAGCAGGCAGATAAAACAATGGCCAAATCCAGCGAGCAGGCCCCGCACTCACCTGAGACATACTTAAAGTGCCATAAATACGAATGGAGACGGGCAGCAAGGATGCCAGCTGCCAGCAGCCAATTCCCGACCATAATTCAAGAAAGTACAACAATTTCATTGCTATAGCTGCTTGTGCTTGATATCCTTTTGAGGGAATGCGCATCGAGTCTATAAGATCTTTCTGTCTCTCTTTCTCCCTCTGTTCTTTCTTCTCATTGATGTTGGGCACCCGCTCCCTTTCTTTCACTTTCTCTGTCTCATTCTCTCTCTCTCTCTCTCTCTCTCTCTCTCTCTCTCTCTTTCACTCTCATATTACTCTTACTCTTCTTTCTTCATTTATCTTTCATTCTCACTTTCCCCTCTGTCTTCCTCTCTTGAGAGAGTTTTTATCACTTAGAGTCTTTCTCGCTTTCTATATGTCTCTGTCTCATCCTTTCTCTCTCATATTACTCTTTCTCTTCTCTCTACATTTCTCTAACCTTTCTCTTTCATTCTCTCTTTCCCTCTCTCTCTCTCTCTCTTTCCTTCCTCTCTTATGAGAGTCTTTCTCACTTAGAGGGTCTTTCTCGCTCTCTGTCTGTCTCACACACTATTTCCATCTCGCTCTTCCTCTCTTCCTATCGCTACCCTCTGTCTTTCATACTCTCCTTTTCTCTGTCTTTCTCTCTTGAGACGAGGTTCTGTCTCTCTTTCTCTTTGTCTCTGTCTTGTTCTTTCTCTCTCTTTTTATTTACTCACTATTTCTCATCTCACTCTTCCTCTCTCTACCCTCTCTATTGCTTTCTGTTATTCCCTCTTGGGAGGGTCGTTTTCTCTGTCCTTTTGCTTCTCCCTCTATTTTTATGGAGCACTCTCTTTCATTCTCTCCATCTCTTTCTCTAGCTCACTCTCCCTTGATCAGATTCCTCTTTCACCCTGCTTATTTCCCTCTCGATTTCCTGACTTATTCTCCTTTTTTCTCCCTAGCAAATCTATATTTCTTTAAGAAACCTTATGGAATTCCTGTGACATTTGCAATTCCTATATTTTCCCCCCTCCGCTTCCATTTCCTTTATCAGTTTTCAATAAGATGAAGGCGAATGGGAAAGAAAGCTCGCGGAATGCGAAATGTTTCGCCTAATTTGCCATTAGCGCCATAAAGGCAAATTATGAAGTCGTACTGGCTGACCCCGCCCCTGTCGCCCACCTTGGCGGCGGCCCCTTTGGCATTTTTTCGATATTTTTTGCCCGCTTATCGCGCGCCGCGTTTTCTCGCGCTGCTCTAATTCGCCTAATATGGGCAAATGACACAAGGCACGTACCGTTAGCCGGGGCCGGGAAGGGCGGTTAGTCGACTGGGCGTGCCGTTTTTCACGGCCCCCGCTTACGCTTATCCTCATGGCTCATAATAGCTTTTCATTATTGTTATTATGCCGAGAGCTCCACTCGTGAAAATCTCCGTTACAACATTAACAAACGCATAAACAAACGCGGGGACAACGGCACAAAGAAATGCCAGGACTTAAGCTCTGCGAGCAGTAAGAACACGAAGGAGGCGGAGGAGGACAATGGGAAGGAGAAGATGGAGCTGAAAAAACAACATACAAACAAGCATCCTTAAGGACAGCGAATATTCAAATGAAGTCGCGCGATAAGCCGACTTCAAATCTGTGAAAAACTGTGACGGCCCCCCTTGAGCTCCCCCAGAGAGGCGGCTGCCTCTGCCTCTGCCACTGCCACTGCCCTGCCTGTGCAATGGAATTTCTGCGCGGCCCCCCTTTTTGGCTGCAGCCTGTGCGTGTCCTGTGCCGCTGGCTAGGACTCAGATGAGGCCCTCGCTGCTCGCTTGTAATGGGGTGTGATTTGTACACTTTGTTGTTGTTGTTGTTGTTGTCCTTGCCTTTTTGGCCGCGACGTAGCAAAAAGATTCTGTCGGCCCATCCTTAACTAAGCCATAAAATTCCATTTTACAAACTGTGAATCCTTCATGATCACTTTAAGTGGTTCGCGCGTACTTTTTCTTCAGCTTCGTCCTTCTCATTTTTTTCGTCCTGCCCCCGCGCGGCCAGTGACGGCAATCATTGCCGGATACTTAAGCGGATTTGCATCTTTGTTTGGCCTTCTTCGCCCTCGCCCTTTTTTTATCGTGGAATATTTTTTGCCAGGACCAAGCACGAAGGACGAAGTCTTTGTCTTGTCTGTTGTCAAAAAGAAAAACATTTTTTTTCTTGCGGCTGGTTGCGCGTTTACTTCTGGCGACGTCTTCATCAAAATAGACAATGTTGCACCAGGCGCCGCGCCTCGTCCTCGTCCTTTGTCCTGTTTGCTTGGGTTTTGTCATTTTTATGCGAGTTCTTCAAAACTTTGCGCCCAAATGGCGTTTACTTAACGTTTTGCACTCGCCGCGGCCAATGCGATTTGTTATTAGGTTAAGTGCTTTGTCCTGATGTGGGCCGCGACGTAGACGTTGTGGGCGTCCGTTTACGTGTTTCCAGAATTGAAAATCATTGGGAATTGAGAGAGAGAGGGAGAGATATGATTAAATATATAATAATAACCATAATTCGAAAGGAAATCCATAGATAAACAAAGGAAAACTTCTTAGATCTAACTTCTCATTTAGAGAAATTCACTATTCTATATCCATATATATATATATCTCACTTTCTCTCATCATTCTCACTTAAACCTATTTTTTTAATTTTTTTCATTTTTTTTTTTTTTTTTTTTTTTATTTATTCTTTTTTTACTTTGAATTTTTCCTTTGATTCATTTCAGGATCATCATTCAAGAGTCTCCAGCTTCCCTCTAGGACTTTCTCACTTTCTATAAATTTGATATCCCAACTCTCCCTCTCTCTTTCTCTCTCTCTCATCTCCATCTTTATCTCTTTTGCCACATCATCATAATTTTATAGTGAATCTTTATTGGCATAGCAGCTCCATCGAAGTGGCCAGCAGCTGGCTCCACCAATGCATTCCACCCCCCACTCTGCCAGCCCCCCTGGCCCCGTTCACTTCAGCGAGCTGTGGCGCAGTGTAGACAACAGTTTTGCCAACAGTTAAACTTATCACTGACGGCGTCTGAGTAACAGTACATTAGCCTAATGACGCAGCGGAGAGAGAGAGAGAGAGAGAGAGAGAGGGGGCAGGAAAGCTGGGGAAAAGAAACTGCATGGCCATGATGTTGACGATGTTACGCAGCACATTTCATAATTCCCGCGCCATGATTAAGTGCCGGCCCCAAGGAGCGCGCAGCGTCCTGAGTTGAGCTTAGAGTTTTTCTTAGGCAAAAGTTTTGCAAGTTGTTGCAGCGGCCCTCCCAGCATGGCGGTCGCATAATTAAGCAGCTGGGCGGCAGGGCTGGGGGAGGGGGCAGGTGGGCTAACTAAAGGCGCGCTGGTGCGGAAGTGTGAAAGTTGTAGCGTGCCACACCCCTCTCTCGCTCTCCATTTGTCTCTCTCTCTCTCTCTCTAACACTCATCTCTAGACTGACAGCTGGAACTACGCATAAAACTTTAGCGTGCTTGCCTTGGGAATTGTTATGAAAATCTATGGAAATATTCTGTGGCGAAAGGAAAAGTATGTCTCTTTCTCTCTCTCTCTCTCTGTTTATGTATACATATATGTCTTCTCACTCTGCCTCTCGCTGTCGCCCTCTCTGTCTTTGTCTCTGTCCCTCTCTCTTTATTTCGCTGCGTGTCTATCTTTATCCTTCTTTCTGTATCTCTCGTTCGGTGTCTCTGTCTGTCTTCTGATTTGTTTCTTCCTTTCTGATTCTCTCTGTCAGTCTCTCTCGCTCTCTCCCTTTATATCTCTCTATTTTCCCTCTCTCTCTCTCTCTGTCTCCATCCATCTCTTTTTGTCTCTGTCTCCATCCTTCTCTTTCTTATCCCTCTCACTCTCTCTCTCTCTCTCTCTCTCTCTCTCTCTCTTAAAGTTCCTCAAACTGTTTTCTAATAAGAATGCATTCGCTCGCTCTCTTTCTTTTTCTTTCTCCCTTTCCCTTTCCCTTTCACATTTTCTTTCTCTTTCGCTCTTTCTGTCTCTATCCCTATCCCTATCTCTCTCCCATTCTCCCTCTCTCTCACTCTATCACTTTATTTTTGAAATATAATATCTCAATGTTCCCCTGCATCCTCGTGAGCAACGTGTTCATGTTCATTGGCCTTGCGTTGCACACTTTGAAATTCAAAGGCAAATCCAGAAACCAGAAACCAGAATCCAAAAACCAAAATCCACAATCCAAGCCCAGGTCCAAGTCCAGATCCGAATCGAAATCAAAACTAATGAAGTGAAAACGGCACTAAAATGTCTTAATATGTTGGCAACGTGAGCGGGCAACCTGCAAAATGGTTAAACGGCTGCCACAAGGACATGCCTGGCACATAATATCCTTGTTGATTTCTATTCAGGCGATTTACTGCCTATGCATACGTCGTTGTTGCTGCTGTTGTTGTTGCCATTGTTGGCTGCCTTTGTGCTTGCTTATGCGTTGCTTATCTCGATGCGGGGATCAGCAGCAGCAGCAACAGCAGCAGCAGCCTTAGTCCTGCGCTGCCCCCTTCTGACGCATCCTGATCGATAAATTTTCCATTAAAGTTATTTTTAAATGCCGCAAGAAAAAAGGCAAACACAAGACAGGACAGGCCAGGAACGTGTGCCAGCCTGCGCCAGGATAATGTACTCGTTATGCCCGATAAAGTTATAAACTCGTGTGCGAATGTGCCGGCAGCGGCGGCGAGGGTTGGCCCTGTGCTCAGCCTATCGAATTGATTTACTGCCTGCCAAATTTCCAAACACACACACACTCACGTTGCTAATAGATGTTTCAGTATGCGTAGGTGTGTAGGAGTGTGTGTGAGTGTGTAGGTGTGTGTGGGCGTTAGTTAACAAAGCGGTTTATGAAAAAGCCTTTTCTTCGGCTTTATGAATTTTTCAATAAATTATTTTAAATGTTTTAATGCAGTTTAACATTTTTAATAAATAATAAATTTAAACTCATACAAATTTTATTTAATTTATATATCAAATTCAGTTTTGTTTTCATAAAATATAAATCATTTAAAATGTAATAAAAAAATTTTTTCGAAAATATATAATATTTTTAATGTAATAAATTATATTTATATATTATTTAATATTTATATATAATTTAATAATTTAAAATTTAATAATATATTTTGTATATATATTTAAATATTATTTTTACGAAAAATAAATAATTTCAAATTTAATATTTTATCTATTGTATATTAAAAAATAAATATTTGAAAATATAAATTAGTTGAAACTTAATAAATTATATTTTATATAAATAAAAAATTATTCAAATTCACAATAAACAGTTTAAAATTTAATAAATTATATTTCAAATATAATTAAATTCTATTTGACTAAAATAAATTAAATTTTAAATTTTAAAAATTATATTTTGAGCTATTTAAAACTGACTAAATTTATCTTTTTCTTTTATGTCCATTATCAAAAATATAATTTTGGAATTTAGCTGAATAACTTTTGCATTAAACACACATTGTGCCTGCAGTCCAATTATATGAAGCAATCTGAATCTTTGTCGCTCTGTCTCTCTCTCCCTCTGCCACTCTCTCGCACACACACCTATCATATTTGTGGCTTGCGGCTGGTGAATTTCTTTGGCTTTGGCTTTGCGTAAAGTTATCTGATTGAGTGCGAACTGCCAATGGTCTCAACACTCGCAGCTAGCAGCAGTCAAGCAGCCAGGACATTGCCAGGATGCCTCTCCACTCCACTCCACTGGCCATGTGTGTGTGTTGTTTGTGTGTTTTTTGTGCGATGATCTAAAACGGAAATCCTGTGGGCAGATAACTGCCATGCATTAAGGCAAGCGCCCAGGCCCCATTAAGCCCGTGTGTGTGTGTGTCTATACATGTGTGTGTGTGTGTGTTTGTGTTTGTGGCTCTGCTATTTAGATACAAACGGCAGACATTCAACCCAAGCCTCCACCACCCCAGCCTCGACTTCAAAAACGTAAACCTCAGCGGCAGCAGCGTTGTCCTTGTTGTGTGTTTTTTTACTGCCTGCCTGACGCTCTTGTTGGTTATTGAATTAGCCCAATAAACCAGAAAAACAAGACAACACATGCACAGCAACACACACACACACACACACACACAGACACTTATCGAAACCATCGCATACCACATAAGCGCTATTTCCATCCACCCCAGCCCCAGCCCCCATCCAGCAGAGGCGTCAAAATAACAGAGAAGGAAAACATTTCAGCACTCGCATTTCAACAGCGGCCAACGGCTGCCAGGCAACTCATTAGAATGTTGGCTTCCACTGGGCGCTAATAGCCCCAGTTGCCCAACACCTACCCCGCCCACCGCTGCCTACCTCGACTCCCTAGCATAATTGGTGGTATTGGAACTGCGTCGGGGGTTGAGCGCTATTTGCGTTTTGTCATTTGTTGACGACCAAATTCAATGAGTGTGTGCAGGTCTCTCTCTCTGTGTGTGTGTGTGTGTGTGTGTGTGCATGCTACTCCTGTGCGCACAAATTTGTTTGCTAGATCAAAGCAACAGTGCTAAGGTTTCATTATCAGTTGACAGTGGGAGGCTGAGCAAAGAACTCTATATGATTGACATAATTAATGAGTGCAGTAGCTGGCTCGCATATGAGCAGCAATCTGCATTGACCAGCTGACTGATACCCTGTACGGGAAGCCACCTTTGCCTACAACGTGAGACTGATTGGGGCTGCTGCGGCTTAAGGCTGAGGTTCGGCTTGTGCAACTAACTCCCCATAGCCCTGAGCTAGTTTCCGACTTAATCCTTGCTTCGTCCTGTTCCCTACGAAGCTCAGCTCGTATTATATAATAATTGATTGTGGAGGTCTCTCTGATTATTGCTGGTTTATTTATGAGACTTGTCGTCCTCTGTGAGCGGGCTCACATTGTGCTTCTTCGTTCGGATCATTTTGGCTAGCGTGAAGGCACCTGTCTTCTTGGGCTTGGCCGCCAGTCCCAGGCGTGTGCTTGATACATATCGTGGCTTATTGACTTCCGGCTGCAGCATCTGCTCCGCATCAAAGTGGACAGCCTGCTCGGGAAGCGAATTGAGCTGCTTTCAGCTTAGGATTTCGGTTTGGACTTACGCGTTGCTGCTTGCGAGTCCACTTCCGGCCAGTTCTCTGACTGTCCTGGCTGCAGGAGGCTTGGTCAAAGCTCATTTCGGTCTCTGTATTTGCATCGCAGCTAGGCGAATCGTCTAGATTGAACTCAGAAATGGACCGATTGCTATTATCCTTCTTGTGTAGGATAAAGTTCACGTTTTTGACTAGCTCGAAGAACTGATGCCACATTTCTTCCATAATAAGGCCTGGCTGGAATTTCAGACTCGTGCCAAAGATGAAACCAGGAGAAAGACCCTAAGACCACTGTAGACGAAGGCAAAACCAAACAATTTTAGGCTAAAATCTTGTTTGTCAAATGTTAAAATAAAAGTTGAAATAAACAACGTTCGAGCTCAAACTCTCAGCTACTCTAACTACTGTGAAGCTGTCAAATTTGCTGTTCATTAGTATTCAAGAGCTGCAAAATATGTATTTTGAGAATCGCATAGAAGGGCTATAGTTAGGTAATGGATACATAAACAAAGTCGTCCTTAACAGCTCTGTCGCTTAGTGATTTGTTCGTCCTTTTTGCCTATGAGAATCGCATAGAAAGGTGCGGAGTGTTGAAAAATCTCTGCGGAAAGGGCATTTGAGCTGCGGCTCGTGCCAGTCGAGTCGCCGCCTCTGATTTGTTGACTCTGCGCAACAAGTAAGTGCCGTCTGCCTCTGTCGCGGACGTTGCGAGCGTCCGTGCGTTGCGGAAGTAATTTTTATTTTGCCAGACAATTTGCTTATTTTGTGATTTCCGTTTGCCTACCCCAAACTGGCCAAATATTTCCGGCCCTCGGCTTGCCCTCTGTCTGTCCGTTTTTTGTTTCATTTCCCCCATCTCTCACCCTCTCTCTCTCTCTGCCTCGCTCATCTAAACTCTGTTTTTACTCTTAAATCCTTTGGGCGCATTTGGCCGTGTCATTTATATATATTTACAGAATTAATTTTTACAAAAAAAAAAAAAAAAAAAATTGAAATGTTAAAATATAAAATAAAGTAAATTTATAAAAAAAATTATGCGTGGTGCCTGCAACAGCTGTTCGTGTTGTTGCTGGCGTCCGGCCAGACGAATATTTACATTATTCGAACGTGTACGTTTGACTGGCACTGTGCGCGTGACGAGCGGGCGGCATGGGGCATGTCAAACAAAAATATGACCATTACGCTTCATTTGGTCAACAACAGCAATGAGAATCATAAATAGCCGCATTGTTGTTGCTGTCGTTGTTGTTGTTGTTGTTGTTATCCGAAGTCATTTAACAATAATCGCGCGCATATGAAATGGACCATGGTCCATTCACATCACATCGTCGCCGTCGACGATGACGATGACGATGACGCCGCAGCTCCCGACAGCCCCCACTCGCAGCGCGGCCGACACGACCTAGCCGGGCATGCGATACACGGCCGGATGTGTAGCCATTGTTGGGCACTCATAAATTGCAAATGGCCAAATACCGTTTAATGGTCACTGGCCACAGCGACACAGCGAAATGCAAAATATCGGCGGAGGGCAGCGCCTCAAAGGGTTCCATTTACAGTTCGATGGCACATGCCAGGCACAATTTGTTAAGGAGTAAATCTTTCTATAAGGTAGTTTTGGAAATATAATTATTATATATATTGTTTGTTATGGAGCTGGCAAGAACTTTGATATATAGAAACTATATATATATTATATATTTTTTTATATATTATATATTATTTTTTTCTGTTTTGAAATTATAAATTAAAAATAGATTCCTAAAAAAGTTCTTTCCCAACTGTCATTTTAGGCTATATTTCTGAAAGCCTATTCTGTTATGCTCTGAGAAATTTTATTTCCCCAAGGGAAATTCGATACGAATTTCCCATTTCTTAGTAAGACTGTATTCCTATAAGTGTATATTGCTGGGAAATTTCCCAAAAGGGGTAATTTGTATTAGTAGGGAAATTCCCATGGAGTCATATATCTGAGAGAGTATCAAAAGTGCGGTTTCAAGCAGTTGAGCACACTTGTTGTTGGCTATTTGCTTGCGACGCTTGATGCGGCGGCCGTTATTTTTATTGCCTGGCCGCTGGCAGGATCTGAGTCCTGGCCACTGTTCGTTGGCCACTGTCACACATGGCCGGAAATCGGCTCGGACACTGCATGAGGCCAAACATTTGCATAAAATGCCAGCACTGCGCCGCATCGGCCACTGCGGCTGCCAATGAAGCTGGCCGAAGGACACAGGCAGTGGCCGCGGCAGTGGCATCAGCAATTGCCCAGACTTCGCTTTCGATTTTCGATTTTTCTCACTGATTTTACACATTTTTCAGTGTCGAGCATTTCCCTCTTTTTTTTTGTTTCTTTATTCGGCTGCAGTCGGGCCGCAGCGCATGTTGTTTATGTGTTTATAGATTAATCGCTTTTTGGTTAAATGACTTCGATAGTCGACATCGATGTCGGGACACGACTCCACCCATGCGCCCCAC
Source organism: Drosophila peninsularis (assembly GCA_035047485.1). NCBI lineage: Eukaryota > Metazoa > Arthropoda > Insecta > Diptera > Drosophilidae > Drosophila > Drosophila peninsularis. The sequence goes on from JAWNPN010000028.1 coordinate 4,134,963, forward strand.
CACGCATGAGTCGCTTTAAAGTTGCCGCATTTTGTTGCAAATTGCTGGCGACAGCTGTGAATGTGTTGGAGACAGCCCAAGAGCGAAGCAGCTATAGAGGTGAGCTAATGCTCCAGAGGCTGAGCTCATTCAGTTCACATTTATATATTCAAACTGCTGTCTATTTATTTAATTTAATTTCTACCTACCTACCTACCTAGGCATGAGGAAGAGCTGAAAGAGAGCGCCCATAACAAGCCTCTTTGCGTATAACACTATCTCCCTGGAATTTGCATTACAAGCAACTTAAGCTAGAAGACGTCAAACGGCAGCTGCTGCTCATACCTGATCGAGCCCACTGATCGCCCACTGCTCACCCAATACCCACCCACTGATCGAGCATACAAAATAACTCAGCGACAGTTCGATGAGCATAGTTCGAGTTCGAGTTCGAGTTGGAGTTCGAGGGGTTGGCTCGCCTTATATAAAGGCAAGCCTGCAGCGGGGTTTCTTCAGTCGGATGCCTGATCACCTGGTGCACAGTCCAGCAGTGCGTGGTAAGTGTTCAAATAGTTAATAATATTAAGCGAACTTGTTAATAGTATTAAGCAAATTATTGTTTTAGTTTATATGCATTGTTTTAAGCAATTAATAGTCTTTATGTTAAATATAAATATTTATATAAATAAGTATATGTAAAAATATATATATATATATATAAATAAGTACATATAAAAATATATATATATATATATATAAAATATATATATATATATATAAAATATATATATATATATAAAATATATATATTATTTGTAATTTATTTATTAACGTAAGACTGATATTACGTAAGAGCGCCATTATGTAAGAGCGTAGGAGCGTAGGAGCGTAGGAGCAGAGCCACAGCGAGAGCCATAGCGAGAGCCATAGCGAGAGCCATAGCGAGTGCCACAGCGAGTGCCACAGCGAGTGCCACAGCGAGAGCCACAGCGAGAGCCACAGCGAGAGCCACAGCGAGAGCCACAGCGAGAGCCACAGCGAGAGCCACAGCGAGAGCCACAGCGAGAGCCACAGCGAGAGCCACAGCGAGAGCCACAGCGAGAGCCACAGCGAGAGCCACAGCGAGAGCCACAGCGAGAGCCACAGCGAGAGCCACAGCGAGAGCCACAGCGAGAGCCACAGCGAGAGCCACAGCGAGAGCCACAGCGAGAGCCACAGCGAGAGCCACAGCGAGAGCCACAGCGAGAGCCACAGCGAGAGCCACAGCGAGAGCCACAGCGAGAGCCACAGCGAGAGCCACAGCGAGAGCCACAGCGAGAGCCACAGCGAGAGCCACAGCGAGAGCCACAGCGAGAGCCACAGCGAGAGCCACAGCGAGAGCCACAGCGAGAGCCACAGCGAGAGCCACAGCGAGAGCCACAGCGAGAGCCACAGCGAGAGCCACAGCGAGAGCCAGAGGTCAAAACAGTTATCACAACTTAGCCAGAGCCACAACTTAGCCAGAGCCACAACTTAGCCAGAGCCACAGGCAGAGCCAGAAGCAGATTTATAGCAGAGCCAATGACAGAGCAAGAATTGAGCCAGAGCTAGAGTCAAAGCGAGAGTCAAAGCTAGAGTCAAAGCGAGAGTCAAAGCGAGAGTCAAAGCTAGAGTCAAAGCTAGAGTCAAAGCTAGAGTCAAAGCGAGAGTCAAAGCGAGAGTCAAAGCGAGAGTCAAAGCTGGAGTCAAAGCTGGAGTCAAAGCCGGAGGTTCATAAATATTGTAAAAATATTGTAAAATATTTTTTGAAAAAATGTTTGCAAAATAAATAAATTGAATTTTATTTTATTTTAAGAAGATTAAACAATAGAATAGTTGGACTATAGGTCTGTTATATATAGTCTTATGTGACCTAGCATAGAGACATCCAAATGCCGTCAAAATATTTAGCTATAAGCTGACATAATATAAATCATATTCCTTTTTTTTTTTTTTTTTATATATATATAAATATTTTCTAGAAAGCTCCGATTAGCGCCTGTACTAACTTGGTTTTAATTAAAACATTTGCATAAATTGTATGTAAAATAATTTTAAATAGATTTGAAATCAGCTTGCGCTCGTTATAGTCCTGAGTTGCCTGATGCTTTATTTACTACATAGTTGAGCAGCATATATATGTAGCCTGGAATTTCTTAAGATATATTTTTAGGGTTGTATATATATTTAGATATATATATATATATTATGATAACAAAAGCTTTTCATTTGCATTTGCAGCTTGATTGTGCCACACATGCAGCTCAGTTGGCTCTGCCTCTGCCTCTTTCCCTCCCTCTGCTCCTTTCAGCCTCTCCGCTTGTCGCTTAAGTTGACTGTCCTGGTTTTGGCATTAACAAAAATGTTAAATACGTTTTTACAATTCTAATTATGCAGCCACGTCTACCGCCAAATTACAACAAATGGCAACAGCAGCGGCAGCAACAACAGCTTCAACTCGGGCTGGCACTTGGCATAATTAAGAGTGTGTCTCCCTCTCTCTGTGTGTGTGTGCTGAGATTGTCGCTCTTAACATGCATAAAAAATAAGCGACGGCGACGGCATTTTAAAAGTTTTACAAATTAAGACATGCGACGGAAGGGGTTGGGGCTGAGCCACTGCCAATGACTATTTCCGTCTCCAGCCGCACGCCCATCCCCATTGGCCCCGCGAGCGCGCACTCACTGAAACACTTGCTGAGCTCATGTTAATCAGGTTATGATAATTATTTGTAACAAATTGCGAGGAAGTGGGCGAGTCGAGGGCTGTCAACTGGCAGCGGGGGAGAGGCTTTGCAATTAAAATGTGTAAAATCTACGACGCGACAGTGGAAAACTTTATGAAAATGACAAGGCGCAAGCGACATTTTCATTAAAACAATTAAAATTTAAACTGGCGTTAAATTATACAGGCATTAAACGGGCAATGGGCCGAGCAGGCGGAGCCCGCTCACAAAGCGAACGCCAGTGGATAGGATAAGGGCGGCAACGCTAAGTGCTGCCAACTCTAACGTTTCCGCTCGCAGCTCTGCAGGGTTGCCCTCAATTATTCAGTGGGCCGCAGGAAACTAAAGCCGAAAAGCAGTTGCTGTAATAGAAGTGGAAACAGATACTCAAATGCCAACTGCCAAATGGAAATGGAAATGGAAAACTTTGCCGCGTGTCACTTAGCCAGTTTGTCACTTGGCCTGCAGCTTCAGTCTAAAAAAGGGGCGCGCCATGGCCAAAAATGAACTGACAACTTGAGAAACTATCGCTGGCTTGGCCAAACTCAGTCAAAGGCAACCAAACCGCAGCCCAAGAACTAAAAGCCAAAGAACTTGACTCGCTACAAATAGTTCGCCACGCCCACACGCCCACACACCATAGCAGTTGTGGGCGGGGAGTGGGGCTGGGGAGTTGCTATTTTACTGGCAGGTGCACGATAAAAGTTTTGAGTTGACAATTAAGAAATTAAGTTCCCACTTAGGCAACTGTCAGTGTCTTCTGTTTGACAAGCAGTCACAGATATATCCACGCACTCAACTTGACTTCTCCGACTAACGCCAACGGCCGACTACTTTGATTTTGTTGTTAACTATGACACTAAAGTGTAGCAGGGAGAGTGAGAGGTGCTAAACAGCCAGGTCTAGGTAGAGAAACTTCATTGTCAAGGAGTTTAAGCTGCATTTATTAAACAATATGATTTAACTGCCAGTTAAAGCGACTGTCAAATAAGTCCAGTAGGATAAACTTCATTTGCAATATGAGTGAAAGCTATTTGAGTTATTCCAGCTTCGTTTCTTAGCAAACCCAATTTAACATCCAGTTAAAGTGCTTGTCAAAGAAGCAAATTGGGCAGAGCATTTCACATTCGTTCACTTAAATTGTTTTGCTCGACTTTCGCCTTTCTTATTTGTTGGCGGTTTGTTTGCATTATCAACAGACTAACACCTTGCGACTGTGTGTGTGTGTGTTAACTGATAGCTGCTCTTAGCTATAACTGCCACTCATAATTAAATCAAATGTTTGCCTGTCTCTCACTTGACGCTCACTCTTCCACTCTGGCTCCTGGTGGAGCAAAAGTTTTTGCGTGAAGCTTAAACATTAATTTCCTACATGTTGCAGCCTCGCACCGGGCCCAGGACATTATCTCCGACTGCCTGGCGTAAGAGCATATTCACCTATCGCATTTACTTTATCTCATTGGCAAAAGGTAAATACACTCGGCAAAGTTTTTGGCCCCTGGGGGGTAGCTTTTCATATGGCATATCGCACTCCGCCCCTGTCCCCGCTCCCACCCTCGGCCCATTCATAGTTTACTCTAATGAGCGGCTTTGCCACACGGCAAACGTATCACTTTTGGCTCTAAATTTTTAGCATGTTGCGGCTGATGTCTCGACTCTGCGCATATCCATATGCTCGCCATAGTTATACCGTTATAGCGTTTGATACGTTTGCGTGCTCGTGCGCGTTTGGCATGCCAAACTGACATTAGTCACACAGCCAGCAGGAGTCCTGCGAGCGGCAACAGGGACTGACACACATTAGTGTGAGCGTGGGCGGGCAGACAGCTTCATTTAGCATCCTATATGGCTCCGCCTGCATGTAGTTTGCTTTGCCAGCCCCCCGTACGCCGACCCAACTCCCACTCACACTCTATGCGAAATAAACATTTCGCATCTACATTTCTGGCCGGGCTTTGTTTGTTCGACTGTCTTTGCCGAGGCTGCCACAATTTTGTCGGCACATTTTTGGTATACCATATGAATTTTGGGTCTTGTGCGTGTGGCAAGTGAGTTGGAGTCGGGCTCGAGTGAAGTGTGGCTCGCGGCACTTGGCTTTAAAGCGCACGTGGAGCATGACTGGCAATCAGGCAGCAATTATTGTGCCATAAAGAGCGACCTATGAGAGACATGAATGAATACTGGGCGCTGCAAGTTGAGCTGCGCTTGAACTGTGGACGAGCTAATTGGGCAGTGGTAAGGATCTAGAGACTTCAAGAGATAGATCTCCTTATTTTTAATTAAAATTCATTTTATTTACGAATTCATTTTATTTGATTGTCTTAAACTCTACAGCGCCTTTATCACCAAACCTTAACTACATTTTTGGCAAGTATGCCAATATCTGTATTTAACTATAGTCTTAACTTCTCGATAGATCTGTTTACATAGTCAAAGTCACAAACAGCCTTACTCTGCGAATCTCAAAAAGTCAATTTGAAGCTCCAAAGGCTTCTAGTTTAGATTGTAGATTCTCATTATGCCTATGCCAGAAAGAGAGAGACAGACTCTTTCTCTCAGTTTCTCTCATACTCTCCCTCTCTCTCAATCTTAATTATTCTCTCTCAATCTCTCTCTTTCTCAATCTCAGTCTTACTCTCTCTCAATCTCTTACTTACTCTTACTTTCTCTCAATATCTCTGTTACTCTCTCTCTCATACTCTCTTTTAATCTTAATCTCTCTCTCTCTCTTTCTCTTAGTCTCCCTCATTCTCTCTCTCAATCTTAATCATTGTCTCTCCCTCTCTCTCTCAATCTTTGTATTATTCTCTCTTAATCTCTAACTTAATCTCTCTCAATCGCTCTGTTACTCTCTCTCAATCTCTGTCTTACTTTCTCTTACTCTATATCTTTCTCTCAATATCTCTTTTACTGTCTCGCTATCTCTTACTTTCCCTCTCTCTCTCTCTCTCTCTCTCTCTTTATCTTTCTCTCTATCTCTCTCTTTCTCTCTCTCTCTCTCTCTCTCTCTTCCTCACTCTCTTTCTCTTTCTTTCTTCTCTAAAGTATTCTCTACTCGCTGTTCCTTAATGATCGTATAGATATCCCTCTAAAAATCATATCTCTTATATCCCCATCCTATATTCACCTAGGCCATATTCACCCCATTCAAAAGTCAAACACAAATGACTTTTAAATCTGTCGAAGTCTCCACTTAACTATTCAAATCTCAGAGCGCATTTAACTTGGGTCTGCCTGCCCCTCGGCCCCGATCGTTAGCCAGGTCCATTAGCCCATGTTCGGGCCGGCATTGACATGGACAATATTTCACGACAACATAAAAAGTGAAAAGCGAGTGGGGGAGAGAGTGAGCGGGGGGAGGAGGGGGGAGGGGCGAAAAAAATGCTCGTTCAAATGTTTGGCAACATCCGGTTTAAAATGGCAGTCGCTGAGGCATTTTGACAAATCTACCAGTTATTATGCGCCTTTGTGAGCCGCGCAGAGCGAAAGGTCAGACACTGAAAAGGTGCATAATGGAGGTGAGTGTGTGTATATAGATGGGCGATGCGAATGCGAATGCGAATGTGGCGATAAAAGTGCTGCAAAGGAGGCAACAAAAGGTAACGCCGTCCATGTAAACGATACCTAATTTCCGTTGCATGTTGCGAGCTGCGTTAAGGGTGGCTGCCACAGCGAGCCCAGCTCCTGCCCAGGTCCTGCCACGGACCCGGTTCAACTGCTGCTGTCTTGCATTTTATTAACAGGGCACACCGAATGGTGGGCTGGGCGAGTGGACTGTCGGGCTCTTGACAAGCTTTTGAGTCCAGCGAGCCGTGCGCTTTTATAAACTTATCTCATAACATTAATTGTGGTCAACACTTTTGGCCATTTGGCCTGGCCGGCGCTCACACGAGAGTGGGCCTGGGGCAGACGCATGTTTACATTGTCAGTGATTTATGCAACAGCGCCACATGAGCCATAAATAGCAAAATGCCAAAAGTTTTGCACAGGTGAATGTGGCCAAGAGCAGGAGCTGTGTGCGTGTGTGTGTGTGCGCTCCCAAGTGACCAACTAAGCAGCAAAAGGATCAACCACGAACCAACTCAGCCCAGCCAGCCAGCCAGTCAGTCAGGCGGCAGGCAACAAAAGGCCATGGCCAAAGTTAAATATTTAAGCAGCCGACAAAACAACTCAATTAATTTGAAACGGTTCGCCAGAGGGCGCCACACAGCCAAATGCCAATTGAGCAAGTTTTATGAGAAACGTATACCAGCTCCAGCTCCAGTTCCAGTTCCCAGTCCAGTTCCAGTTCCAGCCCATGATTTGATATACTGCTATTATATCAATCGGATGACGCGGCAAAAAGCGAGTTTGCTGCGTCAGCAAGTAACAGTCGCAGTCACAGTCGCAGTCACAGTCGCAGTCACAGTCGCAGTCACAGTCGCAGTCACAGTCGCAGTCACAGTCGCAGCTTTAGTCACATGCTCATTAAACGATTTGCAGCTTAGAGCGCCAAGGGTATTTGGCCAGCCGTGGGGAAAGCAGGAAAAAGAGCCGTTAATTTCTTTTATAAACCTGCTGGGAAACATTTCTTGTCGAGCCGCAGGCCAAGAGCCAGAAACAAAAGCACAAAAGAGCGTGGCAAAAAGAGGAAAAGGCGAAAAAGGAAAAAAAACACAAGACTCAATTATGATAAAGGAAATGCGTGACTAACATATATCCTGTAATGTTTGACTAGCGAAAAGATGTAAAGTCGAGTTGCCTGATGGTATATGGAATATGGTATGTGGAATATGAAATATGGAATGTGGAATGTGGAATGTAGCATGTGGAGTGTGGAGTGTGGAATATGGAATATGGTACATGGAATATGGAATAAGGGATATGGAATATGGAATAAGGGATATGGAATATGGAATATGGAATATGGAAGATGGAATATGTAATATGATACATGGAATATGGAATAAGGAATCTGGTATATGGAATGTAGAATGTAGAATGTGGAATGTGGAATGTGGAATGTGGAATGTGGAATATGGAATGTAGAATATGTAATATGGAACATGGAAGATGGAAGATGGAAGATGGAAGATGGAAGATGGAAGATGGAAGATGGAAGATGGAAGATGGAAGATGGAAGATGGAAGATGGAAGATGGAAGATGGAAGATGGAAGATGGAAGATGGAAGATGGAAGATGGAAGATGGAATATGGAATAAGGAATCTGGTATATGGAATGTAGAATGTGGAATGTGGAATGTGGAATGTAGAATGTGGAATGTGGAATGTAGAATATGTAATATGGAACATGGAATATGGAAGATGGAAGATGGAAGATGGAAGATGGAAGATGGAAGATGGAAGATGGAAGATGGAAGATGGAAGATGGAAGATGGAAGATGGAAGATGGAAGATGGAAGATGGAAGATGGAAGATGGAAGATGGAATATGGAATAAGGAATCTGGTATATGGAATGTAGAATGTGGAATGTGGAATGTAGAATGTGGAATGTGGAATGTAGAATATGTAATATGGAACATGGAATATGGAAGATGGAAGATGGAAGATGGAAGATGGAAGATGGAAGATGGAAGATGGAAGATGGAAGATGGAAGATGGAAGATGGAAGATGGAAGATGGAAGATGGAAGATGGAAGATGGAAGATGGAAGATGGAAGATGGAAGATGGAAGATGGAAGATGGAAGATGGAAGATGGAAGATGGAAGATGGAAGATGGAAGATGGAAGATGGAAGATGGAAGATGGAAGATGGAAGATGGAAGATGGAAGATGGAAGATGGAAGATGGAATAATATGATGAAAGAGAGTTCCTTAAACTAATGTTTTCAAAGAAACAATTTCAAGAAAACAGAAACAAAATATATTAAAAGATATAAAATTATACAAAATAATATATAAATTAAGTTACAGTTTATGCCCATTCAGAAATCTTTCCTCTTCCGAGACCTTTAAATATAAATGCGATCCCAATATGAACTTCACTTCAGAGTACCCTTTGCATGCCCTCTGCGCTGAGGGTATAGAAGACATTAAGAAAATAAAACTTAGACACAAGATAAATATCGTGCTCTCGAGGCTGGCTGCAGGGCACAGAAGGGGCGGCCCAGCTTCGGCTTTCGGAAACAACAACTGAACAACTGCTGTAATCAGCAGTTAACAAAATATAAAAACAAAAAAAAATATATATACAGGAAAAAAGGACAACAGGCCAGGCTGTGCGGGGGAGCCAAGGACAAGGCGGTGCGCTAACGAGCAATTAGATTTCATTCTAAGCTTGGGAATTAATTGCAGTTGCCCGGCGAGCGAGCGAGCGAGCGAGCGAGGCTGTGCCATATGCTGTCCGCTTTGTGATTCATTGAGAAAATGGCCAATTGGCGTGAATTGGCCAGAATGTGGACAGGGCGAGGGAGCTCATCTTCACACTACTTGACAACGTAAGCACCTTTCGAAATTGCACATTAGCACATTAGCTGAGCTCTGCCGGCCGCTCAGATAATGAGGCCGGGCCGGCATGTGCCGTTATTTTTGGGTATTTGGCCAACGTTTGCGCTCTTCTGTGATTAATTTTTTATTGCAGGCCGACAGAGGGCAGGTGGGGGTGGGAGCTGGCGAGGCAGTAAGCAAATAATAGGGGTTTGCCTTAGTTACGCCTGTTTACGAGTATGACGACAATGGACTTTTGGTAACAGTGCGTAACGAGCTAATAAGCCGCAAAGGACTCGCCCATATATGTAAGCCCAAATGCCTATTTGCTGCCACAAGTTGGGCTCAAAGTTTTTTGGCCTGCGCTGAAAGGATTTCAGATATGATAGCTGAGGCTACAGACTGATGTGGGGAACAGTGAAATGGAACACACATAAAAATAGGCTAAGCTAAGGTTAAGGATTGACTTAGCGCCTTTGCGATTGGCAGCATCATATTTATAGCTTTAATTGAGCAGCTCTGAATGGCTTAGCTAATGAAGTCAGGTAATATCGAGCTAACTGCCTGATAAATTCCGCCAACAGATGCCAGTCGAAGTGAATTGAAGGAAGGTGAGGCAGCTACTGCCGGAAGCAGCAGGGGCGTGGCCTTATCAATAACCATAATGATGCTGAGATGTTGAAATGCGGCCAACTCGGGCACATTCAAAGCTTGTCTAACGAGCGCGTAAACGGGCCGTGCAATTTCCCAAAGCCATTAAAAAGTCAAGAGATAGGTGGGGGAGAGGGAGAGTGGGGTATATATATATAAAAAAAAAAATTGGCAACACGAACATTAAGACGGCGCCTGGGCTGTGAGGCCGCGGGAGTGGCGTGAAATTAAATTGAACAACTTTTGACAGCTAATCTAAAGAGCGAAACTAGACTCGCTGCTGGCTGCTGATCTCTTACACGCATTAAATTTTAATGGGGCACTCAAAAAGTCTGCCACAAGATGCCGTTAAAAGTGCCAGCGATGGGGATGCTCCGGCAGAAACTAATGAAGCCAGCTGCTGGCTGGCAGGCTGGCTGGCTGGCTGGTGGTTGCTTAACCGCAGATGCAAATCAGAGCAAAACCAAAAAAGAGCAAAGATTGAGCAGAGACCAAAGAGACATAGACAGGGAGGCAGGGCAGCCAGGCTGGCTGGCTGCGTCTGCCAATCGAACCCATGTCCAACTAATCCGCTCTTAATTAAAGATTGCCAGCCCCAGCGCCCGCTCCAGCGCAAAAGTTTCCAAGCGTCGCCTTCTTGGCAAATAGACTCGTACTTGGAGTTTTCCATATTGAGCTGTGGCCGAAAACTAAGAGGCACTGGGCCTGTGTCCTGTGTCCTGTGCCTCTGCCTGTGCCTGGCCAGCAGCCAGCAGCCAGCAGCCGGCGCTTAACCTCAAGAAATAAATCTTTGACAAAGCTGCGCCGCAAACTTGTTTGTCTAAGCAGCAGCAGCAGCGGCAGCAGCAGCAGCGGCAGCAGCAGCAGCGGCAGCGGCAGCGGCAGAAGGTGTTATTATAATGTACCAATATGTCTGGCTGTCCAGCTCCTGCTGCTCCTGCTGGCTGCTCCTTGGACGTGATAAGATCATAATCCCATTTATGTCTTTACTCGGGACGCGCAAACTTTTGTGGCCCTCGAATGGGGTAACTGGAGACGCCACTGTTTATATTTAAACTCAGGTCAGAGAGCACTAAATCAAGTTGCCAAATAGGTGCGGCGCGGTGCGGTGTGGCGCGGGAGGCGTGGCAGCTGCATGCAAAGAAGCTGTTAAGCAGCTTAAAACTATTCCCGGGCCTTCCACTTGGCCAATTGTTGATAAGCGCCCAGCCAAGCGACAGTTTTGCATTGGAACAAATTTGAGACTTTTGTTGAGAAAACTTTTTGGCCCAAAGAAGCGGCAAAGATTTTCTGAAATGGGTTGCCTAAGAGTGTGCGTGGGTGTGTGCGATTTTATCAGGCGACCACGTACGGCAAATATATGTGTGTGGCCCCAAACAAAAGTTTGGCTGAAACACCTGGTATTGGTCGAAGGCAGCGGGCATAAGCCTAGAAATAGCCAAAAGTTAGAGTAGAGTTGGGTATATGGCTGGCTGAGTGTGTAGAGTATGTTACAAGGAGTATACAAAATATATAGATTATATAGATCGTAGAGTACATAGAGCTTATAGAGTATATTGAGTATATAGAGTATATAGATTATATAGATTATATAGTTCATATAGAGTATAAAAAGTATATGGAGTATAGAATATATAGAGTATATGGAGTATAGAATATATAGAGTATATAGAGCTTATAGAGTATATTGAGTATATAGAGTATATAGATTATATAGATTATATAGTTTATATAGAGTATAAAGAGTATATAGAGTATAGAATATATAGAGTATATAGAGCTTATATAGCATATAGAGTGTATATAGCATATGGAGTATATAGAGTATATAGAGAATACAGAGTATATGCAGGACATAGAGTATTTATTGTAATAAGTATATTTGAGTATATAGAGAAGATAAAGATTTAAAGATAAAGAGAAAGCAGTTAGATCTCTATATTATTCTAACGAATCCCATCAAAGCCTGCTACTTCCTGCAGCTATAGCTTCTGATTAGACTAAAAAGCAAATTAAAAATACTTTTTAGCAGCCACAAAAGCTCAGCATAGAGCATCTAAATTGTCATATTCCATAACTTTTCAACTCAAATCGCATCTTTCAAAGTTTCGATTTGGTTTCTTGCCTTTTGTCTGCTGTTGCGGCGGCTGCTGCTGCTGCTTCTTGCCACAACCGCCAGTTGCAGGTTTTATAGCAATGCATGTGTGTGTGTGTGTGTGTGTGTGGGTGCGTATGTGTGTGCAGCTGACAAAACAAATGAGCTTTAATGCGATTTGCTTGAATGGACTCGGGTTGTGCGGGTGTTTGTTTTGGCTCTTTGGCTCTCGAGCCCAGTTAACTGTAACTAATTTGTTGCACAACTTTGGCCAGCTGCCACCTGCCCAGCCACAGCAGTCGAGCGAGGATTCCCACTTGATTAAAAGTGCATTCAATGTCTATCGCTGCACTTGAAGGAATTTGCCAGCAAACTTCTGCCAATTTGTTTTTATTATATCCATAATTCAGCATCAAAGAGCGCCTAAAAGTAGGCAACAGTTTGCAATGCAGTGGCCAAGGCCATAGAGAACGGGTGCAGGGAGCGTATACAGCTCATAGCGTCTTCGACTTCGATGAAGTCGCCTCAATAGTTGCTCTTGATTGAGTTGTAAACAGAGTTTGGGCTCAGACACAATTGTGGCGCCCGCATGCGAGACATTAGCGCAGACAAAACAGGACACAGGACACAGGACACAGGACTCGTTATCAGCTGGCGAAAATGTTTGCTGCACGGAAGCTGAAATTGTGCGCCTGTCTGACTGCGTCAACTGTGAGTGTGTATTGCCAATGAGGTTTTGTTTCAATTTCCTTTCGATAGGCCACAGGCATCCCGAGCACAGGACGCGGGCGTCGACAATTTCATGCATAAATTCATTTCATGTGTGTGAGTGCCTCTCCCTCCCTCCCTGTATGTGTGTGTGGGCTTCATGGCTGACTGAGATTCGAGTGAGATACTTCCTTCCGCCGCATTTGTTTGTTTTGACTGTTACTCCCGCCTCGCCCACGCCCTGACGCTGACGACGATGATGATGATGATGACTTTGCATCTAAAACAATTAAGTTTCATTTAAAAAAATCAACAACAACACACACACACTCACACACACATACGTCAATTTACATACTGCGCATAACTTGGCTTAAATGAGTTTTGCAACAAATGCCAACAGGACGAAACGGTGACAGCAGCGCCGCAACAACAACAACGAGGAAAATAGAAGAGTTTTTTTCCTGCGATTTGCAGCTAATCCCTTATGGGCATTTTGTCCGTGCCGGACAGCGCGTCGTTTATGTGGCATGCAGGCTGCAGCAGCAGCAGCAGCCGCGTCCTGGACAGATCCTTGCCAGTTGCGGCTCATGCAAATTTCATGGGGCACGCAGAAAAAAGCGACACATAAAAAATGTGAAATACATTTCCTGTCGTCTAGTCACAGTAGCGGGCAAGGCAACGGCAACAGCAACAGCAGCCAGGACATGGCAACGACGGCGTCGCTTACGACGACGACGACAAGTGCGCCGCCCGCCGCTTGTGGGCGTGCCACATAAATATATGTATGCACTGGCAACAACATGTTGTAAAAAAGCCATGCACACAATTTATATGCTGGACAAAGGACGGTCACCGCTTATCCCAGCTCCAGATAGTGGACGAGACGAGACGAGGCCAGCAGCCAGCAGCCAGCCTCGCCTCGCCATGCCGCGTCGGGCCAAAACTTTGCTGCCGAATTTAATCCAATAATAAATGGAATATTGCTGACCTCGGGCATTAAATTAAATGTTGTTATCAGTCGAGTGCAGAGAAATTATCAGGCGGCGGTTTGCCACACACACACACACAGAGAGAGAGAGAGATAGAGGGAGAGGGAGACACACACGCACACACACTCAGTGGGCGCAGCGGGCTGTATGCCAAAAATTGTGCGGCAGTTGAGTTATTTGTGGACAAACTTGAAATGAAATGCTAAATGCCCAATGATAGTAGCATGCGGTATGGGCTGAGCACGACTACAGCATGTCCTGTAAATTAAATTGTATATATTTATATATATTTATATTATATTTAATTATAGGAAAAAAAAGCGAGGATGGAAAGTAGGAGGAAAGAGAGGAGAGGGATTAAGGGATGAAGGAAGAAAAGAGGGAGTCAGGCAACTACCTCAGTTCAGTCAGAGATCGAGTCTTGCTTCTATATAGTATATATAGTATAACTCATTGCATTAGATAAAGATATTTATCTTCTTCAAAATCTATTTAACTAATGCTAACTAATTCAGCAAAATTCGTATATTATTTTACAGGGTATTCCTTTAAAGGTATACTATACAGCTGTACTACCGTTTCATAATTAAGCCTGAAACTGGAAGAGGTCTAACTATATAACTATATATTTATTTTATTATAATATTTTAATTTTTTATGAATCATTTATTTTTATTATTATTTTTCTATTAATATTATTAATTTTTATTATTATTATTTTATTTCTTCTTATTATTTATTTATTTTTATTATTATTATTTTTTTTTTTTTATAAATATTTTTTTTATTTATTTCTATAAATTAATTTCTATTTTTTGACTATTTTCAGTTTCCAGCCTAGAAAATGCTGCAAATTTAGTTTCAGTTAGAGCTGAGTTTCCGCTAGAAAATAGCTCAATTCTAGAGCTGATGCTCAGCTCAGTTATATAGAGAAAACCAGAGCACAGCTCTGTAAGAGATTCGACTTGCCTGACTCCTGTGTGGTGCGAGGCACAGGCCCTGCGTAGTGCCATAAATGCTGAATCCCGGCAAGAGTTATGAGTGGATGGCACTGACTGTGGAGTGGGCCGGCAGCTGAAGCTCTCCGGCTGTGACTGAGTGTGCGTCTGTTTGGCCGGATATTAAGCTCGTTTGCATATAATTTGCGTTGCAGAAACAAAAACAGAAGCTGAAGCAGCGGCAGTGGCAGAAACAGTTGCAACTCGACGCCCGTTGACGATGTTGACGGTTTTTTGGGTCTCGCCGCGATAAGAGCACGGCATCGCATGGCTCCGGCTACGGCTCCGGCCCGGGCTCCGGCCCGGAGTGGCATTAAGAATCCGACAGTTGTTTTTTGGGTACCAGAGTAAAGCAATTAAGTTTTGTGGCCACTCGGTATTTTCCGACTGCGGCCGTCCCTTTTGCGCCTGCCATTGTAATTGAGACTGCAGATTATTTGCCCACACTTATATAGGGTAATGCTCGTCCCTTAGCGGACAATGCTTGCTCGGCCCAAGCAGTAGCTCGAACCGTAATTTGCGGCGCTGCAGCTGCTTATTGGAAGTTGACGTAATGAGTGCAGCGGGGCTTAGGTAAATTGTATTTGAGTATTAGTGCAGTAATAGAGGCGTAGAACTATCGATAAGCTTCTTGATACCTATCGATTTGGTTGACTATCGATCGTTATACACCTCTAATGTACAGAGCTGCCGATTATCGAGTGCTTTGAGACGTCTATCGCCGACTAACCATAGTCTATCAGCCTTATCAACTTATGGCTAGTCGAAATCAAAGTTAAGGAAGCAGCGATAGCTATCTGCTATCGATAGTATAGAGCTGAACTAACTATCGTTGCTCTTGCAGCTCCAATTGATGTTATACGATATCGATAGGTTCAACTTGTAGTTAAAACTGTGTTTGCCTAAGAGTCTTCTATGATTGTTAAGAATCCATACAAAATATATAAAAACTGAGCAGATTTCTGCGCTGCAGCTGCCGCTGGCGTCTCTGCCGCTCATTCCACATGCAGCCCTTGGCTCGCTAGTTATCTATAGCTACAATCCAGCCTAACTGATAATCTATAACAGCATGTGTGTGTGTGTGTGTGTGTGTCTAGCGCATCGTCAAGTAAGTTTACCTTTTTCGCATTGCCGTCGGCCAGAATTTCCCTAATCTGGCATACATATGCAGGGCAACTTGCTATAGCAGAGGCCCAGCAGCTGGCTGCCTTGGCTGCCAATCAGCCAAAGTCTTAAAACACTTTTGCATAAGTTAACACAGATGCTCGTGCGCGTGTGTGTGTGTGTGTGTAAGGATATGTGCATGTGAATGCTTTTTAATCCTTTTTGCGTGACGGCAGCTGCCAAGAAGACGCGCAGCAACACGCTTCGGCAATTGTCTCCGCCTCGGTGGGTTGGGGTGGTGCGCTGGGCGTTGATTATAATTGACTTTGGCTGACTTAAGTGCCAAAATGGAAATACCATGTACCACATACAGTTCATAATTGTCTGAGACGGCTGCCAACATTAACATACACACACACACACACGCATAGCCGCTGCCTTGGGGCACTTTTCTCACTTTAAGACCCAAATTCTTGGAGCCATTTGCCATGGCGATGATGGATATATCAAAAAGAAAGATAGAAAAAAAAAAGACGCATGATTACACCAAATCAAATCAAATCAAATGATGTGCACAAATTTTAATATACATGGAATCGTTGTCCTGGACACTGGTCAGCCGCTCCCACAAAGACTTTCAATCTATTGCCATGGCTCTTAAGCAGCCCCGCCCTCCGCTTAAAGGACATTCCGCATTTCAGCCAACAGGCACTTGCCCCACCCACCCACAAATAGTTTCATTTGAAGAGCACAAAAAATGATAAACACATTGTCATGGCAGCCCGCCCCCTTCCACACACACACACACACACACGTGCAGCTGGGGGGAGGCCGCTCTGAAGTGGCAAACAAAAGCCATTACAACTTCAACTGCAATTGGAAGTTGCACTTGGAACGCGACTGCAAAGTTTTCGCTTTTTTTTTCCGACTTGGCTACTTTTCCTTGAGCTACACTGCTTCCTTAAGGCAAAGGGGTATATAGGTTGGGCAGGCAGACAGCAGTAAACTATTGTTAAATATGATGTGAATAGAGATTTTATTAGATCACATTTGCTATCTAAGTTTGCCTTCTTGAAGTGAAACTAGATTTGATTTGTGGGCCTAGTCTAGCAAAGTGTATTAGCTCCTACAGCATTGATATAGGATATTCCTCAAAAAGCTCATCTCCGACTATATGAAGTATAGACCTATATATATTATACTACATTCCATTCAAAACATCATTATAAGCACAGCGTATCCTTTAGCCTGGCAGCCCTGGACAGTGTCCTTGCAGCTCTCTCAATTTATATGCTTTCAGCGCTGCGTTTTCGCACCTTGGTAAGAAACTGAACTAAACTGGCATAAAATATTTGCGCGCTTGCTACGTGTCTCTAGCATCCGCATCATCATCATCAGCATCAGCTTCATCATTATCATTATCGTGCCATCAGCATGATTAAAAAACTTTGGCATCAGCTGAAAAATCTGCATTGATCGAGTGGGTGGGCGGGATGTACGTGGTTCAACGGCCTTTGTCTTTGGCCTGCGGCAATGAGCCGACAAAATAATTGATCCCCAATGTCTCATTTAGACGCCACACACACACTCTCACACACACACACACACACCTACTTGCGCGAAATCAAATTGAAGTCCATAACAAGCGACTGACCGCCTCATAAAGCAATTAAGTGCATGTGGCTGACCAAGCAGCAACGTGTTGGAATACAACCAACAGCAACAACAACAACAACAACAAACATCCCAGCCAAGCGAGCTGACCCTCTCGTTTGTATGTGGCGGTCAGCTCGGCTTAGTGCGAAGCTCAAGTAATTCATAGTATTAATTATATTATACGACCCACAGCTGGAGCGTAGACAAACTGTGGCAGCAACAGCAGCAGCAGCAGCAGCTACTGCGAAAAGTCCTGGCCCTTGCTTCCTGGGCGTCTCCTGCCCAATTGGCCATATAAATTACTTTTGCTCACATTTCCCCAGCCTGGAAAAACACTTTTTATGCCCCAAGCACCCAAACTATGCAAATATCTGCCACAAACTGAACATTTTCTAGCTACAAAATCTATTAAAGTTAAGAGTTGAGTTGAGTTTATTATATTTATATATAATAAAAAACTATAAAAAATATAAAAATATATGTTTAATTATTATTTACAATATTTAATTATGCGTATAAATTATTTATAATATTTTATTTATATATAATATATATATAATTTATAAACATAAATTATTTTATTATATTTTTAAAATTTTTTAAATTTATGTAATATTTTATTATATATTTCTAGCACAGCTTAAACAATTTAATATTTTGTGCCTTACCTTAAAATATTTTTGCATTTATTAAACTTGCGCTATAGAGTTTGGGACAATAGGCTGCAAAAAAAAAAAAAAAAACAAAAAAACAAAAAAACAAAAAATAAAAATTAAAAAAAAAAAAAATAAATAAATAAAATGAATAATTAAATTTTTTTGGCAGAAACCTGAAGCAATTCCAAAGGGATTTGGCGCCTTAGTCGTCATCACAATTACTAAATAAAATTAATAAAATAAAAATTAAATTAAATATTAGGTGAGATCTGTATGAATTCTGTAAACTTAGAAACTTTTACTGTTATTTCAAATAGATTTTGTATATTGAAACAAGCTCAAACTAATTTACAAATTATCATTCAGCTCTTCAAGCTGCTACAACGTTGAGGCTGTTTTCTACCAACTATACTTGGCTGCAACTGGCATTGCAACTCGCAACTTCGTCCCTCTGCTCTGCCACCTCAACAAAATCGCCTCGAGTTTCAAATTCTAAGTGAGTTGAGTTGATTGCAACATAAATGATGTTCAACCACGAACATGGTATGGATGGATGGTCACAACCGCCTGCCTGCAACCGGACTGCGAGGGAGCATTGAGCAGCTGACGACCATCTCCAACTGCAACACGATCGAGTCTATGCTCAAGCTGTAGTAATAAAAAAAAAAAGAGCACACGATCATCTGCTGCCTCGAGCTGCTCTCGGTGATAACATACTCAGAGAAACAGATCAGTTCTTTATATGTTGTAGCTCAAACATTAGAGCGCAGTGGCCCACTCAACTGGGCGCAGCATAGAGCGCTGCAGCAGCATAGCTCTTCTCACTTGTCCACAAGGAGTGCATGAGGAGAGTGTCCGATCATCCTATGCTCCAACAACTTCAGCTCAGTTTCAGCGCGCTCTCTCATTGCTCTTAGTGACGTTGCCAATCAGCTAGCATATGCCTCAATAAAATGCTTAAAATATAGCAAATTATTAATTGATGTGTCTAAAAATTGATTCTCAATTCTCTTTTTGGTTTCAGCTCTTATAGACAGAAAGAAAGTCAGAGATGCATGGCCATGCCTGAAGGTGCTCTGCTCTTCTCTTTAAATAGTTCCTCTCCACATGTGCTAAATATACTCAAATGAAGCTTATTTAATTTTGAACGAATAAATATTGTTAAATAACATTATTATTATATATATATAAATTTTATAAAAAATAAATAATTAAATAAATATTTCTAAAAATATTTCTAACTACCACAACTGAGCCGTTGATTTATGCGTAAACAAAGGCGCATAAATAATCGTAATTAATAAACGAATTTGGGCAAATGTTGGCAAATACAATCGGCGATTGTTGTTTGAATTGTTAGTGCAGTGTGACAATGCGCAGATAAAAGTAATTAACGCCTGTTTGGGGAATTGGCCATATTGAGCGGGGCAGAGGCGTGGGCCCAGGCCCCGGCCCTGGCTCTGGCTGCAACAACAACAGCGGCAATGGCCCTGGCAATAATTATTGACTTATTGGCCATAATGGCATTTAAGAGTGCGATGGCACCGAAAAATATTTGCATAAAATTTGCATTGACAACAGTTGAAAGCAATTGAAACAATAATTTCGTCATTAATGTGCGACAATCCCAGTCGGGCAGCCGCCCAGCCGCTCAGCCCTGCGCCACAAATCCCAGCAAACGGGCCACGCCCCCCCTGGAGTCCACCTGCAAATGCGAATTGAAAACGTGCTTATCGGCGCGCATCAGCAGGGTGGCCTGAACCTGGACCTGAACCTCAACCTGAACTCCGGCCAGGGGCAGACCAACTGGACGCCAGGACTCCGGCAGCTCGCGCTGCATTTTAACGCCATTTCTCGCACATTGCAATTGTTTAATGCGTTTAATTACATTTGTTGGCTGGCACTTAATGTTTTTATAATTAATAGAATCAATATTGATATTGGACCCGGGTCTGGCGGCCCCAGCTCGGGCCAGCCATCCATCTGCCCCACCCCACCCAGCCGCTGTTGCCGCAGGACCAAACAGTTGCGGTTAATTGTAGATTAAAAATGTAGCAATGCGGCTGCATTCATGCAGCGCGGTCATGCAGGCGTTAATTTTATGGTCAAACTATAGCTTCCAATGAGTATATATGTGCATATAGAAAAAATACAAAGTTAATGTCCGAGTAAAAGTAGTACAGTGAAGCGCCAATAAGTGTAATTTGGGCTAATATTAATGTGATTTGTATTATTATGTGTGAGAGAGAGAGACAGAGCGAGAAAGCGTTTAAATTCCAATGGAAATACATGAGTGAGACTGGTCTTGCTCTCTAGCTCTAAATGTCTCTACCTATCTCTGTCTCTGTCCTTTTCTCGCATTCTATTGCTGTTTCTCTGTTTCTTTTTCTCTATCTATCGCTTCTGCTCTTTATGTATCTCACTCTTTTTCGCCTCTTTCATTCTTCTTCTGTCTCTTGCTTACTCTCTGTCTGTCTGTCTCTCTCTCTCTCTCTCGCTCTCGCGACCAATCTCTTTCTTTCTATCTGTCCACTTCTCTCACTTTATCTCTCTGTTTCTTTATTTCTTTCTCTGTATCTCTCTCTGCCTTTATATATCTCTCTATCTCTATATCTTTAACTATCTAACTATATATCTCTGCCTCTCTCTACCACTATTTATCTCTCCAACTATCTATCTATCTCTCTTTTCCTTTGCCAATTTCTCTCAGTTTCACTCTTTTCTTCTCACTCTTTCTCAGTCTCTCTCTCTCTCTCTCTCTCTCATACTTCCCTTCATCTATCTCTATCTATCCTAGTCTCTCTTTCTCAATCTCTTTCTTTTTCCTTTTCTGTCTGTCTCTATATTCCTCTGTCCTCTTCTCTCAGTCTATCTCTCTCTGCCTTTTTCTCAATCTCCCTTGTTTGCTCTCAGTCTGTCCCTTTCTGCACTTTATCTATCTCTACCTTTCCTTGTCTCTTCCTCTCTCTTATTCTATATTGTTGCTTATATTGAATCCAAATCGTAGCTGAATCGAAATATACAAAATAAAAAAAATTCCATTTGATATGAAACTGATTAAAATGCACATTTTTATTTGCTTTTAAATTGTTTACCTGCAAATGCTGTTTTTTCTCTTTTTATTTGTCTTTGCGCGACGCATTTAATTACAATTTGAAGAAAAAACCAGAGCACACATGTGGCCAGAGTGGGTGGGGCAGTGGGTGGCGCAGAGAGGTAGCAAAGCGCAAGCATGCATGCAAAATGCAGACCAGCTAAGCCCTTACCTCTGGCTTGTCCACCTCCGACTGGAGTCAAGTAAAGCCCGGCCAAGAGCGGAAAAAAATAAATAAAGTGGGGAGCGCTTTAAAATGCAAGCAGCGTAAAAGATTAGCCCGATTATTTCAGCTTGAAGGCGTTTAACTTCGCATTTGCAACAGCAGCGGCAGCGGCAGCGGCAGCGGCTGCGGCAACAACTTGCACACGCAGCAAGTTCAAAGGGTTCACAAGGGGTTCAGCATAGCCATGCCCTGCCCCTCCCCTCTCTCCGTGGGCGCAATGGGCCGGGGTTTTGGTTTCACGCTTTTCGCTACACGTAAAATGTTGAAAATGCTAACTTAATGCAGCGATTTGAAATTTACACATCGTTATATGAATATAAAATGATATATAATATATGATATATATATCTAGAATATATCCCTTAGCGACTGCTGAGCTTATCTCCCTGCTTGCTGCTTGGCCATAAAATAAAAGATAAAAGTGCGCTAAATCCTGGCTTTTTATTAACCTTCATATTCCGTAAGAGTGCACAGGTGTAATGTGTAAGGTGAATGTGTAAGCGTTGTATACTAATGCAGTGGCTCTGAAAGAGCATTAGTATTGGGTATTAGTATTAGTATTAGTGTAGATCATATTCACATTTAGATTGTTATGGAACAGATTTCGAGTTTGTTTTTAACCATTTTCAGCCAGCGCAGCATTGTGAGTCGGTCTGCTGCTTGCTCTTCAAATCTGAGCGATAAAGATTGCCTCCAGCTATATAGGTTTCAGGTATATGTGTACGAGTAAATATGCAATACGATATATATATATATATATATATGCATTGGGTGTTACAGGTCCCGGATATGGTGTGCGCCCTCACGTGAACATATTGATATCTCGCGAGAGGGAGTTGTATAAGTGTAATACGATATATATATATATGCATGACTTCGTTGTGTACGTTTTCGGTGTTACAGGTCCCAGATATAGTGTGAGCTCTCACGTGAGGATATCTCGCGAGAGAGAGTTGTATATGTATGGCAGGTACATA
Organism: Drosophila peninsularis; assembly: GCA_035047485.1. Classification (NCBI taxonomy): domain Eukaryota; kingdom Metazoa; phylum Arthropoda; class Insecta; order Diptera; family Drosophilidae; genus Drosophila; species Drosophila peninsularis. The sequence continues at coordinate 4,157,269 of JAWNPN010000028.1, forward strand.
TCCATAATATATATATATATGCATATAACGTTCTATACATATTTATATATACCTGAGGAAAGTAACGTTAAGCAACAGAGCATGAGTGTTGATATCTTGTTCGATCGATAATTAAGAATCGATGACGTGTATCGAAGCGAGTTGCGCAATGTTCAAGTTCGCTTTAGACGGGTAGTAAAGCCGAGTTCTGGTGCTAAACCAGAGTGTAGGTAGTAAAGCTGAGTGGTAGGATTCTAGACCTATTTCTCTTCGGGCTGTGCAGCGGGTGTGGGTGGGCTCACTGATTCACTTTCGATGGCTGCACGCTCCGGGCGGATGGTGGACTCCCTGCCAGGGTCAGCAGCGTTGTAGGCTTCAGTGTGGCCATGACGCTCGTTGTTGTTGTCATCGTTAGCCGTGGGGGGCAATGTGTCATTAGGCATGAACACACTGGGATTAACCATCGGATTGAGATCCTCCAGTGGAATGCCCATCATTGCTGCACTTGGCCGATTGTAGTTGTCATTCAAATTCATATTCATATTCATGTTCATGGCGTCGTGTATGTTCATGGCTGGGTAGGGCTCGTTCGGATTCTTGTAGGGTGCAAAGGGTAACAGCATGGCTGTGTTCATCATAGCCACGTCTGGGACCATCGGGCAGTAGCCGGCCGCCATCTCGGGCGGCATGAGGTGAACATTGGCCATAGGTCCTCCCATCGGATTGCTGAACAGATTCATGTTCATATTGATGTTCGGTAAGAACTGGGCGTAGTTTGTACTCGAGCCCATGTTGTCGTTCATTTCAAAGATCATCGGGTGCATGTCGCCCGGCCCTCCGTTCTGAGCCATGATGAAGTGCATCATGGGCATGCTCGGCATGACGGGGCCTGTCGGCTGTAGGAATATATTGGGCTTGAAAGGCCTGCGGCTGGCCGTCTGTCCCTCAGCGCTTTCGAGCTGTCCGCTCTGCGGGCGTGGCGAAGCGGCGTCAGCTTGTGGACGCTCACTATTATTAGGCTCCTCTCCAGCGCTCTCCACACTTGCAGTTGACGAGGGACGAGTGGGTGCGGCGCCTGCAGCAGTCTGCTCGGTGGTGCTGGTGGTGGTCTCCGAGCTCGCGACTTCCACTGCGTTAGCGTTGCTACTGGTATCCTGGTCGCTGGCAATCTCATCAGCCTCCTCATCGACAAAGTCGTCGGCCTCGCTCTCGTTGCTGTTGAGCGACGAGCTGTGGCTGGAGGATCGTGGACTCAGCGAGCTCGACTGGCTGTTCGAGGTGGTGCTCTGCAGGCAGCGACGTGAGTATTGCTCGGAGCGCAGCACAGGCGAGCTCGACTGACTGCCGGTCGAGCTGGTGGACTGCTCCTGCTGCAGCAACAGCTGCTGCTCGTGCTGTTGCTGCTGCTCCTGCTGCTGTATTTCCATCTGGCGGTTGTGACTGGTGGGGCTGAGGCGCAGCACTGATATGGTGGGCGGCGGGCTGCCAATCGGCGGAGTCGCGCTCTCCTCTGGCTGCTCCTGTTCCCGCTGCGGCTGTGGCTCCGGCCGCTGTTGGTCCGTAAACTGATTGGAGCTTCTGTCCGTGCTGGCGTTGTCCTCGCTCTGCTGGCTCTGCGGCTGCGTCGCCGAGCCGAACCCGTTGTTCATGTGGCGCGAGCGCCCGTTGCCGGCGGGACCGAAGCGACAGGGCACGCTAAAGGTGTTGATGCGGTAGCCGTACCGCGAGGCATGGGGGCGCGGCAGCTGGTGGGCGTGCGGATAGGGGTGGGCATGCACGGGCACTGAAAGCAGAGACAAGTCAAGGTCAGCGGTGGAGGCCATGCGTCCAGTCGTTTGACCTACCTAAGGGCCTGCCCCAGAAACTGAGCGGAGCCGTGGCACAAGGCGCCATCATGCGTGGTCCGTTCGGCCCGGCGAAGTGCGGACCCGGATTGGCCTGAGGCCGCGGCGGCGGTGGTGGGCCGTGCAACGGCGGCGGCGGGAACATGCTGATGTGCATACACCAGCAATGGTATTCCGTCTGCGTGCCCACGCTGACCAGCAAAGGGCGCGGCTGAGTAAGAAATAATTTCAAGTAAATCGAATTGCAAGGCGAGGCCAACTCACATTAATGCGTGCCAGATCCTCAGGCGTCAGGCTGTGCGGATGACTGGGCGGCAAGAGTCCGCCGTTGCCCATCCAGGGACGAGACGCGCTCTGGCAGTAACAGAAATTTATTGCAACAGCTGCCAAGGAGTAGCTTACCGAAGGGGGAACTTACCGCGGGCAGGAACAGGCTCGGGTGCAGCGGGGTCACCTCCAGGATTGCGGTGGTGTAGGCTGCCATCTGCACCTGGGTCATGTTTGCAAAGCGGCCGCGCAGCAGGGGCAGCATCAGGTTATGGGCGCGAATCATAAGATTACGCAGCGTGGCAATGTACTCGGAGCTCGACAGGCTGCATTCGCTCACCTGCCGGGCGAAGTCCTCGAAGGACGGAAAGTCAGCGCCTTGCTCGCCGCCGTCGTTGCCGCCGGAAGCGGGAACTGCTGTTGCGCCGCATTCGATCTTCTGATCCTCTATAGCGTGACCCATATCCGGCTTGAACTCAGACATGTTTTGGGACATGAGCGGGGCATAGGAGTAGGGCACCCACTCAATGCTTGGCTCCAGGCTGCGTGGCAGCACCGGCTGCACCGACTGCAGCGGCGTACGTACCTGTGGTGTGAAGGCTGCTGCCTGCCACCATTCGCGTGGTGGTGGTGCAGACGATCGTGGTGGCGGTGGTTGCTGCTGCTCTTCCGGCTGCTGCTGTTGCTCCGGCTGCTGCTGCTCCGGCTGCTGCTGCTCCGGCGGCTGCTCCTCCGGCTGCTCCTCCGGCTGCTGCTGCTGCTCCGGCGGCTGCTCCTCCGGCTGCTGCTGCTGCTCCGGTTGCTGTTGCTCCGGCTGCTGTTGCTCCGGCTGCTGCTGCTGATGCAGTTGCTCCTGATGCAGTTGCTGCCGGTGTAGTTGCTGCTGTTGTAGTTGCTGCTGGTGCAGTTGCTGCTGTTGTAGTTGCTGCTGTTGTAGTTGCTGCTGTTGTAGTTGCTGCTGTTGTAGTTGCTGCTGGTGCAGTTGCTGCTGGTGCAGTTGCTGCTGGTGCAATTGCTGCTGTTGCAGTTGCTGTTGCTGCTGCTGCTGCTGTTGCAGTTGATGTTGCTCTTGCTGCTGCTGTTGCAGTTGTTGCTGTTGCAGTTGTTGCTGTTGCAGTTGTTGCTGTTGCAGTTGCTGCTGTTGCTGTTGTAGCTGTAGCTGTTGCTGCTGCTGCTGCTGCTGCTGTTCCGGCTGCTGTTGCAGTTGCCGTTGTTGCTGCTGCTGCTGCTGTAACTGTTGCTGTTGCAGGTGCTGCTGCTGTAGTTGCTGCTGGTGCAGTTGCTGCTCATGCTGCTGCTGTTGCAGTTGCTGTTGCTCATGCTGCTGCTGTTGCTGCGGCTGTTGCTGCGGCTGCTGCTGTTGTTGCTGTTGCAGTTGCGCTTGCTGCTGCTGTTGCGGCTGCTGTAACAGTTGCTGTTGCTGCGGCTGATGCTGTTGTTGCAGTTGCAGTTGCTGCTGCTGCAATTGCTGCTGGTGCAGTTGCTGCTGGTGCAATTGCTGCTGGTGCAATTGCTGCTGGTGCAGTTGCTGCTGGTGCAGTTGCTGCTGGTGCAGTTGCTGCTGTTGTAGTTGCTGTTGCTCTTGCTGCTGCTGATGTAACTGTTGCTGGTGCAGTTGCTGTTGCAGTTGCTGCTGTTGCGGCTGTTCCAGTTGCTGTTGTTCTTGCTGCTGCTGCTGGTGCAGTTGCTGCTGTTGCAGTTGCTGCTGGTGCAGTTGCTGCTGGTGCAGTTGCTGCTGGTGCAGTTGCAGCTGGTGCAGTTGCTGCTGTTGTAGTTGCTGTTGCTCTTGCTGCTGCTGATGTAACTGTTGCTGGTGCAGTTGCTGTTGCAGTTGCTCTTGCTGTTGCTGCTGTAACTGTTGCTGTTGCAGTTGCTGCTGTTGCAGTTGCTCTTGCTGCTGCCGTTGCTGCACTTCATCGTACACCTGCTGCCCCTGGTCGTGGCTGAGAGGTTGAAAGCCTTCAGCTTGCTGTTGCTCCGGTGCCTCTGGCCCCCACTCACTGGGTAGGGCCATGGGTTGCTGTGCCTGCGCCTCAAGAGCACCGCCCTGGTTGGTATCATTCCAATAATCACATGCTGGTGGCACTGCATGTCCGGCCATAGGATTCTGTTCGTTCTCCGGACACCAGTCGATGTGCTGGTGCTGCGGCACAGCGCGCTCTGGTGGCCACCAGTCGCGCACCTGTGTCTGTTGCTCCAGAGGTGCTCCATCTGGATTTTCAGCCTCCCCTGGCCCTGGTGCTGGCTTTGAGGCATTTTCGGGCATCCAATTGGCTAGAACCGGCGACTGGGGTCCGCCACCTGCAGCAGCATCGCCATTCTGTCCGTTCGGGGGCCACCAGAGCGGCGCATGCCCGTGCACATTGGCTGCCATCTGCTCAGGGTCGCCCATGACACGTCGATCAGCTGCGTTGGGCTCCTCCGCATTCTGCGCCTGAGGCTGCGGCGACTGGGCGCCATACGAAGCGATCAACTGCTCAATGTCGCGCCAGTAATCGTACGATGGGGGCAGCGGTGACGCCGGCCCGACATTGGTATTCGGCTCCAAGTCGCACCAGATTTCGCGGGACAGCCCCTGAAACTGCTCTTGTGGCGGCAGCTGCTTCTGCTGTGCTGCGTGCTGGTGGTGTTGGTGCGGGGGCACAGCTGCCACCATCGGATCCACCCCGCGCCAGTATTCGAGCGGTGCGAACTCATTGCCCTGCTGATCCACATTGCGCCAGCAATCAGGAAGCATTGGTGGTGGTGCTCCGGCCGGGTTCTGCTGCTGCTGCTCCATGTCGCGCCAGAAGTGGACATGCTGCGGTGCCATTTGTCCTTGGGCTGGCTGGGGCATGTCAGATGCTGGTCGCTCCATTTCGCGCCAACGTTCGCGAGGGGTCAGTGGGTGCTGTGGGCGCGGCACGAACGGTGGGACACCAGCTGCTGCCGGGTTCACCTGCTCCAAGTCACGCCAAAAGCCTTCCATCTGCGGCTGACCCTCAAGATGGGGCTGCGGCAGCATTGGTGGCATCTGCTGCTCCATTTCGCGTCCCATTGGGTGGCCCGGCATTTGCTCGCGCTGTGCCACGTTCTGCTGTTCCATATCGCGCCAACACTCGTGCCCGTGGGGTGCCTGCTGCATCTGGATCAGCACCTGTGGTGGGACTGGCACTTGCGGCTGCATGTGGGGCTGCATGTGGGGCTGCATGTGGTGTTGCATGTGATGCGGCATGTGGGGCTGCATGTGGTGCGGCATGTGGTGCGGCATATGTGGGTGCATTTGCCCCGGCATGTGGGACGGCATCGGTCCATGCATCTGGCCCGGCATCTGACCATGCATCTGGCCATGCATCTGGCCCGGCATCTGGCCATACATCTGACCATGCATCTGGCCCGGCATCTGATAATGCATCTGGGGATGCATTATGCGCTGCGTCGGCCCTTGGCCATTTTGCTGATCGACCTCCGGCCAAAACTCCCTGTTAGACGGGTCGGGCCAGTTGCCGCATGGCCGCTGATTGTTGGCCTGAAAGGGGGGCGCCACTCTGATGGTCAGGTCCACGGTACAGCCATTCATTCCGCCGGCGTCGCCGTAGTCGCCCGGATACATGTGCGGCGGCGCCTGATGCGGACCATTGTAGCCGTATACGTCCGGCGGCATGTGCCCCCTCTCATAGTATTCCTCCATATGCGGATCCATGGGACGCGGCGGCTGCGGTGGCAGCGTTTGCGGGTTTATCTGAGCCGCCTGCTCCAGAGCCAGCAGATGTGATGCATACGAGCCCATGGGATGGAAAACCGGTGCGTATGGTGACATCTGCCCACGCAAGCTGTTCATCAGCAGCGGCAGATCCCGTGTCGCCGTAGAAGTCTGAACTGGAGCAGTGTTCTGCGGCACCTCGCCCACTGCTTGAGGGGGGAAACTTGTATGAGTTGGTGATCGTTAGAAGATAGAGAGTGAGCAGCTTACGGTAGGCGGGTATATTTCCATTTGAGATAATAGTTGCCCAATTCGGGGACGACGATCCAATAGATGGATCAGTCATGATGCTAAACTGCTTATGAAAGAAATGTTTTAATTATCATTGGATTTTTTGTGGGACTTCAGCTCTAACTTTTGTCAATTGTCAAGATTATGTCATGCAGTTTGTTTATACTTCCGTCAGTCTATGCTTCAGTTCTAGCTGCAGTCAGTCCTAACTTTACGCAAGCAGTGTGAACTTCAAGCAGTGTGAACCTCAAGCAGTCACAATCTAAGCTTCAATCAGTCGCCTCAACTCCTGTTGGTCAAAGCTTCAGTCAATCCTAAATGCTTACATCGTTTTCTTGGACTCCTTTGAATCAGGCAGAATATCTCAAAAAAATCTGAAAAAGAACAGTAAAAATTTGAATTTTCATACATTTGATATTGTCTCAAGCTGAGCTATAGTTGGGTAAACATATTCTAAGGGAGTGCGAGGGCTTGGATTGGTCTGCTTATAAATATCTTAGCTTTGTGTTATGTGAGACGTGTCTGCTCCAGTTTAAAATGCTTTCGACTGCACCAGACGTGCCTGGCATATTGAAGGACGAGCTGGCTAAGCCTGCTGTGCGGCAAGACGCACAGCGGAAATCTCTCATCCGCAGGAGCAGCAACATTTTTGCAATTATTTCAAATATTTTTCAACACGGCTTTGAAATGCGACGTGCCGACGAGGCCGGCCAGGGCCAAAGGAAAAACCCCTTTTGCTTTTCACGTTTTTTTTGTTGTTGCCTTTGTCTTGCGCCAAAATATTTTTCCACATTTTATGCTGCGCATATTTTTTCCCGCAGACTTGGCGCGAAATTAGCGGCAAGTGGCTGAGGCAGTGGCAAAAGGCAGCGGAGATAAACTTTAAATAAAACATGGTACACAACACGCTCGCCGAGGGAGGGAGCGAGCGAGGTGAGCGGGAGTGCGGGGGTGGCGCGGGCGACGGGGCAAACGTCGAACACTGGCGCAGACCGCAATTCAAATAAAATCCTTTAGGGCTTTTGACTTTTAACTCATCCGTTTAACGAGCGCTCATGTTCGTGAGATGGCGCATGGCAGGCTAGCTGGTTAGAGGCTGGCAGGATAAAAAGATTGCCCGGGCAAGGACAATACCCTTGACACCTACACACGCACATCTGCACACACACACACACATTTGTATATGTACAGAGGGAAAACCCAGCACGTTGTCAGTGCAATTGCAAAACAATGCGCGAAAAAGGCAAGGAAATCAGTGTGGCGGCATAGATGAGTATGGATGCTCTTTCCTTTCAGATATAAAATATAAAATAATATATAACAAAAATGTAATATATAATATAAATAATAAAAAAAGAAATATATATAAAATAAAATATAATATAAAAAAATAAATATAAAAATAAAAATATATAAAAAAAATAAAAAAATAAATTTAAAATGTTTAAAAAATTATTTTAAAAAATCAAAAAAATATATAGACTACGGATAGATTATATATATATATATATATATATATAGATAGATAGAGATAAGAAATATATGATTCGCTGTAGGTTTCCTGTCTGCTGTCTGAGATCTATTTGTGGGCTAAGTCTCCTTGCTCAAGTTCAATTAGAGCTGTTCTCTCAGCTTGTATAATGCAGAGAAGAAGTAGAGTTACTACTATCTCTCTCTCTATATACATATCTTCTTTTTGAGTATCAGCCAAGTCGACTCTAAGCAGCTAAACACACCCAAGCGCCCACACACGCACTCTCAAACAAAACGTTTTAAAATTTTTATGAGCCTTTCTGGACTGGAGTGGAATATCTCTGTAGCAGAAGCTCTGATTGCTTTTGCGCGCTGCCTTCGCCAGCTTCGCCCCCTGTTTCGCTGGCCCACGCTTGCGACCCGTGAGCAGAATCGATTGATGGCTGCGTCCCAAGCAATTGCCAATCGCCAATTGCCAATTGTCAGTTGGCAGCTTGGGCAATCGGCATTTGAGCATTTGAATTTGAATTTGAACAATTGCCCACTCGATGCGCATAGCAAACGTGGCCGAGTGCTCGGCACAAGGCGTCGATTGAGGCGTTTGCAATGAGCCAATGCATACACAATATGCCCAACTTCAGCTGGCTGGCTGGCTGTGGGCCAATTGTGACATTTATTAACCAGCCAAATACACTTGTCGCGCATACGCCCCGTGGACACGCCCCTCACCACCCGCCCTCGACCAAAAAAAGCATGCTTCGTTTAATAAATTGAGCGTTTTGTGCAATTTATGCGCCTGATTTGACATTAATGTGGCCTGAACAGACTCCACGCCCACACACGCGCATAAATCAGTGACTGTGCGAGTGTGTGTGTGTGTGTGTGTTTATTTACATGTTGCCTGCCTTGCCTAGTTCTTAACGGAAGCTCGCGTCTTCCGCTTGCTGTTTTTTATTTATGACAACATCTGTCGCAACAACTTCTCTCCCTCTCCCTCTCCCTCTCTCTCTCTGTAAGGCGCTAACATCCTTGCTACACACATCATTTATCATTTTAACGGCTCAACTCCTTTTCGTGGTGTCTGCCACCTTTCGCTTCATTATCCCTAAGTTTCCACTTTTTATGCCCACAACTTCGCCCATAAAAACGAGCTTAAAGCTAACGAGCTAAGACGGCTGCCTCTATAACCATATACATAGTGGGGCTAACTCAATAACATCATTTAGGATCATGCACTCACCTGACAAGTTCCTCGGTTCTCTGCCCTCAGTTCTTCTCGAGTCCAGTCAAGTTTTCTTTGCTCTTCAAGCTTATTTATATTTCTGTAAAAGTGGTTTGTCCTTTTGTCAATTTTATATTATATTTAAGTAGATATTATTATTTTATTTATTTATTTTTATATTTTTCTTTGCTTTTTAATTTTGTTCTCTTTTTTTTAGGTTTTTTCTTTATGTTTATATTTATTTATATCATTTTATTTATGTTATTTCAGTTATTTATGCATTTATTTATTTTATTTTTTGTTTGTTTTTCTATTGATTTTATATATTTTTTTTTAATTTTATCTTTTAGTATCTCTTTAAAGTTTTTCTTTGGTCAAAAGTTTAAATTTGAATTTGAAGCTATATTTAATCCATGCCAGAAGTCTTGAAACATAACACTGATTTTATACGATCTGGGTGGAAGAAAAAAGTGGCATTAGTAGTCCGATAATGATGATAATGATAATGATAATGATTACCCCAAAAATAAGCCAAATCGCTAGATGATTTTTTTTGTATATTTCCTAAACTCACTGCAGTTTGTCAATCTGTGGAAAGAGAAAAGCAAATATTAAATATACTCTTTATCTATATAGGTATATATATATATATATATAATATCAAACGAAAAGATGTTCATGTAGTTATTTCAGCTTCAGCTTCAGGTCGGGTTGTCCCATTAGAGCAATTCCCAGCTGCCAATCAATGTCAAAGAGCTGAAAACTCTAGACGACAATAATTCACGTATGCGAGCTAATAAATTACGGCGCAATAGCTGGGGAGGGGCATCAAAGGATAACAAGGATAACTTTTGCGCTCCACTAAATGCCACACACACACGCACACCCACCCACACACACACACACACACACACCTAGACATTTAAGCACAAATAATCAGCTGTAAATATTTTATAGATGAAACAAGCGAGAAGAACGTTGGCGGTGCGGGACGGGCGAATGTATTTCAGGCATTTCTTTGTTGTTATGGCGCCACTGATGTGGCATGCCACAGAAATTTGCCAAAATCTTGGCTCGAGCTTAAGCTATATATATATATATAGTCGTGTGTGTGTATGGCTTAAGCTTTGCTGGTCATTTACGGGGTCACGGCCAGCTAAAGGCCGTAATGACTGGGCTGATGATGATGACAATGGGGCCAAGCATGTGGCTTACGATAAGAAGCCCAACAAATAGAAATGAATGTCAATTGATAATCAAAATAAATGCCTGACGGGGCTCGAAATGAAATTGAAACAAAGCTTGACAGATGTACGTATGTACATACATATGTATACATACATATGTACATATCTGCAGCAGGCGCAGCCAAAGGGCACAAGGTGTATGGGAGTGGAGGCAGCGGAGAGAGCAGCGAGTCTATATAATATATAAAAACAAAATATATATCTTATATTGATTTGAACCGACCTTATCAATTCAATTCAATTTGATTCGAAATAATAACAAAGAGTTCATTCATGCTATTGATGAGAGTTTGAGCTTATTAGTTATCGGAGTATCGATAAAGCAGTATTTAAAAAAAAATAGCCAGATCGCTATTTTGAATAGATCGGTGATGCCAGATCGTCACATATATGTGCATATATGATGGGCTTTCTGAGAAGATTTTTCAAATGCAGATCGCAACGTTGAATAATTCGGTGATGCCAGATCGTCACATATTTATGTATATATGATAGGCTTTCTGAGAAAAAAAAACAGAGCTTGACCGAGACACATGCGCAAAGGCGGCTGGGAATGGCAGAGTAAGTTATGTGATATTACTATATGATAATAGAACTATATAAGACAAATATTATATTGTACAGTTATTTCATATCAAAGACTCTCAACGGCGGCTGGCACTCGAGAGAGATGGGCTTTCTGAGAAGAAGACAAAGCTGCATGAGCAAAGGCGGGCGAGCATGTCAGCGTAAGTTATGATGAGAGAAATATAAAAGACAAATATATATTATATTGCAAATTTATCTGATATATATTTGAAATTTCTCTTCCCATTTCAGATCACTTTGGATGCTCTACAACGACCTCAAAGCCTCTCAACGGCAGCTGGCACTGGAGGAAGATGGAAGACGACAAGGCTCTGCTCAACTATCTGTGTGTGTGGCGCTGGAAAGCTCGATGGGCGTGGGGCGGCTGTGGCAGCGCTTGGCCGGGGCCCAGGTCCGAGGCCATAAATTTATTTTGGTGTCGCCTGCACATGCAAATGTCTAAATGCCTAAATGCCTAATGAGTGAAGCTGGCAGCAGGAACAACAGCGCAGGGACACGAGTGAGTCCTTAAAGATTAATTAATCTTTGTGGCACATGCGGCCGACGCTGACGCCGACGTCGCTGCTGGTGCCACAAACAACAGTTGGCCGGGCCACGCGTGTATTGTGTGCGTCTGACCATTGTGCTGCGTCCAGTCGGCCTCAGCCTCAGCCTCGGTTTCGGTTTCGGTTTCGGTTTTTAAGCTAATGACACAAAACGCCAAAAAGGATGCGAGTCCTGGGGGTTAATTTGCAGGCAGGGTCGCCCGCTCGGTCGGTCGCCTGGTCCGGCTTATCTTTTGCTTTTGAAGAAATAATTAATGACCTCGTTTTTGCCACTGTGGCCGCCGGAGCAGGAGCCAGAGCTGGACTTGGAATGGGAGCAGCATCAGCAGCAGCAGGAGCAGGAGCAGCAACAAGGACTGTGCTGCGTGCTGGCCATTAAAAATCGTTTATTTCGATTTGATTTAATCCAAAATAGATTGCCCTGTCGAGCCATGCGACGCAGACGGAGATGCGGCCAATTTATGCACTCAATTTACGCGCAGGACACACAGGATGCAGGACTTGGCTGCCGCCGCTGCTGCTGCTGCTGCTGCAGTTGGACGCTGGAGCTGGTCTGTTGCGTATTTATAAATTTCATTGGTTAATCCTTATTTTCGCATTAAGGGCGCCCGCACAGAGACAGAGGGATACAGTGGACACGGCCGCAGCTATGCAAATGTGTGCATTGTCCTGTTGCGCCAGCGCTCGCTGCCCGCCCCCTTGCTGCCACGCCCAGCGCAGACTACGCTGGCAATTAAACTAATCGCACGCGAGGCTTAAAATGCGATTTGCGGCGTCGATTGGCAATTGCGGCTCGCATTCGCCATTGAAACATTTCAAATGTTTGCCGGAATGCCAACGAGAGAGGGAGAGAGGAGAGAAGAGGAGAGAGAGAGAGAGAGAGAGAGCTTGTGTGGGAGGCCAGGCGCTCGACGCGGTTTGCCCTTTGCGATTTGCCGCGAAATTTATTTAACCAACACGTCGGAAATTTTGCATTTCACGTTCGCTCGCAGCTCGGCAAGCGCCGCAAATGACATTTAAACTGTTTGCATTTGGCGCCGCTGACTGTTTAGTGGTTTTTGCGGCTATCCAAAGGCAGCTGCCCCTGCTGCCAGGCCGCAGCGCGCGCTGTTTGCCTAATCCAAATGTTTAGTTTCGCCTGGGCCCGAAATGTACGTCCGCAGCCCAACAGGATGGGCAAATGCCTCGCCAAATTTATTGCTCATCTCTGATCCTGGATTGCCCTGCTGGGCCCGCCCGACTACAGCATGCGAGGCTTAGATCATGGAACACTGCCATGCAGCATAGATGCTGGATCATCGGAAAACTGAGCCTTGTTAAGGCAAAGGCGTCTCCGGCTACAGTAGACTGCAGCCAGCTGAAGGCAGATCTTACTTATGTATATAAGTATCAAAGCTTAGAGCTGTTAGCTGAGGAGCCTAGTTAAAGCTTAGGCCTCTCTCTCTTTAGGCCTCTTTAACCCACCCGCTCTCTCTGTAAAGGCTGCTCTGGCTACAGTAGACTGCAGCTAGCTGAACCTCTTATATCTTACTGAAGGCAGATCTTACTTATGTATATAGTATATAAGCTTAAAGCTGTTAGCTGAGGAGTCTGTCTGCTCATAGCTATATAAACCTCTATTTTAGGCCTCTTTAACCCATATGGATAGAGTAGACTGTAGTTAGCTCGACCTCTATATACTGAAGATAGATCTTACTTATGTATATAGTTTATAAGCTTAAAGCATTTAGTTGTAGTCTGTCTGCTCATAGCTAGATAAAGCTGTGTTTTAGGCCTCTTTAACCCACCCGCTCTCTCTGTAAAGGCTGCTCCGGGTAGAGTAGACTGTAGCTAACTGAACCTCTATATGTTACTGAAGACAGATCTTACTTATATATGTAGTAACAGAGCAAAGAGCTATGGCTAGTCTAATCCTCTTTAAGCCTCTGCCTCAACTCAACTACAGCAAGCGCAGCACAGCCTCAGCTTCAGCTCAGCAGCTCCTTGGAGCAACAGCTTTTGATTCATGTTCCTACAATATAACTAAATAAAAGAAAATGCTAATTTCAGTTGCTTTGTCCACAGCGCTCAATTGCAACCGGAAAGGTAGGAAGCCCCGCCCGTTGGCTGGCAGCACGAAAGTGAAGCGCGCCGAAGGGATCCTTTGAAGCGCTGTCAGAGGGCGCCGCAGGAATACAATTTTCATGTGATTAATGATGTCAACGCGAAGCTGGCCTCGCAAGTGCCTGCTGGCCCGAGTCAATTCCCTGGCTGCTCTTTAGCCGAAGTCAGGGGGGAGCTGGCTCTGCGGCTGGCAATCCGTCCGTCAAGAATGCGTCAATTTAATTGCGCACGTGACGCGCGCGGTTCATGAATGATAAAGAGAGAGCAGAGCTGGAAGAGGAGCAGGACGTGTAGGCGAAGCCGAAACATGTTGTTCAACTGGACGCCACGATAAAGGGCATTTTGTTGCGGCTACGCGCGCCACGTGACGATGACAGACGCATTGATAGCCCGAGCTTCGGCTGCGGCCAGTGGATTAGCCTCAGCCTCAAGATGCGCCCAGCATTTGATTTTTCGCAAATTTCATTAAGCAAGATAAATGGTTGGCTATTAACAACAGCAGCAGCAGCAACAGCCGCAACCAAAAGACGCCTAATAGCCATAGTGCGCGGCCCGCTTTGTATTTATGCAAAAATTCGTTATGGATGCCAAAGAGCGCAAGCAGAAATCTCACGCACTTTTGTTTACTCGCATACACTACGAGCGGAGCTGGGCATAAGGCCTGTGTGCAGAGGTTCGTTGAGGCGGCTGGCAGATGGATATAGTAAATAAATAGTATATAATATTAAGTAAATATATGTATCTAAGCTTTTTGGTTTTTTTTACGCCTTCTATAATTCTCCTACTTAGCACTGACCTACCTCTAACTGCCCATGCGAGCCTCTTTTCACCAGAATTCGCCATTTCCAGGAACTCAAATTATATTTTTTGCAGCTTTTGTGTAGCGATACTCAAGCAACAAGGTAAACAAAGTTGCTTTCGAAGAAATTCAGCTATAAATCTGTATATATATAGCTAAATATGTGCACAAAACCCAACTTCAGCTTAGAGAAAATTAATTTTGTTACTTACAGAAAGAAATTTGGTAACTGTCGTCTGGGGAAAATTGTACGCATGTCTGCACAGATATAAAAAAAACTTTAATTTCTTAGAGCACGTGACGGCTGGTCACACAATTAACGGCTACAGCTTCGTTGAGTCTAATTCTAGTGTCGGCCGATTAATTCGTTATGGAACAAGCTCGCAGATAAATATTCATCACTGAACTATCGGCTCACATATTCGTTACTAAAATATCGCAAGATGGGCGAGAGACTCGCAATTGAATTAATATAAGATTTTATTTTAAATAAAATAAAAATATTTGCTGAAATTTGGCTAGGCCCAAATAAATATTATTTTGAGTGTTAGTTGGGAAAAAAAACTTATGGGACTATAGCTAGAATAATATATGTAGAAAATACTGAACATTAGCTGAGGCTGAGGCGAAAACTTGCTAAAGAGGAATGTATGAATGCAAAACTAACTTTTATACATATTTGATATATGTATATGTGTATATGGGCTAGCCAATGTATATATCCATATCAGCTAGCTGGCAATGTACTAACTAACTTTTGTTATATATGTATATAGTTACACTAGAGTTACTCTAGCTCTTGTCTATTGCTGCTAGCTGTCAACTGTTTGGCCTTCAGCTTTAACTTCATTTTCGACATTCCTCTATATGCGCCCTTGATGTCTACTTTGTAGTGCATGCAGCATTCGTTGCTTGGGCGGCTGCCTCAGCTTGTTGTGGCTCTGGTGACATGATAAATTGCATGAAATTATTTTCAAGCTGCCAACCCCTGGCAGCCAGCACAGAGGCCTTGAACGTGCTTGGCCAGGCAGTGGGTGTGGGGGTGGCTGTGGCTTGGGCTCTCGTGTATATCTCGGCGATATCTGCGGTATCTGTAAAATGCTATACTTAAAAGTTAATTGTAGCTGAGAGCTAACTTTCTGGCGGAGCTACACGAATTTGAAATTTATTCAAATTTCGCGTACAAAGTGCGACATGTTGTAATTCTCCAAGCGATTGCTATTGTTGCCCTGTTGTTGTTGTTGTTGCTGCTGCTGCTGCGCCTTATCAGGCCCGTATTTTATTTGCTTGCCAATTTTCCAAACTTTAAGATTTATCGCACAGCAGCCGAGCCTGATGAATGCGACGTTGTAAACCAAATCCGAAACGCGAATTGCGACAGCTGCTGGCTGGGACGGCAGACGAGTATGAGTGGCTTTCGACTGCGCCTGGCAAATTGGTCATTAACCGTAGCACAGAGCACTCACACACACACAGACAGACAGACGGAGAGACAGCGAGCATGGCAGACAGATAGATGGGGCAGGACATGGCATCGGGACATTTTAATTTGGTCTGTCAACGGCAGACGTTGACCGCACAGCGTTGCAACTGCAGTCAAAACTGATTTGTCCACCTGAAGCACACCATGCACCCGACCACCCAACCACCCGCCCACCCAGGCTGCCACTGAAAGGACACGTTGTTGATTTCTAATTTCACGCTGCGTTGTGTGAAAATCAACACCGCCAGCACGGGGCACCGCTGGCCCGGCTGTCCCCGTTGATGGAAATCGAATAACGCAGCCCGCAGAAAAACGCAGCTAATGAAGCCTAAGCGCTTAGCCCCCCTCCCGGCCCTGGCCATAAATGCAAATAGATGTGCAAGTGTGAAGAGGCCGCAGCGCAGAGGCAGATGCAGCGCCACCCGCCTGGGCCACGTCAACTTGCAGAGTCACGCAATGTCAAAGCCTCAGCCGTATTGCACAAAAAAAGAACTCGGCCCGACTAAAAAAAATAATAATAATCCACACATATGCCCCGTTTCACATTCTCGCCCATTTGGACTTACCCTAGAAACGCTCTCAGATCTGCCGGCAATTACAAATCGCCGCCACCGATGGTCGATCCACGCGCAGAGCCTAGCCAGTCAGAAAGTCTGTGATAATATTCAATAATAACCAACGCGCCTACACTTTCACAATTTGTTCACAAAATATTTTTCAAGAAAAATTTAAGGTTTACAATTTATTTTTTTTTACAAAGATTTTCTTTGTGATGTGTTCACTATGAGATTGTAACTAAAAGTGATTTCTGAACACTGATGTGGCCCTAAGGTCGTAGCCGAGGCGATGCCAGGTCTACTTCGATTTATTTTTAAATCGGAAAATTCAACTTCCATTCGAATACGGCCAAGTAGCAGGTCGTGAGTGTCGTTAAGTTGAAACAGTGACTGATTCACTCACTCCGTTACTTGTTCTCGGCGATCGAAGTAACGAGTACTGCGAGCCGGCCATCTCTAGCCTCCAGACTTCTGGCAGCTCTCGGTCTTCTTTGCGACGATTGCTCTTGGCAAGTGCACGTGTTTTCCGTGTTTAAGTTCTTATTGAGCTTGGATTCGATTGAATTTCAGTTGAAATTTGTATTTGACTATCTCAAGTGTTGCGAAAAGAAAATTTCCGATCGGAAATGCATAAAATAAATAGTGGTATTGAGTCAGGCAAGGGGGGAACCGACAAAGTCGAGCTAATGGACATTTCGGACAGGTGAGACCCGCCACTAACTAACAATATTCTAGCTTAATCTTCGTCAATCAAACCCAAGCAGCAGCATATCTGAGCTCAGCACCAGCAGTCGCAGCAATGGCAGCAATGGCAGCAATGGCAGCAATGGCAGCGGTGCCAGCAGTGGCAGAAGCGCCAGCAGTGGCAGAAGCGCCAGCAGTGGCAGAAGTGGCAGAAGTGGCAGAAGTGCCAGCAGTGCCAGCAGTGGCAGTGGCAGTGGCAGCGATGTCAGTAATGACTTCGATTTGATGTCCACTGATGACGACCCGGAGAACAGCCTGCTGGAGCTGGTGCGCAAAAGGGAGCGCACCATTGAGGTAGCAGCTGGTCTACAAGTCAATTTCAAAATTTGACTCTTCCTTGCAATTTTTTACTTCATCATTTCTTAGGAGATTTGTAACGAATTCATTCAGCTGTACATCGCGAAGCCCGAGTCGGCACTGGTCAAGTTCATGCAGTTCGTCTTGGAGGCCAGCGGCGGTGGCTGCCATTCGTCCGAGCACCACGGTGCTAGGAAAAACAAAGGCCGGCTGCGCACCTCAGACCAGGATATTGAAAGTGTAAGTTGAAGATGACAATAAGAATTTGTTGAATGGCAAAAGGCAGCGAGTAGAACTGGGTGCAATAAGAGTTGGTGTGCCTTTAAATTGCATCATTTCTATTATTTTATTATATTATTATTATATTATAATTGTTTATATCTGTAATCGACTTGGCTCAATAAGTGTTTGAGGCATGCGCACCGCTGATCAACGCAGACTTGGTCAGCTAATGGCTGATCAACGCAGACTTGGTCAGCTAATGAGTCTGATTCTTGCCAAATTATGTAATTTCTGGCACTAATCTAAATAATTAGCATATTTACAGACTGAATTTCCTGTTGTTTCTTATCTACAATCAGAAATCAGTTAGAAAATTCAACAACTTGAGCTGCATGCAATAAGAGTCCGTTTCAGGCATCAGCTCAAGGCAGACGTGGATGATTCTTGGCAAATCATATAATTGTTGTGCTCAATCCGTATACTTAAATCCGCAGACACTTAAATTCTTATTGTTTCCTTAGCAAATCCATCGCTATCCGCTGATCGTGCAGGCCCAGAGCACCTTCACCATAGACGTGTCGAACTTTTTGCTGCAGCTGCTGCACGGCGTAGTCAGCGCGTCCGTGATTCTGGAGAATAAGTTTCTGAAGCACATGGCTGGCTTTCTGGTGGTCGGCTCCGACTCGGACGTGCTGCCGTTGCGCCACACGAGCACCCTGATTGGTAGGGACTCTCCCGGCAAAGGCTTCGCTGGTTCTAACAACGTCTACTTGCAGCTATGAAGTTGATGACCACGTTGTGCGAAATGATGGCGCTGATGCACGACAAGCTGCACGTACTCTGGATCCATCTGTTCAAGGAGGTATTCCTCAATCGGAAGCGAGATGAGGTGGACGACATCCGAGCCGCCTGCTACACCGAGTGCGGCGTTTGGCTGAGCAGGTATCCGCAAAGCTACATAAGTCCGGCGCAGATGCAGCATCTGTTCGAGGCGCTGCTGGATAGCTCCAAGAAGGTTTTGGAGGCCAGCCTGCGGGCGCTCAACAGCCTGACGAAGAAGCCGAAGCTACGCGTGACTTGCCTTCACCTGAGCTACAAGTTCCGCACGACCATGCTGGGCGTCGGCATGGGCATCGATCCTGAGTTGACCGAAATAGCCGAAATGGCGATGCAGCTGCTCGTCCGTTTAATCCAAGCCCTGTCGCACACGCTCGAAGATGACATGATCGATATCATTGAGAAGCTGGTCTTTGCCATCAACCGTGGGGTCGCCCAGGCATCCGCCGAGTTGCTGCACTCTCGCTTCATCCTGGAACCCACAGCCAGGGATCACGTACTCGCCCTTGTTCGCCTTCACATCAAGTTCGAGCGGAACGAGAATGGCATGTACTTGGTCGACGCCTTCTACGGCCGCAGCACGATCGTGGTCGAGTGGGCCACAATGATGGACCTGCTCCTGAAGCAGGAGAACATAACGGAGAAGGAGGGCGTTGCGCTTATCGAGATCATGGCGCTGAGTGTCAAGCAGGCAGTAACCGGGGAGATTCCATCCGGTCGAGCGACCACCGACATGGCACAGCTGCCCATGCCGGGGGCCAGGGAGCAGGCAACGGGGATCATATTGCCCTCACTGCACATACTGCTGCGCGTGTATCGTGACGACCACAAGAGCCTGAAGCTGCTGCTGGGGCTGCCGCTGTACTTGAACTGCTCGCGGCCAGAGGGTGTGCACCTGATTGAGCAGATCAAGTGTCTCATGTTCAAGAATACAAATTTTCCGGTGCTGCAGAAGGGCGCCAAGGCTCTGGAGTACTTGTTCAAGCAGGGCCTAAAGGACACCGCAAGCATCCTCAATGAGATCCTGCAGCGTGCGGTGAGCGGCTACTTGAAGGCGGACAGTGCCTGGCAGCAGGCGGTCAAGGGTGCGCAGAAGTTTCGCATCAACGCGTGCAACAAGCGGCTGGTGCATTCCCTGCGTCTCATCGAAGCGATCTACGAGCGTTTCGATCTGCACGGAACCCAGGTAAAGAGCGTCGTGATGATCAATCTGAAGCGCGCCATCCGGGAGATGAACGACGAGGTCGTCTCGCTGTCCGATGAGGCGATGCGCGTCTGCCTGGAGATATGCTACGAGGGCATCTGCTGGGATCTAAAGCGTACCCAGGACGCAGTCGCTGAAGGCCAGCAGATGGACGACGAGTGCATGGTGCTGGGCGAACATCTGGACGAGTTTTTCGTATCCGCCTTGAAGCTCATTGGCCATTCGAAGGATCTGAGCAACTGCTGCGAGGTGAGTACACATTTGACTTGAGAGACTCCACTAAGAGACACCCTTCCTCAGGCCTTCGTCTCTACGTGTGATCTGCTGGTGCTGTTCGCTGGCGATCTGGACCCCAGTGGCTGCATTGCTCTGCGCTCGCTGCAGTACAAGGCCTCCATCAACGAGCTGAAGACCCTGGAGAAATTTTTGCTGCGCTACGTGTTCACTGGGCCCGTGGAAGGGGACCCGGTAATAACGAGGGATGGCACCCTGGTCTCGTCTCAGTACAGCAAGCGGCGCATCCTCGCCAGCTACTGCAAGCTTTGGTTCCACAACATTCTGCCCGAGCTGCGGGCCTCCTTTATCTTCCAGTTCTACGAGCAGGTGAGAGCTGACTGACCAAGCGAACGCACTGTATGCCTATCATTCGTTCCTCTTTCCAGTACAATGCTTCATACGGCGACATTATATTGGCCACCATAGAGCGCTGCATGAGCGTCAATATAAGCACCTTCGCCATGACCCTGATGCACACCTTTCTCCGCGTGTACAATGACATCCGCTCGGCTCATCCCAACAGTGTCGCAGCTGGCAACTCTCTTGAGTTTGGCAAGCTGCTTACCCTGACCAAGCTCTTCGGGTGTCTGCTGAAAGTCGACCTGTTCAAATACCGCCCGGCTGTGCTCACTTTGCATCGTGCTGGCATACGCTTCGCCGTGGATATACCGAAAGCTACCCCGGAGCCGCCGGAGAACCTGCTCTACTTGAAGGTGTTGGCTCAGCTAGTGTCCCACTTGCTGCCCGAGGATATCTTCAAGGTGCTCTGCTATCTGGACGACAACATAACTCGGAAGCTGCAAACCTCTTGCACAGCAGAGTGGGAGCCACTGACCTTCTACCGCAGCGGCCTGGAGGCGGCCCTCAACAAAAGCTGCCTTTAAGGCCCAGCAGAAGATTCTTGCCTGACTGCACAAACCGAATTTATTCATCCAATCTTATCTACTGTATAACTACATAGCTTGTCTAACTTTTGCTTCAACTTTGTAATATCGCTAAAAAGACTAAAATTACTAATTCATCCATGGCTTGAGCTGTTCTGCATTTATTTTCTTTCTGCTGACTCCAAGGTTCGGTGGAGAGTTTTCATGCTCTCGTTTAGCCAACTCGGGTTATCTTTGAGTATGCGATTTTACGATACGAGCTTCAAGTGTTAGTCAGCTCTTGAGGCTGGGTGTTCAGGCAACCATTGTGATTGCGATGGCAACTCCTTCTCGTCCTTCAGGCCAACACATTTGAGCCGCGCTGGCTGCTCACCTGGACGTGGCCCGCTCTTGGTGTAATTGTGCGTTGCGGCACGCGAAATTAAACAGGCTGTGTGGAGTGCTAGACAATGAGCCCGCTCGTGGAGTGGGAGGCAAGTAGATAATGAAGCGGTGGAGGAGGAGCTGGCGCTGGCGCTGGCTCCAGGGGTCGCTAAATAACAATAGAATGACAAACGCGCAGCGGCGTCGGCCCTGCCCACATAGCTCCTTCAGCTGCCGCCTAGCGGCTCTCACGGGACGCCGCGAGGTGTCGCAAAAGTTTTTGCCTGTGGCAGCGGTCGGAACGGGGCGTCTATTGTTCCCCAAAGTGTTTTTATTTAGGCTGCGCCAAGATGCGCCCCGTCCTAGAGGCCTTGTGGCCCACAGAAATTTCGTTTGTTTTATTGTCTTTTATTATTATCTGCTTGCTGTGTCTTTGTCTCAGTTGTTGTCCTTTATGTGTGCACCCAGTGCTACCCCCACCCCCTGCCCCTCTCGCTCTCGCTCCGGCTGCCCGCTAAATTGGCCGTTAAGATGCGGATTTCGGTGATTTAGCAAGTTGCCCGCCGGCCAGGCCATGCCAGGCCTAGCCTAGCCATAGTTTTGCCTGCAATTGAGCATTCCGGCCCGCCGAAAACTTGCGGCGGAAATCGCGCTAATTTCGCCACCTGATGCCAAACAAAGGCGCCCTGATGCCCCAACCATGATGGTTAGAGATGCAGGGCGTGCGGCCCCATTGGAGGGCAGAAGAGAAGCTTCAATTAAGGGCTAATTTGCATAATTCCGGCCTGCTAGACAGAAGCTAAGAGGTAATCTATTGTCATATTGTCCATTGAATTTTCTTTTCAATACATATTTATTTTGCTATTCTTGACAGGTGAATACGGTCACATTGTTTTGCCAATCGCTGCAGATGTGTTGCCAGAAAGGGTTGCCAATTGGAAGTTTCATTTAGTTTATAATGCTTTTGTTTCTAAGTCGTAGTAATAATTATAATGTCATAATTGTAGTCAAGGTTTATCCATTCCCATATACTTTGCGTTTAAAAGGTTAAATATAGTAAATATGGTCACACTGTTTTGCCAATCGTTGCCGTAATGTAGCCGAAATCAATGCAAATTGGCAGTTTAACTTCATTTTATTTTAGTTTAAAAGCCTTTTCTGCATAAGCCAAGCAAAGGCGCAGCAGCTCCAGTCTATTTGGCCAGATACCAACCCAATAAGATGCCCAAAAGCTGCTCTATATGAGCTGTCATCCAATCGGAATCGAGCATATAATCTAGTGGACAATAAAAGTACTAATAATAATATTAATAAATTAATAAATAATAATAAATAATAAATTCTCAAGATTTGACAGTTGAATACGGTCTCACTGTTTTGCCATTGCTTTCAAACTTGGCTGTCATAAGTACCTTTGACAATTCTGGCAATACTGAAAGTACTGATCTGGCAATCCTTAATCTATCCAGCTCGGGCTACAGCCGAAACTCGTTCACTTCTACGTTAGAGCTTGCCCAGTAAGCATCGAATGTAAGTTTTCCCAAATTTTTTTTTCCGTATACATATTTTTTTTTTCGTATACATATTTTTTTTTATATTCAAATCTTTTCACATCCATTATCTTACAGCGTTTTTTTGCAAATCAGTTTCGTTTTACATCTATTTCAATCGACATCAATTCTTTTGCACGTTTATTTTTTTCATCTTGGAAAAAAATTTTTTTCTTTAATTTTTTTTTTTACAATTGTTTTCTTTTTTGTTTCCTTAGTTCTTTTATTACAATTGTTTTCATTATTTCGTGGATAAGTTAGTCTATTTCAATTTACATCAATTCTTTTGCACGTTTATTTTTTTTTGCACAAAATTTTTTTCTTCCATTTTTTTCCATTGTTTTCTTTTTTTTTCCATAGCTCTTTTTTTTTTAAATTGTTTTCTTTTTTTTTTCGTGGAAATATTAGTCCATTTCAATTGACATCAATTCTTTTGCATGTTTTTTTTCATCTTGCAAAAAATTTTTTTTTCCATTTCTTTTTTACAACTGTTTTCTTTTTTCCTTAGTTCTTTTTTACAATTGTTTTCCTTATTTTTTGTGAAATAATTAGGCTATTTCCATTGACATCAATTCTTTTGCACGTTTATTTTTTTCATCTTGGCAAAAAATTTGTTTCTTCAATTTATTTTTACATATTTTTTCTTTTTTTTCCTTAGTTTTATTTGTGGGATAATTAGTTGAAATCATCTAAGATGAATCCAAACGATCCGAATTATTCTCAGGGCCCGCCGCCCAAGCGTCAAAGAACTTCGCTGGATCCGGTGGTGTCAGCTCAACGCGCCGCTTACTACGCTGAAGTGCAAAGTCTTAAGCATGACTTAGCTAAGATTACTGTGGAGAAGGCTCTGCTGATGACCTCGTCGGAGAGCGTGGAGGCCATGATCCAGGAGATCAATCGCACTGCTCCGAATCTAAGCAGCAACATTGCCGTTCTGATCCGTCAGAGCCAGCAGATCAGCGCTGAGGTGGACCAGGGCGACCTTCCGCTGTCGATGAGCACCGTTGCCTTGTTGGCCCTGCTGCATATGCAGCTGATCAAGAAGGATAAGATGGTGCAGGATCTGCGCGAGATGCTCGACGCCCATACCACTACCATCAACGAGCTGAAGCAGGCTTTCGCCATAGGCGCTGACGATGACACCGAGCGCGACGTGCAGAAGACCGTGGATGGGCTCTTGCGTTCGATCGATTTCAACATGACCTGTTGGATCTGTTTGCTGAACTGGACCCAGTCCGGCGAGCATTGCGTGACCTCGCTGCCCTGTGGCCATCTCTTTGGCGAGAGCTGCGTAGTCACCAGCCTGGGCTACTCCCAGCGGTGCCCCATGTGCCGCAACCCGTGCACTTTGGCCGACGTGAAGCGCGTCTACCTCGGTGACGACTACTATGACGACCTAGATGACGAGCTAGAGGACGACCGCGAGGACGAGCCTGAGGACAACCGCGAGGACGTCCCCGAAGACAACCGCGAGAACGTCCCCGAGGACGACCGCGAGGACGTCCCTGACGACGTTCCTGAGGCCAACCGTGAGGACGTCCCCGAGGAGGACCAAGAGGGCGACCAAGAGGATGGCCAAGAGGGCGACCAAGAGGATGACCAAGAGGACGACCAAGAGGACGACCAAAAGGACGACGAAGACGACGACAGCGAGGATGAAAGCGAGGACGAAAACGAGGACGAAAACGAGGACGAAAACGAGGACGAAAACGAGGACGAAAACGAGGACGAAAACGAGGACGAAAACGAGAACGAAAAAGAGGACGAAAAAGAGGACAAAAAAGAGGACGAAAAAGAGGGCGAAGACGAGGACGAAGACGAGGACGAAGACGAGGACGAAGACGAGGACGAAGACGAGGACGAAGACGAGGACGAAGACGAGGACGAAGACGAGGATGAAGACGAGGACGAAGACGAAGACGAGGACGAAAACGAGGACGAAAAAGAGGGCGAAAAAGAGGGCGAAAAAGAGGAAGAAAAAGAGGACGAAAACGAGGACGACAGCGAGGAGGACAGCGAGGACGACGAATAGATCTTCAACAATCCCACTTATAGTTGACAATCATGGCGAGCCCAACGTCGACAAACCATAAAGGTCTCATTTCTCTCCCACATAACCCCGAATTCTTGTATTTTAGCTTTGTATGTTTGACACGACTATGTCTTGCATGCATCTAACTACGGAAAGGTGGCCAATAAAGAAATGAAATCAATTAACTAAACCTAAATATTCTTTTACTTAGCGAATTCTTTTCAGTCTTATACGCATACATACATACATATGTATGTACATACATATGTCAGTTTTTTTATGTATGTCAGTTTTTTTGCCTGTGCAAATTCTTACAGTTTACAGCTAGACACATCGACGCTCACAGACACATACATACATACATGCTGGTTTCTGCAGCTGCAAGCTATTTTTAGATTTCTGCCTCAAATTTTGTCTTTGGCCTTGAAATTGTACCGCTATCCGCCATTTTGCTATGCTGAAAATCGCCTCGAAGCACAGAATTTGGTGCGTGAAAACAATATTATACAGACATCACGGCAGCACAACGGTGGGGCCAAAAGCCAAATTCTCTTTCAAATTATCAAAGACTGTTCGGAGCATTGCCAGAGCAAACAAAAGAATTCCAATAAGTTCAGATACATAGATAGATACATCAAATACCAATGTTCATGTCTTGACTACAAAAGGTGCGAGTCTGAACTAAGCTTGTGTGCGCCCAGGCTAAGCAAAGACACACACCCTTTGGCTGTTAAAGTGAGAACGCTGTATGGCAAGCAGTTTAACCAATACACACACCAGCTTTTTTCATTTTCATATATTTGCTTGCTCTCATACTGCGCAAGTGCAAATGCCAAGCAGTTGACGACCAAAAGTCTAGCAAATACACAAACCAACTCCAGTAGATTTTTCAGTCTCGTTTCCATGTGCTCAACCAAATGATCTATAAACTTATAAACCAATACCGAATTCTTTTGAGTGAGAATAGTAAGAACAATATGAATTTCTCAAATTAATTTTGAAAATTATAGGTATAACTATTTAAGTTAATACTAATTATATCTTATTAGCTTATAAAAAGGCTCCAATTAAATTTAGAAATATTGAAAAAAATACAAATATATTTGAAATATTTAATGTGTGCATACATGTAATTGATTCTAATATCTTACAGCTGCCCATATATTATTTTCAGCACTTCCCGCGAAACGTGGGAAAATGGAAAATAGCCCTTTCTTTGGAATTGTTGAAAATGCTTTTGCCAAGCAGCTAATGAGCTGAGTGGACCACAGGAAATGCCCGTTGATCATTTCCGGGTGCAGCCAGCATCCGTTTTTCAAATCGTTTTCGGGATTACTCCCGCAAATGTCTGCGAATTTCCGTTGAGAAAACAGCCAAACGGCTCGTGCACTGCATTCAAATTGTTTAAACAATGTATGAATAATTAACGACCTTGTTGCTGTTGTTGCTGTGACTTAATGATGAAAACAAAGCGAAGCAAAGAGGCCCGCGGCACATTTTGCAATGCCAGCGCTTCCGTCGCTCGTTTCTCGGCCAGCGGAAACGCAATGGCCAAAATCGTGAAGCAATATCGATAACCAAAGTGTATCAAACGCTGCTGCTGGCCAAGTTTGGGCGGCGAACAAACAGTCAACAGGCAACTAGCTAATTGGCAGACCCAAAAGCGGACGCCCCTAGCATTCCAATGGCCAACGTCAATGGGCGACGGCAACGTTTTCGCTTTGTGAATGAAACTGGAAACTAGAAACAATCACCACCCACCTACCTCCCCCCTTTACCGCCCACCCGTAACCCTCTGCTGCGCGACAGTCACACCCAGTGGCCAGGAACGTCGTTTTTCGTTCGACTTGTTGCCAAAACGTTAGCAGCCATTAGCAATTCCACTCAATGGACACGTTCATGGCGCTATTTTCGATACATCGATCAATCCGCAATAAAATATCACTACAACAACAACTATAGGATTAATGGGCCCCTTTGGCGCCCGCAGCTGCACGAGGCTCGTTCTAGTATTTCCAATCGGGCTTCACTTCCTTCCGCTAGCGCTGCTTTCCGTTGCGCTCTTTGTGGCTTCGCCTTAATGTCCGCCACTCGACGCTTTATCAGTTTCAAGTGCGCCGCCAAGTTGCAGCCGCATCTTGCGGCAGCTGCGACAATGCGACGACGACGACGTCGTGTCTCATGTTAAAAATACTCGAAATGAGTTTGGCATGTGCCACAGCAGCTCAGCGCAGCTGAGACTGGCTCTGCCACATGCCACATGCCACATGCCACATGCCAATTGGCATTTGCAGTCGCTGCTTCACCTTCCGACATATATTAACTGCCAGATGCTCTCTCTCTCCCACTTGGATCTCTGAATGTGAAACCAATTTTGGAATACTTTTGGCCATTCATATTCATATCGAAGAGTTGGCTTCGACTGTCGAGATTAATAAACATAAATAAACTCAGCTATTTTGTGAGTTAATTTATAGTACCTTAAGCATCTTCCATAAATAAAAGCGCAATAAATCTGATAAGCCATACAGATATATAGATAGTTAGAGCGGGTGATAAATAGGCGCACTTGGGCTATGTTTAGACTGTGAAATCGATGCAAATCGAAAGCAATAAACATTTGTTAGTTCATTAAGCTCTGCCTGAGACATGTTGCATGTTGCATGTTGCTATATGGTTCATACAAAGCGGATAGCGACGACGGCGACTGTTGTCGATGTGTTTCGCTTTTGGTTTTCAGTTTTCGCTAATTTATGCCACGTCGCAGCTAATTAATTTCTGTTGGGCAGTCAAGACATGGGGGCAGCATTGGCAACCTACACTAGCAGCAGCAGCAAGCAAGAAAGCCTCCCAGCTCGTGCATGGAATTACCAATGGGTGCTGATTGTTGCTGTTGTTGTTGATGTTGCTACTGTTGCTGTTGCTGCTGTTGTTGCTGTTGTTGTCTTTGGCTTTTCATTAGAAATGTTTGCGCGTTTTTCAGTCGGCGCATCGCCATTTTATTTTTATATAGTTGCTTTTGCCTTGGTCAAACTCAACGCGCGCTTTGATGTGCCAACAGCAACAGCAACAACAGCAACATTGTTGTTGCCTTAACAAGCATTTAATTGTGCAACTGCTGTAGCAACATTAATAAATTCAAAGGCGTCCGTCGTTTGCCATTTCCATTTTCAATGTTAATCGTCAAATGCAAAATGCAAAATGCAAATTTCACAAATGCGCTCAGCAACAGCAACAGCAGCAGCAGCAGCAGCAGCAGCAACAGCAACAGCAACTTTGTCAGCTTTGCCAAACATAGGGGTAGCGGATTGGCTAGTTAGGTGCTTGAGAGGGAGAGAGGGGCCTGGGCAAGTCCCTAACCATTTCCATTCCCATTTCCATTACCATTTCCATTTTCGTTTTCATTTCCATTGAAAGACGTTTCCTGCCTTGCGCGCACCCATTCGAACAGTCCCCACGGTCGATCGGCCGCTCGCTTGGTCGGTCGGTCGGTCGGTCGGTCGGTGGGTCGGCCAGTCTGCCCGCCTTTCTGTCAGTCCAAAAAAAAAACATGCATATTATTGCGATATATATATTGTGTATTTATTGTGCATATAGTGTGTAGTGTGGGGGCGTGGCGATCGCACAGACATTGTGGTGCCGCATAGTGAATGAGGGATAAATGAGGAGAGGGCTTGAGATGGAGAGAATTGTATAGAGAGTGATGCAGGGAGCAATAGCAAGATAAAGAGCAAAAGAGAGGAAGAGAACACCGTAATGATATGAAGCGTGAAGGATACAGAATGACATTGAGAGAGAGAGAGAGCCATAGAGAAAGATATAGTGGGACGGAGAGAGAGGTAGAGACAAAGACAGAAACAAAGAGACAGAGAGATAGAGAGAGAGAGAGAGAGTGAGAGAGACAGAGGGAAAAAGATACACAGGGATAGAGAGAGATAGAGAGAGAGAGACAGAAAAAGAGACAAAAAGAGACACGCATATAGCGAGCGAGAGAGAGACGCTGATAGATAGAGGGACACAGAGAGAAATAAAAAGTCAGTGAAATGGAGACGAAAAGATAGCAAAAGTGAGAGAGAAAGACGAACAGAAGATGATAGAGGAAATCAAAGAGGGAGATGCAGAAACAGAGTTGACGATAATAAGAAATAATAGGGGTAGCGCCCATTGATCTATATTAAAAGGGTAGAATAATACGAATTTGAATATAAAGTGAGACATGCAGTGAGAAATATGTGAATATTATGAGGGGAGAAGATAATTCTATTTTATTAAATTTTTATATTATTTAAATTAAATTAAATAAATATTTGTTGCACTAAATTATTATATTATTCATAGAATAAAAAAAAATATTAAATTAAATTATCTTAGAATAAATACTCACTCAATCGAACAAATGATATCATCCATGGATATATCTATCTGAATTTATGTTTATTTTCATTTGGATTAAGACTAGCAAAATGTGTTGAATAGAATCATGCATAGATATAGGCAGGCATATATAGCTAATCCATTCGAAATCAATCGTCAGCCCGCTCGCCAGTCCATAAATTTCATTTGAAAATAAAATATATATAAATTGGGAAACAATTATTTTCGCTGGAATGAACTTAGACGCGTTTCAGCAACACGCCATAAATATGGAATCGAAAGATTCTCATGGTCGACTGCGCCCCACAGCGCCCCAACCAGCAGCCCGCCCACCCAATTGAAAGCCCTCAATTCACACAATGGAAAAATTGAAATAAAGTCGAAAGAAGTGAATTAATTCGTAAAAGTTTTTATTGTTGCACACTTATAGCACTTAAGACATAAACAATTCTCAATTCCACTCGCTCAGCATTCTCTTTGATTTTCAATGTTACAGTTCTCTTGTTGCTCGACTTCAGTTTGTCTATATGTTAGTTCGTAGTTCGTATGCGATTTGATAATTATGAAATATTAAATATTTATAATCCTAAATGAATATTTTTTCGCATTTCGCTAAGAACAAATACAAAAAAAAAAAGATATATATATATATATATATATATATATATATATATATATATATATATATAGGGAGAGAGTATTTATAGTTAAAATACGTAAAATATGTTCCCATAAGCGCCTATATATAATCATATAGTATATATAATCATATCAATGTAGGTGTGTGTGTGTGTGAACGATATGTATGATGTACAATATGCAAGACTATAATAACCATATAGTAGCTGATATGCTGCGGATATTGCTTGGTTCCATTCCATTCCGTTCCGTTCCGTTCCGTTCGCTCGTCTTAATATGTACATTAAGTAGAAAATTTATTAATCATATTTTAATGCATTCATATAGTTTGTAACTTCGGTTTACTTAAGTCAAACAAAAAAAAAAAAAAGACTTCTCTTACTACCTCCCTCCCTCCCTCTCTCTCTCCCTCTCTCTCTCTCTCTCTCTCTCTCTCTCTCACTCACTCACTCTCCCTGCTATATAAACACTTTTGAATTTTGCATTTAGAATTGAAGCTGCGACCCATTGCCGAGCTCGCAGCTTGAACGCTCGCGTTAATAATTAATAATTAATATTCAATAATTAATAATTAATTATATTAATTAATTGCTGTGCCTTTGCATTACAAACAAGTCAACATTAACACATTAAATTAAATATTAGGCAAAAAAAAGATATATATATATTTATATATATATATATATATATATATTTGCTGATATATATATATATTTAGTCGTAATCCAATTTTGCAAGTTCTCGAGCTCCCTCGGCGCTGACTTCACATAGAGTAGCTGCAGCTGCTGCTACAGTGTGACCAGGCTTTAACGTACACTTAAGTAGTTACCAGCAGGCGGCCCGTTCAGCCCTTCGAGTTGGCCAGGACGCCAGCGCCGAGTCCTTGATTCTCCTCGATGTACACGTTGCCCGGCTGCAGCGCCTTCAGTATCCTGCGCTCCGGGTGCTTTGCATGCTTCTCCGCTGCAATAGAGAGAGGGAGAGAGTGAGTGAGTGGGAGAGACAGAGAGAGAGACAGACTATATGCATGCATGTGCGCTTGAGCGGTGGCCCACAAGCGTGGCTGTCAAAAACTGAGTGACAGCCGTAGGCCCCATTGTATTAAAATTCAGTGCGGGCGCGTTCTCATTTGCATTTGCCATGGAATCAATTGCGATCGCATTGGATGGGCCCATTAAACGGCTATTGTCGCCGCCAAGAGGCCGCCGCCCACGGGCTCAATGGCCAATTTATATGCAAATTGGCAAACGCCTTGACCAAAAAGGCGCAAAGAACACAAACCCAAACAGAAACAGAAACAAAAACAATATTAATACAATCACACACACACACACACACGCACCCATACACAAATGAAGAGAAATTCTTTCGCTTGTGGAATGCCATCCCGCGGCGTCTCAGCCCAGCCCAGCACAGCCCAACCCAGCCCAGCTCAGCTCAGCTCAGCTTAGGCTCCCGCCAGGCGCAACGCATTCGAACTGGATGCGGACGATCTCAAGTGGTTTGACCTTTGACACACTTACCCGGCAGCAGCACATGTTGCGGCTGGAAGAGGCTCGACTGCGCAGCGGACGCCGCCGCCGAGGCGGCCGTCATTGCCGAGGCGGGCAGCCCGCGCAGGGCATCCGCATTGCCTATGAAGAAGGTGCCACCGTCCAGGCTCTGCACCTCGGCCAGCTTGGCCATTAGCTTCGTGGACAACTCTTCCACATCTGCGCACAGTCGGAGTGGACCAAGAAGAAGAAGAAGAGAAAGAAAAATTCGAAATTTTAGCAATTGTCAAGCAACATCTGGAGTTTACTAAGTAAGGTTGGGCATGCTCGACTGTCAGATACCCAGCAATGGTTTTCTTGTCTAGTTTATTGTATGATTATAAGTTAACGAAGCATGTAGCATGAGTTAAAGACTGTAATTTGGAATGGATTATCAGAGATCATTTGATATATATAATAGTTAGCTATGGATCTATAGATATCTTTATATATGTATATATTTATATTTATTATATACATATTCTATTTTTCAGATATTCAGCAGCTTCCATATATAATATGAAATATTTTTAAAAATTCCTCTAGAATTTCTGCTAACTTCTTCGGCCACAACTGATTATCTTAATTCAATAAGTCATCTATCATCAGACTCACGTTTATGCTTAACTGATTGTATCTTTAGTTCTCTAGAATCGATCAATGGACGCCCAAGGGCCCAATGGCAAATAATATAAATAGAAAGTTTCTATTTGTGCATTCAAGGTTTGAAGGCGCTCGCGGCGGACGTCTGCCAATGGCCAGATGTGTGTGTGAATGTTTCTATATTGTATTTGTAATTTTTGCCAACTGTATAAAATACTGTTATGGCCTTCATAAACACGGCCAGAAGGCTGTTAAAATATTTATTATATTTTCGTATTCGCGCTGTCAGATCAACAATTATTACGGCCAGCCATGCGCTGATCGATGCCAGGAAATCGAAAGGGGGTCGCCCAGGGGCCTTTTGCAGCGCATTTCCGACTTGTAAACACGCTGTGGAGGCGTAAACGGTGGGCGTGTCCAACAAACAGACTGTACAGCAGCCCAGCAGCGCAGTCAGCACAGTCCGCCCAGCGAGCAGATAATTTATAATTTATTTTTAAAACTTGAAGTCAACAAAAAGGAAAACGAAATCGACATGCGTCGAGGAAAAACTGAAAAGCGAGCGAGCGAAATGAAAATAAGAAAAATAAAAGATCAACATGAAAATTAAGTTCCGTTGCCCAACAGACGCGACGGCTGCCTTTCGGTTCCTTGCTTTTTATTATAAACAATCGCAGCAAAAATTTTCACACAACAGCGACGGCGACGGCGATGGCTGGCCACGGTGCACAGAATTTTGAGGAAAATCAGAAAGAAAATTCCCAATTGGAATTGGAAGAAAACGAAAAGAAAAGGCAGCAAGAATTTTACAAATTTGCGCAGTTCAATAAGGCTTAAGATTTCCAATGCGCCAAAGCAAATTAAGCACATATGTATGGATGAGTAGTGTCTGTGGAGGCCGAGAGGAGTGGGCATGGGCATGGGCATGGGCATGGCTGGCCACGGGTTCGAGTGCTCCCATCTATCTGTTTATGTGCTCACACACACAAGTCCCACTCTCTCTCTCTATCTATCTCTGTCTGTGTTTTGTTTGGTATATATACAGTCGAATTTTCCGTGGAAACTGTATGTGGAAGAAGATTCTGGCAAACTGATTAGTGAAAACAGCAAATCCGAGAAAAACCAAGTGCCCAGCATGGTAGGGGTAGGGGCGAAAGGGCGAAAGGGCGAAAGGGGTGGGGCATTCATATGATCTACAAAGTGAAAATTCTACTAAAACAAATATAGATCAATAATTGGGTGTTGTGGGAAAAATCTCTGCTTAAAGTCTATTGGGATTGTGTTTGGCTGATGCAACCACAATTGGATAATTAATTGAGGAATAAACTTTATTAGATGAGTTTTTGGTAAATGGTAAAGTAAACTCATTTCATGAGATATTTACGAGATCAAAGATGAGGCTGGCTGGGGAGTAGATGCTGGGTTCTATACCATATGTGATTGTGTAATATTTGTGTATCTTTAATCTATAAAGTTGCTGATCTGATCTGATAATGAAGGAATTCTTATCTTTCATAATGTTTGAAATATGGTATATCTAGCGTGTCTAGAGACTACAGCTATAAAGAGAGTAATCTGTAGCGGGGTTGTTGGAAAATTCTAGTATTTAAACAGATCTGATAGTAAGGGATATGCTTCCCGGAAATATTATTTAAAATATACAATATCTGTAGACTCTAGAAACTGTATCTATAAACAGATAATCTTTAAAGATTTTGATTGAAAGTTGTTGTGTTATAACAGAGCTGAATATAATCAACTATAGATGATCTTGGCACTCTAGAGAGTGCATAGATCTCTTGAGCTCTTCCTAGTGCTTGACATTGACTCCCTTCAGATTCACTTTATTCAAATTGCTTGAGAATTCTAGTACTCTTACAGCTCTACGTTTCTGTTATTAGCTAGGTTTGGAGTAGGTCTAGAGTACATAGATCGCTGGAGATCGCCTTTTTGCTTGACATGATTCATTTATTTCTGATTCATCTCACATTCATTTCTTACTCCTGATAGAACTAATATTTGGAATGTAGTTTACTATAAGGGCTATCCAGTAACCAGAAGAGAGAACAGAGGTCTCTCCAACATTGATTCACTTCTCATTCACTTCACAATCACTTCCCATTCACTTCCCATTCACTTCATTCGCAAATGGCAAGTTTCAGTTTGAGGTACCCAGAGAGTCGCCCTCGCTGGGCTGTGCTGTGCACGCCTCCTTTGCCGCCGCGCTGCTCGGGGCAAGACAGGAGCGGCGTTGCTATTTTTGGACTGGCCGTAAAATGCAGGGAACGAAGATCGGCTGCAGTTGGGCGATCTGCATTTGCTCAGCTGGCGCATTGGGCGAATTTATTGCCTGCTGCACATTTGCAAGTTGAAGGAAGCACTAAGCGCGTGCCAAGGGAGAGACAGATAGAGAGAGTGCGCGAGAGAGAGGGAGAGAGGCGAGAGCAATTGTCAAGTGAGGCACACCTTAGGCTGCCACCAAAGGAGTCGAACAACTTCCTGTACAACTCCAGCCAGCTGGTCCAATATTTAATCAGCAGACGGATCGAAGTATTCGCCAACTATTTATAGATCTGTGACGAGTGCGACGGAAGTGACAGAATCCAATAAGAAACATGAAGACAAATGCCGCGCGAGGCATCCACCATTCGATTTCATGAGCACAGTTGACAAAGATCTGTTACATAAAGATGCAGTTGTTGTTGTTGTTGTTGTGGCATTTCCTGCCCCTCGTTTGTTTTATGGCCCTCGACTGGCTGTGACATGATTTTGGAATTTGATTACATCGCCGCGGAAGTGATTCAACTCGGCGGTCTACAAACATCCGCTTGTCCTTGAGCTAGACACATGCACATGCAGCCCGAGGCGGGCTGGAGCGGAGGCGGGGGCCTCCACTCTTCCGTCGTACGTGTCTTTTACCTGGCTAGCAGGTATCTCTCCCTCTCCCTCTCCCTCTCCCTCTCCCTCTGCGTGTGCGTGTCTGCTTCCGGTTCTGGATTAAGTCTGGCTGTAGCTGAAATTCGGAATCTCAGGCATCGCTGGCTCATGATCCTAGGCAAGTGTTTTCGTTGGCTCGCTTGGCCTGTCTCGGTGCGCTGTTTGCGTTACGTTTCGTTACGTTGGTGGCTTCATAAATATTTCACACTGGACATACGCCTGCACCTCTCGCCCTCTCTCTCTCTCTCTCTCTCTCTCTCTCTCTCTCTTGCGCTCTGGGCGTTGCGTGGGCTGACGTCGACACGCGCTGAATTATGATTACAAGAAGAAAAACAAGACGGGAGCCTATCAAAGCAAGGCATAAATTTTCACGTTGGCCCCGCAGACACGGCCCGTGGGTGGATGGGCGCGAAAAGCGTGGAAAATGCACGCTCTTTAACAATGTTGTTGTTGTTGTTCTTGCTCGCCTCCTTATTATTGTTGCGCATCAAACAACATGTGTCTACACACTCGCAACGCCAGCCGAAATGATATATGGGCCTGTAGATAAACACATAGATACACTCGAGTCTTTCAGCCAGTTGCGAGCTGTGAGCTGTGAGCTGTGAGCTGTGAGGTGAGTGCAGCGAGCTGCCAAGTGGAAATATTCCAAATTCACTTTGAATATCGAATTTCAGTACAAGTTCATGTCAGATTTAACATGCAGTTAAGCGCTCAAATCTAAGAAATCCTCAAACATTTTCAACAAGCTGCGAGCTGACATAGGAAAATGCATTTTACAACAAATTTCAAATGTTACTTGGCTCAAAGAAAATTCTATTAAGTAAAGAAAAGTTTCCATTAAATTTTAGTGATATGAGAACCTTCAAATTTTGAAGCAAACTTTTTTGAGCTAAAAGACAACAACATAATAATATGAAATTTATATTCATTTCCTACTCTGCTCTTTATGTAGTAAATTTACATTTGTGTAACGTCGTTTGCATATTTATTTGAAATAAAAAAATATTATTGATCTTTGAGTCTCTTTTTAATGGCTTAAAAACTTTATGATCTTGCATATATTTCATACATATTTTTATTAATTTTTTTAATGCTTTTTATACATTTATTTATTTTTGATTTATTTGCTATATTTGTTTCCAAATGTATAATATTTTATTTTATAAATTATATATTTTTCAAAAATATTTTAAAAAAATTTATTTATATATTTTTTTTATTTTATATATTTTTATTATATTATTTTATATGTATTTTAAATATTATTTGTATTTTTATTAAAATATATTTCATTACATTTTTATTATTTATTATTTTATATATTTTTTTAATATTCATAAATTGCTTATATATTTCATTATTTATGTTTTCGCTTCATATATTTCTTTGCTCATTGTTTTAGTAAGTTTTCATACTTTTGAAGTGAAACAGCAAAAGGTTCTCCACGCTCAATTTCTGCGCCACTTAGAAAAGCAATAAAAGTTTTAATGCCAAACACTTTATGTGGCTGCTGGCTCATAAAACTGTAAAGTGAGTTCGCTAAGGAACTCGAATCAAAGCAGTGGAAAACGCTGACAACTCGGAGACTCGGCGAAGCCAAAGTTGCCATCTCTCTCTCTCTCTCACACACACTCTCTGTGCGCGCATGGCTCATTTAAGTCGCGTCTCTGTTGTATGCGCTTTATTGTGACATATGAGAGGGTAGCCACGGCACATGGGAGTGCATAATTTATGCCCTGTAGGGAACTGTGGCCAATTGGCCAAAGGCAAATATCATTGTCAAGGACAGAGATCGTTGGCTGGGCCAATCGAAAAAGGGAAAAGGCATCGACAGCGCAGGCGAGTACAGTCGAGCTGGGTCTAGAGGCAGACTTATGGATTGGCTTTGGAATTGATCGTGAGGGAAAGCATATTATATATGGAAAGATCTTATACTGAGAAGTATCTTTATATAGATAATTTCTAGTTGTATTGTTAACTTTGTTTTCCTAATCAGTTACAAGTCATATTTCAGCAAATGCATATGAATATATATGCATATATGAAAAGATATATATGCATGTCTACAGCTACACATAATTCCATCAGCTCTGTCACTGCCTGTCACCTCCGCATCTCTGAAATTTGTTACCCTTCATGTTCGGCTGCGGTTTGTGGCACTTTTCGCCCTCTGCGCTCTCTTTGGAGCTCATGTTGCGGTCAAGTTAAACACGAGTGCCCGGCGTAAATAAATTCAATTAAATATACAATAAAATATGCAAGGAATTCAGAGCTGGCGAAAAATATTAATAAGTTTATTGCCAACAACAAGAATAAGGCAAGCGTATGCAAAGCGCGTCGCAGTCGACGTCACGGACGCACATGCGCCAAATATTTGGACGTTTCGTTCTACTTTGGCGCAGGCGCAGCGTGGTCCAAGCTCATTAATATGCGCCGAATGGTCAGCTCCTGAGAGTGCGCTCGGCACCCCGGCACCCCCATAGCCTGAGCGAGGCGAGCAGATCTCGCTGTAGCTCGTGCAGCAATTCGCTGGAAATCTGTGCAAAGGGACGCGCGTCTTTTGCCTTGGGCCTCGAACCATGGCCATGTCTTGCAGGAGATGCCGCTGGCGATTGTCGGAGCGCCCATACATCAAAGTGTCGTGTTTTTTCAAAACTTATAAATATGTACGAGTCTGTGTGCTGGCCACGTTTAGGGCCCGCCGCACCACTGCCGCTGCAGGTTGTTTCGCTCAGCTTTCTAGTGGAAATCAAATAACACGCCATCGCACGCCGGGCATGCTAAGCAGCCGGAGCACTCTCCGGCTGCAACCTTTGGCAATGCAACGCCCAACGTGTTCCGCATTTCAATTCACCCGCGGCTGTGGCGTGTGAAAGTTTAGCCGAAAGGCCAAGCCGCTAACGCTCCACTAATACAGTTTCGGCTGACGATTAAGTCCAGGTTGCTATATTAATATATGACCTTATGGATCATCAAACTCTACTGATTTGCTGCTGGAACTTATGCCAACTTAATGGGCCTCAGAAATTGCATCTTTTCTGAACAGCTTATGGAACAGGTTTGGCAAATCGGCTTGTCTTTCTGTATCCTACCTGAACAATACCTTTCACATACAAAGGGTTCCCTTTAGGCTCTAGTTTTAGCTCACCTTGGTCCAGGCGGCGCTCCATGCGGCGCCACTGGCGCATGTGATGGATGAGTATGCAGGCGGCCACCGAGAAGAAGAGGAGGCAGGCGAGCACCGCTATGAAGAGGGCGCCCGTCTGCCAGTCGAGGGGCAGGGCAGCGGCTGCCTCCTCGTGCAGCTGCTGCAGCTGCTCGTGGGTCAAGTGCTGCAGCGGCGTCGGCTGATCGAAATGCTCATATTCCGATGACTTTCGGCGCTGCAAGCGTAAAGGGCGTTCAGTGAGATGAGTTGTGTTCGCGTGCATGTCGAACATGAGCTTACCTCCTTCCAGTTGGGCTCCGTCTTGGCCAGCACTACCCAGTCGATCTTCAGCTCGTAGATGGAGCGGCAAACGGTGTCGATGTGCAGCTGGCAGGGTCGCAGCGGTATCATCTCGCCCTGGCAGCTCGTGCAGGGCATGCACTTGTCCTGCACCGGGTCCCACCAGTGCTGCGGTGCGCAGGGCGAACTGGGCGGCACGAAGCCGCCAATGCTGCCGCTGCTCGTGGCGGAGGCAGAGGCGGGTGCGGCGGCAGCAGTGGAGGCGGAGGAGGAGGCGGAGGCGGCGGCAACAGCGCACAAGGAACATGTTGTAGTTAGCAGTAGAAGCGTCAGATAGGCGCCAGTTCTGCTCAGATATGGGAAGCTACATCTACTACGGATTGTTGTTGCTGTTGCTGTTGTTGTGTTGCTGCTGTTGATGTTGCTGCTGTTGCACTGCTCACTCCGCTGCCGCTTTCGTCGACGCTTGTGAAATTTGGAGTTTGTTTTTGTTGCTGGGCGCATTATAGTTAGTGTTAAGTTGCTACGTTTACTGCTACTCGTTGTTGTTAGTTTCGTTGCTGTTGCTGTTGTTCCGATTGCTGCTGCTGCTGCTGTTGCTGCTCTGCTAGCTGCGCTGCGGCGCTGTATTAACGGCTGCATCTCTGCAAATGATGAAGAGGTAAATCGATAGGCATTAATATGGAATTCTAAGAAATATCTGTTTGTAATGCGAGATAGAAGATAATAGATAATAGATATTAAATAACAGATAATATATAATAGATAATAGATAATAAATAACAGATAATATATAATAAATAACAGATAATAGATATTAAATAATAGATAATAGCTAATAAATAACAGATAATAGATAATAAATAACAGATAATACAAAATAGGTAATAGATAATAAATACTAGAAGATAACCAGTCTCTATTGGCTATAGTTAAGTTTACTACAAGATGAGATGAAGTTGCTTAAATATCTTTTATCCTTTTGGGGCTGCCCGACTAGGAGATAGATAAACGAACGGACAGACGGAGAGGGGGACGTATTGACAGGCAGACTGAAAGACGAACGGTCATATAGATAGATGGATGTACGGACGGACAGACGAACAAACGGACGGATGTATAGGTAAACGAACGTATACACGGCAGGCTGGATGGACAGGGCTAGATCAACTTAATCCGATCCAAAACACGCTATATGGTATTTAGGTAAGGTATTTAGACTAAGCCTTGATGGAACCAAGGAACTATATCACAATTCATGCCAGTTTCATGGCAAACATTTCAAACTGCTGAGATTAACGTGAGGCCAAGCCACAATTTCACTTCACAGTGACTAAATATGACTAAATAAACCATTTTTCGTTATCTCTGCCTTGCCGTGCCTCGCTCTGCCCCTTCCAGCTGCCGCACTAATATGGGCTGTGGCTTCGAGTCGCTTAGCGATAAAGCTTGTTTTATTTTAAGCATGCAGCCTTGATTTTAGCTGGGCTACACGGAGTGCGACATCTGTTGCTGGCAGTGTGTGTATTTTTAAAGTTTTCCCAGGCTTTTCACACGCACTCGTCGCTAAAGCCCTGCGCGTGGGGAGTCTCAGCTAAATTTTGTTTGTTTTTCTTTTCGCATTGACATCGAGTTGCGCAACTAATGGAAAATGGCAACACAGCGGGGCGCTGTGCACGGGTTGGGCATGTGGGCAGGGAAGGTCTGCGTCTCCCCCTCCTCCTCCGCCGCCTCAAGCTGCCCGCTTGGATTATCGCCCATAAAAGCGCGCGCAATGGCAAACTAATAAGCCGACCGGCGGCCAATGATGTTGATAATGATGATAATGCGACGCCATCATCATCATCATTATCATTATTATGATCGTCGTCGCCGCCGTCGTCGTCGTCATCATAATCATAAATGCGTACAGTTTGCAATCAACTTTAATGTCAACGGGGTGCTTAGGCGTTTCGCCAGCCCGCCCCGGAGCCCCGCCGCTGCATCGGCTCCGCTTTGGTTCATTGCTCAGCCAGCACCGTACCCACCGTCCGGCTCTTGGCTGCAGTCTCCCGATTCCTTTGCATCAGCGACAACGACAACGACAACGAAACTATTATAAATGGCATACAATTATTATTTATGCAGCGGCTGTCACTCAATGGAGTAAGTGCATCAGCGAAGCCAGTGCGGAGGGGGTGTCACATGGGGGTTGGGGTTGCAGCAGTGACAGCAGTGGTTCCACATCCACTCAGCTGCTGGGCTTCACTTCCGTTCCGCAGCCACTGGCTCTGCCGTACGCTAAGGCCAAGGGAAACCAGGAACTAGCCAGAGCTTGGAAATGGGCAGCTAAAGAGAGCTTGCAGTCAGCTTCTGCTTGACCAGGTACAGAACTTCAGAGCCCATCAAAGCTATGTCTTTCCATGTGAAAGAAAATCAAATCAAAGCTGAGCAGTGCTTGCTGCTGGATCTGTGTGGAGAGGAGAGGAGCCGAGCTCTATGAAACACACGTCAGATAGACCACAAACAACAACAGCAGCAGCAGCAGCAGCAGCAGCTGAACGAACAGAAGCAACAGCAACAATCCGCGAATATAATGGAAACAGCAACAGGAAGAAGATATATTTAATTAAAATCAACCATTGCTCGTATGGCCACCGGGAACGTGAACCGACGAATTGAGCTGGATGATGCTGATGTTGATGATGGTCAGCGAGGCAAAGAAGCGCGCAGCCAGGAGGGGGCAGCGCATTAAAGTGCGGCTCATAAAGGGGATTACTGTACGCTGCCTGCATAACACATGGATATATGTATATCAGCAGTGCGAGCTGCGAGCGAGATCAGCAGCCAGCACTTAGCCAATCAATCCAATGCGCTGTGCAAAAGGGAAATCGATCAATTGAGAATTGAGAAATGAGAATTGAGAACTGAAAATGGAGAATTGAAAAGGGACAAGCCATGCCCATAGCGGGGCTACGTTGGGCATGGAGGCGACACCGTCTCCAATTAGCTGCCTCGGCGTGCCCATCTGATCCGGTCAACAATTTTAATTTCTAATGAAATTCAAATCGGAAATGGCCCATAAGGCAATGGCATTTCCTTCCAACATATATATATATATATATATATATATATATGTGTGTGTATATGTGTATATGTGTATATATATATGTGTGTGTGTGGCACCTGTTTTCCACTCTCGTCTATTAAAAATGCATTTCAATTCAAATTGAATAATTATTAGTTGTATTTGATTTCTGTTTATTGCGTCTAGTAGTTCCGCTGCCATGCCCATAACAGCTTATGTAGCTGCCCACTCCCACTCCCCCACTCTCTCTCTCTCTCTCTCTCTCCCACTCTCTCTCTCTATATGCTTACGCGCCACAAATGGCCAGAAGTGTGTCTGTTTAGCCACTGTGCTTTGATCTCTGGCCAACATAACAAATGCGCCAATTTGCGTCGTCTTCATTATTGGTTGGCCAAGTGCCAATCTATCTGTCCGTTGCTCAATTAGACAGTCATTCCATCAATCATCCCACTGTGCACAGCAATTAAACAAAGCAAATATCAAAAGCATAAAGAAATCAATCAAAATGTTGGACAAATCTATTGATATATATATACAATATATATGTATTACACAAATATGAATATAAATATATATATTAGTTATATATAATTTTTATAAATTTGTAAAAGATTTTTTGAAGACCTTTTATATATATATTCCTTTAAAATTAGTTTATTTAATATTTTTATGTGCAAAAATTCTTTTTTTTTCTATTTTTAACAATTCCAACATGATTTTTATTTATTATTTTTAACTAACAAAAATCTTCTTTTATATATTTTTTATTGTTCTACATTTTAAAAAATTCTATTTTTTTTTAGGTTTTTTCTTTAAGAAAAAAAATTTAGTCTGGCTTTAGCGCAGGCCACTTGAAAGTAGCAGCAAATACATGTGAGATGTCCCTGACCTGACATGGTTTGCAGACTCGATCTGCTGTGAATTGTGGCTGCACTGGCTGCTGCTGCTCCTGATCTTGGCCAGAATGAAGCTACGCGCAAGTGAAATGAACTGCGAGCAGCTGCCACGGCGACAACTGCTGGCAGTTAAGACGACGAAGCAGCAGAAAAAGCGCAGTCAGCCACAACAACAACAACAACACGAAAATCAAGTGTAGCGTATTTTTAGCGCACTAACAGATTTACCAAGCCTCGCACATACATATCTCGCTACATATTTATACAGATATATGTTTATTGGGATATGCAGTGCGCAGAGCGTTTCCAAGTAGTCCAACCAAACACATGCCAACTCGAGAGACGCAGAGGCAACTGCAGAGACATTGAGGCAGCAGCCACAGCAACAACAACAACAACAACAGAGCATAACAGTCGCACATTATTATGTCAGAGACATGTATCTATAAGATACATTTTGGTGCGAGCGACTGAGGCGTGCTGCGCCCTGTCGCTGTTGTTATCGCTCTTGTCTGACAACTGACAGCGACAACAATTTAAATCATGTTGCATTTTCAGCTCTGTGCTAATTGAAACTGAACTAACCGCTCAACAGTCCGAAAGAGAGGACACAAAGGGGACAAACAGCATGAGAGAGAGGGAGAGGATAGGCTAAAGACAGACTACAAAATGGGTCAGCCTGAGCTTTGAACGCGGCCGGCACGAAACTCAAGCAAACTGATTGATCCATCAAGTGGCTCTGACTTCAGTTACTCATGACTTGGTTAAATCAGATGAGTCTATGGGAACACTTGGCATAAGCTGGAAACTGAGAGTTGAGCTGAGTAGCTAGAGACTTCAGTCTGATTGATATATATTAATCAAATGGAATCATTTTTTACCTAAACCTGGCAAAGTCTTTTATAGAAATATCTACCAGCTCGACAAAGGCAAGCGACAGCATATCACATCAGCCCGAAGACTTTTTCTGCCACATCCGTAGCTGAGCCAAGTGGGCTGCCATTAAACAAATTTAGAGTGCTGTCAAGCTCAGCAATATTAGCTTCTCTTGGCGTCATTAATTTCAATAATATGCCGACTCAATTTGACATTAATTTGAGTTGTTCTTCAGCTTATTGTTAGGCCAGATGAATTTAGTTTGCCCGGAGAGGGAGCAGACAAATATTATTTTAAGCCAGTTGATGCCGTGAAGTCAAACATATATATGACATCCATCGCAACATTTAACTACAGGGTATGTGCGAGTCATGCTGTTTTCTTAGCTAAATGCTAAACGACCCTTTTTTGCTGTCTGTTGATGCTGCCGCTGCCAAAGTGTTTGTATTTTTAGGCCAACAGCTGGCCGCTGTCGCCAGAAATGTTTGCCAAAAGACAAAAAAGTCAAACGAAACATTTGATAGCTGCAATATGGTATATATATATGTATAGAGAGCGAGAGAGAGAGAGAGAGAGAGAGAAAGGTAAAGTGCAAACTCAGGCAAAGATACTCTGTCAGAGAAATGTAGAAAGACATATATATCTATTGGTTCTGAGATCGAACGGACAGACGGACGGGGCAATCGACTCGGCTTGTCTCGCTGATCAAGAATATATATACTTTATGGGGTCTGCCACGCCTTCTTCTACCTGTTACACACATTTCAACAAAACCAATATACCCTGAGTTCCCATTTTCAATGGGTTCAGGGTATAAAAAATGCGTAAACTAAAATATATAAAAATAAATAATAAAATAAAATAAAAATAAAATATTTAAATTTATTAAATGTGTTATAAGTAAATATATATATATATAATAATAATAATAATATAATAAAAAATTAAACAAAATATATAAATATATATTAACAGATATATAAATAAATAATAAAGATATATAATTAAATAAATAAATATATTTAAAAAAAATAAATTAATTTAAAAAATTATATTAAATAAAAACTGATAAAAATTTGTATTAAAAAAATATATATATATATAAATATAATAATAATATATATAATATAATATTCTTAAAAATATATATGTAAAAAAATATATTTATGATATATTTTATCATAATTTTACCAACAGAAGAAAAATAAATTTCAGAGAGTTTCCATACAACTCATTAGACGAGCAGGCCCGCTTTAGTCTATATTACGCAAGCTGAATGCCAGAAATAATATTAAGAAATTGGTTTGAATATCTTTTAAGCAATTCATTCAACAATTTCAAATATTTCCATACATTCTTACAGTTCAACTGCAACAACAACAATTGCAGCAGCAGCAGCTGCAACAACAACATGTAGACAGACATTATTAAAATGTCAACTGAATGCTCACAACTATTTTATGATTATTGTTGTTATTGTTGATTAGTATTACTTGAATTGTTGTTGTTGCTTTGGCTTTTGTTTTTCTCTCTCTCTCTCTGGCTAGCTACCTACCTACCTCCCTCCCTCCCACACTCTGTCGCTCTGCTGCTTATTGCTGTGTAAATTCCACGCGCGACAAGCCATTAAAACGTTTCCATGAGCAAAAAGCAACAATTTAATGAAACGCGCCATGAGCAGCAGCAGCAACAACAACGCTGACTGATCAGTGTTGTTTCAACAACAATTTAGTGGAAATCTTTAGAGCTACTCGGCTAGTGTGCGTGTGTGTGAGTGGGTGTATTGATTGTGTGTGTGTGTGTGCGTATGTGCC
Organism: Drosophila peninsularis; assembly: GCA_035047485.1. Lineage (NCBI taxonomy): Eukaryota > Metazoa > Arthropoda > Insecta > Diptera > Drosophilidae > Drosophila > Drosophila peninsularis. The sequence continues at coordinate 4,201,947 of JAWNPN010000028.1, forward strand.
TTGCGAAATTTCATTATAAAATCAATACAAAACAATTGTAGAAACCAAACAAAGCGAGACAGACGTGGGCATAGAACTCGAACTTGAATACCCTATAATGCAAATGTGAGAATGTAAAGACTAGACGATGCAAGGTACTCTTTAAGCAAAGGTAAAGATATTAAGACTAGACGCTGCCCTGTAAGGTACTCTTTAGGCAAAGGTAAAGATATGAAGACTAGGAAAAGGTAACTTGGTCGATGTTTGTATGGAACTCGACTTTAGGAGTTCTTCCTACTAATTTGAGTCTGAATAGGGTCTCCATGGACCTGCCCCGTTCTAATGGCGATGCATATAATACTTCATACATCTTAATAACTCTCCCATTGATCTGTCTGTTACTCAAATGACAAATATATATAAAACTATATTTTTTATATTTTTATGGGCTATTTGGAAGCACACAATTAATTTTTAAAAATTTTACTGTACTTCACTTACTTAATAGAGGGAAAATTGTAAGTCACACTTCATAAGATTAGCAAAAACTATAATTAATATATTTCTGCTTTGCTGTAGGAAAATGTTTTCCTGTGAAAACAAGGTAAACAAGGTATTTTGCAACTGAATTTCTGTTTCTTCGCCTTAAAGAACATTCTAAAATGTTTTCAGCCAGCACTGACAGCTGCTGCGCGATTTATTTCCATTTGGCAGCACATGGAATACCCCGAATGCAAAGTCAACTTTTTTGCTCGCTTTGGCTTTCGGGCAAAAAGAATTCTGTTTTGTTTTTCGAGCTACTCGAAATGAGCTTGAGCGAGGCAGACAGATCCTAAAAACAATTTGCAAATCATTTATCAAAAGTTGCAAATAAATAAGCTAAACAAATGGGCATGCGCGACTGGAGGATACGCTGTAGAGCAATGAAACTGAAAGTCTTTGGAATAACAACTATAGAAAGTGAGAACTTGTCAAAGCTCATGCTTTACAAACTGTATGACTATTATAATATATGAACATCTCTAACAGTTAAACAATATGGAATGATTTCATGCCTTTTCAAGGCGTAAGGGGTATGCTACAAGTTGTGAGCGCTGTGGCTGCAATATCAAGAGATGATACGCAGATCTCTGGCCAAGACAAACAAAAGATCTGAATGCTGTGAAGGCAGCAGCAGTTGCTGTATACAGATGTCTAATATATATATATATATATATATATATATATATATATATATATATATATATATATATATATATATATATATTCCATATATGAGTATGCATGTTGTTATGCATATTTTAACAAATGTCAAACGGCAGGCGATCGATTGGCAGGCGACGTGTTAATAACGTTAGCAGATGCTCATCATAGCAGATGCAGATACAGCTACAGATGAGAATGTAGATGAATATAGCAATAATACTGTTTTATATATGATATATATATATATATATATATATATATATATATATATAGAGAGAGAGAGAAAGAGATAAAGATATAAGTGGAAATTCAAATTGAAAGAGAAAGACGCAGATGCACAGACAAATGGACAAGATACAGATATAGTTTCAGATGCAGATATGGCAGCAGATACAATTGGATACTCAAATTTGAGTGCTACAGCAGATAGAGATGTTATTAGATATATACAGGTACAGGTACAGTTTCAGATTCAATTTCATATGCAGTTGGAGGTAGAGATATATATATGCAGATGCATATAAAGATATCTTTAGAGTTATTTCAGATTGCAAATTTCAAATACAGACATATGCTAATGAATATACAGATACAGCTTCAGATAAAGATGCTAGAAGAGCTTCAGATTCAAATAGAAATTCAGGTACAGATACAATTGCAGATTGAGATATAGCTTCACATGGGAGGTATAAAGATATTCAGCTACAAATACAAATGCAGATAGAGATACAAAGTGAGATTCAAATTCGAATGCAAATGCAGATAGAGATACAATTCCAGACAAGGGGCTACACCTTGTAATATAGCTACAATTACTGTAATGAATCCAGTTACGAACACAGATACAGATACAGATACAGATACAGCTACAGATGCAGCTACAGATGCAGATGCAGATGCAGATACGTAAACAAATAGAGCTGCAGCAGGTACAGCTGCAGATACGGATATGCGCACGGATACGGATACAGATGCAGTTTGGAGGGCGACTTATTTATATTCTGACAGATTTTTGACATATTCAAAATGGAGGAGGGTCGCGCGTTATGTAAGCAACGCCAGCAGAAGAGTTCAATGTATTTATCTATGTATTTACGGCCGATGGCAACCGGTTGCAGGAGCCGAGCAGAGCAGGGAACAACAAGTGCCAACTCCCGACTGCCGACTGCCGACTGCCGACTGCCGACTGCCAACTCCCGACTCTAGGGTCTGCTGCGGCTACTGATGTTTACCCTTTGGATTTTCCTTCCGCTCTTTGGGTCTTTATGGCATGTGTGCACGTTAATAGCACGTCGAGCATATCCATTAGCTGTAGTGCGTCTATGAATACGACACACACACACATGCAGAGAGAGAGGCACACGTATTTGCATTTGTGTGCGTGCTGTGCCCCCTAATGGCAGTGCAACAGTTTGCCTGTTTGTCAGTTAGTCAGTTAGTCAGTTGTCGGACTGTGGGGGTTTCTCATTCAGATTCAGATTCCGATTCAGATTCAGATTCTGATTCTGATTCCGATTGTTTTTGTTTTTCATTTTTTGTTGTTGTTTTTTTTTTGCGCTGCTTTGGACCGCTGGCACAGAGGGCTGCCACTGTTTCTACGCTCGATTTATATTTTTATCATTTGATTTAATTTAATTCCATTTCATTTCGGCTGCAGGCCCAGCCTCAGCCGCAGCTTCAGCCCCAGGCTAAAGCCAGAGCCGGCCACAGCCCCCCTCGCATATATACTAAAACGAGACCGGCAACGCCACAGCGACGGACAGAGAGAGGGAGAGAGAGAGAGAGTGAGAGAGTGGGAGAGAGAGCAGCATCATAATGATCGTCGACGGCAACTGGCGGGCTGCTGCTTCCGAAACCGGGCATAACCATAATCATAACCGTAGCAAAGCTCATGAGTGCGCTCTGCCCCCGGTCCGTCTGTCGGCCTGTATGTACATATATATGTGGACATGACACTATATATGTATATCTGACTTATATCTTATATACGTATATAATGTATATATATATTAAATAAATCACTCACTTTTTTCGTATGTTTTTCGCTCGCTTGCGGTTTGATTATGTATATATGTGTGTGAACATATATGTGTATATAGTTGGGCTGTTGTTGGATCTTCAATTTGCTGTTTGCATTTTTATATTTGCGCGATCTTGCTGCTGCTGCTGCTGCTGCTGCTGCGCTGCTGCTGTTACACTTCGATCAGCAATCAATCAATTAGTCGCCTTTCGCACTCACAACTTGTTAAACTTTTCGCTTTCATTTCGCTGACACTTTGAACTTTTGCATGATTTCGAGTGCATAAAAAACATAAAAAAAATGAACATAAAATCACTCGCGATTCACTGATTCCATTCCCATTCTATGCCAATCTATGTGTGTGTATATAATCGTATATATCTAAGCATCTAGGTAAGCATACAACCAGAGGCATGACAATGGCATCGTTTCGAGTGCCGTCGCGATTTCCACACATGCGACTGTAAATGTTTCAGAAACTACAGGAACAAAATATATATATAAATAACGCAAAAAAAAAGGTGGATTTAGTTGTGGAATATAGTAAATATGTTGCGTTTAATGCTAATATTTGAGAACCACTTGGGAGCGGACGACGATCGCAGCGTTGATCCGCAGCTCGTCGCGTGCGTGGAGAGACTGAGGCATGCAACGCGAGCGAAGCCGTGTTAAGGCGACGCCGCGCGCCAGTGTTGGCTAACTGGCGGCCGTTTTCCCGTTAGAAATGGCTGTTAAAACTGTTTGGCTATAGCTAATATTTTAGCTGTGTTGGGGATGGAGAGTAATTGCTTGGAGTTATTGCAATTTTTTGTGTGTTTTTATTTATTATAAATAATTTTATGATTATTACTATTACTTTCATTAATAACAGAAATATTACATTTTAAAATATTTAAAAATTCAGTCAACAATAATTTAAATAATGAAAATATATTATAAAATCTATTTAATTTTATTATTAATATATTTATTTTTACCTTTTTTCTGTATTTTTCTGAATTTTCTCTTAGCTTCTCTTTTTTTGTCGTTGACAACACTGTCGCGCTGCCTCTCTCTATCTCTCTCTGCGAGCGAGGTCATAAGAGCCGAATGATCTGGCATTGTGAACTTTGTTGATTTTTGGGGTTGACTTAGCTCTGCCAGCCAGAAGGCCAGAGCTAAAGGAGCTGAAGATGCATTTATTAGTCTAAAGGGTATTCAGCTTAGCATATATAAACTCTTTACTGGCAATTGCTCAGTGTAAACCGTAAATGTTTATATATTTTATATCAAACACTTAAGACTTAAATTTCAATTTTGAATATCCAGCGCAAATCAATATCAAACTTTATTTGCAGCATATTTTTAGGCTTCTGAGAGGTGAACAGTTTTCTGGGAACAGTTTTCTATTTGTGTTCCTCTTTCTACGTTCTTTCTGGTTGGTGCGCATGGTTTAGCCAGTTCACAAACCATGCGTGGTTTTCGTTTGTACTAAAAACTGTTCCACAAACCTCAGCTCATTGAATAAATCTTTCTCTAATAATCCGTTTATAAGAATATATATATTTATGTTCATATGCAATTGTAAATCTTAATCTTATAACATTAGGTAGTATTTGAGTTTAAGTTTAGCTAGTTCTCATGTTTGATCAGGATAATTGGCAACAGTCGAGTCGGCTGCTCGCTGGCCACAATACAGTTACAGGTTATATAAATGTATATAATACATATATAGTATACAAATTATTGTCTTCGTGGCTGCCTGGTGGGCCTACTTGATGTAGCCCTGGTCAATGGCATGCTTGAAGATCTCAGCGATGCGCTGCTGCTTGGCGGGCTGCTCGAAGGGCTTTATGTTCCAGACGTCGGTGAGCACGGCGTTCTCGACAATGCCCTCCAGGTCGGCCACTTCGTCGTCCTCGATGAGCGACATCGGCAGGGATTCGATGCCCATGCCGACGCCGAAGCGGCCAAACTGCTGCAGCTCCTCCTGCAGCGACTCCCAGGAGATGACCGCCTCCGCATCGCCGCCCAGATCTGTGATCAGCGCCTGGGCGCTCTCCAGGTAGGCGCGCAGCAGCTCGTCGTAGTGCTCCTCGCGCTGCTGCTGGCTGGTGCAGGAGTACATGAAGAAGCTGATGTCCAGCGCCAGGGAGGCGCAGCGTGCCAGCTGGAAGTCAATGATGATGATTTCCTGCGGGGTGCCGTCCTGGCTGTAGCGCGTGAGGAAGTTGGGCGACCAGCAGTCGCCGTGGCCGAAGACGCTCAGCTTAGAGCGCGTGGACACCAGATTGATCAGGTCATCGAACAGCTGCGGCTGCAGGAAGTTGGTGGCCAAGGTCTCGTACTTAGTGTTGGACAAGGTCTTGGTGACGGCATCGAGGGCGACATTCTGGGCCAGCTTCAGGAAGCCCGTGTACCACTCGCGCGTGTGCTCGCCGTAGTAGGTCTCTTCCAGTGCGCCGGCGGCCTTCTCGAAGTTGTCCGCATCCAGCGCTTTGAAGGCCAAGGCCACGCCATGATAGCGGCCCAAGGTGCGCATGGTCAGGAGCGCATCCTCTATCGCGATGTAGCTCTGGCTGAAAGTGCAAACAGTTTAGCTGGAGAGAAGGAAAGAGTGGGCATCACTACCTACCGATTGGGCGAGCGATAGCCGCGGAAGCCCACGTCCTCGAGGGCAATGAAATCGTTGACGCCATCGCACAGGGATGCCATGCACTTGGGGTACTCGACGAATGGCTTCTTCGGCTTGGGCTGCCTGGAGGACTGGAAAGCCTCCACGGCGGGAATGACCTTCGTGTAGAAGTTAATCTCGTTGCGGAAGAAGTCCGTGGAGCGGAACACCCGACGCCGGTGCATGTTGTCCGGCATGCCCTTGACAATAATATTGACATTCAGCTGCTCGCCCTCGGGCTCCTTGACGCCATAGACGCACAGGCGGAACACTCGACTCAGATAAGAGTCGCCCTTCTTGCCGCCCTCGCCGAACTTGTACGAGGTGTGCTTGGTGCCACCGGCATTCCGGATGATCTCATCCAAAGTCGCCTCGCTGAACTTGGCTGAGATGTCGGCAAATGTTGGCTCGCTCATCCTGACTGCTGGGCAACGACTGTTTCGGCTCTCGCAAATCGACCGCGATTTATGGAACTATTGTGCAAACAGCGCGGATTTGATAATGCGTAATCAACAAGTGTCTTTGAATGGATTGACTGCGAGAGAGGTACACGTCAGACAACTCTGCAATGCATGTGTGTCTCTCTGTGTGTGTGTGTGTCTACCTTTAGAAAAGTTGTTTGTATCAACGATAAGATCAATTTACAGCCAAGCGAAAGTCTGACGTGGACAATACAGAGGGAGAGACTGCAAATACGTACATCAAACTTGTATGAGGTCGCTGAAATGCTGCACTTCAAATTTGCCGCCAAATTATTTCGAGTGTAAGAAATGCGTATTAAAGAAAAACAAACAAACACGTCTGAGCAGCGGAGATAAGAAAACTTAACTGTACAACATTGCAGTGTGTGTGTGTTAGTGCGTGCACTTGCCTAGCTGGGAGTGAATTGCAACGTGCATGGGCCGTCTAACAGCCAGCTGTAACAGCAGCAGCGTAAGCGATGTAAATTCTTTAAATGTTGTTTTCTATGCAGTTTATTGACACCTAAAAGTCAATTAAATACAATGGTTTGCTTTTTTTCATTTATTACTATTGCGATTAATAGTATTTTCGGCTGTAGCCATTTTCAGCATTTGAAATTGTAGCGTGTGTGGCGCACTAAACAGCTGTTTGACAACATTCATCAGTGTTGGTAAACGTATTACGCCCGGCCAGTTCAATGCTAGTGCTGTGCAGGGTCAGTGCTTTGCACGTGTTGAGATTGAAGTTTTGTTTTCGTTGCGGCACGAATTATTAAGAATCGGTAGCGCCATGGCTGCGCAGGACACAGTTACTAAGAAGAAGCGCATTTCAAAGAAAAACAAAGCCGCTTGGCGCAAGACGGACATACAAGATGTAGAACAGTTTCTAGAGGATCAGCGCCAAGAAGAGCGCATCGGGTAAGCCAAAGCAAATGGTAAACAATTCGCACCACGAGTTTATGTTAACGTTGCCTCGCCGCATTTCAGCACCTTCACAGACAAACAGAATGAGGATCTATTTGTGGTGGATGCTTCGCCGGTCAAGACTGCTCCCACTCAGTTGACCATTAAGCAAAAGCGCAAATTGAATGCTTTAAAGCCCATGCGCACCCACCAGCCACTGGTGAACACATCCAAGGTGCAGGATCCGATTGTAAAGCGGTAAGTAAGCTGCCACTGCATAGTACACTCGCTACAACTGATTCTGTGCCGCAGCAATCATGTGAGGCAGAAGAAGAACGGGCGCAACATAGAGCAGGAGGTGCGTAATCCAACCAAGCCAAGGCATCACCAGGCGAACACTGATCGCGGGCTCTACTACGAGAAGCTGGATAAGAAGCTGGCTGTGCGAGAAAGTGGCAAGAAGGCGCCCACAATTGACAAGGATATTTGGGAAGAGGTGGACTTCAGGGACAAAATACCCGGGCTCAAAGATGAGAAGGGCTGGATCAGCCGCGATCTGGCCGTGCACGTTGCGGGCAACATCGGTCGCAAGGTGGTCAAAACGCATGCCAGTCTGCATCACAAGACCACCAAGGCCAAGTAAGTGCCAAACCGAGACGAAACGAATCTTTGTGATTAACATTATCTTTATTTATCGCCTGCAGAAAGTTCGAGGCGCCGCATCCTGGCATGAGCTACAATCCCTCGCTGCAGGCACACCAGGAGCTGCTGTCGGATGTTATCAATCGTGAAGAGTCCATCATCAAGAAGGAAAAGCATCTCAAGCGCGTCACCACCACCATGTTTAGCAAGGTGACGCCAGAGGAGCGTGACAGACGCCGTCTGAAAGAGATGAGCGAGGGCATCAAGGAGGAGGGCGCGCCGGACTCAGAGGATGACGCTGATCAAGAACCGACTGACAACAATTATTCCACAGTCAATGCGCCAGTCGAGAACAAGAAAAAGAGCAAGCAGGCGCGCAACAAGGAGCTCAAACAGAAGGAGCTGCAGCGCCTGCATGAGGCCAAGAAAGCGCTCAAAAAACAGACCGCAGATTTAATTAGGTAAGAAAGCAAGTCGTTAATCCATCCAGCATCCATTAAAACTGAACTTATTTGCAGAATCAAATCCATACGCGCTGAAGTGAAGGAGGAGGCTGAGGAGCTGAACGATTTGAAAAAGCGCCGCAAGGCGAAGGCTGAGCGCAAGAAGTTCGAGACGAAACGCTTGGGCCGGCACAAGTTCGTGGAGCCTGATCTGGATGTGAATATGCCCGAGGATCTGGCTGGCAACCTGCGCAACGTGAAGACCGAGAGTAATCTGCTGACCGACCGCTTCAAGCTGCTGCAGAAGCGCAACATGCTGCCCACAACAGTGGCCGTCACACGCAAACGCTCCAAGGTGAAGCGTTTCCCGCGCAGCACACACAAGGAGGCCGGAGTTAGCTTCCAGGATTTGCGCGATCGCCGGAAGGCGGAAGCTGCCGCGGCCAAGGCCAACATTGATACCATCAAGATTTAGTTAACATCGGAGAGTTCTCCACTATTTTTTTATTGAAGAAAACTTATAAATATAGATCTACCCCAATTGTGCCCACTATATGAGCGCCTTGCCCACGCCCTTCTTGAACTTGTGATTCTTTTTGCTCTTTTTCGTCTCTGGGGGTCCCGAGCTCGAATCAGGCTCCACGCTCACGTCCAGGCGCTTGGTGCCACTGTGGAGGAGATCAAAATTAAGTTTACTTCTTTCCACACACAAGAGAGAAAGAGATGGAGGCGGAGCAAGCGAGAGCAGTTCATGCTCTCGCTATCTCGTTCTAGTTGGTAGCTACCTTACCTCTTCACCGATAGTAGACCGCTGCCAGCGCCAGTCGCGTCCTTGCCGTTGGTGGCCAGCGCCTTGGACCAGTCGTCCTCGCTACCCTTGATCTGGTACTCGTCTAAGGTAGCCTCGGCCTTGAGGCGCTTCAGCTCCTTGCGCTGCTGCTTGGTCAGCTTTTGCGCGGTCTTCTCCAACTCCTGGTCAATGGATAGCGAGAGCGGCTGCAGCTCTTCGCCACGCGGCAGCTGGGACTCCTGCAGCATGCCGCCCACGATGTGCTCCTCGAGCACCGTGCGGAAGCACTGGTTGCACTTCTTCATGGCGTCAAAGAACTTGGCCAGCAGCTGGTTGCCCGGCATGTTGATCTCGGCGGCGATTTGGTCCACCGACTTGCCTTGCACGCCCAGTCCCAGCAGCACGCTCTGTTGCACCAGATCCAGCTGGAGGCCCTCGACGCGACCCTGGAAATATAGTTGGGCAATGTCCGACAGCAGGTCGATGATCAGACGGAACTCAGACTGTTGTCGAGCATAGCTCTCCAGGCGCTGCAGATCGTGCGGCAGAAAGTAGACGTCCAGCGTGGGCTTATCCAGCGTGGCAATCCTTGAGGCAGAATCATCCACCGACTTGTTCTTGAGCAGCGCCAGGCACAGTTTTGTTTCAAACTCGCGGAACGTCTTGGCCATCAGCTTAAGCACGCGCCGGCGGAAATCGTGGTAGTAGAGCGGCAGCCAGCTGCTGGGCGCCCTCTTCAGGGTATGCAGCATGATGCAGCTGTGCTCGCCGGTCAGCTCGTTGGCCTTCTGGCTAAGGTAAACGGGCACAAAGCCGACGTTCTTCCAGAACTTGAGCAGCTCCGAGGTCAGGCCGTATGAGGTGCCGATATAATCAATGCGCTCCGGCAAGCGCTCGTGCAGGCGCTCGAGCAGCGTGGGAATACGCTTCCGAGGACGAATCTGCTCCTTCAGCAGGCTCAGCTCCTCCTCCTCCACCTCCTCGATACCAACTGTAAAGAGCAAAGCAAAGGATTTAGTTTAAGGCCAAGCAACACAATTAGAATCGGCTCACCTTTGTCCTTATTTGCGGGTTTGTCATCCAAATTCGTAAAGCATCCTTCGTAGTAGTCCTTTAACAACGCAATTGCCCTGCGGCCGTAGCCCATGCGCTGATAGTTGGGATGCGTGGCAACACGGACGATGCGCACGCCGGATAGCTTAGGGAAGTCCCGATCTCCGTATTGCTCGGCCACGTTCCAGGGTATAAGATCTCCGGCGGCCTTCTTGCCGCGCCCCAAGGAGTCGCTAATGCTCTGCGACGAGATCTGCCCCTCGAGGGCCACCTGGATGACCACTAGAATCTCCGGTAGTTGATCCATGCGCTGCACCGGCGCCAGCATGCAGAACAAGTGGTGGGCGGGGGCATCGCTCATCATCTGCAGATCGTTCGGCGTGTTCTTGTAGTGGGACGACACGTAGATGGACATCAGGCGGTTGAGGAAGGTCTCCGCGGCCTTGTGGTACGAGAATAGGGCATCGCGATTGATGTAGTACAGCTCGCAAAGCACAGGCAGCGGACAGCCAGAGCTGACCACGGTCACGTTGCTGGTGTCCAGGCAGAGCAGATTGATGAGCCACCGCTCGATGTCATCGTTGCACTTGTAGCGAATCGACTCGTTTAGGGTGAGCGGCGGCCGTGCGTTGTTGTCCTTCTGTATTTGGGCGATGAGCTTCAGGCTAAGCGACCGGCCCGTGCCCTCGTAGCCATTGATTGTGCTGGCCATGAATATCAGGTAGGGGCCCATCATCTTCTTGACCAGCGGCAGGGGTATGGCGGCGGCCTCGTCGATCAGCAGCAGATCGGCGGCGTTCAACAGGTGCGTGTCGCTGGGCGCTATATACTGTATGGTCTGACGGCTGTTGCGCGTGATGTTGATGCGTATGATGGCCTTCTTGAAGTCCGCGTTGGTGCTGCGGATGATGGTATAGTCCGCGTGCTCCTGATACTCCAGCGCATCGAAGCCTTTGAGCACGAACTCAAAGAGTGTTATCAAGTTCTCGGGATGCGGCGAGGTGACATACACATTCACGTAACCAAACGAAACGGCCGCAGCTATGGCCAGACCCATGGCAGCGGACTTGCCACGTCCACGAGCCGCCGTCAGCGACATGGGTGGCTTCAGCTGCTTGTCCACCAGTGCGTCAATGAACTGGGCAACCGCATGGCCCTGGTCGTAGGTCTTGCAGAGACTGACCAGTGCACTCGCGGGCTGCACATTCAACAGGCTCTGTTGCAGATCCTTCAAGTTGTTGTCATCCTCCGACTTGACTATATCTGCTGGCTAGGAACGTAAATTGAGATAAAACTTTCTGCTCAGGTTTAAATAATGAAATTCTCTTCTTACATTCACAGGCTGCACATTGATAGTCTTGGAGCTGAGCGGCAGCACGGTTAGATCATCGTTGACCACCAGGCAACGCTTGCAGTCGGCCAGGGACAGGATCAGGCGCTCGTTGAACCGGCAGGTGACGGTCTGATGGGCCTCGGTGCGGAAACGTTTGTGCACGTCCATGCCCATGGTGTACAGTTGCTTAAGAGATTGCATAGTCTTTAGCAGCAATATGATCAAGCCGCCACCTTCGACGGTCTCCACGGTCCGCGCCAGCAAGTTGGGCGTGAGTGCCTCGAAATCCTGGAGCACGCAAACGCCATAGGTTCGCCCTAGTATGGCGTGTGTCTCGGAGTAGTAGCGACCGTGTATGGTGGTTGCCACGCGAAAAGCATCGAATAGATCCACATCATTCACGTCCACCTTGCCATGAGCTATCTTCTTGGCTCGCTTCTTGCCGTGACTGAAAGGTTGAGTGGAAAAGATGAGCACCAGGTGTTAACTCATCATTAACTTGTTGCTTACTTGGAAATGGCCTCGTCTTTGTTCTTGTAGCACCACAGCACAGTGGGGCGGGCCTTCACGGTGGATTTGATGAGAATGTCGTAGAGAATCGGCACTTGGTCGCGGGCCTTGTCTCCAATGATGACGAACATGGTGCGATGGCCCAGCTTGACGCCATTCTCAATCATAACGCGTATGCGATTATCTATTTTCTTCTTCACCATCTTGCTGCAATTAAAAGTGCCGGAATAATTTGAACTGAAGCCTGATTATTCAAATCGATCTTCCACTTTCGAACAGTTTAAATGCACGTGCGATCCGCTGCACTGTTAAGTGTGCATACAGTTCAGCTCCTCAATTTAACAGAAGACTCCACCAATGACATATTTAACAGCATATTATCGATATCGCCATATACATATATGTATGAAAAAGACTGCGGCTATTACCATTCTTCCAGACTGTTGTTACCAAATGCAGTTGATAGAAGGACAAAGAAGAGAATTGAGCAATTACAAATAATATGTATGCAGTCAGCCAGTAAGATACATATGTCAGTGCGAGCTATCGATGGATAATAGACAGAACTTGCATTTCGATTTAATCAATTGTTGTTAATAACAGATGGCAAATGTTAACTAGCTGTATATATCAAATTTGCTTGTATAAATGAAACGCCGCGCAAAAACAGCTGTCTACAGACTATTTATCGATAGACAAACGCATTTATGCTCTGCACGCTCTGTTAACGCAATTTAGAGTTTCTGTTTTGAGGACTGCACGTTTTTTATAAACAATAGTTTGCTTGCATTTGTCGAATAACTGAACATGTCGTCCTGGAAAAAGGCATCAAAGAGCAATCAAAAGGTGCATCGCGAGCGCCATCAGCCAGAGGCGCGCCAGCATCTCGGCCTGCTCGAGAAGAAGAAGGACTACAAGAAGCGTTCCAACGATGCCCACCACAAGGAGAAGACGCTGAAGCTGCTCCACAAGCGGGCGCTAAACAAGAATCCGGATGAGTTCTACCATCACATGATAAACTCCAAGCTCACAGAGGATGTGCATCATGAGAAGGAGGAAAAGGATGAGCACACGTCCGACCAGCTAGCGCTCATGCAGACCCAGGATCTCAAGTACGTCATCATGAAGCTCACCATGGAGCGGCGTAAGCTGGAGCGCCTGCGCGCCACACTGGTAGATGTGGACGGTCAAGCCAACCAAAACAAGCGCTACATCTTCAACGAGAAGGGCGCCCTACGGCCAGCGCCAGCTATCACGCTGGGCGAGCGTCTGGAAGCAGGCGAAAACCCGGTGAGTAGATTCTCTTATGCACTCCATAGACACTTCAGATATATTCCAATCCTTCTAGACCACGGGCACCCGAACCCACAAACAACAGCTGTTGAGTGAGATGAAGAAGCGAGAGCAGCGCGTACGCGAGTTATCCATAGTCCAGAGGAAGCTGGAGATTAACAACGTCCTCAAGCGGCCACGCCTACTCAAGCCCAAGAAAGAGCAGCTCGCCACCAAGGACAGCGCGCCCGTCTATAAGTTCCATTATGAGCGAAAGAAGTAGAGTACGCTAGTTAGTTCATAAATATATAGATTTTTTTTAGATTCGAAATTAAACAGCTGTATTGTGTAAAAAGCTGCTCGGAACAGATTAAAGTTATATAGAATATATTTCTAATGTTGCTTTTTAAATATAACACTTGATTTACATTGTTAAAAGACATTATAGGTTACGCATACAGCAATTCGTTTCTTAGCAGCTTTGTGACGTCACATTTTCGGCTTTTTCAAACAGCGAACAATGCACGCGCTAATATTTGAAAATGTATCGTCACACTGTCAAGTCAACAGACATGAATCTAGTTAACAGACCGCATAGCATAACCCTCTGTTAAAAGTCTGTTAGCTACACGAAAAGCAACTCTGCGAATTTTAATGTTAACTATCAGCTCTTTTGAGTCGTTACATTTTCGACTTTTTCAAGCGAGGACTCACCCATTTCCAAAAATGGGATATCGCACTATCATGTTAATGGACCGCTTTGCATAATTTACTATAACTCAAGCGTGGGAGCACTAAAAATAAATAAATATTTTTGACACAGCTGTTACTGGACTGTTAAGCTGAAATTAGTAAAGACACAAACCGCTCGGAATCGTAATGTTTAACAGCGCTGTACGAAGACTGTTAAATTTCAACATTAACAAAGCCTGCCACTGTTTTTACGATATTCGCATTTGCTGGTTCCATTATATGCCAATAGAGGGCGGCGCGAGGGAAATTCAAGTTTATTCAAAAGAAAAGAAATTCAGGGAAATTGAATTTTTTGAAAAAAATTTTAAATTTATAAATTTTTGCAGTGCAATTTGCGAGTATTGCAAATGCAGTAATTGCTCATTTAATTTAGATTTAATTATTACAATTGTGCTAACGGCATTTTATTAGGGAAATTTGAGCTATAGCTCAGCTATAACTGTATTATTAGCGCTAAAGCCTTGATCTCGACTATATGTGTCTGCTGCTGACATGCGAGCAGCGCTCGATGGGCAGGACGACGCGTGTTCCTAATCACAGAGCAGGGAGCAGGGCAAAGGGAAGGGGGAAGGGCAGAGGGCAGAGGCAGGGAAATAACGGGAACAGCCCAGTCGAAACCGGCTCAGCCCACCTAAACCACCCCGTCGAGCCCAGTTTCGAGTTACCAAACCAATTGAAGCTAGTTAAAAAAAAAAAAAAGATTTTTTTGATGTTCAGATTTTTGGTTTTTCTTGTTTTTGTATTTTGATTTAGACAATTGGGTCGGGGCGCACCCTCGGCAGCGCTTGTTTTGACGACCGCATGACAAGTCCGATTAGGCAGTGCCCATGCCCATCCCGAACCAGATCCAGAACCAGAACCAGATCCAACCCCTACTCCGGGCGGGCGCTGGGCAAGTGTCAACAAGCCACAAATGTCGTCATATGCCCATAGAGGGAGAGAGGGGCAGGGGGAGTTAGAGAGAGGGAGTATCCCTATCTCCCTCACTCTCACTAATTTGTTAGTCAGCATGCAATTAGCTTGCAAATGGATTTTCCACCTTTGCCACTTGTCCTGGGCACAGCCACGCCCACATCCGCATCCGCATCCGCATCCGTGACACAGCAGATCGCACAGCGTCGTCGACGTCGCCGTTGCACGTGTAAAACCGTTCGACACGTGACCGCACGTGCCGCAACAGCCGCTCCTCCTCCCCCTGCTCCACCCCACTGCCCGCTGCTCGCTGTCCATCCGGCCGCTGGGCTGCTGCGATAAGCGCAACTTTGACAATTGCTGCGAGATGTCAAAGACCAGGTTACGGCGGCAACAGGAACTGGGCCGCCCGAGCGACACTCTGACGTGCCGTTATCTTGATGTGCCGCCGGCTACAGGGACGGCCGGACAGCCAGGCAGCGTCGAGGCGGCATAGCCGGCGTCAACTGCAGACGCACAGGCTCAGCATCAGCCTCAGTCCCAGCCTCAGTCCCAGCCTCTGCCTCAGCCCAGCCTCTGCCTCAGCCCGGCCTCTGCCTCAGCCCGGCCTCTGTCCCCGAATCGATGGTTTTGTTAGCGTAAATATCTTAATTCGCCGCTTCACCGCCCACGACACGCGTTAATCGTGTGC
Organism: Drosophila peninsularis; assembly: GCA_035047485.1. Classification (NCBI taxonomy): domain Eukaryota; kingdom Metazoa; phylum Arthropoda; class Insecta; order Diptera; family Drosophilidae; genus Drosophila; species Drosophila peninsularis. Next base: position 4,217,568 of record JAWNPN010000028.1, read on the forward strand.
TTTTGACATGAGAATTTTTAAATGAAATGCGACAGCTCCGGCTCCGTCTCCGTCTCTAGCACCCCGGCCATCCGGACGGAGTCCAGGACAGTTTCTCACACAAAGAGTGATGCGAAAATATATATATATAGAGAGAGAGAGAGAGAGGAGCGGGGGAAAGGTGAACTAATGGAAGGCAGGTAATTCAAAGGTAAAGAAAAAATAATAATAATAATAATTATAATGACAATGATAATGACAATGAAAATCAATAGAATGCGAAGATAGCTCTGAGAGAGAGAGAGAGAGAGAGAGAGAGAGAGAGAGGGAGAGAGAGAGACGGAGCTTAGAGTTGCTTAGCTTTTGTTGTAAATAAATGTTAAGTAAATATATATGAATGTTATAATAATGTTAAGTAAATGTTATAATAATGTTAAGTAAAAGTAGTAAGTGTATGTTATATTGCTGTCAAGTAAATGTGTAAGTGAATGTCATAAGAGTGCTATCAACAATGTTGTTAAGCAATGTTATAAATTTATGTTATGCTAATGTTAAAACCTGCAACAACAGCAGCTACAGAGTCTATGGACTTTTAAGTCGAGTCTTTAGCTTAGACTTCAGCTTGTTGACTGAGCAGGCCGCTTCCAGCACAGCAGCCAAAGGCAATCAAACTAAAAGACTTTAAGTCAACTTTTCTTAAATATATTTGATTATTTATATATATTATATGTTATATTATTATTATATATTATATATTATATTTTATTATATATTTCATTATATTATTATTATATATTTGATTATTCATAAATGTTATTTGTCATATATTATAATCATGTTTGAGGTGCCCTTGCAGCCGCCTCTGTTAACAGTGCTAACATAACATATGTTAACTTAACATATATGCTGATAACATTATTTGTTTGGCACGAATTCTCATGTTTCTCTCTTCTCAATTGGTGTTTTCAGGGATATTTATTAGATATTATTTAGATGGCTTTGCCGTGCCCTTGCCCAGTTGCTCGACCCGCAACTGCTGCCTGCGTTGAGGAACCTGCAGCAGTCGAGGCTGAGGCCATTAATATAAATGCCAACTAGAAGTCAACAGGCGCTGGCAAAGCCTGTAAGCGAATGTGCCCGCTCAGCGGTGCAGTGGTGCTCGAGGGCAACCCCTTTTTGGGTCTTTGTTTGGCCGAAAGCTAAGCGCGCTTTGATAAACTGTTACGAGTGTGCTAGAAATATCAGAGAGAGAGAGAGAGAGAGAGAGGGAGAGAGGGGGAGAGGGGGAGAAAGACAGGGAGTGTGTGTGAAATCGAACAAGTATTTTTTATTGAGCGAGTTAACTTTGAAGTGTCGCTGTTTATGGGCTGCGCTCTTGGCCCCTTTTGCCTGGGCATATGTATAGAGATGATCAAACCCTCGCCGCTACCTCTACCCGTGGCCCTGCCCCTGTCTCCTTCCACCCTTTCCGCTGAGCCTTAGCCTTGGCCTGTCTGTCAGTCAAGTTGTAAGCAGGACAGGCACAGGCACAGGCCCAGGCACAGGCCCAGGCACAGGCACAGACTAACCCCTAAATTGACCTTTAAAACTCCCAAATGCGCAATTTATCATTTCCTCACCAAAGCGTGGCAGTGCTAGAGGCAGGGGAGCAGGGGGCAATGATGCTGCGTATGTGTGTGGATTCTGACAAGAGCTGCCGCCTGCCGCCTGCCGCCTGCCGCCATCAATCGTTTAGAATGAAGAGACCCTGGGCACAGGCCTGGGTGGGCAAGGGGCAAGGAGCGGGTTGGCTTCAGTCGGATAACTCAGTTGCGATAGCGCTGGCGATAGCGACAGTGACACGGCGACAAATCTGATATCAGATGTGTCCCGAGACGCGGCTTAAGCGCACATAAAGCGCACACCCACAAAAACCGCTAGACGAGCGAAGTCCCAACCCAAAAAACCTTGCCAACCCCACGCACACACGCATTTGACCCTTTCACAGCATTCGCTATGCTACATAAGTTGCCCGATGCGGTCCCAGTCGCAATATATAATAATAATACGAATTGAGTGACTCCAATCTGATGGACCTGAGCAAGTTGCGAGAGTACCTCCCGCGCTGGCCGGGAAATGGCCAAACAAAGGAGTCGAATGTGTGTAGGGCTTAACTATCAGATGTGTGGAAGAGCCTCTCATAGAACTATATGGTATCTGGGCTTATGTTTTCAGCTATGGGTTGGTCTAGTAAGCTAGATTTAATATTAGCTTGAGAGCTCTAAGACTGTTGGCTGTTAGCTATACATCAAGTTGCTAAAGTATAGCTCTCAGTTCTGGACTTATATCTCTTAGGAATATTGTGGATAGCTAGGTCTAGCCTCAGGTTTCTTTGGCCTCTAGAAGCCCTTGGTACTGGCAAGTCAGCTGCGCTCCACTTGCCATGCGGGCTGAGCCGATCTGCCTCTGTTCATCTGTCCATACGTGCGTCTGTCTCAGAATCTATCGAATCTTTAGACTTGGCTTTTCATGTAGATCCTCCCATAGCACGCATAGATCAAGCTCATTTAAAGAACCTTTAAATACAATCAAATACCTTTACTTATTAAATTATAACTCCCACATCCTTAGAGCTAAAGTTCTCAAATTTTGTATTTAGTTTTATGGATATTTCATACAATTTTGATTTTTTTTTTCATATTGATGTTGTCATGTTAAATTTCATCCAAAAAGAGAGAGAGAGAGAGAGAGAGAGAGAGTTAAGTATTATTTAATATAATCATTCACAATACTATTTATACGTTCACAATGGCAATATCAGCTAATATGGTCAGCCTGAAGCCAACAGACATATACAATTTAAAATCGCATTACTTTTGCTGACGTTAACCAACACTAAGTCGTTTGGTCACACTGATTTGAGCACAAATGGGCAGCACTTTTAACTAAAGGCAAACTGTAACAACTTTGAGTCGGTTCGTCGGTCCGTCTGTCCGTCTGTCCGTTTGCCTCCTTTTAGCTGGCGTAAGGAGCGTCCGTTTCAATGTCGAGCAAAATCTTTGATCCTATTAAAATCGTAGAGCAAACGCTCCGAAAGTTGATGATGCTTGTGCTGGCTTGTTTCGGGTCATGAGGCGGAGGACGACGGCGAGGACGAGCAGGTGGAGTACGACATGTGCAAGCATGTAACCCATTTGGTACACCAACATTAACAGCAACAGCAACAGCAACAGCAACAAAGGCGGCGGGCGAGAGCCGGCAGAGCCCATCACACCCCTGAGGTTGGCCCAAACCCCGGGCGCTTGGCTGCACATTCATGTTGCGAGAGGAAAGTGTGAACAACATTTTTCATAAATTTAACCGGCAGTGCGCAGGCGAGGAGCGGGAGCCGGAGCGGGCGCGGCGACAGGTCGGGCAGGACGAAGGACGAACAATGAAAACAATAGAGCGAACAAGAGCAATAACAATAAACGATAGATATTTACCACAGCAGGCGAGCCGAGAGGGAGAGGGAGAGGGAAAGGGAGAGGGAGAGCGAGCGATGCGACCCCTCGGGAAGCGATGCAGAAAAAGTCTCCTGAGGTTTGCCAGCTCCGCATGCTACGTAGCCGGGAGACAATAACAAACCAATTACAGTTAGATTGGCCGCATATTAAAAATCGAATGAGAAACACATCTGTCGCACTCGCAGGCCGGGCCGCGTCCATCCCTGCGCCGCGGCGACTCCAGCGCCAAGTTACTCCTTCTGCGTTTTTGGCAACTGTTTCAAAAACACACACATAGGGCAGGAGGAGGAGGCAGGACGAGCGCAAAAAAAGCAGGCGTAGAAACCTGCTGGGACGGCCCAGGGGCGGCGCTGGGCGGGCGGGCGACGGGGCCGGCAGTCGAGCAGCGGGCGGGCCATACAACTAAAATAAAATATGATTATGAAATGATTATTATAATTATGCTGGCGTTTCGGCGTTTGGCAGCATCTTCACAGATGTTGTTGCCGTTAACTGGGACCACGCCCCCCGCCAGCCCGCCAGCCCGCCGGCCCGCCGGCCCTTCAGCCTGCCAGCTTGCCAGTCCACGCCCCCGACACAAAGGCGGCGACACACAAAGCAGCACAGAAACGAGGACAAACGCATAACCAGAGCCAGAGCCAAGCGAGCTGGTTAATAATAAGCCCAAAAATTAGGGCGTGCTGTGGACTCACCGATACAACAACAACAATAATCATAATGTACAGCAACGGCAACAACAACAACAACAACAGCAACAACACATCATATTCCCACGTATATTTTCATATTTGCTCTTTGTGCGTGGGGATTCTTAAAGTTGGGGCGAGCGGGCGCTCGTGTCCTTACTTATTATCTTGGGGAGGCGTTGAAAATCCTCTTAAGGTAAACTGTGCATTATTAATGATAGCATCAGGGCAGGGGGCTGAGAGGGCGAGGGGTTGTCCTATTGCTCAGAAAATAGATTCGCTCCAGCAGCGGAGACATAATTCCCAAACGCGTCTATTGAAATAATCAGGTGTGACTATGCTGACACAGTCAAGGGTAGCCAAGGGCTGAGACATAGCTGAGAGAGAGAGAGAAGAAGCTGGAGCCTGGGGAGCGCAGTTCAATTGTAATAGCTGAATATATATATAGAGTAGAATGTGATCTGAAGAATGACTTAACTTAAACTGTATTCCTGATGCTGACATATATCCTTTGTTCCTCAAGACCTAAGCGGCTGAGGTTATCCTAAGGCAGGTTTTCCTAAGTCAAGCAAGTTTAAGGGTTTAAGTTTCTATTATATATATATATATATATATATATATATATATATATATATATATATATATATATATATATATATATATATATATATATATATATATATATATATATATATATATAATACATGTTATATATAGACATATATTAAATAGGTAAAAATAAGTGTTATGTATATAGAAATGATTCCAGAATGTGTACCGAAATGGCTTGCCTGAAGCTGATTCCTTGGTACTGCTGCATGTCCTTAAGAGCTAAGCCAAAGTTTTCCTACGTCAGCACTGCTTGACTGCAAAATTGCAATATATGCTATGTATATGTATAATATATACAAATATTAGTAATTTTCAGTGGAATTATCTAAAAATTAAAATTTTCTCTGGGCCTATACGAGGGCGGTTCCAGCAGTACACTCTGCAGAGCTGTAGTTAGAGTTCCTTTAAGCTCTAGCCCTCATGCAGCACACTCCACAGACATGGCCAGTTATGGCGCTTCCTTGTGCACATCCACTCTTATCTCTAACTCTAGTTTACCCACTTCTCCATGCTCACACCTCAAGCAGATCACTTATCTCTAGCACATAGGACCACCCACATGAGCTTCTCCCCGGCATTTCCCAGCGCTGCTTTATTGTTTCCCCATATCTCTGCAGTTGTCAACCGCCAGCCATTGGCCATGCCTTAAGCTATAGCCTTGAGCACTCGTCGCGCTGAGTATTACATTCATGTTGATCTTCCAGAACATTTGATGTGAACAAACGCTTCGATTATCGAGCTGCCAATCTCTGACTGCGCTGTCCTCGAGCGCAATTTGCATGCGATGCAGGCGATGCAGCTGAGTGTGAGGGAATCAGAGTGCGAGATTGCTTTTGCTCTCCTCCCACTCTCTCTGTCTTTCTCTCTCTTCGTACTTTATCTTGTCTTTTTTGTGGCATTTTGAGCAAATCCTAGAGCAAGTGCCACCTAGCCATGGCCAACAGCCACACAGCGTTGACGAGCGCTCCACAAAAAGTTCAGTCAACTGACATTTCCAGTTGCCCGTTGCCAGTTGGCAGTCTAATAATTCACCTGTTCAGCTACACACACCTACACACACACACACACACCTGGCGCACCTGGCGCACCTGGCACACCTCTCAACTTCGATTTGATTTTGGGCTTCTGTCTGTTTTGTACGTTTGCCGCTGCTAAATTTTATAAGTAATGCACTCGCTGCTCTTGCACTCTTTTTCGCTTAATGGGCGGTGGGTGTGGTGGGCGTGGCAAGCTGGCCAGCAGCTTGAAGCTTGGACTTGGCTGCCTGCTGATGCGGAAGCGATGCGCATAAAATCAGCAGCGCGTAAGGAACAGGATGAAACAGAGTAGCAGAGTGAGGGAGAGAGAGAGAGAGAGAGAGAGGGGGGAGTGGGAGAGAGAGAGGACGACTGCTAAATGTGTCCAGAGCTGGGTGTCGACACCAGCTCTGACGGCGACTCACAGCTGCCAACTCTGGCATTCAGCCGGAGCCGAAGCTGGAGTTCAGTTTATTTCGTATCAATCAAAACGACGCGCTTGGACCGGGCACCTAAGCCAAAGATTTGACATGGATCAGTAATCTAATACCAGATTACGTATACGCATGGTGGGTTCCTGTATTGCGCCCCGCCCACAGACGCCCCTGGCCCTTGCCTTGCCTTGCCTTGTCTCTATGCCCTCGACTGTTCGACTGTTATGCAGTAAGTCACACACACACACACACACACACACACACTCAGAGATACCGATTACTGCGGTGTATCGGTTTGCTGGCGGGCTGACTGGCTGGCATGAATGAATGGATGAATGAGCGCTCAGGCCGAGTCAAGGCGCGCTGCCAGCCAGGGACTGGCAAATGGGGCGACTATCTAACCAGCCATCGCCGTCGCCGTCGCCTCCGTCTTCTTTCGTGTGTCTGTTTGGCTGTCAGTTGGTCCGCTCGTCAGTCGCACAGTCAGTCAAGAGTTTATATCGATGATGACGGCACTGATATAACTACAGACAGAGCCAGACATGAAACGTCGCTTGGCTGACTGCCTGACTATCCGGCCAAGCTATCTCGAGGGTTGGCACACACACACACACACACACACACACTCGCACGCACACAGCTGGCAAAGTTTTATGCTTGTTTGAGTCCGATTTTGGTTGACGACTTTAGCATAAAGTTATTACTCGAGCAGACCCAGACCCAGAGCCAGAGCCAGAGCCAGAGCCAGTGCCAAAGGTAACAAAATTCAGCGCCCTGGCCTCAGCACCGAGGATTACAAATAGAAGCAAAATATTTGCTGCTGCTGCTGCTGCTGCTGATGCTGTTGCTGCTGTGTAAGGCGTTGTCCCAGACTCGGAGCCGAAATCGAACCCGAACCCCAAGCCCAAGCCCAAGCCCAGAGCCCAGAGCCCAAAACCCAAAGCCCAAAGCCAGCGCCAGAGCCATCTCTCGGGTAGCGTAACAAATGAGCTTTGGGTGTCGCCTTTGTCGATGGGCGCCTTATCGAGCCTGGCCTGCCACCGAAATGGCACAGTGGTGCGAAATAGCCAAATATGTATCAAGGAACAGAGTTTATCAATTCTATATAATTATTGGAACAAAGAAGATATTTAAAACTTTAACAAATTTGTTTTTCATTTTTAAAAATACATTTCCACATTTTTATAATTATATAAAAATTTATATTCATTTCATAATAGTTATATAATACAATATAATAATAAAATAATATATTTAGACAATAATATAATATCTAATACAGTTATATATTTATTTATATTTAAACAAAATATTTTTTAAATTTGCCTACAGTTTTTTTAATTTTTTTATATTTTATTTCTTGATTATTTTTAAATATTTTTCTAAATCTAAAATATTTCAAAATATAATCATTTTTTTTTAGTTTTAAAAATTTTCTAATTATTCATTTATTTTGCTGAATTAAACAATTTGTTATCAATTTTTTAATGTTGTTCCATATTTTTAAACATTAAACAATTTAAAATTGTTTAAATTAATTGTTAAAATTGTTTTTCAAAATTTTCAATTTATTTCAATATTTTTTAAAATGATTTAAAAATCATTTTTCATTTAATAATTTCAGCAGCTTTCATTCCGGCTTTGCACACTGCTGGCCACGGTGCGCAGGACTGAAGCTCTGAGCCGTAGATGGAACACTGATATATATGGACTCATTGAGGACTGTGTGCGTGTGTGTGTGTGTGTGTGTGTGTGTGTGTGTGTGGCAGATATAAAGATAGACTGATAGGCCCACGGCCTTACAGTTTCTGACTGTGCCGAGGGGCTGCTGAGATCTGGGCTGGGGCTGGGGCTGGGGCTGGGCGCTGGGTTTATGGCCGCCAAAGCGTGGCAACCACCAATACGGCCAATTCTCTCTCACTCTCCCTGTCCCTCTCCCTCTCCCTCTCTCTGTCTCTCTCGCCACACACTCTTGACATGCAACGCCCCAAAAAATACACACACGCCACGTATTTACTATAAGCATGTTAAGCGGGCTGTAACTATATTTTGTTGATATCCGGCCGACATTTTTGCCGTAAGAAATTGTTGGCTGCTCTTCAAGCCGTTGTTGCTGTTGCGTTGGGGTTGCCTTATCGTTGTTTGAATTCGTTTTTTTCTGCTGCTGCTACTGCTTCCTCTCGTACGTGACTGAAACGCCATTGCATGTATTTGCTCGCTGCAGGCTGGCTTAGAATTTGATTCATGCTCTTAGAGTGTGTGTGCTATATATGCACGATATCTGGGAATCAGTTGGGGTAGCATGAGATATATGTATATGCCATAATATATAACTATATGTATATAGACCGCAGAGAAGTCTTTGCTTAGGCTCCGACTTCAATTTGAGCCTGGGCTTGCCAGCTGTGCTTGCTGCTCGGCAGTCTCCAGTCTGTCATCGAGCGGCAGCCCTGGCCCTGGCACTGCTGGCAGCATGACAGCACTTTGAGCCAACTTTAGTGCATGCCTAACTTAATCTAGGCTCATGTGGTACTGGCTTAAGTGGGCTCGTCATCAGGTTTCGTAGTCTCAAGTTGCAAATCTTTGCCACGCGCTCACATTTCGCTTAGATTATTATTATTATTATTAAATTTTCTTTTATTCGTGTGCGAGTGTGTGTGTTGTGCTGGGCCCATTTTGTTGTAACTATTTCGGCGAGATTTTCATCATCGCACGTCTCCCGATGGGCCACTGAAATATGCGTCTGTGTGTGATTCAGCAGGAGAGGGGCGGGAGGCGCTGGGCTGCAAGTTGTGCTTACCTTGGAGCATGGAGCGTTCTGGGTACATAATATCCATTAGCCATTACTTTTATGTACCTTTGCCGTGCCACGAAATGACAACAACAACAACAGCCCGAACGAGCCAACGAGCACTCGACGAGCCATCGTAAAAGCAAAGCAATTTCGCATTCACACTGACACTGACTGATATGCCAGCAGCATAATGGAACTGCCAGGAGTGCGTCTCCAGCTACAGCTACAGCTCAGCATCAGTTCCATGCTCGTATTTGTGGCTCCTGGTTTTGTGCTTTGTGCGGCATCTTCTGCTTCTTCATCTTCCTCAGCCTGTCATTCATTTCTTATCTTGGCTCTGGAGCTGTTGCTGCTGCTGCTGCTGCTGTTGCTGTTGAATGTGTCTCTAGGCTGTCATTTTGCTTTCGATGAATATCTGCAGCCCAACTACAACTACACACACACACAGCAACACACCAACACACCAACACACTCACATAGACACAGTCTTCATCGTGAACGTGTAATCATCATCGTCATCAACATCAGCAGCAACAACGACGCGAAATCGTTGTGTTCCAAATAGCCTCATTGAGCCGGCTCGTACAGCTCCCAATCTTGTTGCCTCCAACCCTCGCTCTATCAATGCCACGCCCCAAAATGCCAGCCCCTCCAGCCCACCCACGCACACACACACACAGAGGCAAAAAACTTGAGCATGTTTGTATATGCGGCTTGGGAGTTGGCATTGCCTTTGCCTTTGCCTTTGTCATTGTTGCTGTTGTTGCTGTTGTTGCTGTTGTCGTTGCCAGAGCATCGAGAGCTGTTGTTATTACAACAAGCACAACTTTTTATCACCGCTGCCACCCTCAAAATGCCAGTCAGCGTCGCATCGTCAACAGCAGCAGCTGTAGCTGTAGCTGTAGCTGTAGCTATGGCTGTAGCAGGCGAATCGGGCCAACAGCAGGAACAACGTTTGTCCTGGTTGTGTGTCGAGCTTTTTTGGAGTTTATGGTCTTTGTCACACACACACAGACATACACACGCTCCTCGCACACCCACACAAAGAGTGAGAGACACGGCGCAGGCAGCCAGTCAACTGTTATGTGCTCAGCCATTGAAACGTTTTATCAAAACTACCCACGGCAGCAAATGGAGAATTGGAGCCCGTTGCTGGAGCCATTGGATAGCAATGGCTTTGCTGCCAAACCCATACAGAAACAACCTGTCGTCCAACTCACACTTGCCAACCACCTCCACACGCCACACTGCCCCCGCCCCCGCCCCCGCTACCGCTCCTCACGATGGCTGGATTCCCAGCCATTGCCATTGCCAGCTCTCAGCGAGGTTCGTTTCGGAAGTTTTAAGTGAATTTGCATTAAATGATTTCTCTGTGTATGAAATAGGTTCAGAATCTGAAATATGTGATTGAATCTGAAATGTAAGCTTATGAAACAAAAATAGGAAATAAAATAAAATAAATATATTTAAAAAAAATAAAATATATAAATAATTAAATAAAAAAAATAAAATAAAGAACATAAAAAATAAATAAATAGCAAACAAAAAAATTAAATAAAAAAATAAAGAAATAACATAAATAAAAAAATATAAATAAATAACTAAAAAAAATAAAATAAAAAAAATAAATAAATAACAGAAAAAAAAAAAAAAAATAAATAAATAAATAAAAAAAAAATATATATATATATATATAAAAAAAAATGAAAATAAAATAAATAAAAATATTAAATTTGTAAACGCTAAATAATACTTATTATATTATATAGTATTTTTTTTACTAAGCTAATGGAAAGTAAAAGTATTTTGACTGCATTATAGCTCCACTTGATTCTCTTTTTAGCCTCTTCATGTATCTCTCTTTAGGCAAAACTCTTCAGAAATACTGTATACCATAGTAATTATATATATAATTATATAATATTATTATATATATATTATTATATTATATAATTATATAATAGTAACAATCAATTAACTATCCTGGAGTGGAATTGCATTATCAACCGTAGAGTACATCATCATTCTTATAACTTAATAGAAATCATCAATAGAAAATAATAAATATAAAGAAATATAATGAATCAATAATTTCCCATAGTCATTGATCTTAAGTATTCCTATATCTGTTGCATATAATAATATATCTGTCACATATAAGCATATAGCACTCTTTGGGAATTTGCATAAACTTTATGAGCAGCCCTCGCTCGCCTGCGCTGTGTGGGTGTGCTTTGGCTGTTTGTTGTTGGCTGTGTGCCTTTCAAGGGTCAAATTGTAAACGAAATACGAGCGCTGAGGGAACGGCTGGCTGGCTGGCTGGAACAGCGCTAGCATTGGCAGCATTTGCAGCGTTGGCAGCGCAGTTGCCTGATTTTGATGGGCTGTCGACAACAACAGCAACAACAACAATGTTGACAACAACACGGGCAGGCCACAAGGATATGTAGGCGTCATCGCACTGGAAACTGCCAACGTTGCCAACTCGCATTCGCACTCCGGGGACAATGTTGTTGTCGATATGTCGATGTGGCCAGTTGGATCAGTGGAGCGCACCGATGGCCAGGGTCGTGGTCGTGGCCATAGCTGCCACACACACACACACACACACACTCTCTCTCTATCGCTATCTCTATCTCTTTCTCCTCTGTGTGGGCGGTCAAAGTAACTGGCCTCGCGTCCAGCTGACGTTACGGAATGGCCACGCCATGCGACGCCACGTACACAGATAAAAATCAAACACACAATGTCCAAAAACTGCAGCTGAAGCTACAGATGCCCCCACCCCCGCACCCGCACCCCATCCCAATCCCAATCCCAATAGCCAACGGTCAGTCAATAGTCGTCAGCAGCAGCAACAACAGCCGCATTAAAAGTAGCAGTTGCCTTTAATGGACACCTGCGCTCGGAGTGTCTTGGCCAGCCAAAGTTTCCCGAACGGAATTAGTGGCGGCTCGGGCTTAGCCAGCAAATCGCTTCCAAATTTAACTAACTGCACTGGACAGAGGCCATCAGCACATATTAGTTGATAAGCTGCAGGTGCGCTGGGGCTAGGAGAAGGCAGTTGGCTTCAGGGTATCTCGCAGTCGAGCAGCCTCGACTGGACTTGCTTAATATTTATCTATATTTCTGATAAATAGGCGACTAGACTGGCGCCATTACATAAGCTTATACTAATTAAAATATAGATAATACGAAAGTGTGAGAAATTGAATATTAGATTGCTCCGCAGGCAATGGCCAGAGGGCCTAATCATAGGCAAACTGTTACCTGATAGGCTGGCAGCCAGGTAATTTTGATTAGTTTGCAGCCGGCTTAAGTATCAATTGCTGCGCGTGACAAGTGAAATGCGATACAATAGCTGTGAACATAGCTAATATAAGTTAATTATATAGCCAGCTCTAGCTGCTGCGAGTCTTGCTTGTATATACACTTCGATTCATAATATATACCTATATAAATATAAATATATTTATGTATCTAAGACTTGGACTGTTTTCGTGTTCTCGTGCCCTGGGCCCTGTTTGCCTTGCGGTAGCTTAAAGTATGCTAATTCTCAGCATATCTGGCTCTTGCCACAGCTTAAGTCCTGTGCGCGTGTGGGCGAGCCACAAATGGGCTTGCTGTTGGTGTCGATTTGAGTTTTTGGGTGGTGCTTTTTTTATGGCATAGATTATCATAATTATTGTAATACTTTTGCCTGGCTTGACTTTGCTGCCAACCACCCGGCAAAGCGACGCGTTGCTTCAGCCCCAGCCCCAGCCCCAAGCCCAAGGCAAGCCAATCCGATCCAATCCAGTCCAATCTCTCGCCCAGCGCTGGGTTTGCCGCTTCTTCTCCTCCTCCTTTCTTTGGCGTCTCGTTGGGCTTTTGAGCTTCAGTGATTTGCATTTTTTTCCTCTGCTGTTGAATGTTTTGGCTGTTTGCTGTTGCTGTTGCTGGCTGCTTTACATATTTATGTGCGCCTCGCCTGGCATTGGAGATTGAGTGCCAAAGATATAGATACATATAGATGACCTGTGTGGCAGCCAGCAAGGTGTTGTTGCTGTTGGGCTGTTGCTACTGCAACTGTTACAGCTAAGGCAACTCCCCCGGGTGCCGTGCCCAAAAGACCTGGCCGACCAGTTAGCATCTGTTATGAAAAAACGTTACGCAAAGCGTTGCGGGGCAAGAAAAATTAGTTGCCGGATCATCAAGAGTTGCTGCTGTAGATGTTGCTGCTGCTGCTGCTGCTGTAGATGTTGCTGTCGCGCCCCCATGCAGCGCGCTCGATCAATGGCGCGACGGGGTTTGCGTCTTGGCGGCTCTTTGGCCGTCTCGCGCTGAAAAGATCAATCAAATTGCCTTTCAGCGCCAAACAATGGCAATGATGAGTTTTTGATTGAGCCAAAGTCGAGCCGAGCCACAACAGCAACAGCAACAGCAACAACAGCAACCAAATTGTTATTGCTGGCATCTCTATGGTCCGCACGTCTAGGCTGATAGACCCGCATTCGCACTCGTACTACAGATTGCAACATGTGTCGAAACTGCGCCCTGCCGCCGCTGGACGGCCTTCGCTCTCACTGTTTGCTGCCTGTCAACTGGCACAGCAGCAACAGCCCCGTCGAGCCCACTTGTTTCTGTTCCAATCCGTCCTGGCAGCGGCAGCAGCAGCCACTAAACAACTGACCGAAGGTCTCGACGGGTGCATTCGCATTCGCATTCACAATCCCTACTCGCATGCGTTTATTTGCTGATTCGCTTGTCCGGAGTGAGCCACGGGCCGTGGTTCGTCCTGTTCCGTGTTCCATGCACTGCCGCTGAAGTGTGTTGTCACAGCAGCTGTGTTAATGGTGTCGCCCGTAGACAGTCGAGAGCCCTATTGGCAACAGGCTGCTCTATCGACATTAACTCTGTTGCACTTACGCACGAGTGCGGGGCTGAGTGTGTGCGAGAGAGAGAGAGGGAGAGCTCATTGCTTATATGAAAACTACTTTTTGACTTTAATAAAAAATGAAGACTGGAAAAGGAAATTAGATGGAGGAGAACCTGCATAAGCCCAACCAACTGTAGAGTAAGGAATAAAGTTGTTTAAGGTTCTCAATTAGCAGTTAGCTCGATGCAATAGAGGCCAAATACATTTATCTTAAGCCAGAGCATAGCTGTCACTCGAACAACCTCGAAAAGTGCCCTCCACTAGCTTAACTCAGTTTATCAATTAGAAATGCCAGAGATTGGCTATCGGGAAATCAATAGACAACTACGGCCCGGCTGGCTGCTTGGACACGGCTCAGCTGGGACGCGGACGGCCCCGTGGCACTTGTTGTCCATATTGTTGGACGGCTGCGTCTCTATGGTTGCCGTCGTTGACTCTGGCATTTGGCAATTGCATTTAGCGCCAAATCAAATCGTCTGATAATCACGTTACAAAAGCCAAATGCGCTGAAAATTAAAGACAAGAACCGGCGTGCACGGCATGTGGGCCCCTCGGAGCGCGGGCCCGGGGTCTGCGGGCACAGGTCAACCCCAGCAGCTTAAAGCCAAAGCCGCAGTCAGAGCCAAACACCAGACACGACGACAACGACCACGATTGCGATTGCGATTGGCGCGGCGACAGGAGGCAGGACGCAGGCCGCAGGACGCAGGACGACCGACGCAGAACGAAGGACATACCCCAACCCCGCGTACATGCTGTGATTTTCGGGCTGAATTCCCGCTGGGATCTGAGAGATGCGCCGCTGACATCGCTTGGATGGCTTTGACATGGCTCGTGTTTGTTTTGCCGCAGAGGGACATGTGCAACACTCCAGGCCATGTATGTCTGACTGCGTGTATGTGTACATATGCCATTCAGTTTGGAGTGTGTATTTCACGGCCCGTCGATCTCCGCCCGCCGCGCCCTGCCGCGCGTCGCTTTCAACCCTCCCATCAACCCTCGGCGGGCACTATTTTGTTTGTATTTAGATTGCATTACTAAGCAAATTGCGGAAAAATTAGCGGCTGATTTGGGGATCATCTAATTACAGAGACAATCGCCCATATATCACATTACTTTGATTTTATTTCCATTTCCATTTCATTGCCTGTTCGCTCCAGGCTGCGCCATATGTGCCCGCCCAAGTGCATCTGTATCGCTTTCGATTAGCCTGCTGTGGCAATTGCTTCCACAACATCATTACTGCCAGGCTCATAATCAGCATCCTCCCCACCATCAGAGGAGAGGAGAGATGTGGCCAAGTGACATGGCAGTCAAAACTTTGGCCGTTCTCGGATCTTTACTCTCTATGCTCAACTGAGCCCACTTGTCAGCGGAATCCCTGTGCTCAAAGCATCCTGGCTGTTGTCAAGCCGAGTTCTTACCTGGCATTGCTAACTATATTCCCGATTTATCTTATATATATCTCCATGCCTTATCGATCACTTCTCTAGGCTTCTGGCCAACCCTTCTGCAAGCAGCAGCCTCAATACCTTGACTTGTCTATATATATATATATATATAGATATATATACACTTATACACTTGAGTAAAAGTTAAACAAGTCGCAGGAGGGAGATGCTGTCAGCCACGCCTCCATCGACGCCCCAGCGCGCTCTGTTGTATTTCAGTTGGTTTTTCAGTTTTTAACAAAACACAGCCGTAGGCGACTTTCCAAAAATGATTTCAGAATGAGTTTTCTCGCTGTCTCTGCCTCGCCCCCTTCTCGCTCACTGAGCTCCCCGTCTTTTGCGTTCGGCAAAAGTTACAAAAGTGATTCAGGCATAAACAGGCGGACGGATGAACGGACAGATAGATGGGGAATGATGGAACAAGTCGAGCAGGAGTAAAGCGGCAGGACGAGCTAACAGTCAGTCAAAATGGCTGCCAGCCTCATTGCCGTTGTTGTTCGAGTTGCGCCCCAATGGAGTAAAAGTCTTTGAAGACATTTGATGGCACGCTGCGGCAGCTACCTGAGTCAAAGCTCATTGACAATTTCCAGCGCGCAATAGGGGCTACTGCTGGTCCCTGGCCATAGCCACTGGCCAAATTCGCTTTGACTGCCCGCCACTTGCTGGGGCTGCCATAGGTCGCCTGGCCGAACCCCCAGCCAAGCCGTGTGAGCCTCGGGGCTGATTGGGGTTGGCATTAGAGCAAAAAAGTAGACTGAGCAACCAGCTGGCAACAGAAGGCGATTGGCGCATTGTTGGCCAAAGCCCGTTACAGGTTATGCTGCCGAACTAAGCTGGCTCGCTGCCTCATCTGGAATGCCTTAAGTATCCTCTGAAACAGTTGTCAATTCCAAGGACCTTGCCGCACTTTGCTTTGATTTTGCTTCTTCTGTGCTCGCCTTGATTGAAAGTTTTTAAGAATTCAATCAAACGAAAGCATCAGTTCATAAGTGAACCTAAGAGGGACTTTCACCCACAAACTTCCTTTGACTGATGTGGGAGTATTTCTCGAGGATTTCACACACTTTGCTGCTGCTGCTGCTGCTTCAGTGAAGCATTATGTATATATATCCATACCAGCTTTAAATGTTGTGTAATTGTGTTGCAGCAACAGAAGAGAAGAAGAGGAAGCTGAAGAAAAACAACGATGACAATAGCAGTTTCTGTTGCTGTTTGTATTGCCGCTGATGGGTCTCGTGTGGCGGGCCTGGGCTGGGCTGGGCTGGGCTCTGCCCTTCAGCCTTGAGAGAGTCGTTTCGTTTGTGTGCCGCATCTTTAGTTCATTTCTTTGGCTGCTGCGTGAAAACTCATTCAAAGTTGAACGCAATTTTTCTTTCACTTCTGTGCTAGCTGATGTGTGTGAGTGTGTGTGTGTGTGCGTGTGTATCTACACCCGTTGCCTCAGCTCGTCTTGCGTTTACCTTGACGCGCTTTATGAGATTTTGCTGGTGCAAAGGCAAACGAAATGTGTGTAAAAATAAAAAATGATAAAAGTTGCCAGATAAAAATTACACACACACACACAGACACACACACAGATACAGCTCTGCCGTTTGCCAAATCACCTGCATACAAAATGGCGTCGACGTCGCCGCCGCCGCCGCCGCGTACCAAAACTCAATTCCAACCCCACTCGCAGCTGCCCCAACAACAAGTCGAGAATTGTAATTTTTCTTGGTTCATTTCCTTTGCCATTTTCGTTTCGTGTTTCCTTCTGCCTCCTCAGCTGAATTGCGACTGCTTCAGTGCACAGTGGGGCCAGCTTAAAGCGGATGAGACTTCAGCTAATCCGAAGTTTGTAGACTCCTTAAGCATTTTAGAAGACTTTTATATAGAGAGCTGAGGCAGGCTTAGATTCCCTTTCAATTTCATATTCAAATCTCAAATATATCTATATATATATATATATAAACCCAACATGATTTCGTGCCACTGTGCGCGTTCCCTGATTCTAGAGCCGAGCGCTTTCTTGCCACTTAACATCGTTCGCCTTGGCTATAACATCCTTGCGTCCTGCCTGCCTTTTTCACTCCTGGCTCTGTTTGCTTTCTCTCAGCTGCCCCCGCTCCACCCCCCTTGGCAGCACGCCTTTGTGCACATTATTCTTTTGCCACTGTGCTAGCAGCAGCAGTTGTTGTTGTTGTTGCTGCTGCTGTACTTTGACTACTTGGGAAATTTTTCATGATTTTCCTCTACTCTTACTTATGTACACACACACACACACGCAGCTACACATATCTACGTACATATTTTCATGACGTCGTTTTGTTTGGCTACTTTCGTTTGGAGCTTAATACGCTTCGATTGGAGCTCATTGGTTCTGTGCAAAGGTAAAGCTTTAATACGATAAAAGCCTGAGGATGCGTCCATTCGATATGCTATGGCTAGGTGGAGATCTATATCTATATCTATATCTATATCTATATCTATATCTATATCTATATCTATATCTATATCTATATCTATATCTATATCTATATCTATATCTATATCTATATCTATATCTATATCTATATCTATATCTATATCTATATCTATATCTATATCTATATCTATATCTATATCTATATCTATATCTATATCTATATCTATATCTATATCTATATCTATATCTATATCTATATCTATATCTATATCTATATCTATATCTATATCTATATCTATATCTATATCTATATCTATATCTATATCTATATCTATATCTATATCTATATCTATATCTATATCTATATCTATATCTATATCTATATCTATATCTATATCTATATCTATATCTATATCTATATCTATATCTATATCTATATCTATATCTATATCTATATCTATATCTATATCTATATCTATATCTATATCTATATCTATATCTATATCTATATCTATATCTATATCTATATCTATATCTATATCTATATCTATATCTATATCTATATCTATATCTATATCTATATCTATATCTATATCTATATCTATATCTATATCTATATCTATATCTATATCTATATCTATATCTATATCTATATCTATATCTACATCCTTGAGAGTCCTTTGCAATGGCTTTGGCTTGTCTTCATAGCCTAACTCGTCGCGCTTTCTTCGCGTTGCTTCCCCTTGCCCACCTTCGCCTCTTCAGCTTTTATTTGTATTATTTTTTGTATTTTCTTTCTTATAAATTTCTTCTTCGTTTTCTTTACATTTTTTTTGGTATTTTGTGAATTTTCTTGTAAAACATAATTTATCTGTTTGTAGAACGAATGATTTAAGGTGCATGTTCTGCCGCTGCCGCTGCCGCCGCCGCCGCCGCCGCTGCTGCTGCTGCTGCTGCTGTTAAACGAAGTGTGCGGCAGGCGGGTGAGCGGGTGGGCGGGCGGCCGTGGCAGTGGCGCGAGATGGCTGCCTGCCAGAGGCAACAGAGATTTTGGCGAATGGCGGTGACTGTCGCGAATGCAATTTAAATATTTGCATTTGTTTTGAAAATGGAAATTCATGGCACGTGTAATGCGCTCTTGTTGTTGCCGCTGCCGCTGCCGCTGCTGCTGCTGCTGTTGCTGTTGCCTCTGATCTTCGGCAGAGGCGTGGCCTTAAAGCTTTAAGCACTTGCCGGTGCGCCAGCTGGGAAATTGCATTACATGGTAATTCTTTTGCATTTGCCGTTGCCGTTGCCGTTGCCTTTGCCTTTTTCCTACATTTTATTTTTGCGCAGTTCGCAATGAAATTGAAGTGGAAGCTGGATCAGGGCAGGGCTGGGCAGGGCAGGGCTGGGCGGGGCGGTGTGGGCGCTGCGCTCGACTGGTAGGCAACGTCGCAGCATTTACAGTTAACTTCATAAAGAAAATTTAACGAGCAACATCCTGTGCATGGGGCAGGATGGGCGCCGAGCAACAAGGATGACGACAACAAGATAAAATGCATGCCTAGAACCAGTTTCAGGATAGCACAAAATACATTATACGTTCGTCGGCGACAGGGACAAGCTGGCGGACACAAGCCAAGCCGTCCGAGCAGCCAGCCAGGCAGCCAGGCAGCCAGTCAGCCAGCATGAAACGGTAGCAAATAGAAGCCACCCGCCCAAGGACCCAACAGCACGCTGCACCACCCAGCCGGCAGACAGGCACCACTCAGCCAACACATTCAGCCAGTTGCAAATCCGTCGGTGACGGCGACGGTGATGGCGTGTTGATGACGAGGCCAGGACCCGGCCATGGTCCCGCTGCCAGGCTGCCAATCCAGCGCAATGGAATCCCAGTTAACGAGTTTTGCCATTTTTATACACTCCCCTGGGATCCAGCAGCTTACCTGCCCAGCTTGGCGCTTGGCTCGGCTCTGCTGCGCTGGGCTGGCTCTAGCTCAGTTCGGAATTTCCAGCTCATGCTCGCAGTAGACATATTCACAGAGTTATGATTATGATTATATATTATATGAAGTATATAGATTATAGTGGGGTTTTATAAGACGTCTTATACGCGCCTTTGATTAATTTCATTGCTCATTTCTCATCATTGCTTGGAGTTATTCTTATTGCCTGAAAGTCTTCCTCTTGAAGCAACTTTAATATTCTTCAGTTTTTTGAGCAAGAGCTAGCTCTAATACCAATCTAGGGCAAAGGTCAAGTATTACCAGGCATTTGCTCATATAAAGTAGTCAAAGGTTTTCTATTCTATTTATGGTAAGCTGTTGGAATGATAAGTATAAGCAGTCTTATACTGTCTTATACTAATATATCTCATATCATATCTCAAATCTAGCTAACTAGTGCTCAAAGCTTACTCATTGATCAGCTACAGCAGTCTTATACTATCCTATACAGATATTCCTGGAATAGATATGCTGCCATCTTTAAGTCTGTTAAATATCCCCTTGCCTAAATCTAGCTAACTATTACTAAAAGCTAGAGCTGTGCTTCAATCACACTGTCATTCAGTTAACTGATGGAAGTATCAGCAAAA
Source organism: Drosophila peninsularis (assembly GCA_035047485.1). Taxonomy (NCBI): domain Eukaryota; kingdom Metazoa; phylum Arthropoda; class Insecta; order Diptera; family Drosophilidae; genus Drosophila; species Drosophila peninsularis. The sequence continues at coordinate 4,237,925 of JAWNPN010000028.1, forward strand.
TAAGTCTTATACAACTCATTCACTAACTTTAGACAGTCAAAAGTCCCTTGAGTACAAGGATTACTTCTGAAGTCCAACCAACTACCACTGAGCTATGCTTTGATCCCAGCCGATGCAGTTGTTCAGTCAGTCAAAGAAGTCTTATACGTATGCTTATACCATCTTATATGCACTTAAATCGATGCACTAACTCAACACATACCAGAAGCTGATCTCATTCACTCGCTCAGTCAGTCGGACAGATCGAGCTCAAGGGGCAGCGAAAGGGTATATGGAGTTCAGTGGGCTTAGTTTGTCGTGTTGTTTGTTTTGCGTATTTTTATGTTTTGTTGCCGGCACGCGAAGAACACTTTAAAACAGCATTTCGTTTGGCTTGACAAACGCCGGGACAGGCAGGCTGGAGAGACAGGCCCATCAGCAACACGTTCTACATATATCCTGCTGTCTGTCTGTCTGTTGGCTGTTGCTCTGCGACCTCTGCGCCGCGCAGCTTCCCCGCGCTGCTGCTGCTGCCGGGACTGACTGACTGATGCTGTTTGAGCGGGCGACACAGGGTTAGCCAGTTGACGTTGGCAGCGCTCAAGGGTCTGGCCAGGGCCTGGTTAGTTGGGTATCTGGGGTGGAAAATGCGAAAATTCAGTTATGAATTCATTTCGAATTGAGGTAACATGATTACCGCTATGATGATGCTCTTCCGCTTCAACATCGTCAATATATTGCGCTTGAGCTGTGTTTATTTACGTGCCCGCCCCGCCCACCGACCGGCCGGGGATGCGCCCCCAAATGAGCTTTTGCCACGCAAAGGTGCCGTTGCTCAAATAAACGAACGCCTCGTTGACTGTGCAGCCGGCAGGGGCTGGGGGTGCTAGATGCGAGGCCCGCTGGAGTGGGAGCTGGCGCGGGCGCTAGAGTCCGACGGTGCCTGGGACGCAGCTCGAGTGGCTGTGGGGCGATGGCACATCTACAAAATGGCTGTCAACAACAACATGGCGTATACGCGTTATGAATACGTATTGCTTGTTTATATATATATCTATCTCTATCTCTCTCTCTCTCTCTCTCTCTCTCTGTGTGTGCCCACCCAGGTGGCAGCATGAATGCCACGCCTCGTTTGCCCCGCTGCCCCCACAACTCGTGGCGGCCGTGGATGCGCCAGCGGCACTCCAAGTACTTAAAATTTCACACTTTTTTTGCGTCTTCTGCGTTATATTGTTGCCGCTCGCCGTTGCTGCTTAAAGTGAAAAAGTTGCTGCCTCAATTTAAAGTTGAGCTGCTGCCGCGTAGCTGCAGCCCAGCGCTGAATGGCACGAACTAAAATAGGCTAACTTTGATTGGACACTCGCCAGTCGCCAGTCGCCAGTCCTAGCCAGAGCCATGGCCATAGCCGGCGCTGCGAAAGTTTCAAAAGTTGCTTGAATTATAATTTAGTCGCTGCTGCGAAATGGAACGCCTAATAAGCCTCGCATAATGACAAACATTTGCCCATTTAGCGCTGCCAGCTAAGCATTGGCTCCAAATGCTTAAAGTCTAAGAAACTGAGCCAAGTGAGTTGAGCTGGGCACTGCTTGAGCTGCAGTATGCTGTACGACTCGATTGAAGAGTTTTAATTATTATTATTATAGCAATACTTATTATGCAGCCCAAGGCTAAAGCAATCACTCTATTGGAATATGCCATATATAAATATAAATATATATATATATATACTGTAAATGAAGTCTAATGTCAACTAGGCTCTGATATTTGTAAAGTTAGCAAATGCAGAATGCAGATCCACAAGCCACGAGCTGGTTTACTCCACAAGATTGTGGAATGAATGGAGACAGCATTGGCGGGTCGCTTCTGCCTGGCCAGCTCACCCTCTATAACCACTCCAGACTTCTCTTCATGCGTTTTCTTTAAGTCTGCAAGCCTCAGCCTCAGGAAACCCTCAAGTGAATTATTCACCTGGCATGCGAGCACCTGTCAGCCAAAGCTCTGCCAAGAGCTGGGCCACCAAACGGGCCCAAACGAACATCAGCTCTGGCCAATATCAATATCCCCACTAGATCGAATTCCAATGGACTAAATAAACAAATTTCTGAAGTAGAACAAAAGTTTTTCATTAAAAAATAAAATTGTAGAGCAAAAGGACATCGGGTGATTACCTTAGGATTTATCCATATCTGAATCTCCGTCTTACACAACGAGCGAGGCCTCGAGAACTTGTCTCTCGAGTCAGATCAAACAAAAATATAAATAATATAATATAGTTACAGATTGTGAGTTAGGCTGACAAAGGCTCTTCAGCGCCTTTCGGTTCAGTCTATGCTCCTTGTGGCCCGCGCAGCTTTTAACTGATGAAATATAATATTAGTTGGTATATTTCGTAAATATGCTGCCTTTAATAGCTGCCTTGGCTATTTGTTTTAAATGCTATGCATATTTAAGCTTCATCATTGGCAGCAACTGTTTCCGTCGACCCAGCCGCTCGCAAAATTGTTCAGACAACACACGGCGTATGCGTAATGCCAAAAATAACCAAAACACAAAACCCAAACAGAGCGACATAAAACCTCAAAGCTCGCACACACCAGCACACACACACACACACACACACACACAAAAGTAAATAAATATGCTAATAAAATTTTCAAAATAAATCTGTAATAGATAGAACAGATAGAGCTACAAAATAACCAGCGTCGAACTAAATGCATTTGCATTGCAGCAGCCAGAGTGAGAGAGGGAGAGGGAGAGAGAGAGAGAGCTAGTCTGTCTATCTGTCTGTCGTCTGTCACAGAAAACTGTAACCAAGCAACATGGCAAAAGTTTTTAATCCACGTTCGGAAAAATTTTTCACACAAATATTTACACAACTCTTCGCTCTAACGATTTGCGCAAACATGAGACACACACACACGCACACAGCCACAATTTTTGATGCCGATAAGCATACACACACACACACACACACACACAGACACAGACACAGACACATACACAGTTACAGTTAGACAGACATTTTAATGTTTGTAAAGCTTTTAAATGCTTCACACACATAAATTTTTGCTTTCCGTTTCCTTTTTGCATACATTTTTTTACAGCTGCCTTGCCTCTGTGTGTGTGTGTGTGTGTGTGTGTGTGTGTGTGTGGGTTGGGAGTGGTAGCAAATGGCAAAACAAATAATAAAGCACTGCAAAAATAAATAAATGAAAAATTGTAATAAGAATTTATGATATTTTTAGAGACAAAACCGCTGGCATAGGACGCAAACAGAGGCAGCAGCGGCGTGGCTGTGTGTGTGTGGGTGGGTGGGTGTGGGTGTGTGGGTGTGTGATGGGTAAACGAGGCTTCAGCGCTTTTGCAAATCTGTTGTTGATTTTCATTTTTGCTGTTTGTCTGCTAAACACAAAACAAACACAAAGCGCCAACAAATCTCGAACCAAAACCAAACCGCGGCGGACCCAACAGAGACAGAGGAGGGCAGAGATAGATAGCGAGAGAGTGAGAGAGGGGGAGGAGGAGGGGGGGGGGAGTATTGAAGTTTTCTCTGCTGATTTTGGCTATCAATATCGAGTGGCTCAAGCGGAAATATATATAAATAAGTTTATTTACATTTATTGTTGTTTGATTTGCCCCGAGAGACAAGTTCTCGAGGCCTCGCTCGTTGTGTAAGACGGAGATTCAGATATGGATAAATCCTAAGGTAATCACCCGATGTCCTTTTGCTCTACAATTTTTATTTTTTAATGAAAAACTTTTGTTCTACTTCAATTTGTTTATTTAGTCCATTGGAATTCGATCTAGTGGGGATATTGATATTGGCCAGAGCTGATGTTCGTTTGGGCCCGTTTGGTGGCCCAGCTCTTGGCAGAGCTTTGGCTGACAGGTGCTCGCATGCCAGGTGAATAATCCACTTGAGGGTTTCCTGAGGCTGATGCTTGCAGACTTAAAGAAAACCCATGAAAAGAAGTCTGGAGTGGTTATAGAGGGTGAGCTGGCCAGGCAGAAGCGACCCGCCAATGCTGTCTCCATTCATTCCACAATCTTGTGGAGTAAACCAGCTCGTGGCTTGTGGATCTGCATTCTGCATTTGCTAACTTTACAAATATCAGAGCCTAGTCGACATTTATATATATTTTCTATATAGATATATGTTTTTAAAACTGTTTGCAGTAAAATTTGCATGCATTGCAACTCGACTCATCAAATTCTGCTTTCAGATTGTGGCCAAGAAAAAAGATTGGTAGAAATTGAATTAGAGCGAAGCAATGGCATATGAGAATTGTGATAACAATACTTTTTTCTTTTGTGTGGCGCATGTCATAAAACTTGGCTAGAGCAGAGGCGGAGGGAGAGGGTGCTTGCGTGGGAAGAGGGCGGCGGGTCACATATATATAACTGGCCATATAGTTTTTGTGGCTGTCATCTAAATTGCCCGACCAAATACACAACAAAATGAAATAGTCATTGATATGTTATTAAATATGGCGTCGCTTGTATAAACACACACATGGACACACTCTCTCTCACACACACACACACACACACACATACACACTGATAGCTTATAAAGATATACAGCAAGAGATATGCCCCTCGTCGACTCATACATTCGCATATTTTGGAATGGCAACTCCGCTGTGCTGCTGCCACTCTCTCTCTCTCTCTCTCTCTCTCTCTCTCTCTGTCTCTGTCTCTGTCTCTTGCTTTCTCTATGCTCGTCTGTGTTTGCTTTTGGTTTCAGTCTGTCGCTTTTTTCGCATTGTTTGCTTTGATTTTATTACGATTTTTGTGTTGATTTTGCTTTTATTGCAATTCAATGTGCTGTTGTTGTTGTTGTTGCTGTAACACATTCGGTTTGCACAAGTTCAGCAGAAATCAGGGAAGCTCACAAAATGCGCTTAGATCAACAGAAAAATTGAAGGAAAGACAGAAGCAACATAAGACTAAACAACAGCAAAGCCCCAGACAAAAGACATTAAAATCAAGTAACAGCTTCTCCAGCTTCTCCGCGCTCCACCCAAAAAAAAAACACCAAAAAAGAAAGTCGTAAAAATTCATAATACACACACAATTAGGCAAGTTGCGTAAGTGTGGGAGTCTCTTTGGTTGATCATAAAAAAAGAGTTTTATTGTTGAGCAACATTTTGCAAATTAGCTTTAATGCCTCCTCCCGACCCGAGTCAGAGTGCAAAATGTTTGAGAATATATATATATATGTACTATAAATATATATATTTATGAATAGTCCGCTCAGAAACAAATGTAAATAAAATAAAAAAATATATCTGAACAATAGTTAATTAGTAAAATAATTTAAAGTAAAGTAAAGCCTGCAGATCCAAAGTGTCTATAAAATAAAATGAATGAATGAAATGAAAAATGTGTCATAAAATAAAATGCAAATATAGAAAAAGAGTCTTAGTTACTGAAGAAATGTCTCTTTATGGTTATTTATTTTTTTATTTATTCACATTAAATTATATAATACATTTTGCTGTGTTCTAAATATTTTAACAATCAACCTAATTATATTTTTGACTTTATAAAATTATTTAAAATATTTCAATAAAAAATAACACTAATTTATATAAACCAAATAAAAAATAAGCATAAAAATATTATTTTATTTTATATTATGCATATATTATATATTATTATATTATATAAAAAATATATTTAAAATTAATATAATAAAAACAAAATCTCAATTTAAAAATTAAAAAAAATGGAGCATTTAATTTATGCATTATATTTAAGAATATTATATCTCAGATTTAAAGTAAATAAAATGTTAACTGGAGTTTCTAATAAATATATAAAAGTTGATTTGAATTTAGAAACACTTAAAAATATTATTAAAATATTAAACTATTTTTTATTAATATTTACTTATGAGTTCTGTTCATTCCACTACTTAAGACTAGATTCTAGATCTAGTTAGTAAAGCTAGTTAGTAAGCTATAGCTTTCCCTCTCTCCTCAACTTCCATAATTGCTTTTTGATATAGATCATGGTACGTATGGTAACAGAGAAGATTGTTTAGCATCATTTGCCTACAGCTGCCCTCGCGGCAGCTTCAAAATCTGATCTAAAACTGGAAAAATTGATTGAGACTACTATTTCTTTCCACTTTTCAAGTCACTGCCTACTTAAAGCCAGCAAAGCTTAGGCACAACTGAAGCGCCTTAGCATGGCTCAGCTTCAACTCATTCAGAGTCCTTTGCAGGCACACGGCCAGGGTTTCTGTGTGGCGGCAGGTGGCTCGTCATCAATTAGATATTTGTAATTTGCATTAATTTCAATATTGATGTGCAGCAAAATTTCAACGTACATTGAGCAACAACTGCAGCAGCAACTGCAACAAGAGAGACAATCGGAACACACCTTGGCCGTGTGATGCATGTAAATTTGCCGCCTCTGCTCAGTGTGTGTGTGTGTGTGTGTGTGTGCGAGGTATCTGCATTTGTATCTGTGTGTTCATAACTCGTGTAATAAAGCTGTCTGTTGTCGCCCGAAACGAACACGTGTCAGCGACACATATCGAACAACGGCAGCAGCAGCAACAACATCGAGTCTGCCTGCCTACGTAAAAAGTGTGTGGCCCTTTGGAGCAGGGCAGGAACTGGAACTGCAGCTGGGGCTGGGGCAGGGGCAGGGACAGGAAGTAGAAGTCGGTGCCCCACCTAGATGTCTAGATAGATTGAACTAGATTACAGACACAAAGACACACACACACACACACACGCAGACACTCACTGAGACAAAGACACTGGACAGGGGGAGGAGCCGGAGTCGGAGTCGGTGCGGAGGGTAGGGCATGCAGGCGTAGCCGTCAACAGTGCCTGTCAATATGTGCACACGGGTGCGAATGCGAATGCGAATGCGACTACGCATGTTTGTCTTGACTGTGAAATGGTCTGCGCCACGGCCGCAGGCAGTGAGCTGGGGCAGGGGCAGGGGCAGGGGCAGGAGCTGGCGCATCAGCTTGGCGTCTGATTTGCTGCTGCTGCTGCTGCGGCTGCGGCTGAGCGATGGCCGCTTCATTTGCATTAAATAAGCTGAAATTCAGCAGCGGCACGCTCCATTTAAGCGCTTTATGCTCAGGCGCTCAGTGGAGCAATCAGCGTCGTCCTGTGGCCCGTTTGTCATTTCCGTGGAACAAGTGGAGCCAACTGGCACGGCGAAGACCTAGCGCTGCACTAACATCATGCGAAATTATCGTTTAATTAACCGTAGCGCTAAGCGCTCCATCTGAATGCCAGCCGAGAGCATTGAGAATCGCGAACCGGAACGGAACAGCCAGCGGCCAAGGCGAATGCGCATGGAACGTGCGACGTGGACTTGGACTTGGGCAAGGGCATGAGAATAGGCATGGCAAGCATTTCGCATCAAGATGGCATTTCGTTTGCTGCTTTCAAGTGCGGCGAGTCGAAAGATTAGCGCAAATTGATGTTGTCCCTGTTGGCGCCGCTGCGCTTTATTAAACTGCCAAGCGCCCTTCTTGGCGATTCTCACAACGAAGAGAACTGCCAAAAGAGTTGGTTCCTCTGTGATTGGGTGCGTATCTAAAGCAGTTTTCACTTCTCTTAGATATATTAATGATATTTTCTTACTCCCAGCTCTCCAATCACTCAGCATAACTATCTAGAGCTCCCCTTCTATGCATGGCAACTACAGCTAGAGTGAGTGTGGAGCAACCCTCGCTGCGGCGGCTGGCCAGCTGAAGCTGAAATTGGAGCGTCGCATGTCCAATCGCTGGGACGATGTCCTCTGCGGCGTCAGCGGCAGTGCAAGGTGTCAAACTGACAGCCTTTAATACTTTTTCGTAACAATTTTCCAACTTTACGGGGTTTTCGGTGTCATTCGGGTTCGCGGCTGCAGCCGTAGTAGCTGGGCTGGAGCATGTGCATGTGCATGCGACACGCAATTCTCCCAGTGCTCAGTTCCCCAGGTGGCAGCTCTTCGGCTCGACCACATATTGAGCTTATCAAATATTAACACATTTTCGAGCGCTGACATATGCGGGCCTCTCCGAGCCCGCCCCCTACCCGCCGTCCAGTGGCCCCTGCCACGCATGCGCAAGCGCCGTCGGCTTCCGCTGTTACGTGCCCGCGAGTCAGCTCGTCAGGACCAGGTCGCCGCAGTCGGACATGCCCATGTCCATGTCCATGTCCATGTCGCGAGCTTAGCGTGAAATGACATTGCGTGTTCACAATGAAACGCGGCCAAAAACCAAGCGGCGAATAGCGAATACTAAATACCGAACACAGCGCCGCACAGTAGCGTGGCATGTGTGGCAGCCAATGGAGACGGCCGGCCCAAACAAACGGTTAACTGACGTCCCGGCTCCTGGCTCATATATCATCCAGAGCTCCCAGCCCGTACACTCCGCTACGAGGTGCGCCAGCAAAGAATCTGAGAGCCTTGGGCATACTCCTTCAGCCAGCTCTGCTAACTAGAGAGTAACAAAGGAGATCGTTGGAGATTGGAGATTGGAGAGAGAGAGCGATATATATATAGAGTGATATAGAGCTGTAGAGTGAAGCTTAGTTATATAAATATATTAAGTAGATAACTGGACTAGAGCTATGGACAGCTTGATGAGGGAGATCTAGCAGGAAGAGGGCTGATAGAGAGAGAGAGAGAGAGGGCGAGAGAGTTGTTGGCAACTATCCAACACATTGCTCGTTAGCCATAAACTTTTGTGGCCAACCACTTGAACAGTCGACCACTTAGCCGAACTAATAAGCCCCACAACAATTGCTGCCTGTTGTTGTTGTTGCTTTTGTTTAGCATTTGCAGTTGCAGCGTTTTAATGACACAACACGAGCTCGAGCAGGCACTGTGCACTGGCTCTGGCTCACGTAAGTCCTAGCCTAGTCCCAGTCTGGCTCTCTGCCGCCCTCGCGCTGTCTGTGTGTCAGCGTTGTTGCACAGCGAAATCTTTGTGCCTCGCCTGACACTTGGCAGACACGTCGTCCTGGAAATTGGAGTAGGTTTGCATGCCAGCGGCAGCAGCGCCCCTTCCGCTACGGCTTAGTTCGGTACAGCTGACGGCGGCGCGGTTCCACCTGAGCTGTCCCTTTGCGTCTGCTTTTCAATTTGCCTGGGGTCTAGGTCGGGCGCGAGCGGCTCTGCTTGAGCCTAACTAGCGCAGATCCTTAGGCCATTTGCATTGTGTTCGGCAGTGGCCTAAGGACATTAATTGAGAGACAAATATGAGAGCTACAAATATCGAAATATAGGAATATATATATTCAACTTGAACTTCTCAGACTTCCACACAAACGCTTTAAAAAGCTCTTTGCCAACTTTCTCCCTAGCAAATCCCTGCTGTCAGTGCGCACTCCTGCATAAGGACATCAGCAATTCGTTCTGCGTCCATTCACTATTTATGTTCATGTTGCAATCGCTGCTGCTCGCCGCTGTTGCAGCTTTGAGCTGGCTTTCGACAGTTTCAAATCAAACATAGTTTGCCGTTGGCTGTCATTGCGTGGCACGCAAGTTGCACGTTGCCACTTCCTGCAGGCTCTGCCGCCCCGCTGCCCGCTGCCTCGCCGCCGCAGCAGCTGCTAGCGAGTTGAGTCATGTTGTTAATTGTGAATGGGAAGCGAGTCCGTTGTTGTTGCTGCTGCTGCTTGCCGCATAATTGGCCTTGCTTTGGTAAAAATTGAGTCATTAGGCGGTCAGAGAGGAGCAATCAGCAATCAACAGGCAACAACAAAGCCCAAGCCCCATTAGCCGATCAAAGCATCTTTAAGAGTCAATTTTGTGGCTTAACATGCAGACAGATGCACAGATACACAGATATATATATATATGTATATGTATATATATAAATGATGATCGGGCTTAGCGCAGCGCGTGACTAAGTTGCAAGTTCGGAAGCATTTATCATGACGCTGGCCAGCTGCCTGCGCCGCCGCCTCCGCCCCATCATGACATGTGCTATGAATGATGATTAGAGCCGAGCTGGGCGGGCGGGCGGCGGGCGCTGGACGGGGGCGGGGTTTCAGCTGTGCCCGAATGCCATTTAATGTTAACAAATTCATTTTTGGCGACAAACGGAAACGGAAACATTGCAGAGCGAGGCAGAGAGAGGGCAGATGCCAGTCAACCATTCACTGTTGCGTCGCCCTTTGGCCATGGCGAATGTCCATCAGTCAAGCGGTAGGCAGGCCTTGCCCCGTTACAGACAGCCTGCATCCTGCGCTGGCTGTCCTGGCCTGTCCAGACTGTCCTGCCACTGATAAACGCACGTCACACGTCAGCTCTGGGCAGTCCGAGTCCTTTTTGCGCTTGTGGATTGATGGCTGGACAGATTGAACATAGCACGTTGTAGTTGCCGTTGCCGTTGCTGTTGCTGTTGTTGCTCTGCCTCTGATGGACGTTTAATATGCGTTTTAGACAAGGATATACCTCACAGCTCGACTGTGCATGTGTTGGAGTAGTGCAATGCCTGCCTGCATGGCTCGTTGCATGGCCCGATGCCCCCGCCACTGCCCAGCCACGGTGCGTGGCTCGTTTTGCAACGCCTGTAAATGTATTTGGGCACCGAATTCGTCATGGCCAGAGATGTTGGTCAGCTGCAACAACAACAGCAACAACAACAGCAGCAGCAGCATTGTTTTGTATTAAATGCTATCATGCTGCCGTGTCCGGGCCACATCCAACGTTGCACGTTGAACGTTCCATCGCATATTGTTCATAGAACTCGGCTCGCTGTTCACAGTTTGTGTGTGTGTGCGCCCCCAGCGCCCCCCGGCCACAGCTGCTCGTTGCTCGATGCTCGTTTCTTGAGGCTAGTCGTAGGTGTGAATGCGCGCACATGTGTCGAACAAAGGCGCAGCCAGCCACCCACTCCAGCCAGCCACCCCTTGCTCAGCCCCCAGCTGCAGTCGAGCCAACGACCATTTCAAGTGTGGAGCCGCTTAAGGTTCCCTCTCTCTCTCTCTCTGTGCGTGTGTGTGTGTTGAATCGAAGCTGGAGTCGGAGTTGGGGCTCGAGTCGCAAACAACAGACACGCATGTGCATGTCCACAACATTAATAATGTTGCCCCGATATTAGCCACGCATATTAACTTTCCCATGTAGCGTTGGGTGTTGCGAGACGCCTATTGTTGTTATGGCTGTGCATGCGTAGCTACACACGTCTGTGTGTGTGTGTGTGTGTGTGTGTTTATGTTTAAGGTAACGATTTAAGATGTAATGTGCACACTTCCTAATTGCCGCTGCTTGTGATAGTGCCCGGCCAAATGTGAAATCATATGAAATGTATCTTTAAGATACAAATGCAGGCAAATCAGTTTAGGCGATAATCAACGCATCTGAGGGATGTTAGAGGCGATTGATACTGCCTGAAGGACTAGCAATTTACTAATAAAAACATAACCGAGGCTTTAATGGAATAGTCTCACTTAAAAGATACAAAAGTATCTGAGAGATATTAAAAGTGCAATTGCAATAGCATGAGTAATAGCTGCGAACTAGTAGAAGCAAATGTAAATGCATTAAAGAATATAAACTAAAAGATATCTTCGACTTATTAATAATATCCATTTCAAGATACAAATGTATCTCAAGGCTATTCAAGCCAATGATAAATACATATATATCACTTAAAAAATTCAAAAGCATCTGAGACGTATCAAACACTATGCTGTATCAAAAAATATCAGCCAAAAGATACAAAAGTATCTCAAAAAGGCAGTTGTAACTAATTAAGAGATACAAAAGTATCTCAGACTTATCAAATATAAGTTTATATGCAAAAATGTTCATTCAAACCAATTGAAGTAGCTGTGAGATGCGAATGCCTGTGTAGAAAGTATCTTTTAATTACAGATACTTTTGTATCTAAGGAGTGTGGATGGAATACCAAACTTAACTAAGTCGAAGACTGGATTTCTTAAAGCCGCTGCAATAAATGAAAATCTATTTGGGTTTTCTTCCTCTTTTGCTCGCAGTTCCATAAAAGACGTGAACAATATTTTTACATAATTTTTTATTTTCATATTTTTTTGTTCCTTTCATCAAAGTTTTCTTTTTATCGTTTGTTGTGGCTTTTCTGTTTTTACCGTTTGTTTTGTTAACAATTTTGTTTTGTTTTTGTATTCGCTTTTGTTTATTTATTATTGATTTGCTTGGCTGCTGCAACTATCCAACTATCGTCTAAAAGAGTTTCCATGATACGTATACGGATGTCCTTAGGCTTCTTCTAGTGGTTGTTGTTGTTGTTGCTGTTGCTGTTGTTGTTGTTTGCATCAATTAATAAACTTACGCATTAAGCTAACACTAAATACTTTTTACAATAATAATAATAATAATAATAATAATTATATCAATAATAAGTGTAATAGGGTGATGCGGCCACAGGCCCAGCTCCAGTTCCCGGGGCCAATCCATAATAATATCAATTGAAAACTCATACCGTTAGCTGGTTTCATTTTATGTCTTCTATATCATTTTCATAGAGATATATAGAAATTTATATTTGTGTTATAGCTGTTCTTGCAACTCGTCTTCTCCCTCAATTTTGCATTTTGCATTTTCTTTTTTTTTTTTTTAATTTTCTTTTATTTTCTTTTTAATATATATATATTTATATATATTTTTTGCTAGTTTTACATTTTGATATTACATTTAATTAGCTTTTTAAATATTCTGTGTTTTGTTTTATATGTATTTTGTTTTTATTTATCATCCATAGATTTGTTTATAATAAATTATGTTGCTTAAAAGCTAGGACCACAAAAAAAAAAAAAAAAATAGTTTGCTATGTGTGCTGTTTTATATAGCTTTACATACAATATATATATACGTATTATATATATATATATATATATATATATATATATATATATATATATATATATATGCATACGCCTTTCTTTATATATATATTTCCTTTCATATACTCTTTATATATATATATCGAGATATATATGCGTAGATGAGCTTAGGGCTAGAAAACTACACAAGTACATGCCTAGTTACGTTTATGTTGTTAGACAACGATTATAAAATATGTTTATTTATATATTTATATATAATAATAAAAAAAAGTTAAAAAAAATATTAGACAAACGAATTTGTTTTTAATTATTAAAAAAATGTGCTAATATACAAAAAAAAAATTATATATTTTGTTTAGCGATTTTTTCTTTTTTTGTTATTTTCTTTTTAGTTTTTGTTTTTGTTTTGTTTTATTTATTTTTTTTTGCTTGCTAACACGACTTTTAGGCTACGTATTTGTGATTTTGTTTTATATGTTTTTTGTTTTTGTTTTATTTGTATTTTTGTTTGTTATTTTTACACACATACACATAAATAGTTTATTACAGACAAGACGTTTAGTTAATGTTTTTACTCTTTAAGTTTTACATTTTTAGCTTGCATTAGTTAGATTAATAAAAAAAAACATTCATATATATATATATTTGTATATATATATTTGTATATATATAGCTTTATGTGCAGCGCCCATTTCAATGTACATTTAGAGATTTTGTTTTGTTTTGTTTTTGCTTTGTTTTCGCTATGAATTTTTAAAAATAATTTACAAATATTTTGGCGCAGTCATAAAAAGAAAGAAAGAGACTGAAACAATAAACAGAATAATAATAAAAACAACAAAACCAAAGCTGAGCAGCTGTTTTTGGCCAAAGGCAGCGCATTTTGGTTTATGGGATAGGCGTTGCGCGCGGGGGTGCGGGGCAGGGCCAGCCAACGACGACGAGACTTCTCCTCATTTGAATTGCGAGAGAGCGAGCGCACAGGGCAACAGCTCTCTCGCTCTAAAACGACGCGTGCTGCTTACGGGTCGCTAGTGTGCCGAAGCGAGATGGCAATAGTGTGCGCGCAGTGGGCGGCGGCAGAGACGATGACGACGACGACGACGATAACGACGACGACGCGACGAAGCTTTGTCATTGCTGCTGTTGTTGTTGCTGTTGTTTTGGCTCTTGCTGCTACTCCTCTTCGTATAGTTGTTGTTGTTGCTGTTGGTGCTGCTGCTGCTGCTGCCGCTGCGTGTAGGTCTTGAGAAACAGCAGGCGCGTTGCCAACTGTTTTGTATATTACCAAACAAGCCCTTCATTTTGCATATTCTGCGGTTCGCTGAAGTTCGCCGAGCTCATGAACTCTGGAGATGCGGTGCGCGGGCCATTTTGTTGTTGCTGCTGCTGCGTTTGGCTTGCTTGTTGCGCATTCTGTGCCGCCTGCTGCTGCTGCTGCGCGGCCGCCTGTTGCAGCAAGTGCTCGGCGGCGTTTGGCGGTGGCGGCGGCGGCGGCCCCACAGCCGTCTGCAGCTGCATTGGCGGTGCGCCCGCCTGACTCAGAAATGTTGACTCGGGCGTCAGGCCAAATTCGTTCACCATCGGTATGGGTCCGCTGTGATCCATTGGTCCACCTGTTGGGTTGAGAGAGCAGAGAGAGAGAGAGGGAGATAGATAGTTGAGTTACTATATTCAGTTGGTTTTAGGCAAATAAATAAACGAATTTATCTAGACATTCTGACTGATTTTAGTATGATGTGAATATTCTGAAGATAGCTAAGTTAACTGTAACTTAACTAAATGAAAAACGATTTATCTTTATCTAAAGAAACAAATTTCAATTAAAATAGAATTCCAAACTTAAGTAACTTCTTATCAAAGCCAATTTGTGGAGCAAAACTATATAGATAACAGCGTATATGGTATTTCCTGATGTATTACCTGGCGCGTTGAAGGGCATCGGTCCGCCGGGATGGCCCGGAAAGAAGGGGCCGTCGTGCGGATGGAAGGGCCCGCCGTAGCCGAACTCGAATTTAGCATCTGCGGCAAAGTAGGGAAAGCCGGGCCCATCGTCTAGCCCGCCCGGCGAGAGATTCATGGGAAAGCCGCGCATCTTGCGCGCGCCGCCAAAGAACGGCGGACGGCCCATGCTGGTGATTTGCTTCATGCGACGCTCCTTGGATCGCTTGTTCTGGAACCAGACCTGCGGATAGATGAGCGAGCGGAGAGTCAGTAACAGTGGATGTTGTATGCTAAATGTTGTACGTTGTATGTTGTATGTTGTATGGCCAGTGTGTCAGTCAGTCAGCGCTTGCCCCCGCCCTCGCTGGGCTGTGTGGTTGCATTGATGCTACCGCCAGCCACACCGGGCGGCCGTTGCAAAATTAGCCCCAGCCCCAGCCCCAGTCCCAGGCCCAGCGGAGCGTGTATGCGGAGCCGGACCAGGCCTTTTACGAGGCTCTGCATCGTTTCGGGTGCTCCAGAAGCACCGTGCACAGCATGCAAAGTAATAAAATAAAAACATATTTCAAAATTTTTAGTGGCACCTTTTCGCATTTCGCTTTTCGCCCGGGCCGCGCTTTGTCTCCCTTTTTCATATTTTTTTTTGTTTGTTTTTTTTTTTTTTTTTTTGGTTCATCTCTTTTAATATTTCGCGTTGTTTTTTGCATTCGCTTTTTGGCATTTTAATATTCATATCTTGGACGCGCGTTTTAATGATCTTTTGCTGGCGGTCAACGAAACTGTTCCCAACTCGGACTTGAACTGATTTCTGTGCCGTGCTCTGTGCACTGGGGCTGTGCCAAAGTTTTCTCAATGAAATTATTTGATTTATGTGTTTGGTTTTTGTGCTTTTCTTTCTGTGTGTCCTTTCCGTCTCTCCGTCCGTCTGTCCGTCTGTCCGTCTTTATATTTTTGGCAAATAGTTTCCAATGAATTTGGCTTAGATTCTGCGGATCCAGAGTCTGGGGGCCTGGGCTATGCAGCAGCAGCTGTTCCCGCTCCCGTTCCCGTTCTTAGAGGCAATTTAAGCGTGAATTTTAATGATGAGCGCCGCCGACTCCGACTCCGACTCCGCCGTCGTCTGCAGTTCATTTGAATTTCTGAGCATTTTTATGAACTCAACTCGGCCGCAACCTACGCCAGCCGCAGCATAGACATGCATATGAGCTGGGCTGCCCTGTCCCTCTGCCTCTGCCCCAGCCCCACACTCTCCACTCAACAAAACTGACATTTTGCTCGCTACACAGTTCGCTAGAAAAGCCTCTCGGGCTGTGAGAACTCCAATTTGAGCATTGAGTGCGGCTGTCGGCGCACAGGATGCACACAAAAGGAAGTAACACGCTGTGCATGGCCTGACACCCAGCTTGGCCACAGGCTCGGATCAGCATTTGACATTAAGTCCGAGTCCGTGTCGAGCAGTTGGTCAAGCGTGTGACTCTCCTGACAGCAGCTCTGAGCTCCAATTTGAATCTCAGTTTCAATTTGACTTTGGCTTTGGCTTTGGCTTTGACTGGCGACTGAGCATTAACAAATTTCATGGCAGGCGGGAATTCACAATTAAAAGGAACTAGTTCGCATAACAAGAAATTTATGAACTATTTGTTAAATTTGCTGTGATGAACTTGAACTTGTTCCCTGATAACGAGTTCGTTTGCTATACAATATCAAGAACAGGTTCCATTTTCGTTGGTGAACTGGAACTAGCTCAGCTAAAATTCAGTCAAATTCAAAATATGATTAAGCATATGTATGTAAATATGTATGAACTGGAACTAGTTCACTTTACTAACTTCAGCTCATTGCTCAACCACAACTTGATTACTTCCTTAGCCAATCACTAGCAGGAACTGGTCTCAGTTCCTTCGTTCAACTGGAGCCAGTTCCATTTCAGTTGTTCTTTGTGTTTACCAGAGGTCACATTTCAATTACTTGGCAACCGCAAGATAATAAATAAAACCGCACAGATGCAGACCCCACGCCCGCATCGGCCATTGCCCAAGGCAAGGTGCGCGCACACACACACACACACAGGCACACACACACGTTGCTTGCGTGTGTGTTGTTAGCTTTATTTGTGCCCTTTGCCCCTTTCGCTCCCTGCGGTCACACAATTTTTCATTTTCATATGCGCAACAACAGAGAAAATAAAGGAAAACAAACTAGAAAATGGGCGGGCAAAGGGCTGGGGGCGGGCTGGCAGGGAACACAGCAGCAACAACAACTCTTTTCTAAAATATGCATTTACAATAGTTTGTTATTTGGCATTTGTTTTTCCACACTTTTTTCTGCAATTCGGCTGAAGTTTTCCTATTTTCTGTTTTTCCTTCTTTTTTCTCTCACATTTTCGCTATTGTTTTGCTGCTCGACAAAGAAAAACAGCAACAAATGGCAAAGAAAATTGGGGGGAAACCAAATAGAAAAGCGAGCATACACGTGGGCGTTGGTTGGCGCAGTGGGCGGGGCGCATGAGGTGCATTGGCTGCCAGAGCTGGAGCTGGAGCCAGATCCATTATGAATCTCGCATTCAAATGTGTTTATGGATTATTGAAGTTGAAGGCGTTGTGAAATGGGCAGATGGAGGCGTGGCAGATTAACAAATATATATATATATATATTGTGGAGCAGGCTTAGCAACCGAATCGATCTAGCTTTGACCGTCTGCCCGTCTATGTGTCTGTTCGGCTGTATAACTATCCATCTGTCCGTCCGTTCGTCTGTTCTTCCGTGTGTTTGTCTGACTCTCCGTCCGTCCGTTCGTTTGCCCGGTTGTTTGTCAGTCTGTCCATCCATCTGTCTGTCTATTTGTTCGCCCGTCTATCTGTCCGTCCGCCTGCCCGTCAATTCGCCTGTTCCTCCGTGCGATCCTCTTTCTGTTTGTTTCCTTATTTATCTCTCCGTCTGTCCTTTCGGCCGTCCGTCCCGTCCGGCAGTCTGTTCGTCTCTTCGTCTGTCCTTTCGATCCGTCACCCCATCCGGCAGTCCGTTCGTCTCTTCGTCTCTCCGTCTGTCCATCCGTCCCTTCGTCCGTCCGGATGTCTGTTTCGTCATCTGTCCGTCCGGCTACCTACCAAAGTCTATATCCTACTGACTTCTAATTTCTCTCTCAGTTCTGTTTGGCTATCCACAGAGTCCCAAGACTTGCCTCAGATTCTTCTAACTTGTTTCTCTGCTTACTCGCCAGCGTATTTCATAATTCATTTCAGATATACATATTTTTAATGTTTTCCCTAAAACCCTTCTACAAATTGCGCTGCTTATGCCTGGTCTGTGTGATCGAACTTTAATTTAGATTCTGGCTAGTGATCCTGACGCTGGACTCGCGCCGCACAAGCGCTCTCCGGGCTGCGCTGTGTTCCGTTCCGATATGTTATGATATAATGTGGTTTAATGCGCTGCCAGCCAAATTGTTGGCTGTTTTGCGGTAATTTGGACCGCGCTTATAATATTTTATTTCCGCACTTGAGAGCGGCAATTGGGGAAGCCGGGAAGTCGGGCTGCCGGGCTGCCGGGCTGCCGGGAACCAGGCGCAACAAGAGATGAGAAATTTGTTTTCAATTTCGTGTAGCTTTCAACAAATTTGCTGTTTGAGGCGCAGGCGGCGGCCCGAGCGGTGCTCGCAAAACATTTGAACATTTAGTTAAATTATAGGTTAGGCCCTGACATAAAAGGGCAAACAACGTAACATAATGGCCGTGGTAGCAATCAGGCTCAGAGCGCGCTCCCCTCCCTCGCGCTCGCCCTCTCCCTCGCCCTCGCCGCTCGCCAAGCGAAACATAACAAAATGATTATTGCGCTTTTGACTCGCTCCAGCTGGCGGGAGGGGGGGGCCACGGCAAGTATGGAGGGCATGTGGATAAGGTGGCCCTGTTGGCTGGCGGCTGCCACTTGGCAGCTCCTCGGCTCGGCGTTGTGTTGAAAATTATAGCAAATTATGTTAAACGGCAGCTCCTCGGCGCGGGTGGGGCTCGGGTTCGCCCCAATCGCCCCGTTTTGGCCGCCGCTTACCCCGCGCTCACCCCCTGCCGTGGCCCCATTAAAGAGCTTAACATATAATTTGGGCGAGCGCTCAGTCAAAAGTCAAAGTTGCTTCATTGTGACCCGGTTGGGCCGAGGTTCGGCCTGGGCTTCGGCTTCGGCTTCGGTTTCGGTTTCGATTTCAGTGCCTCTGCAGCAAATGTGTGTCACGTATTCGCGCGCTGATTGACATGATTTGGCTCACAGTCGGCATACGATTTGGATTAAGATGCTCATCAGCATTAACCCCTTGTTGCCGCCAGGGGCCGCTATGAGCCCACTGAAATTTCTCTCGAGTCCAAGTTGCTCTAGATTTCCGCTCAATGATATTTTATTTGTTCTCCGTTTACGTTAATGATACGCTTCACTGTACCACGGTGGGCACTTGTGTTTCATTAGCTCATTTTTCGGGCTATTGTTGGCCCGGCTCGAACCTGCTGAGCGGCCATGACTGGCCGCTTTGCGCAGCGCCTGTCACGCCCCCAGCGTGGCTAAAACAAGAAAAACTATCGACTACCGACTACAGCTGCTGTCCGATATATATACATATATCTATATACTGGCAGATACAGGCGTGAATTGGCTGCGAGTAAGAGTTAACAGATAATTAACTCTGGCTGCTGCTGGCCATTGGTAGCTGTTGTTTTTCCCATAGTTTAGTAGGTGTTGCTGCCGCTCATCAGTCAGCCTCGAGTCGCGGCGAGCTCCTCGGGCTGCGTGACAAGGCGATTCTCTCGCTTAGCCCTAGCTGAAATGCGCTCAAATGCTGGTTTCGATTTCAATGTGAGTTTCAGTTTACGTTTCCCTCACCCTCACCCTCACCCTCTCCCCCTCTCTCTGTCTATTTATTTATTTGCCGCTGGCCTGGCGCCTCGTCGCAACTTCCCTACGAGAATTAATAGCCAGCTGATGAGTTGTTGAAATTATAATTTTCAGATTCGCTGCTCGACCCGCCCTGTACATAGAGAGGGAGAGAGAGATATTCCTGCCTAGTCATGCTTGGTTCAGGCGCCGCCTAAGGCTCCAACTCCAACTCCAACTCCAATTGTAGCTCCATTTTCAGCTTTGACCTCCAGTGCGCGGCGAGCTCTTCACATCTTGTGCCATGGGTAAATGCGTTAAATTAGCCGCTTTTGTGGCTCTTGAATGGGGCTGGTTGCTGTTGTTGTTTGTTTTGGCCGCAACGAGTCTAATTGTTGCTTTCGAATGGCCAAAAAGTTGGCCCTTGCGGTCGCCGCTCGCAGATAACATAATTAGCCACGATCAGCAGCCCCAAGACCCTTTCATTATGTTCCTCTCTCTGGCCATAAAACGTCAAATGCAATCAAACAATTTCCGCTCAATTAATAAACGCGTCGTTCACCGAATCTTCGACTAATTAGTGCAGCAATTTTAACGCCACTTTAGGAGAAGCAGCGAGGGAGGGAGAGAGACACGGAGAGAGCGAGCAGAACACAAGATTTGTCAACTTCCGTGGCCCAAAATGCAAATCGAAAGAAAAAGAAACCGACGACAATAAAAAACAAAGGCTGAGCCCATTCGAATAAAAAAATTATTATAAATCGTCGCTGCGATAAAACAAAATGTAAATCAACTCGAAACGCGCTCGAGATTCGAATGTTGACAAATAAACGCCTCTGCGAGCGGCTCGTCTGGGCGACACTTGACAAATGCCTCGGGGCGACAGCGGCAGCGTCTCCCCCACATCCGCAGCTGTATCTGGGCACAGATCGCCGCCGAGTGGCGCCAGCACGCCACATTAAGCGGGGCCCCAACTCGAGCGAGTGATTCGGCTCCCGCTGCCCGGCCCGATAGCCACGCTTTATTTGTTTATAATTTTTCAAAGCTTAGTTTGCTCGACGTTGGCGTAAGTGGAGCGCACGCATTAAAACAAAGGTCCACAAAGGCGCCGAAACACACAGGCAGAAAGCCCAGCTGAAAGCCAGCTGAGCTTTGGCCTAATGGCCGACCCATTTGGGCCAAGTGCGGTGGTATCTCCAGCTGCAACAGGTTGCACGATGCGATAGCCCAGCTCGCGAGACTGGCAGCGCCTGGCCGGAAGTTAGGGCCATGTCCACAGCGCGCTTTGATTTGCCTACTTCATTACAACGGACTGAAGATCGGGCCAGTTCATTTATTTACTTTTACTGTTGACAAACCGAGTGTGAACAAACACTGACTGAATGCCCCGATAAATGCAACTTTCTAGGCAAAGATCAGGCAGAGACTAAGGAAGGTTCTGAAGAATAATAGAGCCAGCTTGTCTTATGTTTCATAAAGCATGAAATAGTAATAGAAAATATTTTAAAATACCAGAAAATAGTATTGAAATTAATTACTGCTTTAAATATATATATATACTAAGCAAATATATAAAAAAATTAATTTATTATTTTCTTATTAAGTTTTGTGCGCATTTTTGCCTCTAGGCCTTTTTTCAAAAAAATAAAAAATATATTTGCTGTAATGACAGCGAGTTCAACTTAACTTTATTTGAAGCAGCACGAAGCAGAGTTTAACGGAAAAAAGATTGCATAGCTATAGCTGGAGGGGCATAGCAAATATTAAGGATTAGTGGAGAGAGCAGTGAAATAAATTTTTTTTTAATATTTCTCTATGCAAGACACATTTACAGCTCAGCTCCACTCAAACACAATTTTTGCTCCATTTCAAACTGAATTGGCTTTGATGCACATACCATTGCCCCTGCTAGCTTCAGTTTGGTCTCCATTTCAGCTCACCTCCCCGCCCCAGCCCCAGTAATTTCATCACTCAGCCTTGGCTTTGGCACACCAGCTCGGGCCTTTGATGGCGCCGCAATCGGGCGAGCTGATCGGCATAAACTTGTCGTAAACAGCAAATCTCACGCGCAGCTAGCCAAATGCCACAATTTGACAAGCGGTAGTCAAGCATCTGAGGCGAACTACAAATTGGCTTGGCCCATTGTGAAGTTGGCCAACAAATTTGTGGGCCTATAAAATCAAATCAAAAACTTTTGCCCATTATTATTATTGTTTCTTTTTCTGCTTTTGGGCTCGACTATGATTATGTTGTGATAGCCATTTGGCTATAATGCTCAAAACATGCCAATGATTTATGTGAGCTGAGGTTTTTGTGGCTGCTGCTGGTTTTTGTTCAGCTTTGTTTTCTGAACTGGCCATTGGCTCAGTGCCTCAGCGCCGCTCACTCTCACGCACGGCTCTCCGCCGCGGGCAGCAGCTCACCTGTCATGTCAACGAGTTGTGCCTGCCAATCGCAGCAGCGCCTCAAATTTATGCAAAATTTCTCTCTCTCTCTCTCTCTCTCTGCCCTGGTCCACCCGCCCAGCTGGGTAGGGGGCGTGTCGGGGCTGCCCGCTGCGCGCGGTCGGCAAAGTTCTAAGCAAGTTTCTGTGTCACGCTGCTTCTGTCTGTGTCTGATGCCGTAGCCGTTGTAAAATTTATTATAGAACGTGGCGCATGCTGGGCGACCCAGAAATCGGGCTGCAGCCCGATCGCTTGGCGTTGACATTTGCGTTAGATGACAACAAATTGCTGCACGGTCTGTGGCAACTGTGGCAACTCTTTGATGCCACCAGCCACAGCTCAAATTACCGGACAGCTAACATCTCTAGATGGCTGCGCTGCATGCGTTTTCCTGGTAGTTGCAGCTGACTGACAACTTGTTATTGGATATTGTTGATTGCAGCAACAGACAAGAGACAACAGACGGGAGACAAGAGACAAGAGACAGCAACAACAAGTGATTCAGCTGTCAGCTGCTTGTCAGCCGCAAAGTTTTTAAAGCCGCGCAAAAAGTGAGAGAAAACAAAACAAAAATCAAAATAAAAATACAAATTAAATAAAATTTCAAAAATCAACCAAAAAATGCAACATTAATGAAGATGCAAAAGTTGACAGCGCACAGCTGTGTGTGTGTGTGTGTGTGTGTCTGGGTGTGTGTGTGTGTGTAAGCTGCTCGAAGCAAGGCGATTAAGTCAACGTCAGCGACATCGTCAGCAGGCGTCGCCTCCTCTTCAACTTGTTGGCATTTGTCACTTTCGTTTAGATTTGAAGAGGGCAACAGCAACAGCAACAACAGCAACTGTTGCCCATAAAGAGGTGTTGATTGTGTCACACTTGTCGCGTTTAAAGACTCAACTAAAAAAGACGCGACACGCCGCCTAAATATCCTTTAACTGTAACCAATGACACATCAAAGGCGGCACAGCCCTTGCCGCTGCCACGACACCTACCCCTGCCCCTGCCCCTGCCGCAGCCCCTGCAACGGTTGCGCATGCGTAATCCCCGTTAAATGTTTTTCGTTTTCCATCGTTTTTCTTGTGGGAAAGCAGCGAGACCTGAGCACATCCAACATCTGCGCAGCGTGCGTGTGTGCTGGGGGCGCGGCATTGGGAATTTGTAAGTCAAACCTGTTGAAAATCGAGAACAAGGTGCATATCAATGCGCTGCCCGAGCGCTAATGATGTTGTTGCGCCGCATTGCACTGCATTGCGTCGGCATATGCTGCGGATACTCCTGACAGCTCAACAGATGCCAGGAGGCACATCAGGCCAGGTCAGGGATATCAATTGCCTATCCATAACATCCTGTCATCGCTCCCGGAATTCTAACTCCTCTGCTCTAGAGACTCTGATCCAATCTATTCTTAGAGCTCGTTACAATAAACTCTATTAATGCTTGATCACATTAAGTCATCACTAAGTGCTTGAACATCTCAACTGGCTCGCTTCGCAATTAATAAAGCCGTCGTATGACAATGGCTCATCTGCGGCGGCTGCTGGCTAATCGGCCTGGCTGCGGCTGCCTCTCCTCACTGCCAGCAGCTCCCAACCTGGCCGTAATTGGCAGCGATTGCATCGCATGTTAGTTAACATTTGCATTTTACATGGCTGTTAGCCGCTGCGCGCCGTTCTCAGCGCTTCTCATTTCGAGCAGCAACAAGCTCGTTAAAGTTTTTAAACGTTTCTCTCTGTACCCTTTGCCTGCCTCCCTCTCTCACTCTCTGCTCTTTTAATGCCTTCAAGATGGGCCTTTTATTTCGGTGGGCGGTTCGACGCAGCTTTTTGGGACTGAAGAATTTCTCAGCGAACACTTCACATAAATTCTGATATATATACAGTTGTCTATATGCATGCTTACTAGTTGCTTTTGGGGCTCTTCTTGTGTGATTTTTTTTGCAGTTGGGTCGGCTCAATGAACTTCCGTTTTTATGCGCGCCCCCGCCTTATAGACGCTGCGGCGGGGCCGGCATCAATTTTATTTTTATTGTATTTGGTTTGTTGTTTTACTGACATTTTTGTCCGTAAAACCACAGCGCGAGAGCGGTGCAATGAAGCGTTGCAAGGCGGCAACCACGACGTTGAAATATCGCGGCCGACTATTTTTTATGATTTGGCTCTACAAGAGCAACAATAACTGGCTCGGGAGCCGCAACTTTGCTTTAGTTTAAACATTTGCCACTCGAAACGCGCTTAATTTATGCGTTTTTTATGCTGATGAAACGCAGACAGGAACTCGGCAAAACCAACCGCGTCAGACCAGAGCCAACCCAAAGTCTTTTCTCTTTTCAGCCGGGCCCTAGCTCAACGCAACTGAAGACAAATTCGAAATCGTTAAAGCGAAAAACTGAACGCTTCACTTTTGGCTGAACTCGAGCCTCTTGCAACTCGGCAGACAAAGGGAACTCCTGAGAGGGGCGAGAACCTATTGACAGCATGTGCTGAAGAGCGTCTAAGAAGTCTTATCAGCAGCCAAAGCTGCTCCAAATGCTTCAGTTATTTAAGAAGATATCTACCAGAGCAAACCTTCCTTCGGCAAACTCTGCCAGAAGATCAATTCCCTTTCGGCTAGAACTTCCTTTAGCCAAGTTAGCCAAGGCTAGTAACCAGTTCATTAGCCTGGATCCGGATGAGCTGCAGCTGACAGTTGTTGGCTACGCCCGAGCACACATCGATGGTGTTTGGGGGCCTTGAATAGGCTGGCAAACTCACCTGTATCACGCGCATGGGCAGTCCCGTTTCCTTGGCCAGTTGCTCCCTAATATGGCGTGTCGGCTTCGGTGTCTGATTGAATGCCGTTTTCAGTACCTCCAGCTGCTTGGCCTTGATGGTGGTGCGGGGTCCGCGTCGCTTCGAGCCGTTGGCATCGTCGGGACTTTTGTTCTCCGCCTGAGAATCGCCGCGTCCATCGGGATCCCCGTCCAAGGAGCCCTACGAAAATGATGATAGTCATGTAAGTAACTTATTTCGATATATACCATATCTATATGTCTGTGGCTTGGAGTGAGCTGCTCATAATCATTTGCCAATCATTAATCAAAAGGGGCTGACGTCGGGTCTACAAAGTGCGGCCCGCTTACCCACTCCAAGGCGTTCGCTTCCATTCATTACTTTGTAGACATGCATATGTATTGGATCGAAACGGAAACCTGTTAATGATGCAAGCCAGTCCACTCCACTCCACTCCACTCCACGCTAGTCAACTCCCCACACACTCGGTGTTTATCAAGCGAACTTACCTGATCGGAATCGTCATGCGTATTTTTACTATCGGTGCTCATGCTTTGTACTGATATATCCGAGGTGCCCAACGGTCCACCCGCTGAGTCTGGCCCATTCGGTCCAAGCACGCCCAATCCCAGCGCCGGTCCACGCAAATGTGGCGGATCATCGTCGTCTTCGTCTTCGCTCGCCGAGCCCATTAATGAATCTGTGCGAGAGATGAAAGATTATGAGTTTCTCTCTGCCCTCCTCATCATGTACGGACATGTGTATACAGATTCATGAATATGTAGTAGAATGCAAGTGGAAGGAGCTCTACGACGAATTGGAAACGAATTCTTCAACAAATTGTGCTACAATGCCGCGAGCCGAGAGCCACTTAAAATACAATTGCAATAAATAATATTTGTGCTGGGCTAAGCCAAAAACGACGCCCCGAACGTTCGTTTCGGTCACGTGTCGCCATTTCATGCGCTAAGTAGCCCAAACCCAGAGACCGCACCCCATGACACCAACACCACCACCACCACCACCACCCCCACCCCCTCTCCCAGCTCCAGCTCCAGCTCCATGGAGTCACGTGTCAAATGCAGTGCTCTAGCGCTCTGGTGTTTGCCGCTTCGCTGATGCCCAAATAAGTTGATTAAGACCCTTTCCTTTCCCAAAACGGAACCAGTCCCCGGACCAGTGCCTGGTACGTACGTCCGTCCGTAACTCTTATCGCTGAGCTGTATGCCATATAAAATGCTGACACGCGTCGTTCACATTCACGTTCACATTCCCATTCACATTCCCATTCACATTCACGTTCGCGTTCACATCATCGTCATCCTGCAGCGCTCCAGATAAGCGCCGCACGAGGCCACAGAGTCGTCCATGGCCATTGGAGTAGCGTTGAAACGTGTCACTCAAATGGCTCGATTCGATTGTCTTCTCAGAGGCCCTCCTCCTCCTGCTGCTGCTGCCCTTTGAGCCCCCTTTTTTGGCAAATCTGTGCCGGCGCCCCTGGGGACAGTTTGCAGACAGCGCATCCACCTGACTAAGGGTTGCGGCTGGTGGCCCTCCCCTGCAAGTCTGTCTTGCTCGAGCTGGCTGGCCTCTCAGCCAGTTGGCAGCATTTGAGACTTGCCGAAAAATAAATTACACTTTATTATGCATAATCTAATCCGCAGCAGATGCGGCCCACGAGCACCAGCAGCTGCCTCCCCTTCCGACCGGCACAGAGCGCTCGGCTAGGGGGTGGCAGACGGCGAGACTCGGATCTGGCTTTGATTTGTGCTGCATGTCGCGCAATATGCCTTGAATTTGGCGCCCGGCTCGAAGTCATTAGCCTCACTTGCAGCAGAGTCCCAGGCGAGTCATCCACCTGTCAGACAGTCAGCTGGTAACTGGAGTCGGGCTGGGGGGTAAACCTATAGCCGGAGCCATGGCCATCGCCAAGCAGAGCTTAACGCATTACGAGTGGCTGTCTCTTGCATCAGCATGCAAATCCCAGCCAGATGATGACCATAATGCAGCTGTGTATCGCTTGCCAAATCGCAAGTGACGAGCAGGAAGAGAACCCGCTTTGGCTCAAATACAAATGCTAATATGCGTATATGCAGCCAGCCAAGCCGGCCAGCCAGCCAGCCAGCCAGCCAGCCAGCAGGCAAGCGAGTGAAGGTTAATTGCACTCAGGTGATAGAACTGTTGAGCGTTTCGGACAGCGGAAAAAATTGCAAAATTGCTGCGATGCTGCAGTCGGAAATGCCAAAACTCTGTGAACTGTGTCTGAGCTGATGGCTGCTTAGGCGTTAGGCAAAAGCGGCCTGAAAGCCGCAGCGAGTGACAGCTCCAGTGGAAGCGACAAAATATAAATAAAAGAGAGATGAAGATCCAAAATGTTATATTCAAGCAGGAAAAGCTGGAGAGTGAGAGGCAGAGAGAGCCTTTACCGATAGGATAACTTCCGATAGGATAACTTCCGATAGGATAACTTTCGATAGGAAAACTCCGATAGGAAAAATAGGAATTCATCCTTATTTTATACTTCCAATAAGATACAGATCTTACGATATTCCCTATAATGCTAATAAGAATCTCGACCTTCTTCAACTATAGCCTACTTGAACCATCAGCATTAAAAGCTGGAGAGTGAGAGGCAGAGAGACCCTTTAGCGCTAGGAAAACTTCCGATAGGATAACTTTCGATAGGAAAACTCCGATAGGATAACTTCCGATATGAATTCATCCTTAGTGTAAGGCTACCAATAAGACAAAGATCTTACGATATCCCTTTGATGCTGCCAAGAATCTTGAACTGCTTCAACTATAGCCCACTTGAGCCGTCAGCACAAAGGTCTTACCTCATTTAGCTAAGGAAACACTTCAGGCTTACGCTCTACCCTGCTCAGTAGTACCTCAGTTCTCGCTGCGCTTAAGCTTCTTATCTTTTGAAGTAAAGCTTACAATCTTATCACAGCTTCGAGTAGTTGTTTGCTCTCCGCTGAGAGATTCCCACGAGAGCGCTGCAAATTTAAATGTTCGTTTAAGTTGCGTCAGGTGCGCACCCTTCAAGCAGCGCACAGAACGCTTTGTAGTTGTATTTTCAGATCAAGCGTTTCTTTATAATCTTTCAATTGACCCGCAGCAGCAACAGACCAGCTAAACCACCCAACCACCCAGCCACCCAACCACCCAACCACCAAAACAACAACAGCAAGTGAAACGAAACGGAAACTTGAAGTGTTTACCAGCATCGCTTACATGTCGCCAGTTGACAATGGAATCGAGAGCAAAGGGAAACCCTTGGACCACAGCCGGAACCATCCAATATGGCATTGAAGCCTGGTCCATGGCGCGCCCGGGCGTTCCATATGGGCGCTTTAAGTTGTTGTTAACACATGTTAATAAACACGCGACCGTTGGGCGATTGAAGACGGCGGCGGGAAGAGGGCGAGCCCGAGGGTTGGAGGGTTGTCAGTACCAGCAACGGCAACAGCAACTTGGCTGAAGCATCACTCAAATTAACTTTGAAAACCATTCAGGAACACTTCATTTGATTGCCACAAAAACCTTTGCAGCGATGCTGCTGCTGTTGTTTGTAATTGTTGTTGTAGCAATAGCAATTATGCCATTGAGAGCAACCCTCTGCCACACATTGCCACCCCCTGGCGTCTGGCAGCGCCTGCCCGGCAGCCATAAAAGTTCAAACACTCATTTTTCGCTTAGGAAAATATATATATAGTGAATTTCAACTTTTTTTCTCCTCTTTCTGTTTTTGTTGTCGCATTTCGCGTTCTGTGCGGCCCCTTGTGGAGGCCCGTTCAGCGCGAGCGGCTCTGTTTGGCCAGCGCAAACAGCAGCCAGCGGCGTTCTCGAGGAAGTCGCACAAGTGCAGCGACGGCAACGACAGCATCCTTGAGCCTTGAGCCCATCCGTTTGACTGACAGCCAAGCAAACACACAAACAGACAGCAGGGGATGAGGAGGGGGGCCTGGGCGGACAGGCAAATAAATAAACAGTGGCGCATGTTGGCCAGCCATGCCCCCAATTGAACGCCCACTTGCTTGTTTGCATAGTCAAGTGCGATGTTTGGCAACGCATCTTGCAACAGTCGAGCGTCGCGCTGTCAGCAAACCCCAACCCCAGCCCCCAGCCCCCAGCCCGCAACCCCTGAACTGATTTCAATGCCAAGTCCCATTCAGACGAGCCCATTCAAAAAGCCCACGCCCATCCCCTCAAAGTACTTGACAAATGCTCTGCATATTTTTAGACACACGTAACTCTGGCTGCACGGTTTACTTATCTGAAACCGTAGGAAAATAGAGGCGTACGGCTTTACGGCGTATAGAGGAAACTAGTTGTAAAGTGTGTTATGTAGTTTCAAAGGAAGGCTAACTAATTGAAAGTGAGTCAGCGGGAAACCTGAAGAGATCGTAGAAGAAAATGCTGAAAACTGAATTGGAAACTAGGGAAGATGCTAGGAAATAGATCGGATAAATATAATATTAGAGCGATGACAGAAATTTGTAAAGAATATCAGAGTAAATGGAGAAGTCGAAAGTCTTTTGGCAATAGAACCACTTTATTATATAGATTATATATAGAAAGAGGTAAGAAAAGTTGGGGTATTGAAAGTAGAGCAAGGAGTAGTAGGAAAGGTCCTAATTACTGACTAAAGTCCATTCTTCCTATATACTCACAATATGTGATACAACATATAGCTGACTAGCTCATCAACTGATAGGATTGTCTTCAGACTTGCCAGGGTTGCCACCCACATCTGAGTAGCCTATCATTTGGCAGGATTGCCACCCACCTCAGAGTAACTTAGGATTGTCTCCGAGATCGGGCTAACAAATCACTTAATAATTGCAGCGCCCACATGTTAGTCGCAGCTTAACTATTAGTCAGGGTTGTCGCATCGCGCTTAGGCCTAGCTTAATGATTAGTGCGGGCTGCCACCTATGCGAAGGACGTCGGCTTTAGTTGCCGGCAGTTTCGACGAGCACCTTTTCGGGCGACAAGTGCACAAGTGGCTGAGGGGTTGTGCGGCTAAGCCACCCTCACACCCTTAACGTCAAATTACCCCACCTACTGGCCGGGCCACCCCCCCGTGCAGGGCATAGACAAAGCGCACACACATTAATTTCGAATTAGTTTTGCATCATGTGGTTCACGATGCAGAAAAATCGACTCTGCCGCCGTAGAGCTGGCAACCCTCAGCGATTCTTAGGGGGACGCTGAAGATGATGATGATGCTCCCCACCAGCAGCAGCAGCAGCAGCAGCAGCGAGTCGATGAATTGCGTTAGCTCAGCTGGGACCGAAACTGAAATTGGGTAGGGCATTGCGAACGGGGAGCGTGTGTTTATGGCCAACTATTAAGTGCACACAACGTACGCGGCATGAAAAATGCGGCATGGACGTGGAACAGATCGCTGGATTTTCTACATGAGCGCATACTGAAAGTATCCGTGAGGAGTCGTCGTCGTCGTCGTCGTCGTCGTCGCCGACGCCGACGTTGCCGACGTCGTCATCTTCATTCATGCAAGGCATGGAGAGAGGCGGCGCAGCGTGGCTGCGGCTCAAGTTTGTTGGCTGTAAAATTAGGTTAATTCCTGTCAGTGCGTTGCTGATTTGAATTGTCACACACACACACACACGCACACACATGTGAACTATATACAAGTCAAGGTATATGCACCTGGTTCTGCAAGCGCTTCAACTTAAACCTGACTGCGCCTCGGCCCCAGCTGCACACATCTTTCGACCATGGGATTTACTTTTGCCATTCCCATTGACGGCCGTTGACGTTTCTACCTTTGCCTGAGTATCACTTCTCAGTTGCAGCTCCCAGTTCCCTTGGACTCTGCGTTCGCTGTCGTTCGGGTTAGTGCGCCAGCTCTAATCTGCATGCCTGACTCCCCATGTGACGTGTCTCTGCTGCCTCCTCGTACAGCAGACTGAGCTGCTCCAGAGAATTTTGCTGTTGTTGCCGGGCATCAAAACTAAAGTTCAAAGTGAGCTAGGATAAAAGTTAAAGGAAAACTAAGCAGACCTTTGCCCAAGATCATTGCCCCTCTCGGTTATGTAAGCTGTGTTAGCGCTACGAAAGCTAAAGATCCGGCTGTTCATCAGCTGTTTGATATGGATGTAAGTGCAGCCCGCTGTCATAGCAGGCCTCTTCCTTAGACAGCACCCACCAGCCAGATCTGCGCTTTGATAAAAGATATCTGATATCAATCTCTTGATATATTAGCTGCCTTATGATTTTATATCTATATCTATATATATCTGTATAATATATATCGATTTTTACTCCTATTAGATGATCCCTTTAATATCCTACGTGTAAGTGTTCAGGACAGCTTCAAGCGCTTCAGAAACTATTCCTACTGAGCCGCCTCCGACTCTGTCTTTGATTTGAAATCAGGTGCGACTGCTGAGAGTGTGTCTGCTCTGTGTGTGATTGCACTTAATGGATGCTGAAGAGGAAGCTGCTGCTGCTGCTGCTGCTGCTGCCACAAACAAATCTGCGAACCACAAATTTCGTTTGGCCTTTGTTGTTGTCACTTTCATTGTCATTGTTCAAGTGCGCAGAGAGGGAGAGAGAGGCAGGGTGAGGGTGAGCTGACAGTTTATTTGTCATGCAATTTATGCTTTGACGCCTGCTGCTCCAGAGCTTCTAGTCTGCTGCTTCTAGTTGCAGTTGCTGCTGAATTGTGTGCAAAGTGCAGCGTCAAGTTTAGCAATTGTTTGGCTGCAGCCAGAGCCCCGCCCCGTCCCGTCCCGTCCCGAGTGGCCGCAGAAGTCAGAGGGAAGAAGAACTGAAAACTGCTTTTGACACTTTGAGCGGACTTTGTTTGACGGCCAAGGAAATGCTGCCGACAGATACAGCCAACAGCCAACAGCCAACAGCCAAACTTAAAGCCAAGGCAACGAACGCCAAATGAATTAAACAAACGAATTTCAGTTGCTGCTGCTGCTGCTGCTGCTGACTATTTGCGAGGGTGCAGCAGCAACAACTACAAATACCACAACAATTTGTGACGCCGCATCAAAGCATGAAAAGCGCGCAAAGCAACCAGCAAAAGGGAAACATGAAAATGCCAACGAAAATGAACTGACGAAGGGGGAGTGGGAGCAACTTCATTTGGCCAGAGGGTTGCAGCCGCAAAGGAGTTTATTAGAGAGAGGGGGAGGCAGAGGGAGGCAGCCAGTGTGCGTGCATGCCACACTTTACACATCGCTGGGCATGCCAAGTGGCTGACTAAGGGCAAAAGTGAAGCGTGCTGGGGGGCGGGTGGCTTCAGTGGGGCGTCTCGAGTATTTGTCTATAAATTTTAAATGCTGCACGCAACATAAATCGAAAAATAAGCACAAGAGACAACGGCACGAAAGTGGAGCAGTTAGCGTGAATGGCAGTTGGCGAACTGTCACTCACGCGGCAGTCGCCGCCCTCGCGCCCGCCTCCTCGAAGTGACCTTGACAGGGACAGGTGAAATGCCAGCACCGCTGCCCGCTGTCTGCCGCTGACATTTCGGAAAATACATTTCCGATCAATGGCAATTACAGCGCAGAGCTCCAACTGATTCCTGGTAACCCCAATCATTGACATATTTCCGCTAAGTCGTCGGCTGCCCAAGTGGGCCACCGCCTGTGCCCGGCTGCTATCAAAGGGCCATCAATAAGTAAAATAATAATTTATCTAATAATTACAGTTACGATTCAGCATCAGGTCGGTTTTTGCTATAGACTGCTGTTGGCTCTATAAGGCTAAGTGCTCCTCTCTTATTTATGACCAATTAGAATGGGGGCTTGTGGCGCAGATATCGCAGTCCCAGTGCCCCATGCGGAGGTCCGCCCAAGACATTGTTTTGATTGGCATTACGAGCGAGGGCTGGAGGCCGCTAGGCGCCTTCAAATGATTAAGGCATGGCAAGGGGTTGGGTCTGGGCCTGGGCTTGGGGTTGCTCTAGGCTCAGAGTCGGTTTCAGTTTCGGGTTTGGGTTTGGGTTTGCTCTTTGCTCTCGTATTTATTTTTATTCTTTTCAATGCGCTCTGTTACCTTTTGCTGTTGTTGTTTCTGTTTTTGTTTTTGTTTTTGTTATTGTTGTTGTTGCTGCTGCCGTTGCCGCTGCCGCTGCTGTGGCTTGTCGCTTGTGGCAAATGCCGCTTGGCAGGGCAGCAACAATAACAGCGGCAACAAAATTGCTCGCAAGTCGCATCAAAACCGGCCGCATTTGTGGGCATTTGTAAAGTGATCCTTTTTGCCATGTTGGTTTAACGGGCAGGACCTTTTTGCCTCTGCCGCTGCCGCTGCCTCTGCCTCGGCCTCTGCCTCGTTGTTGTGCTTGTCGACGTCACCGTCGCCTAAAGCAACAGGATTTTCAGTCAACGCGCCCTGGCAAACGCGTTGAGCTGTGCCAAAAAGGATTTACATAGAGCGCGCCCAGGCCTACAGCTAAATGTGTGTGTGTGTGCGCGTGTGTGTGTGTGTGTGTGTATTGTACAATATTTTAAATGCGCTCTGCTCTTATTTATATTTTCTTTTCTTTTTTTTTTTGCTGTTGCTGCTGAAATTGATACTAAGTTGCGTCTTCCTGCCCCTGTCGCTGAGCCCTCTCTCACTCTCTCTCACTCTCTCTCTCTCTCTCCCTCTCCCTCTCACTTGCCAGCCCCATTCCCTTTGTTTTGTTGTTTTTATTGCTGCTGCTGCTGCTGTGTGTGTTTTCTGTTATTCTTTCATTTCAACGCGCCTTCAAAAGGGTCGCCAAAGGTGTCTCAAAGACATGCGAAAACTACAAAAAAATTGAGAAGGAAAATAGCAACGGTAAACTGAACTGAAACAAAATGGCGTTCGATAAGAGACGAGTGGAGTTTTTGCATGAGAAATGCGGAAGCCTGTGGAATGTTTACGAATGACATGAAGAAAGAAAAGAGAGAGAGAGATTGATAAGGATAGAGAGAGTGAAAGGGGAAGTGGGAAAGACTGAGAAAAGGTGAAAGAGACAGAGAGAGAGAGAGGAAGAGAGAGAGAGAGCGGAAGAAGAAAGAGAGCCACAGAAGCAGAAAGGCATAGAAAAAATCATAGAGAGTGAGAAAGACTGAGACAGAGTGTGAGAGAGAGTGAAAGAAAGTGAAAGAGACAGAGAGAGAGAGAGAGAGAGAGAGAAAGAGAGAGAGAGGGAGAGCTGGAGAAGAAAGAGAGCCACAGAAGTAGAAAGCATCATGGAGAAAGACATAGAGAGCTGAAGTCAGAGTGAGAAAAGAGAGAGAAAGAGGGAGATACAGTAGAGAGAGAGAGGCAATATGTTGTTTATGCAAGATTGAAAGATTTTGCAATTTGTTTTGATTTCATTTCGTTCACTTATGCAAAAGATCGAAATGCTCTTGTCTCCGAAATGCTGTTGTCATGCGGCTTAAGACTGCCAAGACAGCAGCAACAGCGAGCAGCCAAGCCAAGGAACAACTCTACCATTCGCCTGTCACTTCGTCAGCCAGTCAGTGTGTCGGCCCGTCGCATGGTCTGCGTGTAGCCGCAGCAGCGGGCTCGCTGTTCTCCGCTTATTTAATCCGTAAAAAGATCTGTTTTTACAAATCCCCCGAGTGCGGTTCGCTGTGCCATAATCTAGGCGCGCTGATCTCTGATCTATGATCGCGTGGGCAGGTAGACGGCCAGGGCAGCGGCAGCAACAATTGACTGTGGCCCGTTTAGGCTTACGTTGACGTTCCCAATTCCGATGCCGATACCGATCCGGGCAGGCTTAGGCTCGCTTTTCGACACTTTGTTTGGCACGGTTTAAGCCAATTGTTAATCGCCAGCCGGGCTACGCCGGGGGTTAGCCGACCGCGGGCTGCAGCCCAGACCAGCCCGAGCCGGGGCATGGCCATGGCCATAATCCCAATTGACAAAAGTCAACAAAGCGCATCAATTCATTTGCAATTCATGCAGATGGAGATGGGATATGTTGTCGTTGCGGCTGCTGTGCTGTCGTTGGCCTTGTTTCCTGACTGCCTCTGCCTCTGCCTCTGCCTCTGCCTCTGCGTGTGTGTGTGGTCCTGCAGCTTGTGTTGTCAACAATTTGTCATGTGAGCAATCGAGCTCGTTGCCTCTCTGGGCGTGCCTGTGGGCGTGGCACTGCCTATGCAATAATGTCTCAAATTAGCTCTGCAGACATCGACTCGCAAGACCAATTACATTTTTTAATTAACAAAGCGAAGACTTGAGGAAAGTGAAATGTGAATGAAATGCAGCTGCATTGAGACAAGCCTAAGCCCAGGCAAAGCCAATGCAAGTCATCATATGACATATATATAAATTCTCAAGTTAAGAACTGATTTCCAGGCGAAGTATTGTATAATATTATTATAAATTATATTATATAATATAAGACCTGGTATGCAAAATCATATTATATTATATTTTATATTATATAATATAAGACCTGGTATGCAAAATCATATTATATTATATATTATATTATATAATATAAGACCTGGTATGCAAAATGATATTATATTATATATCATATTATATAATATAAGACCTGGTATGCAAAATCATATTATATTATATATTATATTATATAATATAAGACCTGGTATGCAAAATGATATTATATTATATATTATATTATATTATATAAGACCTGGTATGCAAAATCATATTATATTATATATTATATTATATAATATAAGACCTGGTATGCAAAATGATATTATATTATATATCATATTATATAATATAAGACCTGGTATGCAAAATCATATTATATTATATATCATATTATATAATATAAGACCTGGTATGCAAAATGATATTATATTATATATTATATTATATAATATTAGACCTGGGTATGCAAAAGCTAAAACAAACTCGAACTCAACTGCTTCAGCTCACTGCAGCCTCCACTCAACTGGCTCGAGTTCGTCTTCGCTTCGTATCTAGTTTCATTGATTTCTGTCCGTCCGTCACACATGCCAGTGTCCTGCGTTTTCCAATTTTCCCAGCGGCCTTCGCTCACACAACTCGTGTGTTTTCCGCATGCGTTTTGTTTTCTTTTGGCGTTTGTTTTGCCGTTGCCGTTGTTAGTTCTCTGCTGCCTGTCAAACATATCAATTTCAAAGGGAACAGCCCGAATTCGTGCTGGGCTCTTTGATGCTCTTCTCATTGTTGTTGTTGTTTATACATAAATTGTCTGTCAGCGTTTTTGCCTACATAGATTTTGGACATATTTGTGTGATGGATTGCAACACCTGCCCCGCGCCCCAACAGCAACGGCAACAATCGAAACAAAGTTGAAAATATAAATCACAGTCAAATTTGCTTTCGGACAGGCTGCTGCTCGTTTCGTATCGCAAATTTATGTGTGTCTCCACGTGTGTGTGTGCTTTAAGCCAAGTTAAGCCAACGGCAAATCGATTAACACATAAACGAAAAAATTATGGCGAAAAGATTCTTTTTGCAAATGTTTTTTAAACGATTTGCGACACTAATAAATAAGTCGGCCGACTCGCCCGGCCATAACTCGCCGTCCGCTGAATAGCGGCGAGTAATTCACTCGCGCCTCGGCTGCTTATTTATTTATTTATATTTATTTATGCTCATTGCGTTTATCATTTGTGACATTTGCATAGCGCCGGCGGCGCGTGGGCTCCGCTCCCGGAACGCCAAAAGAAACGCCCGTGAAATTGTCACAGCTTGCTGATTTTTATGGCCATTGCGCCCCAGTCCCAGCCCCAGTCCCAGCCCCAGCCCCAGCCCCGCCGCCTGCCAGGCTTAAAAACTGCAGCGTCTCGAGCTTTATGTGACTGTAAAAATCTGCGCAAATTTATGCGCAAATGAATTGTGCATTTGATGGCAGCTGCCGATGCGAACAGCCAGCGGTCGAGGGGCTGTTGGGCGGCAACCCAGCAGCCCACTTGGTAACTGGCCAAAGGCAGGTGGCAAAGGCAGCGGCAGCGGCAGCGGCAGCGACTGAGTCGTGAAAGCCAACGGCATGCTGAGTACTTGCTGCATAATGATATATAAAACTTGATGGATTCTCATGCATTAAACAGATTAAGCCAGCACAGCTGCAGGCCAACTTTAATGCCAAAGCAGATCAGCGCAGACTCAACTATCTATATCCATTGAGCTGCATGAGAAGCTATCTATCTATCGTTATATATTTATGTCTATCTATATTAAAGTATCTATCGATCAGTATGTCTTGAGAATACCCCTCTCTATACCTACATCTACATAGATCTATCTATCTATCTCTCTATCTCTCTATCTCTCTATCTCTACCTCTCTCTATCTCTACCTATGTCTATCTATCTATCTATATCTATCTATCTTTAACTATCTATCGAGCAGTCTGTCTTGAGCATACCCCTCTCTATACCTACATCTATATAGATCTATCTATCTACCTCTCTATGTCTACCTATGTCTATCCATCTATCTATATCTATCTATCTATAACTATCTATCGATCAGTCTGTCTTGAGAATACCCCTCTCTATACCTACATCTACATAGATCTATCTATCTATCTCTCTATCTCTCTATCTCTCTATCTCTACCTCTCTCTATCTCTACCTATGTCTATCTATCTATCTATATCTATCTATCTTTAACTATCTATCGAGCAGTCTGTCTTGAGCATACCCCTCTCTATACCTACATCTATATAGATCTATCTATCTACCTCTCTATGTCTACCTATGTCTATCCATCTATCTATATCTATCTATCTATAACTATCTATCGATCAGTCTGTCTTGAGAATACCCCTCTCTATACCTACATCAATATAGATCTATCTATCTACCTCTCTATCTCTCTATCTCTATCTCTCTCTATCTCTACCTATGTCTATCCGTCTATCT
Organism: Drosophila peninsularis; assembly: GCA_035047485.1. Taxonomy (NCBI): domain Eukaryota; kingdom Metazoa; phylum Arthropoda; class Insecta; order Diptera; family Drosophilidae; genus Drosophila; species Drosophila peninsularis. Next base: position 4,275,571 of record JAWNPN010000028.1, read on the forward strand.
ATATCTATTTATCTATCTATATCTATCTATCTATCTATACATCTATCTCTTTCTGTCTATCTCTATCTTTATTCAGCTTGACTGTAATTTCTATGGTATCATCCCATATTAGGATGCCTATATCTCCGCTTCACTCAGCCACTGCTCACCTCAGCTCAGCTATCAAGTCCTCGTCTCTATGGTATAGCAGCTATAGGCCACAGCCTGCTTCGACCCATTTGAAGCTGCTCGCTCAGCTATCGCTACCGATAAGTTTTTATGGCGCTGGCAAGCCTGTGCGGCACACATGGACTCGCCTTGCCCGCTGCGGCTGGCTGTGGCCCACATTCGCGCTGAAATTGGAAATCATATTTGGCCATAATCATAATAATTAACGTTTCAATCTCCAGTTTCCAGTCTGCAGCCCGCAACTGCAAGAGCCATGAAAATGCATTTGACCCACTTAGCGAGCAAAACGACCCACTCGAATGGCTGACTGACTCCGACGCCCTGACTGACTGCTGACAGTTGTCGCTGACTGTATATATACTTGAGCTGCTTGGCTTATCAGCAAAATGCGAGCAGACTTCGATTTATTTTCCATTTCGTGCTGTAAACTGACTCAGGCTGGAGCGCTGCGGCGAGAGTCACCCACAAAAGGGGAAAAAATAAACGGAAAACTGAGTCACATTTTGGGGAACGGCTGTCAGCTGGCAGTTGCTGGCTCTCGGTTTTTCATTCAGGCAAATGACTCACGGCAACTGAGACGAGCTGGCCGAGAGCGCCCAGAGCGCGGCATCTCGACTGCTGCTGCTGCTGCTGCTGCTGCTGCTGCTGCCTATGATCGCAAGTAGTTGTTATTGCCCTGTTCCATTTATAGCCGCTATTTAACGTTTTTTCAAGCGAAAAACTTTATTTTCACGCGCATTACGAGCACCTCAAAGTCGAAGTCAAGTCTGAAAAGTTAACCTAAAAACAAAGCCCAAGAAAATAACAAAAATTCAACCCAAAACAAAGCAAAACAAAACCGAAAACGAAATAAAAAAGGTTTCTCTCCCTCTCTCTCTTGCTCACTGTGGTAAAAGCCCATTAAAAATAGCTTTAAAGTGGCTGTAAAAATAAAGGCGAACTACAAATAAAATAAACATAAAACGCGCTCCAAGTGCGGGCCTCGCCAGCGACAGCGCCCAGGCGCAGGTAAAGGCACAGGTGAGCCAACACTGGGTGCGAAACGTGACAGCGCTGGCAGACATGGCCCATAATGCCAATACTACGGGTGTATCTAGCAGAGCTACTGCCAGCTGAACTTGGCTAAGACTGAGTAGGCCTAGCTCCAGCCCAACTTCGGTTGCTTGGCGTGGCCTGAGGCAAATCGCATGTTGATAAGGATAAAATGTATTTTGAGCTATTTCTAACATTTGGAGTAAGACAGTAAGGAGATCTGTGAAGGCTTTCTATGAGTACTTCTCGAGCTGCGCTGCCAGACTTAGTTTGGCTTCGCTCATAGTTTGGCTTAACTTTCATCAGACGCATATGCCATGGCGTCCAGGCTGCCTTTGTTGCCTTTTGCACCCTCTTGCAATTGGTTCGGGGCATTAAAATGGCCGCGTAGCAACAAACAAACCGCTTCGATAGCGGCAGACTGAGGGAAGCCGCAGAGCTGAGAAAAAATAGGCAAGCAATGCTCGCAAATGACAGCAGCCAGGCTCTGTGTGTGTGTGTGTGTGTGTGTGGTGAACAAGAACAATTATAATGTCAAAAAAAAACCACACACACACACACACAGACATAGCCACAGCTTGTCATTCAGCCAGCGATGCAGGCAACCGCAAAAAGCAGCCGCAGCATGTAAAAGCCCTCAGCTGAAGCCGCTGCAAATGTCAGTGACTGCATATATAGATATATATAGATATATATATATAGATATATATATATATATATATATATATATTTGAGTCTGTATATGTTGCCTGTGCTCTGCGCTGTACTTGTCAACTGGCTGTCAATCACAACTAACAGACTGAAGTAAGCCAAAGCAGCTAAAACTCTTCTTATATACAATATATATACTATATATATACAGGATGTCTGCTATGTGTATATAACCTATCTATTATGCATGCATATATAAGATATTTACTATATAGATATCTTCAATATATATATAAGATATCTTCTATATATTCATGTATAAGATTTCCATTCTCTATGTATACACAGTGACATCTCCATATATATATAAGATATATAATATAGATATATACTAGATGTCTACAATATCTATGTATAAGATATACGATACTATATACTTATATATATATATAATATATCCACTCTATCTATATACACAGTTCCATCTCGAATCGCTCCATATATATAAATTATTTATACTAGATATCTAAAATATATATATATAAGATATCTACTATATACTTATAAGATATCCACTCCATATATACGCAGTTCCATCTCGAGTCTCAGCAAGATTGAACTTTGCTTTGGGCCAGCGCTTAAAGCCTTAAAGCTTAAGGCCAGCACCAGAATCTCGCCCCGATGGGCCCGCCCCTTTCCTTCGCCCAGGACTGTTGTATTTTATTTATGGTAACGAGCAGCAGGCAAAGCAAACAAAGCGGCAAAGAAGAAGCACAAAAAATGGAAGAATTTTCAAAATCGATTTCGTATTTTTCGCAATTCTAAGCTTTTAGCCAGCTTTGTGCGGCCTTAAGCCAGCTTCATGCTACAATCCTACGGCGCCCGCCCAGCGCACACACACACACACACACAGACAGGCGCACACGGCGCGTTGTCCACCTCATCGCCGCCTGGGCCACAGACATTTTGTGCACAAAGCTCTGCACATTTCCGTTTCCGTTTTGTATACATAACCTCAATTCAGCATTTTGGCATAGCCAGCACGAAGCACACGTCTTCGCCAGCGCCCGTGCCGTCCCCCGCTCAGCTCTCGATTTAAACACTCTGTCAAGCCAGCTTGTCCCCACCCCCCTGCCAGCGCCACTGCCAGTCGCAGTCGCAGTCGCAGTCTATGGGCCAAGAGCCTTACAAACGCCACCTGCAGCTCTGGCGCTTTGCGTGCTTTTGGTTTCGACAGTTGGATTTGTGCTGCGACCTCAGAGCAACCCCCAATCCACACGCCCGCCCACTCACGCGCACCGCCACACCGCTCCATGGCTCACAACTCCACCCGCAGCATCCATGGCCGCACAATTCTTTTGTTTCGTTTAGTTGAGTTTCTATTTTTTGCTGCCTCTATTGTTGTTGTTGCTGTTGTTGTTGTTGTTGTTGCTGCCTTGTTGTTTTCTTAGCCAGCCGACAACGCCAAATCCGCCAAACCACCCTGTGGGGCTTAGTGCTAGCCCCCCTCGCCCCCTGGCTCACAGCCCACTCCAGCCAGAGCAACCCCAGCGCTGTGTCTAACACGATTTCTCTCGCGCTCTCTCTCTCTCTCTCTCTCTCTCGCTCGCTCTTGCCAGCTCTGTCGCGCTCCCTTGCACTTTTTTTTTGGCGCATTTCGCGCGTTTGTTGACGCTGTCTCGCTCTGGCCTTAGTCGCCGGCCTGCCTTTTTTTATTGTTGCTGTCGCAGTCGCAGTCGCTGGCAGCGTCAGCGTCAGCGTCGGCGTTGCGTTTATCTCTGCGCCAGAGCCTCGGGGTTGCTCCCATTGTTGTTGTTGGTAGTGTGAGCTGGGCTGGGCAGGGGGCGTTGGCGTTGGCGTTGGCCGCGCCATGTTTTCAGCGACAGTCCACGCACCAGTGGCGCCCCCTGGCGTCTCGTGCCATTTTTTTTCTTCTCTCTCTCTGCGTTGCTGCTGTTGTTGTTGTGCTTTTCAAAATGGTTGCCCATGCTTGAAATATGACACGATTACACGTTGCCCGTTGGCGCCTGGGGGCTGCTGGGCCGGACTGGCCTCGATATGCTGCGGGGGGCTGGCCAAAGCCTTCGGGGTTGCCTGCCTGACAAGCATGGCAGCAGCAGCAGCAGCAGAAGATGGAGAAAAGAAAATGATGGCCTGGGCAGTTTCCACGCCTCGCACGCTCGTAAATCTCACAAGTCGTGTCCCTTAACTTGGCTTAAACCAAGAGAAATGTGTGCAACGGCAAAACTTTAAGCTTCATTTTTGGCTTGTAGCTGAAGTTGTTTCGTTTTAATGCCCAGCCGAAGACAATGCAACAAATTCCACAGCCCGCCCCGCCCCCGCCCCCCTTTCAGTTAATAGCCACTCAATTTTTGATTGAAGATTTATGGGACAAGAAGCGACAGCAGCAACAGCAACAGCAACAGCAACAGCAAACAAACAGATAATAAGATCTGACTATAATGTTGATGGGCCTAAAGCGGAATATGGCCCTGTTGGCTGTAAAGTTCAGCCAGTCAGTCAAGCAGGCAGGCAGTCGACTCGACTTCAGAGTCGTTTCAGCCGCTTTGTGGGTCGAAAAGTCGCTCTAGTTTTAACGCCTCGGCAACGGGCTCGACAATGGCCTCGTAATTTGCCCTGGCACATCATCAACAAACACTTTGATGGGGCTCTCGCAATGCTTAGACACTTAACTGTCGCTGTTATTGTTGCCGATGTGTGGCGACCCTTTGGATGCTTACGAGTTGTCATTAAGCGCAAGTCGTTGCCAAACTCCCATAAACAATAACACACACAGCACCAAACTAATTCAAACCGAACCGAACCGAACTGAACTCGAACCCAAACCCATACCCATACCCATACCCATACCCAGCCCAACCCAGCCCAGTCGTGTCGCACGAGTCGTATAAAGTGAGTGCCCGTAACCCGAGGACAGGTGTCGAATTGCCGGCCAGCGGGCGGGGCGCACTCATTCAAATATTGATGGATGACGGCTCGCCGGGCGAGTGCAGCCGCAGCAGATCTTGAACAAAGCCCGAGCCCAGATAAAAGCCAAGCCAGCAGTGAGCGAACCAAGCAGCGAATCAAATATGTAATTCAAATAAACACGAGTGAATACATGAATGCAGCTGGGCTGCTCCAAGACTATTTGAGCTGATTAAGTATTGCATGAGATAAATTGAGATTAACCTCAGCAGAGAAACCTGCATAGAATAATGTGAAGCATGAATATTTAAGGGAAATTACTTTGAATAACTATTTGTGAATGCACTCATAATGTGTTTACTATATACACTATATACCTAATATATATGCATACTACCTGTACTGTATATACTATATATGGACTTAAGCCTACTCAAGTTTAGCTATAAATCAAATCCACAATCTATGAATGCATTCGAATACATTCGTTATTCATTACATTCACACTAATGAGTGCATTGACTACACGCGCCCACTAATTTCAGTGAGTTACTCATAGTATTCGTTCTCATTCTGAGAATATATTCAAATGCATTCAATATTCATGTACCATGATTGAGTGCAAATAACCTTATATTATGAATACACTCAAATAAATACATTCACATGCCATATATCCTCAACGAGTGCATCAGCTAAACTCCCAATCTAATTTCAGTCTAATATTCATATTATTCATTCTTATTATTTGAATGTATTCACTTTCAAATGCATTCACTATTCATGTACCATGAATGCGTGCAAATAAACTCATATTAATCAGATTATTCATACTCATTCTGTGAATACACTCAAATACATTCACTATTCATATACCATCAACGAGTGCACTATCGCATGCCCGCAAACTACTTTCAGTCTATTATTCATTTTATTCATCATATATATATACTATACTACCTATATATCATCTATATATGATAGATATACAGTCGCTATATCCATATCCTTCACTTTGAGTACCTAGTGAATGCATTCACACTAAGACACCTACGCTTACAGATATTCTCTCTAGATATTCACCTGCTACAGCCTATGAATACACTCGAATACATTCACTATTCACACACCATGCACTCAGACAGCAACTACGCGCGCATAGCTGAGTCTCAGTCTATTATTCATTTCATTCAGTCGACGAGTATTCGCCTGATTTACGACTGACAAAAAAAAGGCTAAAGCAGCTGAAAAAATGGCTACGGAGTGCTTCCGGTTGGCGCTGCTCACAAATCAAAGCGCCTTTATGTAAAATAGTTGGCAACGCGTGTTTAAGCAAATGATTTACGAATGCGTCTGGCATTAGATATGACAGCGAGCCAGCCGCTAGTTGGCCCAAGGGGGCGGGGCTGGGCAGGTCAGGAGGGGCGACTGGGGACTTATCGCCGCAACAGCATCGTTCGCCAGCATCGAAATTTTATTTTATTTTTATTTATTTTGGGCGAAAAATAGCCGCAAATTTATTGTCCAAAAGGCAAAACAAAAAATGCCGAAACATAACGAAAAAAGGCCAAAAAAAAAGCCAGAAAAAAAGATGTGAAAATATGCGAGAAAAGAGGTTACAGCTGCCGCCGCGCCGACTGCTGAGTTGGGTTTAGTTTGGGCTTTCGGCTTTTGGTCATACGATGCTCTTGACTCTCACACACACACGTGCACACACAGATATGTATGTGTGTGTGTGTGTGTATAAAGTAACCCAAAGAGTCATAAAAATAAAAAATAGCCCAAGTAAATGTCAAATAAACTTTAACGGTTTTTCTTATTTTTCTTCGCTTACGTGTGTGTGTGTGTGTGTTTGTCTCTGTGTGTGTGTGTGTAGCCAACACATGACTGCAGGCAGCTGGCCGGAGGGTGGGCACACGCAAGGTGGCCATAAAGTTTTTTTGAAGCAATGACCAAAAAAAAAAAAAAAGAAGAAAAAACCGCCACATAAAATACAACAAACTGACCGAAACGAGCAGCGGCAACAACAACAACAACAACAAACAGTTGCTGCCACAGTTGCAAAAACTGAAACTGCAAATAAAAATAGTCCCCCCAGCGAACGGTCAACAGCAGCAGAGAGAGACAGAGAGAGAGAGAGAGAGAGCCAGAGAGGGAGAGAGAGCCACAGAGCCACACATAAGCCACATACTATATATTATGTGCACCGCCAAACGACAACCGTAAATCTGCGGTATTTTTCATGTGGCCATGAGGCAACAGCAACAGCAACAGCAACAACAACAACAACAACAATGGTCAGTGGCAGCCACAGCAGCCTCTGGGCCAAGTTGGTAAGCTGGAAGCTGAAAGCTGTAAACTGTAAGCTGGCCAAAAGGGTCGGCTTGAACTTTGCCATTGCCGCTGTGCACTCTTTAATGTGGCCAGGATTTTGGCCTTAAAGAGCCAACAGCAACGGCAGCAACACTTTCAGCCAGTCGGTTGTTGGCCAAAAATATTATTGTTTGCCTTGGCTAACGCGTGTGGCCAACATCAATTGGCATGTTGGTTGGCCGCAAAAAAGAAAACCTTATATATATAAATATATGTCAAGAAAATAGTTGTGAGCTGACTATGAAGCAGCTTAATTGGTCTAGAGGCCAAAAGCTCTTAACTGTTTAGGGAGGAACTCAATGGGTGGCTAACTTAGGCTGAAGAACTCAATGATATGCCTGGGCTAAGGCTAATATGTGATAAAGATCTAGGCTTGCAGCTAGAACTGTGCCTTATAAGCGCCTAAAGCTTTAGCGAGCTTTCAGCAACTTATTATGAGTGCCTTTTATGTACCGAAAAGCTTTTGAGGTGCTTTCTTACTATGATTAAGTTTCTGCAAGGCAAGTCATTCAATCTATCTCTCTCTCTCTCTCTCTCTCTCTCTCTCTCTCTCACTCTTTCTCTCTATTACCATATCTCTCTACCCCTCTCTCTGCTCCCTCTCTCTCTCTCTCTCTTCGAGCTTTTTGCTCTATCAAATCTCTTTCACAAATTTATCTTCTGTTCGATTTCTTATCTTTAGGCTTATCACTTGACTCTCTCTCTCTCTCACACTCTCTCCCTCTCTCTCTCTCTCTCACTCTCCCAACCTACCTCTCTCCGCCAGCTCTTCAGCTTAGTTTCCTTCTCCCTCACTTTTTTGGGAATGCTTATCGCGCGGCAAACAGTTTAATTTATATGCCAAGCCATAAGTTCACGCTTCAATTTTTCATTTCATCAACTGTTTTTCCTGATTTTCCGCATGTTTTCCTTTCTTTTTGTTGCATTATTGACGTTCGGCCATAGTTTGTCCACTTTGCCGACGGTGGCATGCGGCGTATACGCAATTGGCTTAGGTTTTCTCTGGTTTTTATACCCTGAGCCCATTGAAAATGGGAAATCAGGGTATAATGTTTTTGTGAAAATGTATGTAACAGGCAGAAGGAGACGTCGCAGACCATACAAAGTATATATATTCTTGATCAGCTCGATGAGCTGAGTTGAAATAGCCCTGTCCGTCTGTCCGTCCGTCCGTCCGTCCGTCCGTCCGTCCGTCCGTCCGTCCGTCCGTCCGTCCGTCCGTCCGTCCGTCCGTCTGTGTGAACGCAGCGATCTCGTAAACCACAGAAGCTAGAGAGCTGAAATTTGACATGTATACTCCTGAATACCATACGCTATACGAGTTTTTTTCAAAAATTCGATAACTCTTCCCGTTCTCTTTTTATCGATAAATTTCGATAACTTTTCGTCTCTTTTACGTACCGTAAGAGCTAGAGACCTGAAATTCACTATATAGATTCCTGTTGTGAATGCAGACATTTTGTAATTTTTGGTTTTTGGATGCCACGCCCCCTTCGCCCTAAATTTGCAAAAAACGCATTTCAAATACTAGAGACTTGTGCTTCGGCACATACACACATATGAATAACATAATCATGCCCTGAAAGTTTGAATCAAAAAGTCCTGCTAGAAAAAAAGTAATTAAACATTTAATTTCCCATAGCGTAGGCGTCTTGCAGCCTAACCGCAGTCGCTACGTCAACTGCGCAGTTGGCAGAGCGCGTGCTTGAGCGTGCGTCTGTGTGTGTATGTATGTGTTGCTTGCAATATATATGTATGTAAACTAAGCATAGAATATTTGAAGTATCGGCACTTCGCAGGGCTCAGGGTATCTCTTAGTCGAGCCGTCTCGACTAGAGCATTCTTACTTGTTCATTATCATTTTCTTAACGCACTTTCCGACGGCGTTTTCGCGTTGCATTTGGCGCCGCTTTTCCGTAGCACTAAGTGAAAAATCCGTTGCACGTAATTAACGCAATTAAAATCAAAACATTAATGACCTGCGCTCGGTGCCAGGACGTCGGCGTCGGCGTCGGCGACGGCGCTGGCGTCGTCGTAAGCGCAGACGTCAGCGCTGGCGCTGGAGCCCTGCGGCCACACACACACACAGGCAAGTGGCAGCAGCGACGTTGACGCTGTCAACAATTTGGCCAACGCAACGCAAAAAATGTCTGAAATAAAATCAAGCCAAAATATTCTCGCACAGCTGCTTAATGTTGTTTAATTGCTGTGCATGTGTGTGTGTGTGTGTGTGTGTGGGTGTGTGTAGGGCGCCATAAAGCAAGCCTACTTATTGGGGCAGCAGCTCAGCGCGGCCAAAAAACAAGAGATAAAAAAAAATAATGCAAATGAATATGAAAAAAAAAACAACAGCCAAAGCGCAGCCATTTTGTGGCTGAGCACAGGGCACATAGCTCAGCGCTGCCAGCGTCGGCAGCGACGTCGCTGCGCAGACGCCAGGCCGCAGCGCCCCTGCGATGCGTGCGAGTGCGCAGCTGCCAGGAGAAAGCCGACAGCGCTCTCTCTCGCTCCGGCTCCCTCTCTGCCTCGCGCTGCCTGCTGCCGGCGTCGGCGTCGACGTTGCTGCTGCGGCCGCCGCTTTCCCCATGCAGCGTTGAAATATTTAACGCCGCTAAGTATGCTACGAAAATATATCCCAAAAGCCACAACAGCGCTTGCTGTAAAATTTAAATTTATTGCAACAGCACGAAAAACAAAGATGATGAAAATGAAAATATTTTGCGGCAGCCCAAAAGGAAATGCGCGCGAGGCGTTGCTGCGTGTGACAGCAGTCAGCGGCGCTCGCCTCTCTTGCACACTCTCCCTCTCCCTCTCCCACTCTCTCTCGCTCTCTGTGTGTGTGTGTGCTCGGCATTTAAAGCTTTAATTGGCCCCCATAATTATGTCGCTCGGCAGCAACAACATTAAAGCGGAACCTTTAAGCCGCAGACAGCACTAAGGCCGCCTGCCTGTGCCAACTTTAAGGCGAGCTGCAAAACTGAAAATGACCGAGCGGCAGACTCAACTCAGCTGCGAATCAAAATATATATACGACCATGGACAGTCGAGCTGAAACTTTATGCATCGCCGTCAATGGCATGTGCTGAGTGTGCCAGGCAAAGGTCAGAGCTTTCTAGATCCGCAACCGACTCGAAATAGAGCCAAATAAATATATTTGAGGTTTGCAATTGGCAAATACAATAGACATATATATATATATATTATATATACATTATTTATATATATAATTGACTATTTTAAGCTTAACAAATGTGCAAACAAAATGCTTTTAATAAAACATAATTTATTATTGCCTGTTTAAGGCGCCTTAAGAATTTTGTGGCCGTTGCTAACGCTTTGAACTTGAAGTCAAGTGACTGAGCCTGTGTGTGTGTGTGTGCGTGTGTGTGTGTGCGTGTGCGTGTGTTTGCATGTGTAGGTCTTCTATATATTGTGTAAATATTTGCCAAGCATTTAGCTGCGAAGCTGCAAGCGCTAAAACGTTTGCTGAAAGCCACAACAAAAAAACAAAATACGAAAAAAATAAAATTAAAAGCAAAAATAATTCAATGGCAACAAAGCGAATTAACAGCGGCAACAACAACGCCGGCCGCTAATATCAAGAATTAGAATAACACGCTTTAAGTTATTCCCACGATAATTTGAATGGCAAATATTTCTATATCAAACTATAAACAATTAAGGCAAACAAATGCAGCGCGCGGCGCTCGCTCGCGCGCTGGCCGAAAATTAAAATATTTGCAACAAAAACAACTGAAAAAATAACCAAAACAACAGCAACAACAACAATGACAACAACTATTGCAAATTGCGCCTAAATATACCCAAAGCGTCAACAGCATCGGACCAGCAGTTCCCCTCGACCCCTGCGCCCGGCTCTTGCCGCTGAAATGTGTTTTGTTCCACGCGTCGTATGCGCAATTTTGTATTTATAGCTGATATCATTAGAGGCAGAGGCAGAGGCGAGGCGAGGCGAGGCGAGGCAAGGCCTTCGAATAAAAAAACAACAATAGGCAAAGCTTGACGCTGGCATTGAGTTCTCATCCTGGTCCTCATCCCCATGCTCGCCCCGCCTCAGGCGCAATTAGCATAGATGAGCCCCCAGCGAACGGAAGAGATTTACGGTTTTCGGCCGGGCCGCACTTACCGCTCAGCGAATTGTGGCCGCAGGATGGCGCCTTGCCCAGCAGATAGTCGTCCTTGCAGATAAACTTATTGTCATCCAGCACGTAGAGCTGCTCGCCGGTGCTCAGCTGCTTGCGGCAAATGCAGCATGTGAAGCAGTTCAAGTGGAACACCTTATCCCTCGGCTTACGCACCAGGTCCGAGGGCGCAATGCCTTGGCCGCAGCCGCTGCACTTGGTGCCGTAACGTCTAAGCAGAGGAGGAAGACAAGAGAGAGAGAGAGAGAGAGAGAGAGAGAGAGAATTTAGTGGAGTTCTTGATATATATTTAGTAGTAGCATCTATCTTTAGTATAAATCTTTATAACGGCGAGAGATAGAGAGATTGATTATTCTCACACTGATTGCTTGATTAGGTAATAGGTTGAATATTTGACTAGCTGATTGATCAGCTGACTGATTGACTGACAATCTGATTGACTCACTGAATGAAAATAGAATAGCTGAATGATTGACTGCATGATTGACTGACTGACTGATCAACTGACTGACTGATTTATTGACTGATTGATTAACTGATTGATTGACTTGACTGATTGATTAATTAATTGACTAACTGCCTGATGAGCTGACTGATTGACCGTCTGACTGAATGATTGACTGACTCACTGATTGAAAATAGAATAGCTGAATGATTGACTGCATGATTGACTAACTGACTGATCAACTGACTGACTGATTTACTGACTGATTGATCAATTAATTGAGTAACTGACTGATGAGCTGACTGATTGACCGTCTGTATAACGGTCTGATTGATTGACTTACAATCTGATTGACTCACTGATTGAAAGCAGAATAGCTAAGTGATAGACTGCATGATTGACTGACAGACTGACTGCATGATTGATTAAGTGTCTGCTTGACCTGTCAACTGACTGATTGATTGACTTAACTAACCCGATTGACTAACTGACTGGCTGATTGATTGACTAATGATTGAACTGATTGCGCTGACTGGTTGACTGCCTGAATCGATAACTCGCTTGCTGATTGACAATCATTCAATTGACTGACTGATTGATTGGTATACTTACTAAATGATTGATTAACTTACTGCTTGATTGATTGACTTAATAGCTGAATGATTAGCTGATTGATTGACTTACTGACTGACTCATTGATTAACTATTGATTGAACTGATTGATCTGACTGATTGACCATATATATTGCCTGAGTTTGTTGCTCTCCGACTGACTGCTGGAATAATTAACTAGTTGATTGACTGAGTAACTGAATGATTGACTGACTTATTTATTGATGGAGTGATTAACGAGTCTCTGTTCGCCTAGCTGGTATTTTTAGCTGTTGTTTTATGTGCTTTAAGCCTTAAAAGCCTCAACTCAAAGCTTAGTCACTGGCTCTATGGCTCAATAGTTTGGCTTTTGTTTGGCAGCGACTATTGCGCTTTGGCCAAAGTCACAAAAGATGCAAATGAAATGGCCTGGAGCTGAATTGTGAATGCGTTTGCTGATAGCTGGCGACGAGTCTTGGCTATTATTGTTGTTGATTGGCTGTCCGAGTTGCCGCAGTGTCCGGGGCTAACCATTGCCCATTGTGCAGGGCCCTTTGTCAGCTGCCAGTTGGCAATTGGCAATTGGCAATTGGCAATGGGCAATTGGCAATTGGCAGTTGGCAGTTGGCAGTTAGCAGTTGGCAGCTGCATTTGATTTCATTTGATTTGTGCAGGTGTTTTGCATGTTAATTGATTTCGCTTCTTTTCTTTTTATTTTCCTTTCCTTTTTCGTTTATTTTTTATTTTCAATTAGAGAATTCCCTATGCAAAGTGAAATCAAATGGAAGCGCACAAAGGACTCTCGAGCCGGAGCCAAAGGGCACGAGCGAACGTCCAACACTTGACTTATATTCTTCAGATTGATTGCTATGGCGTTGCTTTGCTGATTGATTGGCTCGAGCGCTGATTTGAGTGGCCATTAGCCGAGGGCTATTACCATTCGCCGGCTCACTTCGGCTCAGTTCACTCCACTCACCTGAAGAAATCGTTGCGACAATACAGCTTGGACTCGCGGCTGAAGCACTTGTCTGTGAGGGGCTGCAGGCACTCGCAGCATCTCACACAGGACGCGTGCCAGGCTCGTTCCAGGACATTCAGCAGAAACTTGTCCAAGATCGGCTTATTGCAGCCGGCACAAGGATCGCCAACGCCGACCGGCGGCTCGCTGCGACCTGCGAAAGACATAGATGTGGATATAGATATAGTAAACAATATATATATATATGAGTATAAGAATAAATTTAATCAGAGATGGTTAAGCTGTTTGATGGGCTAATATTTGCCTCGCTCGGAAAAAGTTAGGAGCTTTGCCAAAGCCATTTGCCGTAAGTGTGCCAGGCCATCCCATCGAGGAGCTGTTTACAGGCAAGCCCCAGCACGAAATTAGCTTCGAGTGAAAAACGAAACTCGAATGCTTTTGTTGACCTTTGTTATTATGTGCTCTCTGCTCGCCTCTCCCTCTGCCTCCCACTCTTGACTGCTGTGCGCTAAAATCCTTTGAGGCGCAAATTAGCACCTCGCAGGTGCCTCAAGTCGGGCAGGCAGGCGGCTCCAGGGGGGCAACGACGCTCATTAAGCTTGCACATGTGTGTGTGCGTGTGTGCGTGTGTGTGTGTGAGCAAATGAGCAATGCTTGTCTGGGCGCAAACATTTGACGTGCACTGTGCACGCAACACATATAATTTGCAAATGCACAAATTAACAAATGCACAGAGGAGACGAGGACTGGGAGGGAGTGAGAGTGGGGGCAGGGAGGGGGGCTGGGCCGAAAAACTTAGACAAGTTTGGCAAAGGCACACAGTGGCTGCCGCACCTGAGGGCTGCCCACTCATTTGCACCTCTTTCAAGCTGAGTGTCCGGCTGAGTGGCATATTTGCGCACAAGTGAATAACTTTGAATTGTGAATGGGACTGCTGAGGGCTGACAGCTGAGGTCGAAGCTGGAACTTTAAGCGAAGCTGCAGCGCTGGCTGTGGCCGAGGCTCGCTTCCACCCTGCGGCCAGTTGGGGCTGCCTGGGCGTGGCGCACACCCCGATAACTGCAACCGTATAATGATAGACGCCAAGCACGGCCCGGGGGCTGAGTCCACTCGAGCGAGGGAGACCATAGTTCGCCAAGAGGCTACCATCTCCCGTCTCTCGGTCAATCAGTCAATGGGCGAGAGGCAGCGTCGCCGCGCGCTGGCCAAAAATGCAAAAGGAAAAAAGTTGCTGCAGCCGCGGGGCATATTTAAGCCGGGACCACAGCTAATATATGTATAGGCTGAGGCGTGGTCATCAGCATCAGGTAACAGACCGGTCAGACCGTCGCTCTGTGTGTGTGAAATTTATTTTCATTCAAAAAGTTTTGCACTTTATATGCTCAAGCAGGCGGAATGAGTCGAGTCGAGTCGAGTCGAGTGAAGTCAAGTGCAAAGGGCTGCGGAGGCCTCGCATCCTGGCTAAGCCTGGTGAGAAGCAGCAACTCCAAGCGAGCGCATTAATAATGCTATTAAAGACAAGTTTCGCGTTGCTCATACGCCCCGAGTGTCAGTAGCCAAACTGAATGACTGAATGGGTGAGCGAGCGACTGAGTGAATGCATGGACAAATGATGGAATGAACAAGCTGACAAACTGACAGCCAGCGCTCGCTGCATTATAAATGAGCGACTGACACACTGATTGATTGACGAATTGACTCATTTCGCAAGCGAAGAGCGGGCGAGCCGCAGACCCAGACGACCCAGCGACAGCCACTCGAGGCGAGGGGGCAGGAGCTGGTGCTGTGTGTAGACCAGACCTCGCATATGTCAAAATTGACGGATGTTATCAATCATTTTATGCCGCTGCAGACAATTTTTAATGAAGGTTATAGACGTTTATAGACAGACCGACAGACAGACGGACGGACGGACGGACAGCAGCAGCAGTTGCTGCAGCCCCACAGTCCGCAGTCTTAGCTCAGGTTAAACGGTTGCTGCGCTACATCATCATCTTCATCAGCCGCATATTTCGGGGCGTTTACGCTGCCTGGCAAAGTTTGCAGCAGCAGCAGCAGCAGCAGCTGTTGCCAAATAAAAACAAAAAAAGCATTCGCTTAACGAGCTTGAAGAGTTTGCGTTTCGATAAGCAAAAGTTCTGGGAATCGAGCTTTGCTTTGTTGCTGAATGAAGAGCTGCAAAGACTTTGCATTTGCTGGGCTGAAACAGAAGTGGAGTATATGGAAGCTAGAGTATATCTAAGGTATATAGGTCTATATAGAGTGAACTCTTTGGCAGAGCATGGGCAGTTCGTGGTAAGCTTCCTGTTGCTGCTGGTTGTCGGTTGTCGGTTGTCGCCTTTGTCGCTGCCTTCGTTGCTTCTGGCGCGTTTTTAAAACGCGACAAATTGTTGTTTGCAGACGCCGCCGTTGCTGCTGCTGCTGCTGCTGCTGCTGCTGCCGCCGCTTAAGTGTCGCAATTTAAATATTGTTGAGTGCACTTTTGGCTACCGTTGGCCATTTATTTTGCGCTGAAATTTATGTAACGATGTGGAAAAATTGCCGCTACTGCGAAGTGGGCTCTAGGCAACGGAAAGAGCGTCCGAAATTCACTGTCAACAGAATGATTTGGCGTCTCGCTCGCACGCTCGCTCATGGCAATCGCAATCGCAATCGCAGGTTCATGGATCTCTTTTGGCCACTGTGCAGCCATTGACCGCTGGCAAGGAGAACGCAGCACGTACAAAGCATTTTGCACAACATTTTCCGCGCTCAACAAAGGCCAATAATTGTGTGTCCGACTCGACTCCCAGAACCCAGAGCCGCGCGGAGCTAGCTGCATTTATAATGCAGCAGCAGCAGCAGGTTCTTCATGGCTCGCTGGGTCGGGCTGGGCAACACCCCAAAGGCCAGCCCCAAAACACAGCCATGGCTGGAGCAGCAGCACCAACAGCAGCTGCCTGACCAAAACAATATATAAATATACAATACGCGACTACAACAGCAGCAGCAGCAGCAGCAGCAACTTTTTGCTCAGCTTTGGCTGCGGACTGTGAAAAATTCATTCGACATCAGCGCAAAAAAATCTGCCTCAGCTTCAGCTTCAGCTTCAGCTTCAGCTTTTGTTGCAACTGCGGCCAGCGAGCACTTGGCTTGCCTGCTGCGCCATGTTGGTTACGCCTATTGTATAAATCTCCACCCAAGCCAGCCCCCACAGCTCCTCCGCCGGCTCCTCCCCTTATAAAACGTGACTAAAATGTTAAAGCCACAAGAAAGAAAATCCAAACCAGCAGCCGTCGCTCAATCGCAATCATTATTTTTTTTTCTCGCTCGCTTTTCTTTTTTCAGCTCTTTGTCGACGGCAAATCTTATGCAAAAATCCAAGTGGAAATGCAGGCAGCCCACAAAATACCAAAAAGAAGAGAGGAGGAAAAATAATAATAATAGCAAAAAGTACATAGAAATGAAAGCAAAGCAGAAAAGTGAAAGATGTGGTGGTTGACAGCAGCGGCGCGCTCTACCAGTAGCATTTTGCGGTTATATGCGGCGTATGCGTAATGCCGCTCTGCCAGCCAGCTGCAAGACTGCACAGCTGCCAAGTGCAAGACGGCAAGCGGCTCGAAAGTGAGGTTTTCTCTTTGCGTTTCTTTGGATTTTGGCTTTTAGCCATTTGCGAATGCTAATGAGGCAGCCAAAACGCTTGGCACACACTCGGCCGAAGTTGCCGCCGCAGCTGGGGAGGGGGCAAACGGATTAGCAGAGGTGGCTCCAGGCGGCAGAGTGGAGCGGCGGATGAAAGCAAATTACTCAGCCATAAAATATTGAATAGCTGATGAGGTCTGTGCATCAGGAATCGTTTGATGCGGAAGAAGAAGAGTTTTCTTAAGAGTATGAGAAGCGCGTAGAAGAGCTGCTTCTGCCACTAACTATATCAAAGCGAACTTTTCTCTTTCAGTTTCTTTCTCTCTCTCTCTCTCTCTGTCACTCTCTCTCTCTATCTTGTCTCCCTATCGTTATCTCCCCGTCTCCCCGTCTATCTCTCTCTGCATTGTATTCCTCCTGTTCTTTGTCTCACTACTTATCTCTCTCTCTCTCTCTCTCTCTCTCTCTCACTCACTCTCCCTCTCTCTTTCTCTTATTTTCTCTCCCTTCTCTCTCTCCCCTTCCTTATCTTTCTTCAACACTCTCTCTCTCTCTATCTCTCCAGTCAATCTCTCCCTTCTCTTTATGCCTAAATGCACAGGTTTTCCAAGTTTCTTTTTTTTCTTTCCCAAGTTGAAAACTTTCATGATAAGCTATATGTGAGGCGGAATCTGTATGCGTATATATGTATGCTTGAGCATTACTTGGCCACATAAAGACTTGCGTTAACGTTAAAGAGCGCTCGTAAGTCTTTATGGGTCTTTGGAGGTGTTGTCACCTATCCAAGTCACTGCCTGCTTGGCATTTGCCTTTCTCCACGGACTGCGCCGTCGCCCCGTTTTAAGCATCTTGTGATGCGGTGCCGACGGTCTTTTCCCTCTCCATCTCTCTCTCTCACTCTCGCTCTCGCTCTCTTCTCTTTTCATTTCTTTCGGGCCTTGGCTACTTGAGCTGCTATTTTTAATGCGATTCGTTGCGCCTGATTTGACATTTTGATTACATTCAGCAGGGCCGCGAGGGCATGGGTAAATTAGTAACTCAGAAGCACGCATCTGAAGTATATATATTAAATATATATGTGTATATAAATGTAGAAAAATCCATAAAGAATATTTAATGTTGCGTTTCGCGCGTCTGAGGCTAAAGTTCGTCATCGTCTTAGACGGCGATGTTGTTGCTGTGGCTGTTAATACGCCTGAGATATTTATACGAATTTAACACCTCTCTCGGAGGGCTTTTCTCTTCTCCTTCTCTGCTTCTGGCCGTTAAGCCTGTTAACATTTTAATTACATAATTAGTTGCGATTTCGTCGCAAATATTTGGCATATTAATGAAACGTGTTGCGTCGACCCAAACAGTAGTCGAACTCTTTTCGCAGCTCTTAAAGCATTTTTAACTGTCTAATCAAGACTCTTGTCGAAATTTGCATTGAAATAAAAGTTTTTTTACAGAACCAGACTCAGCGCATAAAACACTTTGTCTTCTACGTGATCTAAGCTGGATTCTCTCATATTTAGAATTTAGACAGGAATCAATTAGCGAGCCAGACTCTCAAAGCATTCCAATAAATATTGACACGAGTGGTTGATGCCGCGATAACAAGCCACTGATCGATAAGTTCCATGTAGAATAATTTGTAGTAGTCGAGCTTCGTTTATAGATTAAATATTTATTCAGCTCGCGTTCTTTATAATTAGACTGCAAATACAGCTAGATTCAAATTGATTTATTTATATATATATTTCTGCATTTTATTCGGATATCTATATCGCTAAACAGCTAGATTTCTCTATATATCTGAGATCTCTATAGATTTTCAGATCAAACTGGAGCTTTACTTGGCTAGTTTTTGAAATAGATACATTTTTATGCAGCTAGATTTCTATATAGCTATATTTTTATGCAATTGTCTATAAAGCTAGACAGCTATCAAGCTTTATAGCTAGATTAGTTCATATATATTTTATATATAGCTAGATTTCTATAGCTATTTCTCTAGATTTTCATATAGATATATTTCTATATGGCTAGATATCTATCTAGCTAAACTTATATCTAGCTTTCTTTATAGCTAAATTAGTTCATATATATTTTATATATAGCTAGATTTCTACAGCTATTTCTCTAGATTTTCATATAGATATATTTCTATATGGCTAGATATCTATCTAGCTAAACTTATATCTAGCTAAAGTTCTTTATAGCTAAATTAGTTCATATATATTTTAAATATAGCTAGATTTCTACAGCTATTCTTCTAGTATTTTCATTTAGATACATGTCTATATGGCTAGGTTTCCCTCTATACTAACTCTCTATATAGCTAGTCTTCTACCTAGCTGCACTTCTCCTTATAGCTATATTTAATATATATCCAACTCGATTCCCATGCAACTAGATTTTGTATATTGCTTGACTTCTGTAAGAGCTTCATTCCTATATAGCTAGACTTCTATCGAGCTGTATTTCCATGCAACCAGCTGCGCAGCTCCATCATTTGCCGTTCCATATGCTTGCTCCACATAGTACTCGCAGCGCGCTGGCTTTAAGAATCGTTTATCGATATAACATTTTAAGTAGTTGTCATTACAAGGCAATAAAAATGAGTTGAGTGTGGTGTGTGTGTCTGCCGCTGCTCTGCTCTGCTCTGCATTGTTTTGCCTTTGTTTGGCTCATCTTTTATCCCTTTCTTAGCCACTGCGCTCTGCCTCCCGCCCCAGCTCTCTCTCTCTGTTGGCTTTGAATGCGCTTCAGCCATTTTCGCCATGTAAATTTTATATTTATATTTTGCTACATACAACTCTCTCTCTCTCTCTCTCTCTCTCTCCAACTGTTGTTGTTCGTGTTGCTGTTTTTATTTTATGCGCACAAGATACAAAATACGCCTCTTTTTCTGTAACTCATGCATATAAAGTATCTGCTAGATACACAAGCGCACAAAGCGACATGAAAGTGGCTCTGCTTTGTTGCTGTCTTGTTGCTGCTGTTGTTGTCTGAGTGCGGCGGGAGGCTAGGCGGGGCGGGGCGGGGGCCTCGCTGCAGCAAAGGAGCAGCTCCTCCTCGACAGCATAGAGCCAGCTGAAAGAAGGCGGCGGCAGCCAGAAGCAATGGCCATTGCCATCGCCATCGCCGTCGTCGTCGTCTCCATCGCGAAACTGTTTACTTTGCCATTATATTTCCAAAACCAAAACCAGTGGGGGCTGCCGCTCGGCTACCCCAACGCCCCGCAGAAAAAATACATATATATATATATATATAAAAAGTAAAATAAAATAAAAGTATCTGCAGCTATCGCTCTTTGCCTATCAGCTGCCTTATATCTGGCCATGCCCGACCGACTGTCACTGCCTAGCCCCCCCTGCCAGCTACGCCCCTTGCCGCCCTTGCTCCCTACAACAGACAAACGAGCATGTTGTTGTTGTTGTTGTTGCTCTGCATTAAAATTCATGTTGCGTTGCGAAATGTGAATGCGAGACAGCCGACAGGGGCAGGGGAAAGGCCAGCAAAAGCAAGACAAAGCGAAAGCATGAGATGGACAGAGAGAGGGGCAGTGAGAGAGGGGGGCAAGGCTGGGGTAGTGGGCGCAACACACAGCGCCTCAGTGTGCTTGGCATTGAAGACTTTTTGCTCTCCAGCTCCGTTCAGCGAGTCGCATGTCCCTTGAGTGTTTGTTTGATTTGTGAAAAGCGGCTCATTCTTGCTGCACGATCAGTTCGTCAATATGGCCAGTGCCACACTCCATGATCCCTACTCCACACACTCCGTGCCCCACAGTCCATGCCCATTCCCATCAACATTCCCATTTTCATCTCCATTTCTCTCGTTCTCATCTTCATAGCCATCAGTCTGGCTGCCATCGTCATCAACATTGTCGTCAGGACGCACAGATTTTCATTTTTATAGGCTCGAGAGTTTTTCTTCTTCTTTTTTTCGTTTTTTATTATTTTGTGCTGTTCATAGCGCTTTCTCGCTCGCTCTCCCACTCACTCACTCTCTCCCTCTCTCTCCTGGTTTTGGGTGGTTCACTGAAATGCGCCCACTCGTTTCAGGACTCGCGTCGTGGCTGTCGTGTCGCCGTCTCGCGCACCTCAGCTCGTTCGTCCTGCGGCTCGTCCTGCGTTCAGCTGTTGTGGCTGTTTGCGTTTGTCAGCAGACAGATAGCCAATGATAAGCCTTAGCGTATGAGTGAGGTGCTCCTGTCCCGGCCTAAGCTGCCCTGCGCCAGCCAACCACCCTGGGCAGCCACCCCCACGCAACCACCCAACCATTTGATGGTTTCTTTTCGAAGATGGGCACAGCTTAAGTCCTGCATAAATATGTGCGCGCTGGAAGCAAAGTTTTTACATGTTCGTGTCAAACTTAACTGTCAGTTTAACATGCACATGACTGTTTAACAGTTGCAGCTTGATTAGCTCGAGTTTGGCTTGGGTTTCTCGACAGACCTCAGAGGATTTTTGGCTTGTTCATGAAACTGTATTAAGATAGCTAGGAAAAGCTGATATTTTTAAGCAGCTGCAGATAAAAATATAAATATTCTTTGTATTTTTTGGAAAATTATCCAGAGACAGCTCATTGGCTCATTGAGACAAGAAAGACTTGAACAGAGCTAAAGTACTTTAGGGAAATTTATGTAAATATTAAAACTATAATCATTTATGAGTAATACGATCTGTATTCACTGTTAAGATCGTCAGCTGAAGCTTTGAAGGTTTATCTGAATTCAGCAGTAGCTAAATAAAATAATATTATTTTGATTATTTAAATAAAATATTACTAATAATTAAATTTTTATATTATTATTCATAATTATTGTTTAAAGTAAAAATTTTATTATTTATTATTTATTTTTTAAATGTTTTTAAAATTTTAATTTTTTAAACTAAAAATTTATTTTTATTTCTTTTCTATTATTGTTCAAATTGTCTTAAAATTATATTATTTTTTATTTTTAAAATTATTTTAAAATTATATATTTTTTTATTTTTATATTCATTCTTTATTTTTTATTTATTTAAATATTTATTAATAATTTCAATATTATATAAAAAAATTCTCAACTCGCATGCAAATTGCTTGCCCAAAAGAAACCGTTAAAGGCTTGACTAAAACTCTCGCTAAGCAAACGAAAATATTCGCAGTTTGTGTATGAGTTCAGTGCGACAATTACATTATTTGTGGCATGTCTGTGCCAAAAGTGAAGCCCAGCAAAAGCCACAGACGTCTGCCAGCCATAAGCGACAGAGCTGTCGACCCGCTGTGGCCCCTGCGCCTAAACCACATACCACCGCCCCTGCCTGTGGCAAGCTTCCCCAACTGCTGCTGCTCTTAGAGTGCTGCGGCTGATGTCGCTGACGTTGCTTGTTTATTTTGTTAATATCAATGGAGTTGCGGCAGTGCAGCCAATACGTGGAGAGAGGGAGAGGGAAAGAGAGAGAGGGAGATATACACACCCAAAAAGCTGGCAATGTTTGATGTGGTCTGTTTGACATTGCCTATCGGCGCTGTATATATAAATATATAGGGATAGATAGATATATATATGTCACATATATATATATACATGCACATATATGTCTGTATATATATACTAGATATATAAGCTATAGCTGGCTTTTGTGGTGCAGCAGCCACATTGATTGATTTTAAATGCTTTTGGTGTTGGCGATTCATTTAAAATTTATGTATTTGTAAATTTGCATTTTTCAATATTTAATGTGGCAGACATGGCTGCAACACACGACGCGCTACGCCGCGCCCCCCGGCCGCCGCCATGCACCGCCCACCGCCCACCGCCCGTCCCTTCCCGTTTAGCTGACTGACTTTGGCAGCGTTTAATGCGATTAAAGGTTTAAAGTTTTGTGCCAAATAAAGCGTGCGGCCCCAGCTCTCGCCCAACAAGCCACGCCCCACCAGCCCCCCCAAATACTGCAGCTGCTTCATTGCCTCGACTGCAAAGTGCAGTTTGTTAAATTTGCAATTGGAAATTTTGGCAATGAGCTGGCTCAAAGCACAATGCCAGATGCGATTGCAAAACGCTTTGATTTTCTAACTGGCCTAACAGCAGCAGCAACAACAACAACAACGTCGACCATTTCTTGGTAGCATAATATTATGCTATATTCTAATTATGAACGCCTACATCTCTGTGTTCCCTCCCTCTCCATATACATATATATATACACTTTGCTGGGCATGTCTTAAGCTCGGCCTCTGCCTTGGCTATTTTGCCTATCAAATGTCTTTTAATTGGTTTTCACATTAATTTTGCAAATTTATTGCTTTTAAGTTTAGACCCCTCCGCCTCCCGCTCTGCCCCCTTAATGCGTCTGGAGGAGAATGCAATTAATAATAAACAACATGTGAGAAATTTGTTATGTGATTTTGACAGCCAAAATGATATTTGAAATCAACTCTCAAAGCGTTCGGCCGGCTGACCGCAAAACTTTGGTCCAAACTTTCAGCTGCCCTGCAGCGACAGCCGCCCCTCCCCCCACTCTCTATAGCCCCAACTGCAGCAACCCCTGGCCATTAGCCTCATAAGCTGCCGCAGAGCTCGCGATAAGCGCAATTTATGCGCTGCTCTGATTCTGGAATTCGGTTTGCTGACTTTCGCCCAAAGTCAAACAGCCGAAAAAAAGTTAAGCACACACACACACACACACAGAGGGAGAGGAAAAAGGGAAATTTGGAAAATAGGAAAATACTGAATATACGGAATATTCTTATCGCCATATCTCGGGTTCAGTCGGGCGATTTTGTGACAAAGCATTAACCTTGACTGCGCCTATGCACGTCGCGCGGAGCAACCCTCATAACGCCGTGGGTCGTGCCTGGGGTGGCAGAAGTCAACGCAGAAACATTGCCTTATCGGCACCAGCATCTGGAGCAGCAGCCACAGCCACAGCCACAGCAGCAGCCTCTAAATCTTGCCCAGCTGTCGTTAACGGCATCGATTGTGCAGCTCTGCGAGCGGAAGCTATCTGATTACACCACTTGCAGCCAGATATTATGGAGCATAATGGAAATGGCAACAAATTTGAAGTGCGAGAAATATGCGCAAAATATTTGAGTTGGAGTAGAAAATATGTAGCAAAAACTTTTGAATCGAGTTTTAGAATTTTAACTGACTATACAGACACAAGTATATATAGTTACATAGTCACAATAGACCAATCTATTAAGAGAATATGGTAAGTTCCAAGTGAAAGCTTGAGCTAAGTCGCTTTACAGCCTAATCTCACTAACTCAGCCTGCTGAGCCAGCTCAATCAGGCTGCTCTGGGTTTTTTAGGTTAAATAACTGCAGGATCAGTTCTCTCAAAGCTTTCATAAGTCAGAGCTTTTTATGTAACGTTACTGCTGGATCAGTTTCTCAAAGCTTTCCTAAGTTAGAGCTTTTTAAGTCAAGTAACTGCAGGATCAGCTCACTCAAAGCTTTTCCTAAGTCAAGTAACTGCAGGATCACTCAAAGCTTTTCGTAAGTCAACTGATTACACGCGCAGCTCAGCTAAAATTTTTTTATGTATAAAGTAACTTGAGGATCAGTCAAGCCTGAGCTTTTCTTCAGCAGCCCCAAGCTTTTCTTGAGTATAATAACTGCACGATCAGGCGAAACTGAGCTTTTTTAAGTAAAGTAACTGCGCTTTCAGGCTACTCAGAGCTTTCCTTAACTAACTGAACTGCACGATCAGACCAATCCGAGCTTTACAACGGCAACTTCGGGCTATGCCTGAGCTTACGCTGCTTAGCTGCCTAGGGTGCATTAGGGCTAGTCTTAGGCCTGCATGATCCCATGTAAGAGATCTATTATATATCGCCTTATAGCCATATTATAATATATTTTGACTATTATATATATATATCTGATCGTAACTTGAGTGCATCGAAATTGTAAGCTTTTTCCACTGGGCGCTTCTGGTCTGCAGTCTTGGTTCACTATGGTTCGGTTCGGTTCGGTTCGGTTCGGTTCGGTTCAATTTGGGTTAGGCAAACGCTGCGCTGCAATTCGCTATGGTTCGTTGCCAAACAAATTTCACGTCTACGCGGTAATGACGACGGCAGTGCCGCCCGCCCGCTGCTTCTTCTCTCAACACACACACACGTGTATAGCTAAAGATATATATTTATATATGTACCTGAATATACATTTATTTTCGTGTGGTTTGCGTTTTGAAGTTTTGCCGCAAATGATTTGGCAACAACAACAACCGCGACACGTGTATGCGCGCGATTTTGATTAATTAATTTGCATATGAGTATTAAAAAGTAAAAACGTGCCTTGAGTTGCTGCTGCTGCTGCTGCTGGTGATGAGAGGGCGCCTGCAACATGTTGCTGTGCGGCGTGTCAACAACAACGGCAACATCGGCTGTCGTGCAGGCAGCCAATGCCTATAAATACCATTTGCCGCCAAGTTTATAATGCAGCCATAATCAAATTAATAAACGCACAATAAAAACGCATAACAAATTGCCGCTCATTGAGATCGAAGCGGCGAACAAAAGGCGGCGATTGCCGCTCGCCGGTCGTCGAGGGATCTTCAACAAATGTTGAAAAGAAGCAGAGCGAGAACCCAGCCGACAGTCATTCAGATGAAGACGGAGACACACTGCGAAGGTGTTGCTGTTGCAGTTGTTGTTGCTGCTGTCGCTGGTTGCCGATCGCAGCGACAGCAGCAACATTACACGCATCATTATGTTGAGCGTTTTTCGGTTATTGATGATATAGACCCGGTTCACAGGGACGCCCGCACCGTCTGCAATGCTTCACTTGCTACACGGAGTGACGACGAGGGAGAGGGAGTGAGTGAGAGAGAGAACGAGAGAGTGCTCTACACACAGAGGAAAAAAGGAAAATAAATATATATTCAAGCACCACACAAAACTGTCAATTTGTATCAAGTGAATTCTATTTGAGACTTGAATTTATTGCAACTCGATGATTACTCAGACTCTTTAGAGATATTTTCTATAACTTTTCTTAAACAGTAATTGAATAAAACTGGAATCGCTCTCTCTCTCTCTCACTATCTCCTTCATTCTCTGGGTGTTTTTGCTATCTATTTATCTCTCTCTCTCTCTTCCTCTCTCTCTTCTTTTTATTATATTTCTCGTTCTACCTATCTCTTGCCTCTTTCTATCTCATATCTACCATTTCCTCTTAATGTTTTCTCTCTGTTTGCCAATTTTTCTCTATCACACTCTTCTTTGTCTTGCTTTCTCTTTTCTATCTCTCTCTCTCGCATTCTTCTTCTCTGCCTGTCTCTATCTCATTTTATTTTTCTCAAATTTCCCTTTTTTCTCTCTTTTTCTCTTCTGTTTATTTATCTTACTTTCTTTTTCTGTCTTTGTACGTCTCTCTATCTCTCTTTCTCATATATTCCTTTCTCTGCTCTCTATCTCTCTTCTCTTTCTCTTAGTCTGCCCATTTAGCTTTATTTACTTTTCTTTCTCTCACTCTCTCTCTCTCACTCTCTCACGCTCTTTCCTATCTGTCTCTCTCTTTCTCTCTCACTCCCTCTTCCTTTCTCTCTATAGCCTTATCTCTTCTTCCCTTCATATCATTTCGAACAATTTTGTCGGGTGGCTATCGCTGCTGCTGCCGCCCTGACTGCGACTGCGACGGGGACTGCGGCTGCGGCTGCGGCTGCTGTCGGAGCACTCGGAACTAATCGCATTTAGCTGCGGTCATCTGCGCCGCGATCGTCTTTCTTTGGGCTTGGTTGGTTCCAGCCGAACGAACCGAGCGAGCGAGCGGACCGAAGACAGCGCGCAAGGCGGACAGCCTGGGCGGGGGCAGAGGCCAGAGCCAGTCGCCGCTGTCCTGACTTGGACTTGCAACTTGCGGGTTAAAGGTCATTACCACACCCCCCAAGCCCCGCAGCCACCAACTCCCTACGGCGGCAGCGGCTGCGGCTGCGTGAGAGCACGTCAAGTGGCTCAATTGGGAACTGGCTACAAATTGTTGTTCGTTTTATTGGTTGTTTTTATTGTTTATGGGCAATAGTTGTTGTTGTTGCTGTTGTTGCTTTTGTTCTCTGCGTCTCTGCTTTGGCGAATCTTTTGGTTATAAATCAATTCCTGAGGCTTTGGCTACCGTTTCAGCTATGGCGGAAGCGAAAACTAAAATAAATAAAATCTTGGCAAGAGAACAAAATACAGAAATAATACAAGCAGCAACAGCAACAGTTGCCAGCTGCAAATTGTTGAGTTCTAATTAAGGAAAGCAACATTTGTTGTTTTTTTTTTTTATAGATTTCTAATTTTTGCGTTTTTCTGTTTTATTTTTCGCTCTCTAGAAAATATATTTATTTTTTTTTAAGTCTGTTTCGGTTGCTCGGTTTATGGCTCCCAATGCCCCGTGTCAAGTGTGAAACAACCTGTTGAGTGCATTTAATGTTGTTGCTGGGATTGCTGGGGCTGTAAATCAAGCCGAAAAGGCGATAAGCTACACAAATGAATTGTGGACCAGTCGAAATGGTCACAGACAACAACAACAACAACAACAGCAACAGCAACAACCACGACAACAATAACTTATAAAAAGCGCAATAGAACCTGTTGATGATGTCGACAGCAGCCGCTGGCCCCCAGGCCCCCGCCAGCTCCACAACTTTTCAGCTAGTGAATCCATTCGTGAAAAAAACGCTGCCTGCGCTTTTTGTTATTGTTTTTTTATTGTTGTTGTTGCTGTTGCTGTTGTTGTTCTACGCGAAGTCGAGCTCAAGTTGTGCTTGCACTGAAATTTATGGCGTATAAATTATCTCACACGTTGACTATTGACAGCTCTAAAATAATCGTAAAACGGCAAAGAAATCATAAAAGAGCCACGAAGCAGCACCGAAACGAGAACAGACGCAGCAGCGGCCGCACCGCCGAAGCCATTCAATGTGAATTACTATTTCAGCTTCAAGCTAAACTGCAAATACCAAATATATATATATATATATATATATATATATATATATATATATATATAGACTGTCAGACAGGCGACGACGTTGGCCCCAGAGCTACGTCCTATGTGGCCGTGTCGTGGCATAGGCCAGGCCGGGCCAAGCCCCGCCGCACAGTCCTGGGCCCGAGCGCTCTGCACAAAATGGAAAAGTTCCCAACAGTTGGGGGCCCATAACTTGCATATCGGGTCAGCCCAGGGGAAGCGGCGCGTCGCCGAGTTTCGGAGACAGCCAGCGATAAGTATTCAATTCCTGACGGCCGTCAAATAATTTGTACTTTGGCCAGCTTTCGGCAACGGCTCAGCTCTGCAATATGCCAGAGATCGGCAGCCATTGGCGAGCAGCCCTGATTTATAGTCCCATCATTAACTATATGTACACATATATACTCCGATCCCACAGCGACTGCTTTGCATTTCCCCATCGCCCGAAACGAGTTCCATTTGTAACTTTTCAGATCTAAACTAATTTCGCGTTCGTATTATGACATTTGGCATAAAGAAAACAATCTGTCATTCCAGCCGAGCGCTAAATGCGCTCAACTTGTTTGCCAGCTATGTGCGATATACATCCATATGTATCTAGCTACATCTGTATATATTCGAACTAATGAGGAGTTCCTGAAACGCGTCAGATCAAATGTGCCAGCCAGACTGGATTGGGCTTAAGCAAATCTGAAAATAAGCTAATAATTGAGCAAGCAGAAAGAAGCCAAGATCTGAGCTAAATCTGATTTTCAATGAGGATTTTGATGTCATTTGATATATATTTTCCACATTTCCTATATTTGCGATTTATTCATTTGCAAACAGTTTTATATATTTTTAATTTGTTTACTACTAATTTTATTATATATCACTTGATACCGTTTTTTATATATTATTAAAAATGTTTATATAATTTTATATTTATTATTATATTTTTCAGATTTTTTTTATTATTTTTTTTATATATTACATAGTTTTACTGATTGTTTTTCTTTTTAATTATATAATTATATATATTAAATTAATTTATATTTTGTTATTTTATATTTTCAATTTAATATATTAATTTGTTGGTAAATTTTATATATTTTAAAATTTTTATATTTGTAATTTTATTATACAATTTATTTTTATGCATATATATATATATTGTAAAAATGTATTAAGTTTTTTTTTATTTATTTTGAAACTTTTATATAATATTTATTTGTTTATAATTTAATATATTGTATTTACTTTTTATTTTATAAGTGTTTATATAGATTTTTTATATATAACCTTAATTTATTTTTATTTTGTATATTTTTGATTTATTATATTAATTTTTGAATTTATTTAAATATATATTTTTTTTTAATATATTTTTGTACATATAGCTTTAAATGTTTTATTTTTTATGTAATTTATATCTAAGCTCTGCAGAGTTCAGTTTGAAAACTGATTTTGATTTCTGATTCTTATGAACTTCAAGCCAAGTTCTTCAACTTAATCCACTCCTCATAAACTTGGCTAGGCAAAGCTCTAAGGGCAACCCAATCTAGTCGACTTACTGCATCAAAGTATTTCGGCTATATCTATATCAAAGCATCGACTATTGATGTGACTCGGCTAACACAAGGCCTGGCTGGAAAGCAATTAATCGACTTGATTGACATTTGGCTAAGTTAGGCATTCGAGCCGCGATCGTTCCGCGAACAATTAAGCCAGAGTTCGGCGCATGATTTGTTTCGCGAATTCCCAGAACTTTGCCTTGGCCAGTTGCTACTGTCGCGTGTCCTTTCAGCAACCTTAGGGCTGCTTTATATATATATATATATATATATATGGCCAGCTGATAATTCAGTTCGAAGGGCACTCGACTTTTTTCTGTTTGCCCAGCTAACTGCCCACAAATTGTGGCGGCCACCCAGTGGGCCAGCGGCCGCTGGCTTCTCGCTCCTTTCTTGCATCTCAACGGCTCATTATGCTTCATAATTTATAGCTGCGTGCCACGCCCAGTTGGGGCGGCGGCGGCGGCGGTGACAGAATGCACAGCCAAACATGAAATGCGCAATTCTTGGGGCTAAGCGCGGCAGCCGGCTGCCGGCTACGCTTTTGCCCAATAAATCAAGGGAGCTGGGCAAAAAATGGCCATAGAATCGACTTGAGGCTGCCAACTTTTTGTCTATTCAGGAATAGTTGCTGCCGTCGATGTTGCTGCTGTTGGCGCGGCTCGTAAAGCGACTTGAGCAACTGTTGACCGTAAAAATGATGAAGAAAATGGCGCATAAAAAATGTTGACGTACTTGGCTAGCAGATCAGGCGAAGGTGGCAGCGGCAGCGGCAGCGGCAGCGGCAGCGGCAGCAATTGCTATTGCAACAGCAACAGCAGCAAATATTGTTGCCTGTGGCAGCTTGATGCTTCCAGGCAGTTAGTCAGCCAGATAGGCCCCGCAACCTCATCATCGCCATCGCGTCGATGATCATCAGCAGCTCGGGACAGTCATAAATGTTGATGAACAGCAGGCGAACTTTGTTAAAGGCGTTGCTGCGCTTTTGTTGCTGCTGCTGCTGGTGCTGCTGCTGCTGTTGCTGCTGTGCAACGGCAACAACAAAATTGAAAAGATGCAACGCAGAAGATACAACAGAACGTACAAAAAAGGCCACAAGAACTAGAGGAAGAGGAAGCAAAAAGGCTGCAAATGTTTTATGACTTTTTGGAGCTGCGCGCTTTGTTCTATGTGTGTGCCCCATCTCCGTGGCACGTTGCGTCGCGTCTCTGTGCCGTTGACAGCTTTGACTTTTGACTTCTGTGGCCCCCCCCCCCCACCTCTCGGGAGGCACGCCTAAAACAGCCGCCACACACGCCTGTCCGAGCGAGCCCAGCAATTTATGAGTCGTCAGTTGGCAGTTGCCAAGTTGCCAAGTTGCCAACATGCAGCAGCAGCAGCAAGTTGCAAGCTGCAAGCTGCAAGTCGGCAGTTTTATGGGCCGCTTTGAGGCCCATTTGGCCAAGTGCAGGCACAAATCAGCAGGTTTACAAATTTGTTGACGCGATTTGTTGGCCATTTGGACAAAGAACAAAAAAGAAAACAGAAGCGACAGCAGCAGCAGCAACAGCAGCAGCAGCAGCAGCGAGAGCTGTCAACTGGGTAACAAAATGCAAAGTTTTGGGCTGACATTAAACAGTCAGCAAAAGTGAAAATTTGACATGAGAGCAAATGAAATAAAACAAAGGCGAAACAGTCAAACAAACTACAACAAACAAGCAACAAACAACAACCAACAACCAACAGTAGCAACAACAAGAAAACTTTTTGACAAGTCGCAGCTAACTTTTTGCCCGCCGCACACAAAAAACTTGTGCAAAGGCGCACAAAATGGGCGCAGACCAAGCAGCAGAAGGAGAAGGCGAGAAGCAACAACAGCAACACTAGTTAGAAGAGTCCAGCGCCTTGGCTGGGGTAGTGTGATACCCGACCCTGCAGCAAGTTCAAAAGTGCAAAACTTTGCTTCATGCTTAACCCAAAGCCGACGAGCGAAACTTTTTCTGTCCAGCCCAAGCACAGTCTTAACCCATGTGCGCCGCCCCACACACACACACACACTCCGCATAGTTAATGCTCGTGAAGCAACAATTTGTAAACGCGAAATTTCTGCAAATTCCAAAAACAAAAAAAAACAGGAAAAGAAAACACAAATTGAGGTACAAATCCCTAATGCAAACCTAACTTCGTCTCAGGCACTTACGATTTATGTTTAACTAATGTAAAATTGATAAACAGTGAAGCTTTCCTATAGAGTATACGAGCTATAGACTGAGCTTTTGCCGTTGGCAAGGATTTGATAAGGATATATATAGACATATATCATATTATATAAGGATATATATAGACATATATCATTTCGGAATAGAAGAGATTATTATATGAAGATCGGACAGCGCAATCCTATGCGATCAGTTGGAAGTGAAATTTTATATATTTCATATTTTATAGAAATAATGCTATCCATGGACTAAGCTGCTTCTTCTGGACACTTGCCGTTGGCAATCTTCAAGCGTAAAACGAAATTTTATACATAGATAATAAGTTAAGTCAACTATAGAGAATATGTCAAGAAAATAAAAAAAATAAATAAATAAATAAAAATAAAATAAATATTCAAAATATTATTTTCATGTAGAAAACTTGATCGAACTTAAATCCTACTCGATCAGTTTACTAAAACTGAAATGTTGTATATTTTATATAGTTCCCTAGGTATATTTTTGGATTATTACATTTAATATACGACAAATATCTGAGCAGCCTATAGAACTTGAATATAGTAAAGCTTGCTCTAAAGAGAGAAAGATAATCCATCAAAGATCACAAAACTTAACGCAAGTTGAGCATATTTCAATGGATCAAACTTTGATCTAATATAGATCAAACTCAGCCCAGATGCAGATCTTATGGCAGAACTAGATCAGTTTTTGGAGCATTACAAAAGATTCTTTTAGACAACTTTAAAATAGAGTCTCTATAGTTAGGGCTTAACTTCAAATAGAGTTCGATAAGGGCTCTAAAATATATATATCTGCGATAAGCTGAGAGCGTCGAGAACTTATCTATTGAGATTTGATTTGCTTTACTTCATATATAGATCGATAACAAATCGATTTAGATATATATTTGAATATCCCACAAATCTTAACCCAGAGAACAGATCTCATTTAAGCCTCGATCAAGCCTTAAGCCCCAACTCTTTCAGGCGAGTCCTTTGCGCAGGTCTTTGGGAGCACGCCCCACTCGATAACAGCTGATCGTGTACTCACCTATATTGTGCTGATTTGTGTGGAGGACCGCACCAAATGCCATTAGATCCTTGACGGGTGGTGCTCGGCTACCGAGGGCGGCAAAACCGTCGCCCAGAAATGACGCCAGCGCGACAGCCCTGAGGGGCGCTTTGGATGCCTCGGTGAGAATTTTGTTATCGAATATGTCGAGGCTGGGGGGCGAGATGATAATGGTCACGCTGATGATGAGACGCACACACACGCACGCACGCACTGACGCGACGAACGCGCGCACACACACACTCACACACGGGCGAATGCGGGCGCGGGAGACTTGGGGACAGAGACAGAGAGAGAGAGAGAAAGAGAGAGCGCGCGAGATGTGTGTGGAGCACGTGTGTGTTTGTTGTTGTGTTGTGTTGTGCTTAATGCCGGCGGCAAAACACGCGACCAGCTGCCAGCTGATATTTGTTGTTGTTTGTTGGTTGTTTGTTGTTTGTTTGTTGATTTGTATCTTCTACTTCTTGTTGCTGTTGCTAGTAATCCACTTGGCACTTTCTTTTGCAGGCGAAGCTTTTTGCTGTTGCTGTTGCTGTTGTTGTTGTTGTATTCCTTGGCAAACTCACTTGAAAAAAACTTTGGCAACAAAATCTTGTGTGCTCGAAAAAAAATCGAATCGCGACGCTAACTAAGGACGCGCAACGCGACGGGGCAGCGGCTGCGGCAGCGGGGCAAGAAGAAGAGCGTGCCACAGAACAGCTGTTTGCAAATTTGTTGGCTTGTTGTTGTTTGTTTGCTTTGTTGTTGCTGTTTATTTTGGGTTTTTTTTTTAAATTTTTTTTGGCAACGTCTTTCGACAGAACGGCTGAGGCAATGGTAATGGCAATAGCAACGGCAACGGTAACGTCAACGGTAACGTCAACGGTAACGGTAACGGTAACGGTACGTATCGATGTCGATAACGATAACGGGCCGCAACATGCGAGCGCACCACGCGAACGTCAAACAAAAACTGAAAACGGCGACGGCAGCAACGGGCAGCAATAGCAGCAACGAGGCGAACACACCGAAAACTCGCTGCGTCGACAGCGACGGCGACGACGACGACGACGGCGGCAGAGCGAGCGCGAGCGAATGGCAATGCGAAGGCGAAACACAGCCAAACACAAACTGAACCGGTACCCGACCGAGTCCGATACCTGATGCTGCTTCTACTGCTGCTGCTGGTGCTGCTCGCGTCTGTCCTACCCCTTAACAGTGCTCGTGCACGAATCGCATGCGCGCTCACTCACACAGACGCACCCATACACGCGCGGGCTGCTCAATGGCAAACAATTTCCCCTGCGCATGCAGCTGCCTGCGCCAGAGCGAGACAACTAGCTGCCACGCCGCGCTGCTGCAAAAATAGCAATGGAGTCTGTTGCTGACATTTGTCGCAGTCATCGGCTGCGGCGACAGTTGCCGCTGCTGCTGCCGCCGCTGCCGTCGACGTCGTCGTTTGCGGTTAGAAGGGGGCGTTGCTAAGCAACTGGTTTCGGTTTCGGTTTCATGGCAGAGGCGTTCGCATATCGCCGCCGTTGCTGCTGTCGCTGCTGCTGCGCATCCTCTCTGCCAGCAGCATGCGACTGCTGCTGTTGTTGTTGCTGCCGCTGCCGCTGCCGCTGCCACCGCTGGTTGGGGCAGAAAGTTTGTCGAACCAATGGCATTTTTCAATGTGACATTTGGCGCTTTTGCTCTTGTTGTTACAGTCACGTTCACGTTGCTGTCTCTCTGTCTGTGCACATGTGTGTGTGTGTATGTGTGTGTAGGTGTGAGTGTATATTTGTTGTCTCTTCGTGAGCGTGTGAGTTGTTGCCTTGCCAAGGTAAAATGTCAAATGCTTTTGGACTGTCAACTGTTGGTCGCAACTTTTCTTACTTCGTTTTTTTTTTTCTTTTTCTTTCTTTTGCATTTCTACTTTTGCTCTGTGCTTGCGCCAACTTTGCATTGGCAAGACGCAGCCGTAGCTTCTTAAAGCCCAAGTTTAAGCAGCAGCAGCAACAACAATGGCTCTGCTGCCAGCGCCAGAGTCTTGTCGTTAGCGTTGTCAAAGCCAGCAGCAGCAGCAGGCAGCAGGCAGCAGCAAAGCGGAAAAATTCAACGCCCCTTTGGCGTTTTAACGCATTGGAGCAAAAATGAAAATACAAAAAATAAAATAAAAATGCGAAAAAAAAGAAAACACAACACACACACACACACACAGCCTGAGTGTGTGTGTGCGTATTTGGTATTCCGGCAGCGTTCGCATTTCGCATTCAACGTGACATGGTAATAAGCCAAAGATCAAGCGCAATAAAAAATGAGCAAAAAAAAAACAAAAATACACGAAAAACTGCAAAAAATAAAAAAAAATAAAAGATGCCAAACTTCAAATAGGGAAAGAAGCAGCAGCGCAGCAGCGGCGGCAGCGGCAGCGGCAGCAGCTGCTTGACACTCCCGAGGAGAGCGAGAGTGAGTGTGCGAGCGAGCCGGCACTAGTGCGACTGAGAGTGAGCGAGAGAGAGCGAGCGAGCTTTGTTGTTGGCCAGTGGGTGGCGCCCGCTGTCTCTGGCTGTGTGCGTGTGCGTGTGAGCGCCATTGTCGTTTGCTGCTGCTGCGGCTGGAGCGGAGCGCTGCGTGCTGAGTGAGTGGCGCTTGGCGGCTGCCGCTGATGCCTGCTGATGCTGGCAACGCAGTCGCGCCTTCGTCTTCAACAGCTGGGGCAAGCCGAGTGGGTGGGTGGGGCTGGAACGTGAGCGGAAGCGGGAGCGACTTCAGCCTTCTGTATTTCCTTTTTATACATTTGCTTTGTGTGTTTGCGTATATCTGTCTGTCTGTGTGTGTGTGTGTGTGTGTGTGTGTGTGTGTGTGTGTGTGAGTCAAAAATATTGCACATTAGGGTGTTAAGCTGTGAAGTGCTTGGCTGCCTCTGCCTGTCCTGGTCCTGCCTGCGCCACATTGAGCACGTCTGTCTGCCATTATGCGTATGTGTGTGTGTGTGTGTGTGTGGGTATTGGCGCTTCACTGTTTAGACCGCGCGCGCTCATTTGTCTGATGTTTCACTTGTCAATGTCCTTGCCCGTTGCAGTTGGCCGAGTTACTCGCGTAACGCCGCCAGCCCCCCTCACCGCCCACCCATTGTTCCAGTCTCGCCCACTCACGCCGTTCACGCAACGCGTGTCACGGATCCCCCGCCCGTCACCTGTCGCCATTTAATGCTAAATTGTTGTTCTTCTGTGCCTTGTTGCTGTTGCTGTCAACAATTGGCTAATGCCCATTGTGCACGCCTTATCGATGTGCGATCACTCAAGAAGCATTATATATATAGTCGGCAGATGTTGGTGTGGCTCATTAATGCGGAACAGCCACAAGGACTTTCTGCTTTTTATAGTTTCGGAATAGTTGAAAGACCTGAAGAGCTATAAGTAAGCAGACTTTAAGCAGGACTATCCGACTGGAAGATGCTTAGGGGCTTGATCTCTGTCACTTGCTGGGAAAAACCACTTAAGATTGATAGAGATTTGAATCATTCATGAAAAAGCTGCGCTATGAGCTGATGATGTCTGAGCAACTTGGCTGTAAACTTGCCTCTACTTAAGCTTCTCACTCTTATACTTATGCTCTAATGCTATTAAGCTCTTAAGCTCTTATTATAATCTTGATTCTTATACCAGAGTCTCAGAAGTATTTATTTGTTATTATATAAACTTTATATTAATATTAAAATTAGCTCAAAATCTAAAGAAATCGTTTTATATTTTAAGTTTTATACTATATATATAGTTCAGTTCAGTGAGCCTACTTGCTGCAAGCTCAAAATACATTTATAAATATAATATATTTTTATTATATAATATATTATTTTCTTCATGCTTTATTTATTTTAATATTTCAGCGACAGTTGGCTATATTTCACGCCCGAAACATGCCTGAAAGTCGAATAAATTTTGCTGCTGAGAACATTCGCTCGGTCCTCATGCAGCCGCAGTGTCACAGCAGTCGAATAATGATTCATATTTATTTGCCTCGTCCATTAAGCGCTGCATAAATATATCAAAATATTTATTAACTGCAATCGATTGGCGCTAAAATATGGAAAATAAATATTTATAATAATATCTGGACAATTTATATTTATTTGATATTTATTTATTATTTGGCTCTAGCTCAGCTTCAGCTGAGTTATGAACAGGCAAAGCCAGCGGCACTTGTCTTAACCACGTCTGTGAGCCCGGCTCTAATCTGAGCAAACTTGGGCGCAGCTGCTCCAGTTTGGCGTATCGCTGGGGCAATCTGTTTGCTGCGCATTCAAAGCGCTCGGCTAGCGAAATATTAGTTTTGGGCCAGTTGCCGCTGCTGCTCACCTTGTTCTAGCCGTGGCGCACGCCAAACAAATGTCAGCTATCAAAAATCGCTGGGGCAGACACAAACAAGTAGCCAGAAAATGTTGGCCAACTGCTTGATATGGCCAGCACCAGCACCACGCCCACTTCGATAACAACAACAACAGCAACAAGGATAACCGCAATAGCAAAAGCAGCGAAACAAAAGCCGCGACGCTCCATAAACTTTTTGCTTTGGCGTCGCGAACACGAGGCAAACAAAAGGGATGCGAGTGTAGCCGAGACATGGCAGCGGCCAGGAGTCAAGTGCCACTGCCCCACGCCCCCCACCCCCCTTTCAATCTGCCACTAAAGGACAGCCCCAATGGCAGGACGGCCACGACTACGACAACACTTGGCGATCGCAGTGCTCAGATATGCAAACACACGCGCGCAGCGGCCTCCGCCTGCCCCTTCGCCCGCTCCCACCTGCCCCCACCGCCATTGTGAGGGGGCCGCGGCAGGAGCGACAACAACAGCAATGAGACGACAAAAGCAACTGCGGCGACTGCAGCAACAACAATCGACACAGAAGAAAAGAATGCAGAGAGCGTGAAAAGAGTCGACTAGGGCATACCCTGTAATGCGATAAAAGCGAAAAGTGAGCCCAGAATGAGTTCTCTATGTGCGTTGATGTGGAAACTAAGTAAAAATGGAATATATATATATATATATATATATATATATATATATATATATATATATATATATATATATATATATGTATATATACAATATTTAAAATAAAAAACATATATTTAACATATTTTTCAGCTATAAAAAATATGAATTTTGACTAGAAATAATATTAAAATATATTAAATATTTATTTTATTTATTTATTTTAAAAAATATATTTATTTAGCTTTTTAGCTTTATATTATATAGAAAATAATTTAGTATTGGCAAGAAATAAAAATAAAATATATTAAAAAATTAGAAAAAAAAAAAAAAAATATATATATATATATATATATATATATATATATATATATATATATATATATATATATATATATATATATATATATATATATAATCTTTAAGTAAAATGGAAATTTAATTTAGAATAAATATATAAAATTGTAAATTCATAGTTATCATAAAATATGTGCCTTAGCACCTACACAGGCAAAACTAATATGCCCGCTTTGCTTTGCCCTACTGCACAGAGTATTAAAAAGCAAATCAAAGCCAGGCTAACATTTGAGAGCGTTGTCGCTGTGTGGGCGGCGCGCAAGTGCCACGCCTAGCGTTGACTGCTTGGCGCCATAAGAGTTGCAACAGCAATGACAACAACAAAACCAACAACAACAACAATAAGCTGCTGTTGTGTGTCACTTTTGCTTGTTTGTTGCGGAAAAATACTTTTTCCCTGAGATTTGAGCTCCGTTCTTAGCTTCGTGTGCGAGCTGCACACAATGGCCCGCCCGTGTGTGCCTGTCTGTGTGTGTGTGTGTGTGTGTGTGTGTTGGCTGTGCACTGATATGGCTGCAACAGCTGCACATGTGTGTCTTGTCTCTGTTTGCGTCCCGCTCGCACATGCCGCACAGTCTTTATTCTAATATTTGCGATTTCTGATTTAGCCAGCGAGCGAGAGCGCTGCCCCTCACGTGCCACAAAATGTGGCACAACAGCACGCCCGCCCTGCCACACACACACACACACACACACACACACTGGCTTGCCGCAGCGCTTTGTTATTTGTTTTGGCAACATAAATGTCACTTGTTTGCAACTTGCTCCCCATCGCCGTAGGTAACTTTTGCAGGCAGCTCCCCTGCTCCCCCTGACTAACCAAGCCCTGGCCAGCCCGTTCTGTCCGTCCATTTACGGTATCTTTTCTCCATTTTGACATGTTGTCAACTTCACGTAACGTCATTCATTCCAAGTTTTGTGACATGCATGTGGCCCCGCCCAGCACGCCTCCAGCTAGAGCATAGCTAACCATAGTGCGCCCCCCTGACATGCCACGCCCTACGCTGCCAGTCAAGCTTTACTCACGCACTGGCCTTAGAATTTTCGAAAAGTTTTTGGCTCAGATTTTTGATTTCGCTACACTGAGGAAGAGAGAGGGAGCGAGAGAGGGGGAGAGAGAGGGAGATAGAGTATTTCTGAATCATGACAACTTCGCATTTATTTAGTTGCGTCAACAATTCAAATTCAAATTTTCCTTTGCTCCTTGTTGCCAGCCTCTCACACACACACACACAGAGGCAGTCTGTTATTTATGGTCTAGTTTTTGGCTTTGATTTGAGTGTCTCTGCTTTGAGCTTTAGTCTTCAGTTTTCGGTCTTATCGTCGTCTGCACTTTGCATGCGCTTGGCAAATGCCATTTTGCATCTGTATCTGGGCATCTGCAATTGCATCTCTATCTGTGCCTCGGCTGACTGAAGCATGCAAAATGCATTGTCAAATTAAACTGTGAACATTTTGCGCATAAATTGTCTCCACAGAGCCACAGTCGGAGCCAACGCCTTCGCCCATGTCCTTTGCCTCTGGCTCGTCATGGACGACACAGTTTTCGCAGCATATGCAAAAGGTACGCTGAGTTGAGTTTCATTTGTCAAAGCTCTACGCACTCGAGATTAATAGAAATTGTTATCAGGGCACTGCAGTTCTGCAGCTCGATTAATAACTCAACTCTTACAGATGTCTGCCCAAACAGCGTCTCATGCGGCCTTTACTTCAGCTGGCTGCCACATGAAGTTTGCTCCACATTGAAGTCGGCTAATTATTCTGTTTGCAGCTGCCTTTAACCTTAGACTCAACTAAAGCTGGCACTCACTATCTCTCTCTCGCTCTCTCTATATATATCTTAAATGGATTTTCTACACTTGGGCTACGCATATTCAGTCTGAACATCTATTGTCGCTGCCTCTGCCGCTGCCGCTGCCGCTGCCGTTGCTGCTGCAACTTTTCGTCGGCCACAAAGAATAATGTAAAAAGTTGAATATGCATAAAGTTTCATTTGGTTTTTGGGCAGAGCCGTTAGCCCCGACGGACCCGCCGCGCGCCTCTCTCCGTGCTTTGGCCAACAAACACAAGCAACAACAACAATGAGCAAAACAGTAGCGATTACCAAAAAATAAAAGTAAACTAAACAAGTGGCTCAGCAGTTGGGAAGCAACGACTGGCAGTTACTCTGCAATGAAGTCGAGACTTATAATTACTGACTGAAAAATGCCAAATAAATATTTGGGAGATGCTAAGCTTTCAGTCAGAAGTTATCTTTCAGCTTCACAATTAACAATAATTTTAATATGTTTCTCTCCCAGTTCTTAGTCCTTCCTCTGCATCCTAAACTAAATGTGACTTAAGGCTAACTTATTTTTATAGCATATTTTAGCTCTTACTCTTAGTGCCTTGAGTACATTAATAATACTTTTACTTAATCAGACTCCAGTTTGCAAAAGCTTTAAGCAAATTTATTGCAAAATATCAAAAACTGTTTTTGATTACCAAAGTTTCTCCAATTCAAAAGTTGGCAGATTTTCATGATCGATACAACTTTCTCTCGCTCTCTCACAATAATTAATTTCACTTTTAATGCAATAAAACTTAATTCTGTTAAGTATTTCTATGCTTCATGGAAATTTAAAAATAAATCAATTAATTTTTATTGATATTTATTTTTTTATTTATAATAATTATATTATAATTCTATTTATTTATAAAGAAAATAAAATAAAAAAATTTGTGTTATTAAAATAATATTATAAAATAAATAAATATTAATTTTAATGCTTAATTTTATTAAATTTTAATAGACACAAAAATTTATTTTTAATTTTATATCTCTTTATTATAATACTTTATAATATTAAAATATTTTTTCTTTCTTTAAGTGCCTCACAATAATCAGTATTAAATTTCCTCAATTTTCTCTCTCTCTCTCTCTCTGCGTCACATACACCTTTGCTTGCGCCATTTGCGAAGGGGCTCAGCGTATAAAAAGACAAAGGTGTTAGCGCCACATAAATGTAACAAGATTTATGTTTGGTTTTCCGGCTGTCTGCTTGTTAGCCTGAAAGTTGGCTGCCTTTATGTTGGCCAAAAGTAAATAACTGAAATATTTTGTCAAATACATTTCCCGTGCACACGGTAATACGGCCTGAACTCTCTGGACTCTATGCCACATCGTGGGGGCCAAAGGCTATGGACGGAGGGCGCAGGGCGGGCCCCAGCCTGTTGGGTCAGGGAAATTGTGAACTATGCACGTCCCAGTGCTTGTTTCATGAGTTTTGGTGTGCTAATAAAATGGGAATCCCTCATGGACTTGACAACGTTGCCAGTTAAAAACTGAGCTTACCTATTCCAGCGCAAAACCAAACGATGCCTGAAACCGCAAGGCAGCCAGCGGCGAGGGTTGGCAGAAAAGTTGTAGAGTGAAAAGCAGGAGAGACGTAAAGAGCGAGATGTAAAGCGAGATAGGGAGAGAGGAAGATAGAAAGAGTGAGATAAAGGGGTGGAGAGGTAGAGAGATGGCTGGAAAATCACTTCAACTTCAACTCGAATGCATGAAAATCGCATAGAGAGGCAGCAGAAATTCCAGTTGATTCTATCAAATTGTAGCCCTCGAGCTGCCCTCGCAAGCCAGCATAGAAAATAGCTTGGCTAACTCCGCTTATCTCTGTCCTTTTCCCCCGCTTGCCGTCTCGCTCTCCCCGCAGAGCACACCAAAATGTAGGTAAGTTTTGTTCTATGGATTTTGTTATTATTCTTTATACTTTTTGTTGTTCTATTTTCTTGTTTCTTTTCTTTTTTCCTCATTTTTTGTGTTGAACATGGGAAAATGCTGTAAATTTATGCTGGCAGAAAAAACGCTGAAAGTGGATACATTCGCAGAGAGGCGAGCCGAGGCCGAAGTCAGCTCTAGCTGAAGCTGGCTACGTGAGAATTATTGCGGCATTCGAAATGGGCAAAACGAATGTGCGGCTGGCAAAGGATAACACACGTAGCAGGCGCCGGAACTGGAGCGGGCATAAGATCCAACGAGCCAACCGAAGACCAGAGACCAGAGACCAGAGAGACCGGAGAAACCGGAGACCGGAGACAGGCGA
The DNA here is from genome assembly GCA_035047485.1 of Drosophila peninsularis. Taxonomy (NCBI): domain Eukaryota; kingdom Metazoa; phylum Arthropoda; class Insecta; order Diptera; family Drosophilidae; genus Drosophila; species Drosophila peninsularis. Next base: position 4,317,682 of record JAWNPN010000028.1, read on the forward strand.
CAGCCGACAGGCGGACGCACGGGCACAGAGTAGCTGCATTCCATAAATAAAATGGCGTACAAATGCCAGCCACAGATACAGCTACAGCTACATATACAGATGTAGTTACAACGGCTAGAGCGAGAGAGCTCTGAGCGTAGGGGAGATAGAGGTGGGCGGAGAGAGACAGGGCAACCGGGCATCACGAACGAAATCATCATGAATGGCGAACGTGACACAAATGACAAAATATCAGCAGCCCCGCTATGACTATAGCTATGGCTCCGGCTCTGGCTGTGGCAGTGGCTGTGTCCGTGTCCTGTGTTGTCCTGTTTGCCCCATGTCCTGTGCGTCCATAGCTATGGCTGTGGCAATGGCTAAAGCTATGGCAACTGTTACTCTGCTCTGCTTGGCTGCCGCTCCGGGGGCAGATTTGCGACCGACAGATACGCACACCCACACCCACACACCCACACACACACACATACACACACTCGAACCACAGGCGAGTCAACTTTCTGTCTGTGTGTGTCTCGATTTCGGTTTTATAGCGCAACTGTGTGCAGTGTCAGCTCATTGTCCACTCAAGCTCATCCCCTCCGCCCCCTTTTAGCGCCTCATATCAGCTGCCCTCGGGCCCTTGGCCATTTGCTCACTGATTCGGGCCACGCTGCCAAAGACAATATTTCAGATTTACAGGCATTGGCATTGTGCAAGTCATTGCGAAAGTCGTTACAAGGTTCCAGCTCGACTTTGTCCGCCATGGTCACTCTGCATCAGAGACACTCCTGGCCATATCTTAGGCGCCCGAATCGAGCACCGTGGCCACAATAAATACTCTTGTTTATCGCTCTGCCCTGCTGCCTGCCATAAACCAAACAAGTTCATTTGGGCTGAAACAATTCACACTGAAGTGCCGATCGTTTATATCCTTGTTGAGAAATTTTAAGGGTATTTTCTAATAATTTTTGAAGACTTGAAAAAGGGAGAGAAAGAAAGAGAGGGAGAGAGAGATAGGCAGAAAGAGAGAGGAAGGGCAAGAGGAGTCAAAGGGAGTGACAGAGACAGACATAAGAAGAGTTTATTGCCTTATTTAAATTTATGTGAAGCGCATAGAGAGGCGGTGCTTTTTAGAAATAGGAATAGGAACTGCCTTATACTCACATTCATCTATAAACAGAGCGAAACAGAGCAAGAAATTTACTTATCCTCATCACGCTTACCTAGAGCTTCTGTGAATCGCATAGAAAGGCGTTGCTCTTTAATACAACTGAAAGACATACAGCTATGCATTCACTTACATATAGTATTTAGAATCTAGATATGAGTGATTCTCTTCCATACGCTCATGAGTCAATATTCCCAAATATAAAGCAAAGTTCCTTAAGATTTAGTTTCGAAACTAGATTCAATATTGATTTCAGTAAAACACATATACACTCATATGTTGATGGCAACAATCGCTGCTTCGCCTGCTCTCTGGCTCTGTGTGTATTTTGGCCACGCCCACATTTGGCAGTGCCTAATCTGCGCTTGGTCTGGCAGTCAGGGCCGGGAGCAGTCAGTTTTTGGTTGGGTTAGTTTTTCTGTGTCATTAAGCGTTCCACGTTGGTCCGCTGCCTGGGCTCAGTGTGGCTTTTATGGGATTTGATTTCTAATAAGCGGCAAGTGAGGCACGTCCAGAGTTGCCAGAAAGTCATTTGAGCAGTGCTCGTAGCTCGCCGCTCGCTGCTCGGCATTTTTGGTTATGTTAGCAACGTTGACAGCCATTTTGTAGTTCCTGTTATTACTGACTGTATGTCTGTGTGTCTCTGTGTATGAGTGTGTGTGTGTGTGTGTGCGTGTGTGTATAGCAAGTCAGAAAAATGACACGAGAAAAAATTTTACTTTTTGTTTCTTCTTTCGCTTTGCGCTTCTCTCACTATTTCTATCGTTTTTTTCTTGCTCTTTCTCTTTTTTTTTTTTTTTTGGTAAGGTTGCAAAAAGCTAAATTGAGTTTTTCCAACAACAACGATCTCTGCTGGGACTACAAACATGTGTGTGTGTGCGGTGTGTGTGTGTGTGTGTGTGCGGGGAGTGAAGAGATAAAGGCAGCTGCCCATACTGCTTGGCAGCGCGTACGTGTTTATGGCCACGAAAAGTTGCCGAACAAAACGATGCAAGCAAAGGAAGAAAATAAGAATAAGTAAAAATATATATGTATACATATATATATATATGTATATGTACGTATATATGGAGAAAAAAATACTGAAATCAGAAGAAAAATGTGCGCACCGCACCGAACGAAGCAAACGGCATGCGAAAGCAAGCTGCGAATGCGAATGGGACTATGAATACGGGCACTCACTTTAAGCTCGGCAGAGCGAGGGCTGTGTGGGGCCGGGGGGAGACGTGAGCAGCGGAGGAGCAATTGCAGCAATCCGCAGGTCGACAGCACCCAAAGGAAACAATGACAGCTCGAAGCAAAAATGCGCTGCAATTGCAGCGAAATAAACTTGGCTACGCAAAGCCCTGCAATAGATAAGGAAGCCTCACGAACACATCTACAAGTAAATAAGGTTCTGAAATCAATTCAAGTTGATATATAGCACTATATATACTTATATAAAATGAATATATGTATACGTGAAATTAAAATTAAATAAATAATTTAAAATAAATGAAAATATTTCCCAAATAAAATATATATTTGAAAAATTGTATGTATAGATCATATATATTTTATAACACATTAATTATTATTATTATTTTTAAATTATTCTGAAATATATTCAACCATGTTTTAATTTCACAATATTATATTATATATATTATTTAAATTTAATATGTATCAAATATATATTTGATACAAAATATTTTATTAATTATTTATATTAAAAAATTGTACATAATTTCCTAATAAAATATCAAAACTAGAATTATTGTTACAATAATTTCTTTCCAAATTTATATTCACATTTTTTAATATTTATATATTTTTAATATATTATAATATTATTTTAAGTATTCTTATTAATATTTTAATATTTTGAAAATTAAATTTATTAATAATAAATAATAATGCACAGTTTCCAGGCAAACTATTAAGCCTTTTGCTGCCTCTTTAGCTCCCGCCTGTTCTTCAGAGCATTTAAGATGATTTTAAATTCAGTTTTTTTCTGGATATTGTTAAACGTTCAAATGCCTGCCGCAAGCCTATTGCCAAAGCCAGAGACAGCTCAAAGAGGAAAAAAGAAGGAAATAAACACCAGAGCGTGAATGAGATTGAGGCAATATAGGTCTGGGAACGTATTGAAGTGCAGATACTTAAAAATATGCAGTGCGTATATAAAGATAATACAGATATAGTCTATATATTCCAACTGATCCATATGCTCAACTGAGATAATATCAGAAAAACAATTAAGTTTCCATGCGACTCAATCGATACGCCACGCACTGGGACTGTAGCTCAGTGCAATGAAGACGCTGCAAAAAAGTGTGTTTACTTTGTGCTGCGGGGCACAAAGTGCTCATCTTGCCACATGTAGCTGCAGCAAATAACACGCGAACGAGCGAACGGACGGGCTCCAGTATATTCCAGACATTTATTTATTTACTCGCACTTGTCTTGAGCTTTAACAAGTTTTTCTGAAAATTATTTATGGAAATATCTGTGAGCGTGTGTGTGTGGCGGCAAATGGCAAACTATGCGGCTCCGGCCAGCCGTCCCTATGGGCCCAAACACTCGGCTTCGATGGCTCCGGTTAATTTCCAATTTGTCTTGCCATATTAAAAGTATTCTTGCGTAAGAAATTAGATGAGCGAAGCAGCCGCAGCGACTTGCCGTCGGCCAGTTTTGAGCTGTCCAAGCGCAAATGTTAATCATACGCAACGTTGTGCACACAGCGCCAGCCTCACACACCCACACACACACAGACAGCGACACACACTCAATTACAATTTGTGGCTTATTTGTTCAAGTGACGTTGTCTGTGCCTATGTCACTAAGAGCGCAAAACTGTAAGTACTTAAGGCAGCTAAATATAATTAAATATTTAAAACACACACACACACACACACGTGCACACACTCGTGCAGCTGCTGCAGGGGCAGCGCTTAATAACGTTTTAATGCATTTGCCAAAATTTATCTGCATACTTGCAGGCGCAACAGCAACGCTCATTAAATGCAGCAAATCAAAGCAATGTCAACGTTACCAACAACAAGAACAGCAATGGCTAACAACAACAACAACAACAACAACTGCAACAACAGCAACAACTACAACGACAACAATGAGTCTGACTAGAATCTGCTCAACGGTTGCCAAACTACTTTAAGCATAAGCAACTTGCAGCGCAACGACTTTCCCATACGCTTTCAGTTGTGTGGAGTTTGTTGGAGTCGACTTTGGACTTGGTAGAAGAGTGAGAGGCAGAAGAGAGCGAGAGAGACAGAAGAGGGAGAGAAACACAGAAGAGAGAGGCAGACGAGGAAGGCAGAGAGACAGTAGAGAGAGAGAGAGACAGAAGAGAGATGCAGAAGAGTGAGAGACAGAATAGAGAGACAGTAGAGGGAGAAAGAGACAGAAGAGAGGACAGTAGAGGAACGCAGAAAAGAGAGAGGGAGTAGAGAGAGAGACAGTAGAGACAGAGGTAGAAGAGTGAGAGGCAAAAGAGAGAGAGAGACAGTAGAAGGAGAAAGAGACAGAAGAGAGTGAGAAAAAGACAGAAGTGAGACAGACAGTAGAGGGAATAAGAGACAGAAAAGAGAGAGACAGCAAAGGGAGGAAGAGACTGAAGACTGAGAGAGATCCAGAAGAGAGAGCGACAGAAGAAAGAGAGACAGATGAGATAGAGAGGGAGTAGAGAGAAAGAGAGACAGAAAATAGAGACAGAAGAGAGAGAGGGAATAGAGGGAGTAGAAGGAGTATAGAGAGTGAGTGAGTGAGTGAGAGAGTGAAAGAGAAAGAGAGAGAGAGAGAGAGGAAGATAGAGATAGAGAAAGAAAGAGAGAGAGAGACAAGGAGATTTGAGAGAGATGGAGAGAAAAAGTGAGAAAGAAATAGAAAGAGATAGTGAAAAGAGTAGGAGTCATTCCGATCTATAGCTCTGCTGCGATCCTTTAACTTAATACTAAGACTCAACTCATGCTGAGCCCACGCCCAACTCATTAGCTACAGCCGCCAAGCCTGTCTTTATAGGGCTTTTCCAATCGTAGATTCGAATCATTTCAAACACTTTTGACATATAGTTCTATTCATGATAATTTACAGCTAACTATTAGCACTTGAGAGTGCTCTAAATTATATATTTTAGTAAGCTTTTATGGTATTTATGCTCAGCTGAAGTAGTCAAGACCCAGGATCAATATGAGCTCTTGTATAAATAAATATATAAATATATATTCAAATTTCTTAAACAATATCTATATCATCAGTTACAGAGATCCAGACATTCGCTTCAACTCACACTCACATCTCTGCAGCTCTGAGATCTCAGATCAATAGCAAATACATATGCTATCCTCAGTGCCTCGCTCTGTTATTTATGTTAATTACATTTAGTTTCACATTGATTTGCTCATATGCCAACTAGAAGAAGAAACCAATCTAGATTGGTTTTCTAGCTGAGTTAATAGTAGATTCGTCTATGATCCGTGCGGTGTGTAGGGTATGGCTCTTAAGTGGCCAAAAGTGCAACATGGTCAGAGAGCAGGCGGACGCAGGACAACAGGAGGACACAACTTTCTGCTGTTATGCGTAGCCAGGACCAGATTCCAGCAGGTCCAGTGCCACAATAACAATATAGAAACACACACACACACACACACGCACACGCACACAGGCGCACTTAAATTACCTGGAGGGAATTTTATGAGTATCGTCGAGCAGCACTTGAAAGTTGAGCAGACGCTTCCTGGCGCTGCGACAGCCCAGCCACAGCCAGCATGCAGGACACAGGACACGCAGAGCAGGCAGAAAGGACGAGCTCGTTGCTCATGTGTGCGCTCTGTGTGTGTGTGCGTGTGTGTGTGTGTGCTAATTGTGTATGCAACTTGTTGCATCAACGTCCTGGCACTGTTTTTGACACACACACACACACACACACAGACGCAGTGAAGCCCATTTTACAAGCAGAGTGTTGCCAACTGCTGCTTTGTTTGCACACACACACACACACACACACACACACACACACACACACACACACACACTTTGTTGTTACTGTGCTTGTCTCTAAGTTACATTGTAAATGTTAGTTTTGTAATTAGAAAATTTTCTAACCAGCTAACGAATGTGATAAGGAGCTGTCAACGTTCGAAGGCGGGCGGCCTGCAGAGGGCACTCGCTAGGGACAGAGATTTGAATAGGTTGAGTACTCACACACACACACACACTTGCGTTGATGTGACATTTATTAGCTGCAACTTTTTTCATAAATCAACTGAGGAACGCGCTGGCAAAAAGTTTGGGGTGGGGCCACAGCCGAGCCGAGCCACAAAGAACTGAGGCGAAAATGAACTGGCATTAAAAGCCATTAAAAGCGTAACGTGCCATTAAAAAGAAACTTAGCGAGCGAGCGCTGCCGAGACATAAATCAATTTAGAAAATCAAACTGCAGGCGAACAGATTTCGAGGTTTTCGGTCTCAGTTTCAGCTCATTTGTCGGAAAGCTGCCCGGACTCAAGACTCATAACTCATGCGGCGGGGCTGCTGACGGGCTGACGAGCTGACGAGCTGACGAGCTGCCAGCCAGCTGCCAGCTGGCTGCAACGTCTGATTGACTGCCAGAGCATTTTGGCCAAAGGTTGAAGATGCGACAGCCAGCTCGCCATTGCCAGAGGCACAGCCTCGTCGCCACTGACACTCATACACGGGCATTTGCCAACGGCAGCTGTTTTGTTGCACTCGCAATGCTATGATTGCCCATGCACGGCTACTCGTCATGAGTCTGCGGAGCGCAATTGCCTTTCCAGCCTTTTGCCAGCTGCATCAATTTAACGGAAGTTCCAATTTGCATTTCAACTTGACCAGAGCTGGCACGTCGCGACGGTCACGTGCGCTGGCGCCAATTGTGATTTGATGCCGTCGACGCAACCAATGCGTCGTATGCGTAATAAACAGACGCTGACAACAACAAAGCGAACAACAACAACAACAACAACGTGCACTACGCTGTCGCCATGTTGAGTAACTTGATTTCGCCTCGAGGCACATTTGCTTTGTGCTTGACTTAAGAAGTCTCAGCTGAAAGCAACTGAACTCGAACATTCAGCGTGGGCTCTGAGCTTACTGAGTGAAGCTATATAGTCCAGATATATATATCCCGCCAAGTATTCCAGCTATATATTGCAGCCATGTATTCCAGCTATATATTCCAGCTGTATATTCCAGCTATATATATTTCAGCTACATATAATCTTAAAATATATTTTTGCTGAGACCTGAGACAAGAAAAGTCATAGAACGAAGTTCTTGGCGCAAATACCAAAGTTTCTCTAAAGACTTTAGAGAGTTTATGAATATTATGAAAGAAGAATGAGATAGGCAGAAGGCTTAAGAAGATAAACCAATGAGAATAACATATAGTATTCGAGATAGAGCGAGGAATGACAGCGAGAGAGTCGGCTCGACTGATTGTGACTTGATTCTCACTGTAAAAGGAATCGAAGTTGGTGGAGGGACTCGAAGTTTGGTGGGCAGACAAAAATATATATTACAAATATATGAAAATATATATTAAATATTAAATATAAATATAATAATAATAAATATAAATATAAATATTAAATGTTAAATATAAATATAATAATATTATAAATATAAATATTAAATATAAATATATATATTAAATATAAATATAATAATATAAATATATATATTAAATATACATATAATAATATAAATATATATATTAAATATTATATACAATATATTATAATAGATATTTTCTATATATTATGCAGTAATATATTATGGAATACATCATCATCAGCTCTATGGCAATCACTGTGCTCTGCGGACGCTTGCCATACAAAGTGTATAGCTGAGTACGTCGCGCGATGCACTTGCAGCTCAAAGTTTTCTTTGAGCTGAGTTTATGGGAGTAACGAGTGCCCGTGGGTTTTCAATTTTCCGCCTATGTTTTACGTTGCCAGCTCTCAGCTGTGTGTGTGTGTGTGGCTCCTTTGATACAGGGAGTTGGGGGCTGCGTTTTGCGTTTTGCGTAATGCGCTCGACTGGCCGGTACGCTTTTTATGGGCCATTTGGAGCGTTTTGGCCATTTGTGACTTGTAATTAGATTTGCAGTCGACATTAACAGCAAACAGAAGCTGTTCCGTGCGGCATGCCCTGGCTACTGTTGCGCAACAAAGTGCGCGGCGGGACACCTCATAAAACGGCACTAACAATTGAAAATTCATTAGAGTCGACGGCGACGCTGACGGCAACAAGCAGCAAATGTGAAAAACGGCCACTGGCAGCTGGAAAAGCTGCTACCATACATACTTGCAGCCAGCGCGCCGCGGTGCACGCACAAAAAGACCAAAAGCTAATTAGCCAAAACGTTAACGGCTGACGAGAGCCGGAGCTATGAAAAAGCTCCTCCTAATGACCCGCGCTGCTTAAAACTCCACAGCGACGACTGTAAATGCGTCTCAGCGCTAATAACACTCAACACATTGTATGAAGGCCGCACATGCAACGCAACACTTGCAACAGCAACAACAACAGCGACGGCAGCGACAGCCACAAAAAATACAAAGAAAACTTCGGGCGGCAATCAGTTCTTAAGCATTTAGCAAATCGTTTCCTAAAGCTCAGAAGGCAATAATAGGCTAAGAGAAGCGGCAGATGAATACAGAATGAGAGAGGCATATAGAAGTTATATAATATTATAATATATATATAAATATATATTATTGAATAATATATGTTTTGTATATATCATATGCACATATGCAGACAGCGTAAATAATTTGGATTTAAAAAAAAAAAAAAAAAAAAAAAAAAAAACCATGCATATATCTAATATATATATAAGATATATACATCAAATATATATACAAGATATATATGATACATGCCTACTTCATGGCATTTTCGAAGAATCTTGGGACAGCTGCGGGCGAGAGGTTCTCGCATTCCTGGAGAATATTCTCCTTGAGGTCTTCAAGAATCTGCAAACTGCGACTTCAAGGAATCTTATAAAAATAAGTCTGGATGATTGGAGAAATGAGAGACAAACCAGAAATGCTTTCTTCATCCATTATGCCATGACCTTGCTAAGTAAAGCGATTCATAGTCAATTCTTATTTATCAAAGCCGAACAATGGTGACTACTTTTGGCCCAATCTAATCAAATCTCGTCTTAATCTGATCTCTCACTCTCTCTCTCTCTCTCTCTCTCTCTCTCTCTCTCTCTTCAATCTGAACTCACACTCCCACACACACTAAGCAGCTGCTGCTGCTTACAGAGTATCTAGCAGTCGTTCACTTCAGCTACTACAAACTACAATCAAATTCTTGGCTGTTTGTTTTCAGCTCAGACGACTACTAAAAATGTTTATTATCAACTTCGATTTGGGCTTTCGATCGTTTAGTATACGATTCAAGTTGCGACTACAAATATTTACTGCAAATGACCCGGAGTGTGGCATGCAACAAGGAGAATGCGCTTGGCGACTTAAAGTGCTGCAGCTGAAACATTTGAATAGCGCCTGGGCATGGAGTGCGTACCTCATCGGTGGCAAACACTTTTGTAAGCAACTCCGCAAGCATACCGACAAGCCACAAAGTCCGTAAAGACAGCTAATCCGAATCAATATGTATCGATAAGCATCGAACAGCGTATTATGGGTAGCAGCAGCTGAGATCTATGGCAACAGCTCCTCCGCCAGCTAGGCGCACAAACTCTCAAGGAAATAAAAGTTGTGAAATGAAAAGATGGGCAGAAGCAGCAGCAGCAGACGAGCAAACAGCCAGCCAACCAGCCAAGCCAAGCCAAGCCAGCCAAGCCAACCAGCCAGAATGAAAAGAAGGCGCGCTCACACAGGAAATAATTTTGAAGAGCAGCGAGCCAAGCAGGCAAAAAAGAAGTAAAGCAAAGTGCATATAGATGCGTCTATATATATACCGATATGTATATGTGGCAGGAGGAGAGAGGGAGAAAGCAGCAGCTAAACCAAACACGAAAACTAAACCGAAACCAAGAGCAAAACTAAAGCCAAGGAAACATTGAAGAAACTTTGCGTTTCGGTGGCACGTTTGAATTGCAAAACTACTAAAGCTGGCAGGGGGCGGCTGGGAGGGCAGAGGGGGCGTTGCTGTAGGCAAGTGAATCGGTTATAGTCAATGCAAGGGCCAACCAGGTTCAGATTCAGGTCCAGCCAGCAGCCGGCAGCCAGCAGCCAACAGCCAGGAGCAGAGCGCAGAAAACAAACTTCCAGAAGTTATTCAGTTCGCATAACGATAAACGCCCATCGTTTTATTTTGATTTCACAAACGCCCCTTCGCCCCCTGTACGTGTGTGTGTGTGTGTGTGTAGTAGTAGTAGTAGTTTATATGCTGCTGCGTTTCCAGAGATGAAATTATGTTTATGGCTGCCGTTGCCATTGCCGCTGCTGCCGCTTCAGTTGCCATTTGAATTGCACTTCTACTATCCACAAGTTGCAATTGCTCTTGCCTGCTGATGTAGCCGTTGCTAATACCCTGCAGTGTGGCCTCAAGTGGAGTATATAGAGCTGAGAGATGTTTAAAGTTAACTGTTGTATACTAAGTATAAGTCCAGGTCCATATATATCCTATATATATATAATATTCTACTTTAGCTACTTTTTACAGGGTATCTTAAATGTGAAGTTTCACTTGCTGTTGCTTTTGTTGCACTGAAAATTGCTTGCGCTACTCGAGTGCAAGGAGAGCGCTGCGCTGCGCTGCGCTGCGCTGTGCTGTGCTGCTCAGCTCGAACCGCAACCGCCCGTAATCACGCCGCGTGCTGCTCACGTAGCGGCGCGGTCGAGAGCCGGGTCGAGTGCCTGGCCAGAGCTTAGACCCCAGTCGCTAGTCGCCGCAGTCGGCCGCAGTCCGCAGTCCTCAGTCCGCAGTCTCCAATATCAAATGGCCAAGCTGCCGTAGTCCATGCAGCGGGGCACGTCGCGATTGCGTCGGCTGCCGTTGCCATTTTTACCTTCACTTCAATGAGGACATTCAGCGCACGTTAGCTTCTCGCTCGGCTCTCAGGTCTGCCTCTGTAGTTGTTGTTGTGATTATCATTATATCTGCAAGATTACCAATTATTTGTTGTTGTTGCCGTTGCTGTTGCTGCCTGCACTATGCGCACTCCTGTTTTGCAACCATGGCCAGCTCACAGCCGCTCTCTCTCTCTCTCTCTCTCTCTCTCTCTCTCTCTCTCTATCTTTCTGTGTGTGCTTCTGCTGGTTATTTTTTATAATTCGCGTTAATTTTTCTTTTAAAATGAAATTGCATTGGTGCAGCAGCAGCAGCAGCAGCAGCTCCAATCCACAACAACTCGAACTCGCAGCACTCCCGTCCAGCTTCGTTGTTGTCTCGATTATGTCAGTCGTGTGTTGCCTCCTCTTTGATGTTGCTTGCTCGATGCTCCCCATCAGCCAGCAGTCAGCAGCTGGCTGGAGCACGCTGCTGGTGCTGCTGCTGCTGCTGCTGCCAATCTGAGCGTTTAACTTGGCCCATTCATTCGGCTCGCACTAATATGCATTATGCACCCGTAGCTCTCTCCCTCTCTCTCTGTCCCTCTCTCTCTTACTTTGCCTACGCTGATTGCAATAGTTGGAGCTGTTCGCTCCAGCTTCGTTCCGGTCTCGTTCATTGAACTGCGCGACGAGCGTGTCGCATTTTTTGGCCACTGGTCTTCGGATTAGACCCCATTTGGCCTCATCTAAGCTCCTCTACGGCACACATAGTCGCTTGAGTTGTGGTATACAATATTTTGGCCGCGACTGTAACTGCTTGAATAGTAAATATCTATATAAAGAAGTATTTCCCAGCTTCATTTCGACTTCTTTCTTTGACAAACTCTATTAAAAATCCAATTTCCTCTGTTTAGCAGGATATCTCTTAGTCGAGCCGTCTAGACTGCTGTCTACTCTCTCTCTTTTGTTTTTTTTTTTTTGCTGAATACTTTTTATTGCTTTCGTGTTGATGGGCAAAATGCATTTTGTCATTATTGCCATAAATAAATATTTGAATTAACGGGAGCTGGCGACAATGGCAACTCGCTGATGGTGATGACAACAACAACAACAGCAACAATAACAACAACTTGCATAAAAATAAATATAATAACAATGGCTTTAACTATGGCAATACATAGACCGCATATATGTATGTATATGTATATATATATATAAATATATATATATATATATCAATTCATGCCAATATACATTTCTGTAAAGATATATGTATATATTTTGTATATACATATATATCTGCATATATTTATGTTGCATATACATGTTGCATGTGTTTGCTTTGTGTTTTTTATACACTTAAAGCGGGCGTTGCGCTTGCTAAGTGAAACACATATTCGATTTTAGTTGATAAGGCCTCAACATGTGTATATGATCTGTATCGAATAACTATATCATATGGCAGACGGAGGGAAAACGTCTCTTGGCCATAAGTCTGCTTAAGGATAAAATGAAGTCTAAAAAAAACAATTCATGTTGAAGCACATAAGAAAGCCCATATATATATATATATGTATGTATATAATATATAAGGAATACATATCTGTATGTTAACTGCATCGAATCACTCTATCACATAGTTGACGGAGAAAGCTATATATTCTGCTGTTCTGATTAAAAGATGAATGAGTTGCTAATGAAACTTGCTCAGTTTGAAGCTTATTCGCTTCCATAACATTACGGACATACATCAGCTGACTCTATTAGCTATATCATATATATCTATAATATATATATCCTTCATTATATCTCTCTTCTCTCCCCACTCTTTCGTTTTCTCATCGATATCACATTTTATCAGCGTCAGCCGCAGAGCATTTCAGCTTCTGTGTTCGCTCTTTGTTTTTATATTTTTTATTTTCGCATTTTATTTTTTAATACATGTTGCCATGTTGTTGTTTGCCGTTGCATATGTACATATTTTGTTGTGGCAATTATTTTTGTTTTTTCTGCAGTTGATGTTGGTTTTTTTCCTCCGTTTTTGCTTTTTTAATTTCATTTATAGATGTTTGCGCTGCTGCCGCTCGCTAGTCCAATTACAACAATAATGATAATAATAATAATAATAATAATAATAATAATAATAATAATCATCATTTTACGCCTCTGCAGTTTGGGTAAATATTTGAGTTTTTAAGCATATGCACATCCAGCTCCGCTTCGCGCTTTCCCCCCATTGTGCGCCGCAGTCAATGTAAACAGTCCGTCAATATTATTTAATTTTAAATTGCTTACTCCACGACTGCGCGAGTGCATGAATCGAACTGAAACAGTGAATAACTAGAATTTTTACCATTTTTATAGCTGCAGGGTAAAAGAAGTGTAAAGGGGTAAAGATATTGAAGGCGAGTGCTGTCTGCAGTCAAGGGCTGGGCCTCACTTATCAAGATTTCTTATAGATAATCATAAATTACATAAATTGTTTGTATTGTAATTGTAATCGAACTGGATTTATCTAGGCATGCGAATTGCGGCTTAACAATAATCAAAAATTTCCATAGAAATGGCAGCTAAAAATATTTAAAGCCAAGTTTAGATAAATAATTATAATACATCTAAATGCAAATTTCAGCTTAACAAAATTCTAAAATAAAATTTAGCAACCAAATTTAATTTTAAACATATAAAAATAAAAATATATCTAATTTTTATATCAATTTAAATATAATATTAATAAACATAATATAATAAAATAAAATTTTGCAAGAAATAAATTCTTCATGAAAATAAATAAAATAAATTTTTTTAAATATAAAAATACAACATATATCTCATATATAGCTAAATTTAATAATAATATTATTATATATAAGATAATAAAAATATTTTTTAAATAATAAACGAAGCAAGAGCTGATTTAAAGCCAACTGCAGCTGAGCAATTGGCAACAAGCAGCCAACATTGGCAGAGCTGACCAAATACTGACTATATTAAATTAAAATAGTTATAAACATATATTATATATATTTTGTATCATTTTTAATGAACAATGAAAGCAATCGATGGACACTCAAAATGCGTGTAATTTCTATGCAAATTTATTGCATTTTATTTATATTATTTATATTCTGCAACTATTTAAAGACACAAACAGCGAAGGCTCCGCTAGGCCTCACATTCAAAGATTCCCAAGTTAAAACCTTTGCAAGCCAACGTTTGTTTCAGCTGATGACATACAAATGAACTGCTTACTTAAGAGTAATTTCCTAGGCTATATATATATTATATAAAGAGCTTTGCTAGCTGATGCATTGCTCAGCTAATTGTAGATGGGCAAGGCAATGCATATGGCCATGTGCATATGGTTAAATAATAAATCCATTGGCAGGCTGAAAAATAAAAATATGTAAAGTATACGCCCCTTTGGCCACTGGGCAGAGCTCGCAGGGCTCGCTGGGCACGCTGCACATATGCCATGTAAATGTGACATGTTATGTTAATGCGCGACGCACACACAAATTCGAAAATATATAGTATATACATATATATATATATATATATATATATTCTATTATATGAACAGTTACACATCCGTATATATATATATAGTATGCGTCTGTGTATTGGCTTGCATGAGATTAAATTGTAATTACTTTATTACTTAATAACAAAACCATTCATGCTGCTGAAGCTATTAAGAGTTATACACTCAACTTTTTTTTTGCATTTCGTTTATTCTCTGCTGCTGATTACTTTAAATCCCAATTGGTTTTTAGTGCAAATCACAAATGATTTAAGTTTCATTGCGAGCGCCGCTTGGATGGCCTGGTCGAGGCGCGCCGATTGCAATCTGCGCTAAGTACGACAAATTAGACGTTTGACAGAGAAATTAAGAGCGAGGCAAAGAAAACACGGCGAAGCGAGAAAAATGTGAATTAAAATGCAATATTTTATGCGATTTATGGGCTTTGCATTTTAATTGAATAGATTTCGATAGTCCGGTTCGGGCCGGCTCGATTGCTGTGGGCGTGGCATGCTTTTTGCATGCACAGACACACACACACACAGAGTGTGTATGTGTGTATTGCAATCAGTTAATGGAATCTAATAAACGTGCGCGTATCTTACGGCCACATCTAATCGCAGGCGCACGACAGGGCTTGGCCGAGGAAGGGCGCGCGGGGTTGGTTACAAGTCCAACCAGCTACCGGATCCCGGTTCCCGATACCCTGCCACTGACCCTCCGCAACCCGTATCGATGCCGGCCGAGGCAGCTCATATGCACTCAACTCCAGCTACAAATGCTACTGCCAGCAGCAAGGCCACAGCCACAGCCACTGCCACTGCCACTGCCGCAGCGTCAGTGTTGCAGAGACTGCCGCAACCGCTGGCAAGTGGTGTGTACTCTGTAATTAAGTCACATGGTCAACACACGCGCTCGAGTTACGCAATGCCAATGGCAGCGATCGACCCGGCGAAGCAATATTTATCGATCTCAAAATGTCGGACATCAAAAGTATCGATTGTGGAGGCAGCGCAGAGCAAGTAGATGAAACTCTTGGATATATTCCAAGATATAGATATATATATATGCTTACTCAGCCAAAGAGCTAAAGGATTTGAGTTTGCCAGGGAGCAGATCTGAGTTGTATTTGAATAAGCGCATCTATTGTTATCGAGAGCTTAGGCATAAGAGTGCACAAGAAGCTTAAGATAGTTAGAGATAAAAACCAATATTGATCGTTGCTAGCAAGCGAACTCTATGCAAATAAAAAATATAAATAAAAATATCTAAAAATATCTAAAAATATTTTTTTTTTAATTTTTTGAAAACTTGCAAATAAAATTGAAATTAAGTAAGAGTTTATTTTAATTTTTTATGTAAATATCTAAGTCTTTTGAGATCATTAGAGTCTCATAGCAAGCGAAAGGCATTCAGAAATATTTATGAACATTTTAGAGCAAGTCTTCTAGCTTCTTGTTCACGGAGTTGGGATAAATTTGCCTAGATTCCCAACTCTCAAAAGAGATCATCCTTTCAGCAACTGCGAGCAAGTCTTCTAGCTTCATAGCTCGTTCGCAATTGCGGGCAAGTCTACTGGCTTCTAGTATCCCGAACTTCCAAAAGAGATCACTATTTCTGATTTACATATATAGCAATATATATATATATATATATATATATATATATATATATATACATAAAATTTTGATATATTTTCCTTCTTCAAGCCTGCCTACACTTTCTAATTTAAATCTGAGAAAGAAAACTCTATCTAAAGATATCCATTGTAGACAGTAGCTCGCAGTTAATTATCTCTACTCCCTCAAGAGTCGTTTGCTGCTCACCTTCAAGCCCACCCCCCACCAGCCCACTCTTCAGGCAATGTGGTTTCCAAATGACTTTTGCGCTTCACTCTCAAATTTTGTTGTTCGTTTTCCCCATTTTTTTACAGTTTCGGGCAAATTGCTTTGCCTGCAGTTAATTAGTTGCTCGCCAAAGAAAGAAATTCAATTTCAAATTTCAATATTGAAAATATGTTTGAAAATGTTCTCTGAGTTTTTCTCTTGTTGTTGTTGGTCTTTGAGTTGTTTTTTTTTTTTGTAGTTTTCTTTTGACAATTCGGTGTGACTTGTGACGCGACTTGTTCGTGGATTTTTGATGAGATTCTCCCATAGCTGCTCGCTTTTGTTATTCTCTGCAGCACACACACACACACACACACACACACTCACAAATACATTTCGCTGCTGTCGCTTGAAGTGTCAGTTTTATTTCGTGTCCGCGTCAGTCAAGTCGCCAACAGTTTTGTAGCCGTAGCCGTAGCCGTGGCTGGGACTGGAACTGGGACTGGGACTGGGAAAACCAACAAGCAGGACAGGCTAACAGCAAACAAAACTATGCACGATTTGGGCACCCCGTGTCGGCTCCACTCCAGCCATCTAGCCAACTGTCGCCCGGCGCCCACAACTCCACCCGTCATCAGTGCCCTTAACAGCCCCGGTGAGCAGCTGCCATCTGGCTGGCTGTCTGTCTAGCTGGATGGCTGCCATTTGTTTGCTGGGCCTGTCCATCTTTTTGTCACGAGTGTCTGCCACGCCCACAATGGAGCGAAATTAGTTTGGCAGCCGGTCCACAGGTAGCACAGTGTGCAGAGAACACAACAAACAATTTGTGATCAAATACAAATTTTGAAAAATTGTTTACAAATTTTGAAAAATGTTGCTTGAATAAAAATTTTATTTTGATTTTTTTTTAAATTTCCTTTGGGCTTCACACCACTGTGCAGCGACCGTTAATTAGCTCAGCTCAGCCCCAGTAAACGCGGCTAAAAATCTATTCGAAATTCCATTATTTTGTATTTTTTTTTGTGTGTGCGCCGTTTTCAGCCTAAGTTTATTTTTTTTTTTTATCATTTTTCTCTTTTTTGCCATTTGTTTGTTAACTTTAAGATGCAAAGGCGATAAAAGCCGAGGGCATCATAAAGCGCTACAACAACAATTAACGAGGGCAACAGCACGGGGTCGAGTGTGGGTCGCAGAATGCTTGGCTTGGCCTGGCCTAATGGGCGGGGCAGCACTTGGGCTTGGGCACAACAGCCTGCTGGCTGGCTGGCTGGCTGGCTGGCTGGTTGGCTGGCTGGCTGGCTTATCGGCAGCAAGACCATCTCAATGACTTACTTAATCACATAGCGCAAATCTGGTTACAGGATATCCGCCGTGCACGGAGGCCATCAACATCAACAGGCGTTGACGACAGGACAGGACCTTTGGCAACAGCGACACACACACACACACACACACACACACACACACAGGCGAACGCACGCACGAGCGGAAAGTCGCAGGACTCAGGACGGAAGGACTAACAGGCCGGAGCAGGAGGCACACAAATTGAAGCTCATCTACTTAACGCGGCTCGCTCGCGGCTGCCAACGTCGTCAGCGATGCTGCGTATGTGTGTGTGCGCGTGTGTCCTGCGCTCATCGTGTTGCCATATCCTGCGGCACAGTCGTCGCCCTCACACCATAATGCTCTATCGCACTTCGTCTCTCGCTCACTCTTGCTCTGCCCGCCCTCCCTCCCTCCCTCCCTGTCTCTCGCTCAGTCCCGCTCTCTCACTGCCTCTGCTTATGGTGTGCGTGTGCAGGTCTAAGGATAATCTTTGGCATAATTATTACAATGTCACCATGTTTCGGCCGCTGTCCTGCCGTCCGAGTGTCCTGCCGCCTGTCCTGCTGCCGAGTCTCACAATTTTTGCTCTCATCGCTATCATCTCATTTATTGCTTGCGGTGTTTGGCACGTTCCCTTGTGGTTTACAGCGTGAAATAAGATTTTCCTATGGCACAGCAGCACCAGCAGCAGCATCGGGACCTTTCTCTGCTTCTTTATTATGATTATTTGTGCTCGTGTGCGTGCCGGTTCGAGCCCTGGTTGCCATGGTCCGGCAGCTCGAGCTTCCCACACTCGGGACGCATCCCGCACCCAGCCCATCCTCGCCCCGCCCACTCCGCTGGCGACAATGGGCGGTGACCTGCCACGTCAGCGCTCGGGCGAGATTTGGCTCCAGGTTCAAGTCACCAGCTCAGATGCTTGACACTTGCCTCGTCAGCGCCGACACTTGACACACGACACTGACACTCGCCGCCACCGCTGCCAGCCACATCCTGTGCCCATATCCTGCTCGCAAGTGCGCTGATGCGTGCTCGTTGCTCCTGCGGCTGCGGCCAGCACCTCCTCCGAGAGCGAGCTAATAACGCCAGAGAAAACGCAGAGAAAATCAAGAATTTAATCATTATAATAATTATAAAAAGAAATAATACCATGTGGGCTGATTGGCGGTTTTCTCTTAGACAAATATATTAAAAAGGACGACTATAATTCTTTTAAATATGTGAGAGTTTATTAAGTTGAAGGCATAGAGAGTATTGACTCTGTATATGAGGTAAAATAAGCTGAAGTTTATTACATGTATTAGGAATTTCTGATGAACCCACTGAAGATGGGGGCTCAGGGCACAAAGGTTTTGTGAAAATGTGTGGAACAGGCACTAGGAATCGTAGCCGAAACCATAAGGTATATACATTCTTGATCAGCTCGACGAGCTGAGGGAGTTTAACTCTATTCTATCTGTCTGTATGTCCGTCTGGCCATCCGTACGTCTGTCTGTCCGTACATGTATATATGACTGATCAGGCTGACTCCATATAAGTTTGCTCAGGGCGGTGCGCTGAGTCAATAAAGAACTGTTCATCCTACAGTCCATCAGTGCATCCTTTAGTCCATCCGTCCGTCCATCTGTCCGTCCGTAGGTCTGTCTGTCCGTATATGTATATATGACTGATTAGGCTGACTTCATATATGCTTGCTCAGGGCGGCGAGCTGCCCGTCCGTCCACCCTTCCGTCCGTCCGGTCATCTGTACGTTCGTCCGTCCGTCCATTTACCCGTCCGTCCGTCTGTCTGCCCGTATATGTAAATTGAACTGATTAGGCTGACTATGAAGCATATATGAATGCTTCAGTCCGTCCATCCTTCCGTCCATTTGCCCGTCCATCCTTCCGTCCATCCTTCCGTCCGTCCGTTTGTCCACCTGTACCACTGATTATGATTGATCAGACTGACGTCATATAACTAAGTCGATAATGAACTGTTCATCTCTCCGTAAGTCCATCGATCTCTTGAGTTACAAAAGCTGGAGCCTTGCAAGTCTGAAATGCAGTAAGAGTAGAGTTGTCTGTTATGTACATAGACATCTTCAGGCATCTACAGATGAGTAGAGTAGAGTTGTCTGTTTTGTACTCTTCAGGCATCTACAGAGCACTAGGTATCTCTTAGTCAAGCACGCCCTCTTAGCACACTCTCTCTTGCTTATTAATTGTTTTTCGCATATTTCTCTTTGATATTTTCATATTTTCAGAATTTTCTTTCTATCTACTCAGACTTTTCACTCCTTTCTACATTTCATTATGAATATTAAGCAAAGCAAACTTTTCTTTTTACATTTTAAAATATATTTCTATAGATGCTGCAACTAAAATAAGCTAAGATAAGTAAGGTATGTTTGTGTATATTTATTTTATATTATATATATCTATTTGGATAGACAATAATACATTTGCATATATCCTCTTCATATCATATACGATATATATATATATATATATATATATATATATGAAATTGATTTGCATATTCCGGCCATAATAAAACTTTGTTTTTCATGCTTCATTTTCATTTCATTCGATTTGAACTAAGTTTGAGTTGAGCCAAGTTTTGAGAGCACAGAAATGTGTCTTGGCATTCATGCTCTAGGCAGGATTTGGGCTGTTGTTGTGGCTGCCGCTGAGCCGGAATGTTTGAGCACGCACTGACAGCAGAGTGTGGGCTTAGGCCGCGGCAAATAAATTGCCAACAATAAGTCAGCAAAATTGAGCAACAACTGGGCGCAGGTAAAAATCGAAATAGCTAAAGAGGCTGCCACGATGAGAGGCAGCTTAAAACCCTTTGCACATAATGAGAGTGAGGCAGCGGCAGAGGCAGCAGCAGAGGCAGAGGCAGAGGCTCTTTTAGTGATTTAAGATAGCAAAGCAAGCGGAACTCATCAGCCATCAGGCGGCACCCGCACTTGGCACTCTCAGTTGCTGCCGCTGCCTCTGCCTCTGCCTCTGCCTCTGACTCTCTGATGCGGTCCGAGCTGTGGCTTGACAAATGATGATGAGCCGCACGCGCAGCAGCAGCAACAACAGCAAATGTTTAAAGACCATGCTGGCTGGCTTTGTATGCAAATCACCGTTGACACTTGCCGCTGCCGCTGCCACAGGCCGCACTCTGTCTCAATGGCAGCGGCAGCGGCACGGGCCGATGGCCGAGGCACAGGTACAAAGTGCAACCAGGCAGCTGTGTGCCTCACACTAAGCTGTCGAGCTTAGCGACAAATCCACTCGTTGTTGCAGCCTCCGCAGCTCTTTGTCAGCTTCTACATTCACATATGCATAGCTCGCCCTCTCTCACTCCCACCCACTCTCTGGCTGTCTCGCTCGGCGTGTGTTCCCATCTGCTCGCTGTGGCCGCTTAATGTTTAATGCGCTTTTCGCCTATCACAGAAAATGCAACAACAAAACTTTTACAGCATTTTGTTGCATTGACATTTTCGCACCTCAATGAAATGCTCTCGGGTTTTAGCTGCAGGCTCATCAGTATTTTTTTAAGCACTTTAAAATCTGTGCGAATGGAAAATATAACTGATAATATAGGTATCTGTATATATATTATATATTTATATCTGATACTGCTGTTTCTAATGCCTTCATTGGCCAGCTTTAATCAACTCAATTCTTTCATAAAATGTATTTATATAAGGAATTGATGTTTGTCAAATTTGTATTTAAATTAAAATTGCATTTTGTTAATTTGCAGCTGCAGCTGACAATCGAGTTGACACAGCCACAGCAGCCAATCAGAGCGAGAGAGAGAGTCTGAAATAACTGCGAAATCTTTTCAAAATATGCGCATATAAATAATATTAATATTTATAAATTTATAGAGTTTATAGCAAAATCAATTCGTGCATGAAACGCGCGCTTTGCCGCGCTGCAGCAGACTTAACTTGTCATTGAGTGATTATCTCTTAAGACAACTATTTAAAAAAAAGCAGCTCAACTTTTTGGCATTAAAGAGCAGCTGAAATAAGCTTTAAGCAATATACAGCAAGTTGATTCATTTTATTATATAGTATTCAGCATCATAGATGTAAATATAATGCAAATATAATTTTAGAATAATTATACAAAAATAGGAAATAAATTAAAATCTATTATCTATGTAAAAAATAGAAAATATAAAAACTTTCGCTGATTTAGTATAGTTGCCAATGCTTTTTTATTATTATAATTATTTTTTATATTTAATATATATTATTTTTTCTATATTTCAATAAAATAAATAAAATAAATTCAATACAATAAAATTAATAAATTTATATGCGGAGAACGAGCTCTTTCCATGTCAGCCAAATTCATATGAAATTTGATAAACACGCTCCAAGCTCCTCCGGCACCCGGCAGATAATTATAAAAATATACGCACTTGATTGGATTTATGCATAAGTATATATCCAATTTGCCGGGCTGCGCAGTGGCTCGAGCGATTCTTGCGTATGTTAGACATCAATTTCGAAATCTGCTCGTGATGAGTGTTTGAATAATTTACGCTCTTACATATAATTTAAATTGCAATTTACATTTTTTTTATATATATATTCACATGTTTTCCACTTCTCATCTTCAATTTTTTTTTCATTTTTCCTGCTGCTGTTGCTGTGGCATACGCGCTGCTCAAATGAAGCAACAACCATTTTTATGACAGCTCTCCCCACCTACCCGGGCGCCTTTCATGACAACTCATCTGCATACAACAAATTGACGCATCAGCAATTCACGTAAACACGCACACCCACACACACATAGATGCGCCTAGATTTTACATGACAGCTCTTAACAATACTCTATAAAGCGCAGCGTTCTAGTTTCTACTACCCAAAACTGTGCCTCAAACAGTTTGAGAATGACTGCAAATACTTAGAAATCTGTTCAGATATTTTTGAAAATGTTTTTAGATTTTTGTTGGAATTTTATATATTTAAAAAAATTTGTTTATTATATTATTTTTATTTTATTCAGGTAATTTGATTTTTAGTCGAGTTATTTTAGTAGAGTAGTATCTATATGCTGTGCATTTAAATGCTTATGCATATATATATTTAATATTATACAATATATATATATATATACAAACGATTTTTTTTTGTTCTGCATTCGCCGTTCAATACATAAAGCTGCGCGCGTGTTTCTGTAAATATGCACAGCTGAATGAGACGTAATTTTCTATTTAAAATTTCTATTTTAATATAAATAAATTGTGTTTGACTGTGCTCATGTGTGTGTTTGTGTGTGTGTGTGCACAGCACGAAAAATTATTTTAATTTTCAATAAAAATGCAAATATTTTTTATATTATTTATTTTTATGCCGCATTCAATATGTGTGACACGCGCACGCACACACGCACGCACACACACACACACACACACACACACACACACACACACACATACATATATATGCATATATAATAGATATTGCAGCACATTTGTTCAACTGTTCAGCGCATATTGACAATGTGGCAGCTGCTGCATTGACAAAGCGCTCATCCTTCAATACGTCAATTGCTCATATAAACAGATCCTATATTGGTATATATATATATTGGCATATAGCTATAGTTGAGTCCAGTCTCTCATTTTAGGCATGTAAAACTAATATTTATCTCTGAATCATATGCATAAATATCAGAATTTTCAGTGCACTGGCAGATAGAAGCTGCTAAATCCTATCTGAAATATAAAAAAAAATATATTAAAAACATGTATATATACACATTGTATATTTATATATTATCTTTATATACCTTTTGCATTTTTATCAGTTTTTATTTGGATATATATATTCAATTTATAAATCTATTCAAAAACTTAACACAAATTTCTGAGGCCTTTTCGGCTATTTGAAGTTTGTTTATATATCAAAAGTTATATATATTTTTTTATATTTAAATTTGTACAAAATTGGACATTTATCTATGATTTTTTGATGATATTTATATATATTTTTGTATATATATATTTTCTATTCATTTCCAAATTTTAATCGAATTGCTGAATTATTTTCTCTGAATTTATAATAAATATTATGAAAACAGATTATATGACTAGATTATATATATAATATAGGACTCGAGATATAAACTAGTAACTGTCACACATCATATACTGATATACATTATATATCTATATTATATACACATAATACCCCCACCAGACTTCGCTTGCTGTGCATGAGCCTATTGCCAGGTTATATATATTGTAGAATAATATATATATATTTGTAATTATTGCTTAATACTAATTTATTTCGCAGCGCATGTGTCGCGGCCACGCTTAAATTAACAAAATTGATATGCGCCGACCGGCGATAACCTGGCCAACCCAGTCGCGGCTATGCAAATTTCCAAAGCGCTCGCAGCGGAAACGGAAACGGAAAACGTTATACGAGCATAGACGGGGCAGATGCGCAGATGCATGTACAAATATGTTATAAAAAACAAACCATATATGGCAAATATAAATATGTATCTGAGTCTGTGCGCGTCCGTCTACCATATCCGATCAGAGCGTCTGCCAGTCAATTAATATTTTGTTGCTTTGCCGTTGTTCCAGCGGTCATCTGGAGTCGAACTGGCTCGTGTTATGGTCACATCAATTTCCAGCTCGCTTTTATTTAAACGCATTTGTTTGCATAAATAAAGCGAAACGCCAAAGCCAAAGCCAGAGTCAAAGCAACAAAATACAAATGTGAAAGAAAAAAAAAATGAAATAAAGAATAAAAGAAGCAGAAACAACTAAACAAACGTCAAAAGTTTGAAAATTTCAATTTCCGGTGCAACGACGGCGGGGAATCTTTACAGATCTACACACAGCGCGCTGGCCACGGACCCATTCATAAAACACAAGCAGAGCAGAGCAGCGCAGAGCGGCGCAGAGATCAAGATCCTTTTAGGCTCGCGCAGCAGGCGAGGCAAGTGCAGGGCTCTCTCTCTATCTCCCTCTCTCTTTGTCTGTGTGTAAAAATCAACGAAATTAATTTTATTTTGATATTTGCGCAACAAATTCCCCAGCGAAATTATCACAACAAGTTATTTTTCAACGCACAGGCAACAGCAACACAGCAACAACAGCAACAAAGCAACGTTGCACGTCAAATTTATCAAAAGCGACAGCCGTAAGAATGGAATCAGCGACCGGCCCCAAGTCGCATGCTCCATGCCCAGCTCGAGCTTGGGTCTGGGCCAGCTGTCAGTGGCACAGCCTTGGCGAAATGTGCGAATCCTCTCCGTGTTTGCTATTTGCATTTATTCAAAATTAATCAAAAACGCTTGTGATTTGTGATTTCCTGCTGTGGTCCAGCCCTATGATGGCCGCAGATCGCTTCCCCAGCACAGGCCAGACTCAGTCCTCCATTACTCAAGCTTGTCCAAATGTTAGGGAATTTTATTAAATTACAATACTAAACTAATTCAGAGCTTAAGCTGGCATAAGCTAAGGTATGCACATATAGTTCGATGTAGATAGAGAGCAACGGCGACTGGCTACAAATCAAAGTTATCTGAGTACTTTGCATATGCCACACGCAGCATTCATCTGATTTGCTGTGGCAAGAGCAGGGGGGGCTCAGGGCGCAGGCCAACAATAGCGTCCCATTGATGCCAAGCACCAAGAACAACATTTAGCGAGACTCATTTGAAGCTAACATAGCGCGTATAAAGCTAATGTGGCATGATCATGAGGCAAGATCCGAATCGGAGCCAGAATATGGGAGCAGCGCGTGACGAGCAGCGAGCTCTGTCGACAGAGATGCTTGGCGCTTGATAAGCACACACACACACACACACAGTTACAGCGAGCATTAAAGCCATAAAGTAAAGCGTATATATATATATATATCTGTCTGGGCTGCCTTTGGTTGCCTAACTTTCTGGCCTGTTGCAGGCTTCGCACCCGCTCAGCGACAAAGATAAACAAAATGGCGCCCCAGCTGCAAGCGACAACAACAACAACAACTCCATTGGCCATTGGCTAAGTTATGGTAACTGGGCAAGGTCTGATCCGGCCTGGTCTGGGGCACAAAAAGGTTTTGGCATCGATATGGGCATTGCATGCAAATGCAACATCTCTCTCTCCCTCTCTCTTTCTCTGTGTCGCCCTCTCGCTTGGCCTCTCCCCCCGCACGTCTGCAGCTGACATGATATACGCTTTGATGTCTCGTTTTTTTGATAAAGTACTCAATCTATAAACGCCAAGAGCAAAAACGAAGAGCCGCTTTTGCGTTGCCTTCGCTCCACTTCGCCCGTCGCCCTCGCTCAGCTCTGGTCGGCCCTGCTCTGGGGGTCAGTGCAAAAATATGATATGAATTGCCTGGCTGCCCAGCGACTGCTCAATGCTGACTGCCAACTGCCAACTGCCAACTGCCAACTGCCAACTGGCGACTGGCGACGGGCGACGGGCGACTGCCAACTGCCAACTGGTCACTGCTCGCCGCTGACTGGAGAATGGAAATGAAATGAAAAAAGCAACAAAAAAATGAAAACGAAGTGAAATAACAGAAAAAATGGCGCGCTTGCAACGCTTCAAAGGTAAACACTTCGTGTACGGCAATCGGCAACAGCTTTTGGCTAATTCGCGCGGCACCAAAAAACCGCCAAAACAAACTTTGCTGAGCACAACGAACAGCGCATACGCTGCATATAACCCGAATATAATGCGAGAACTGAGAGTAGAGAATAGTTGGTATAAAATGTTGTCTGTAAATCAGAATCAGCGAGCTTCAAATGCACTTTGGCTTTGCATATATTTTTTAGCTCCTAGAAGTATGCAATAGATTTTTGCATATTGCATTTGCTTCGAAATTGAGTTGAGTAAAAGAGCTGATTGTTATGTATTCCTTATTTATTCTTATACTCTTAAAGTCTTATACATTTAGAGTCGTATACTCTTACACTAATGTCATATTCTCTTACTCCTATATTCTTTTATTCTTATACTCATATATTCTTATATTTTTATACTCTTAAAATATATGAGTAGAATATATATAAGAATATGATATAAGAGTATAAGAATACTTACACTTCTATATTCTTATACCCTTATATTCGTATACTCAATCTTATCAGACACTCTTATGCTCATCATATACTCTTGTACTCTTACACTCTTATTCTTTTATACTCATACAATCTTATACTTCTGAGCTCTTATACTCTCATACTATTGAGCCCTTATACTCTTGTACTCTTACACTAGTTGGCTCTTATACTTATACACTCGTATACTCTTACACTCTTATACACTTACACTTACACTCTTATACTCATACACTCTTATACTCTTACTTGTACACTCTTATACTCGTATACACTTATACTCGTACACTCTTATACACTTACACTCTTATACTCATACACTCTTATACTCTTACTCTTACACTCTTATACTCGTATACACTTATACTCGTACACTCTTATACACTTATATTCTAACACTCTTATACTCACACACTACTCTCACATTCCTATACTCTTGTAACACTCTTACAGTCTTATACTCTTATAGTTTTAAAGTCTTATACACTTAAACTTTTATGTTTTCCTTCTTTACCCTCGCCTTACTCCTGACTCATCTATGTAGCGCACGCTCCCGACAGCTGTAATCCCTTTCATCTGGCACATCGCTCAGTAATACTAGTATATAGACTATATCCTCGACTCAAGTGTTGCCAAACAGTCTACGAAGTGCACGCAACCCTCTCTCGCTCTCTCTGCGGTTAGGGCAGCCGTAAGCTAAAATGTCATTCATAAATCATACGCAACGATGCTGGAACGACTACGATTCCATTGCTCCAGCTACGTTTTTCTTATGCGACTCGTTCTGTTTTGGTTTCTTCTCATCTCTCATTTTCTCTCTCTGTCTCTCTCTCTCCCTCTCCTCTTTGCTTTTTGCCTCCTTTTTTTTTTTTGGCGGGTGCTTTAAATCGATTCGCAAGCAAATTAAAACATTTCAAGATTTATACGCACAACTGTCAAAAAATGTTCAAGTTCGTTTATCAGCGTATTACCCTCGAGCTGCCGCTCCCTCCGCCCCTGTTTTGCACCTTAGTGCACAGCTTCATTCGCTGCGCCCCTGCCCCACCTGTGCCGCCACCCGCCCCCCGCCACCGCCAACTGCATTTGCAATCGCAAAGCACTTCCGGCATTCAATTTGAACTTTGCACACAAAAAGGGCACACAATTCGTTCATATGACTATATATAGCCAAATATATATATATTCATATATATATATGTATATCTGAACATTTCTATCTGCATACGTACATTTAGATATTATTTTTGGTGCACTAAGCCGCGGGTGCTGCGTCTGAGTCGAAACTTTTGTGCGTGCAGCGAAAACATAACCCAAAAATTGGCTTTAACTTTTATGATTTTCAATGATGAAAGTTTTCCGCAGAAAAAAAGGCGTAGAAAACTGGCAATAAAATGAAACAGCTAAGGCAATTAAAGGCGAGTCTAATCGACGGGCCAATACCCGGTCCTGAATACCTAATTAACCTTCTTTTGAGTGGAGTTCGAGGCAACTGCTAAGCTTAGACTCTCTGTTTGGCTCTATTGACAGCTAAAAGCTGTCAGCTAATATGCCCTGTTGTGTGGCTGCTGAGCGAGCATTGCAACGCTCTTTGCTCTGTGATAATATTTTTGCATAAAACGCGAAACTACAAATGAAATCATAATTTCATTAAAAGCCCGCACGCACGCACACACGCTCAAAATGCTCAAATGCAAAGCATTCCATTCATAAATTTGGAAAACCATTTGTTTAAATATATATATATATATATATATATATTTAGCTATATGTATATATATACATTAGCGTGCGTCGACTTGCCCTCAGCAACCATTTAAGTTTGTAAGTTAAGTGCTTATTAATGTGTTTTATTCAAATTTGATTTGTAAACTCTGTTTATTGCATATCCTAGCTAATCTAAAAAGGGCCAACTGCAAACCGCTTAAGCCCCAATTAAGACATCAGCAATATAAACTTTAATGCATGAAATATTTTATATATATTTTTATTTCATTAATTTCCTGAAAATTAAATTTGTATTTATTTTTAATAATTTTTTGATAATTAATAAACTTATATTTTTTAAATGTTTTTAATTTATGAACATTTAGAATCATTTAATTAAAATTTTGAAATTTTTTTATTCAATTTCATAAGTTTGCATTTTGAACTGTAACGTGCCATAGCGCCACCTATTGGTGTCGCCTAAAAGTATGTAACATTTTCCAAAACACAAACCATTTTTTAACATACGTTATTCCGTTTTACGATATTGGTTAACATTAGCAGAAAATCCTACCTGAAAATTCTGTTAACTTTTTGGCCGTTACAATTTGAAAGCGGAAAATTCTGTTAAAAAATCGCAAATCTTGCGTAAAACTAAATTCTGGAAAAAACACATGAAAATATCTGACATATTGACATATTTGTAAGAAAATTATTAAAAATTAGAAAATGTTATTAAGTTTATTTCCCATAAATCTTGTAGTCTGCAACGTTAGCTTTTTGCCGAGTTGTTGGAAGCCCTCATGCAGTTCTAATATAAATCTTAAATGTCGCGTATCACAGGTGTGTGTGTGTGTGCTGTGTGCGAGTGTGTGTGTGTGTGAAGCGAGAAGCCGTTAAAGAAAATATCCAAACGATATTCTATGCCATATCCGAAACAGCAACAAAACTTTACGCTCGCTGCGTCTGCGCGCTCCAAAGACAACAACAGCGACGACGCCGTCAAAGACAACCGGTTTCTAGAGAAATACACTAACCAGGGCGAGCATATGCGGCTGCGAGTGTACACAAGTGGAATATACTCAAAATATTATATTATATATATATATAAAAGAGAGAGAGAGAGAGAGAGAGAATAATATTATTAAACAATCTCTCTCATCCACTCTCTATATCTCTATCTCTTTAAATATAGAGAGAGAAAGATATAGAGGTATAGATAGATAGAAAGAGATAAAGATATAGAGATATATTTCCTTCTCCCTCCGTATATATACATATATATATTTTTTTCTCTCTCTCTCCATTTCTCACTCTCTCTCTCTCTCTCTCTCTCTCAACATACACCTCTCAATACATAGGCACTCCATGCATTTCCTTCATCAATGCCCTGCTGCATAGTTAGTGTATCATCGTCGTCGGTACTGCCATAATTCAGCGTTGGTCTACTTGGTTTCTCTGTGAACGTTTTGGGCTGGCGTCTCGGCTGCCGCATGTTGTTATTGTTGTGGGTCGCTTTGTTAGTTTGTGCGCGCGACTCGACAACGTTGGTTGTTGCACCAATCAGCGAACAACGTACGACGTACAACGAACAACACCAAATACCAAATACCGAACCGCATCAGATACTTGTGCTTTACTCCTATATACACTTTTTTTTTATGTTCTGCAAAAGTTCTGTTTGTTTTGTTTTGATTTGCTTTGCTTGCGACACTTGTTGCCTGCCCAAAGTCCTGCGACTCGAGGGCGCAGGTTCAGTGCCGAGAGAAACGTGAGTGCAACTTGAACATCAACTGTGTCTGCGTGAGAGAGAGAGAGAGAGAGAGCGAGCGAGAGTGTGCGAGTGAGCAGCTGTCCGGGGCGGACGCCAGCTAGCGGGTAAGCCAAATCTTCCACAACTTCCGTTAGATGATAAAAACAGATTTTAAGCCAATTTGCTATGTGTGCCGATGTGTTGGCTCTTATGACAGAACACGATCTAAATTTGATGACTGTAAATGTGAGCACACATACAAACACCTCTGTGTGTGTGCCACATATTTACAACAACAACAGTTGTATATTGCTTGCCTCACGCTGTGTGGCTGCACATTGAGTCTGTGTGGTGTCAAGGCGTCAGGCGCGCCCACTTTCTAGACTTGCAGTCGCCCAAAAAGCAAACCAGAACTATGCATGAAGCCTCAACTGCGGTTGACAGGCATCAAATGTGCGCAGTAATCAGCATGAGAAGCGCCGAGAGAGGCGCAATGTTAATGAAACGAGCTCAGATCTTGCTATACGTGTGGGCATATGGAAATAAGTAAAGCATGCTATGAAAAGTAATGCCAGAGCAGGTGTTAACATAGAGGTGTCAGGTGTGAAACTCAGCTTAGAAAGTTCTGTTATAACGGATAGATGTCTAATACAGAATGTATGGAATAACTGTTTTGCATTATAAATATTTGAATATATATAATATAATATAATATAATAATAATTACAGTTTTCCACTCGATAGACTCAAGTCTCTGATAGATGATACTACCTAATTCCGATTGCATAAATTAGCAAATAAAATAACAATAGACCAAGTCCGACTGAAACTGGGCTTTAATTCAGAGATTTATCACAGCGAGTGCGCTGTCTAGAAAGCTGCATTTACCTGTTTAATTAGAAATGAATGCATGTAAGGTAAGGTAAGGTAAGGTAAAGCTAAAATATGCATACGTACATATGGCACTATGTGGGTCTGTACCTAGGAAACTTATAGCTATGCAAATGTATGTAAAAGAGCCAAACACAAAGACAAAGAGAGAGACAGTAAGAGGGACAGTAAGAGAGAGCGGGAGAGCGAGAGCAGAATCGCAACAGTTGCGCATCTCGATACATTGAGAATTGCATAGAGAGGCGCGCTGTGAGCTGCGAGCTCGAAATGACTTTGACTCAAGACATTTGGCCTGAATTTTCGTTTCGTTTTTTTTTTCGGTTTGCAGGTTTTTCTTTCTTATTTCTTTTTGTTTTCGTCGCTTTTCACGCTTCTCGGCGCAGCTTTGCGCGCCGAGTGAATGGGCTGTTGGCGCTGCCAAGAAGGGGAGCGAGCAGCAACCGCAGCAGCAACCATGACTACAGTGTCGTCCAGCGCATTAGGGCAAGAAACCTTTGTCTATTAAGCCATGCTGAGGTGTGCTGCATCTGTGTGTCCCTGTGTGTGTGTAGGTAATTAAACAGACAACATCTGCAGTTCAATTCACAGCCATTACTGCCCCTGATGCTGCTGCTGCGGTGCGTTGCAAGACTTATTTATGAGTTGGCCATTCCGCTGAGGAGCTGCGAGCTGGGCAGTGGGAGGCATGCACCTCTGCCTCTGCCTGATGCTGCACAACAACTTGGCGCGGTGCGGCTCGGCCTTAAATTCATAAACAACATAAACAACATAGAAATCAAGTTTAGCAGCAGCAGCAACAGCGGCAGCTGCTGCGCTGTTAGAAGGGACTGCGGCATGGCCCGAGCTGAGCCGAGCTGAGCTGGCCTGGCCCGGCCTGGGCTGGGCTGGGCTGGCCGAGGTGTCCAGTTGGGGCATATGGCAATTTACTGTGCAACCGCACAAAATCAAGATGTTGCTGGAAAATTCTTCGACACGAGCATCTCTGTTCGCCTCGCTGGCCACATCCACGTCTCTGGCTTTTCGTTATTTATTTTTATCAGCATTTTTCTTGAGCGCTGCAAAACAAGTTTTCCAGCATATTTATATCGCTTTTCTCGTGCGCTCCTCCACTGGGGTTCTCTTCTTGGCTAATCCCTTAGTTTCGGCGTTTGCTGTGCCTGTTTTATTGTTATTATTATTGCCCAGCTATTATTTTTATTATTATTATTATTGCTATTGCCGCATTGCTCTGCCCAAAATGTCAAATAAATCATGGAACCAACTGATTTTTGCATAGGCAACTCGTCGAGCGAGTTTGGATGCTGCAAACTCTTAAGGATAGCAGCAGCCGCAGCAGCATCATCATCATTGCGGCTGATTAAGCAAACGGCTTTATGCATCTTCTATGTGCAACAGCGTGAAGAAGCTTGTTACCTGTCACACACACACACACACACACGCACACAAAGATCTGCACATCAACATTTATAGCCCAGTCACGCTTCAATTAAGACTCCTCATAAATGCAACAAGCAATTAAAATACCATTGATTCTGCCTATAAAGTTCAAGCTAAAGAATATATATATATTTGAAGGAAATACCTGGAATGCATAGCAGAGTCTGCAGCTGACTGAAATTCTTGAAATATATCAGATGCTTCAAGAGTTGATGTATTTTGTATAAGTTTTCCTTGCAAAGATTTCGATTTTGTCAATAAAAATAATGATGATATAATAATAATATATCAGCTCGATAGCAAATGATTGATAAGAATGAAATCCTTTAGGCTCTTTCAGCTGCAGGAATATCCCTATTAAAAATATAAATATAAAAGTTTTATATATTCTTATAACTGCATTATCATTATTACCAACATGATTATGTTCTAATACTGAGCTGCCAGAATACCCCTATTTTATATTATTTCAGTTGAAGGAATACACCCAATAAAAATTA
This sequence comes from Drosophila peninsularis, assembly GCA_035047485.1. NCBI lineage: Eukaryota > Metazoa > Arthropoda > Insecta > Diptera > Drosophilidae > Drosophila > Drosophila peninsularis. Next base: position 4,350,861 of record JAWNPN010000028.1, read on the forward strand.
TTTTCTATATATGTATCTATGCCCTATTAAATATTTTTTTATAAGCAGCAGGGATACCTCCATTAAATATTCTATACATCAACTTATAGGATTATTATAAAAGGAGCCTTAAATCTGCAGGAATATCCCTATTGATTACTATTATTATCATTAAAATATAAATAGATATTTCAGTTATAGGAATGCCCTTATTAAATATTCATATATTCAAAAACAATGATTTTCAGCTGCAAGAATACCCCCATTAAACTTTATTTTCAATATGCCAACTCGTAATGATGTTAAATTCAGTTTCAGTGGCAGGAATATCCCTATTGAATACTATTTTATTATTATTTAAACATATATAGATATTTTAGTTACAGGAATGCCCCTATTAAATATTCAGATATTAAAAAACAACGTTTTTAAGCTGCCATAATACCCCTATTTAATTTGGTGTGCCATATTCCACCCCCAGATTATGCTAAACTCAGTTTCAGCTGTAGGAATGCCCTCATTTGCCAACACACAGCCAAGTTCTATGCGCCCATCTAGCTACCTTCACATTAATTTGGACTTAAAATGAAATTCATTTTAACTGGCTGTTAAACTCGACTTGGGGAAATTACCAAAAGGTTCCCACACCCAAAAAGACAAGCAGACTTCAGTATTAAGTGAATTTGACACATTTCACTAATCCATCATCAACTGCTTGGCTCGCGATGACATTCCGAGTAAAACTTTCGCACAGCTTTTTAAATGCCAAAAACTAGCCGCAAGAGTTTGAATCTGAGTCTGAGGCTCAGTCTCGCTGTCTGTGTTCGTATTTTGTAATCTATTCGCGTTTAACTGTCAAAATCAAATCAAACAATCATTTAATTAGCAGCAGAAAAAGGAGACGCTGATGATGATGATGATGCTAGAGTCGATGATGACGACGAAACGAGGCCGCCAACTTCCGCACGCTATAAACTCACAAAAAGAGACAAATAAAAATAAAAACAAAAATTAAAATTGGCCACTTGGCTGGCTGGGCCATCTTTGGGAGTCTGGGCGTTACCCTATTGGTGTAAACTTTCTAAGCTTTCAAGATTTTTAAAGTGTGCAAATATTTCCATATAGAAAGTAAATGAAATTTCTGCGCAAAATAATTGCCATAGATGCATGGCAGCGGGCCCGTGTACTTGCTTGTTAATGTGGTGTGTGTGTGTGTAGCATACACCTGCAGCAGCAGCAACAATGCCAAAGGTCTGCGTCAGCGCCAACATTGAGACGCTGCGCCGTCGCCGTCGCCGTCGTCGCATTGTCAACGGGCAATCAGTGAAAGTTAAATCGAACAATGCAGTCGCCTTGCTGCCGTCTCCAGCAACACCAACACAACAGCTCTCTCTCTCTCTCTCTCTCTCTCCGTCTCTCTGCTGGTTGTTCTCTCTGCTGCTGTGAGCAAGCTCTTTTCTTTTCTCTCCCTCTCTCTCTCGCTCACTCTGCCTAGCTGTCAGCCGCAGCTGGAGCTGTCGTTGCTGTTGTAGGCGCGCCGCAGGTGCTATTGTTGTTGTTATTGTAATTTCACACTCTCAACGAGCAAAAGTGAAAAGAAAAGAATGCTTACGCACACGCACAACAGCCAAGAGCTCTGACAGTCAGTCGCAGAAGAGGAAGCAGCCAGCAGCGACGGCGACTGCGACAGCGACGCTCGCTGTTCATCAATTTAATTAAGGCGAGTGTGAAGCGCAGCAGCAACAATAGCAACAACAAATTTGACAGCGCTGTCAGTTTAACAGTTAAGCCAAAGTGTAAGACAACACAAAAGAGACAATGCCAAAGTAGTACAATAAAAATTTTCAAAATTAATTTAACTGTTTCGTATAATGAAACAGGCGAAACGCCAAACATCATAATAATAATAATAATAATAATAGTAACAGTAGTAAGAGTCATAAGAGCTGTTACTAGGTTAGCAGTTGCCTCGCTTCACTATCTCGATCTGAGATAAGCTTAACGCGACTTTCAAGGTGGCCCATTATGAAGAGACGCTGAAGCCATGAGAGCTGGGCAATATTCTGGAACAATGCCGGCAGCTTAAGCTCTTTTCGAAATATTACAATTCATAAAGAGGTTTATGACTTTATTAGAACTCAGCTGGACTGTTAAAGCCGAACAGTTATAGGTTTAGTCCGAATACAATTACTGAGAATTGCGTAGAAAGGCGTTTAGGTATAGGAAAATCTCTCTTCAGAGGGAAGAGTTTGTGATAGCAATTATAAGTGAATATTTCCTGGCACTTGGCACACCTCACGAACTCTGTTCGAAAGCTTTCGAAATTCATTAATTTGGATATTTTTGAAAAATGAGTTTTTCAAAACATTTCGTATGTGAAATGAAATGCCAACGGCCACACACGCCCGTGTTTCGCAAGAGATCTATGCGATGTCCAGGTGTTTCGCCCGCATACGGCAGACATGCAGAGAGCAACTCAGAGTTCGCGCTGCTCTTTGGCTTCGTTGTTATGGCTAAATTACATGCAAAATACAATATATTGAAGGTGAACGGAAATGTGAGCTAATTTTTGAATGATTAATGCGTTTGCTTGGGCTCGCTGGCCAACTGTGATTTACTTTAATTAATTAAACTGCCAGCAAATGCCAAGATACTCGTTAAACAAAACAGCGAGCCAAAATGACAACACCTGGAAAACGGAGCCAACGAAGCGCTTAAAAGTTTCTTGACCTTCACCGTCGATGTTTTCTTTGCGCAACAACAACAGCAGCAGCAGCAGCGACAAGCGATAAGAGCTGTAACAGCAACCGATTCATAACTCACGACTTTCGCGACAATTTTCACCTATAACTCATCTAAATGGTAACGAAAAAACCCGCCAAAAAAGGCCAAACGCAAAAACCCGTTTGCAGCCAAAATGAACTTTTTTCGCGATACTCTTGGCGGCAAGTGAAAAGCGCTTTGTGAACGGGTTTGCAGCGTAATCAAATTAAGTGCCCGCACTTATATAAATGCAGCCTATTAAAAGTCCATAAGTCCATACCAAAGCGATCTAGGGAGCAGCAGCTGGAGATGCTGCCATCATATGGCCAAAAGGGTGAAATATATCAAATATATATATATATATATATATCACTTAATGTACAAACGATATTTAATCGATAAATATCGATAAGTTATAAGTACGAAGAGAACAGAAATTTATATATTTATATATTAATCTGAACCCATCAGAGAACCCACGTATAAATCATATTTAAGGGATATAAAATCGATATATTTTAAATATTGATTTAACTCAATTTTATTATATATACATATATATAATTATCGATCTACAATCGATTACTCTGAATGCATTGCAGAGTATTATAATTTCGTTGCTCAAACTGAAAGTTTGCCTGAACTCGTTTCGGAATATTTGTAATACAATAAATACTGCATTTTATTTAGACGATTATTAAGTACTCGGACAACAGGTATTATATATATATTTATATATATACACACATATATCTATGTAATTAATTGCAAGTCTGTTCGACGCGCTCACGGCTCATATAATTCAATATTTTTCTGACTTTCGCATATTAATTTGCCGCATAAATTTGACAATTTTATGACAGGATATTTCTCATTTTTCATTTTTTATTTTTTGTTTTTTGATTTTATTTTTTTATTTTATTTGATTTGCTGTCGGCTGCGGCTGTTGCGGTCAGTCCCAAAGGCGCAGAAATATTTATTGTAAATATAAATATGTAAAGAAAAAAGAAGAGATTTTTGTTCATTAATTTACTTTTATATTTTGTGAATTTTCGTTTTTGGTTTTGTTTTCGAGTTTGATTTTTGGCTTTGGTTTTTATTTTTTATGTGCATCATTAGAAAGTGAATTGCGCGTGTGTTGTTGGAGTTGTTTTATTTATAGTTGTTGTTGCTGCTGCTGTTGTTGTTGTTACTGGTTTGCTGTCTGATCGGCAGCACCTTTCTCTTAGCGAGAGAGCGAGCCGGGAAACAACAACAAAATCAAGACAGCGAAAAAAGAAGAAGAAAAACGGCTCAGTGCCAAAATCGATTCGCTTCGGCTGGAAATAGCCAGACTTGGGTAGCTGGCCAAAGTCGTAGCTGGAATTGGGAGTTGGGCTGGGGGCCGGCTCTCGGATCTTGGGAATGGAATGAGACGCCAGAGGCAACGGTAGCAATGGACAATTTATGGGGGGCGCACTGTTTATGGCAAAAATAAATTAAATGCAAATTAACAAACGTTTTTCAACGCTAAAACATAACGGATTTTCAATGGGCCAAGACAACGGCTCGGCCAAGAGAGCCGCTCCCAGCTGACCAGCCAGACAGCTAGCCATGTAATAAGCATTGACAACGGATTCGCTCTGCCCACACCCGATCAATTTTATGCTACTCAACTTCATGTCCAACCAAGGCGAAGCCCAATCAAAGTGCTAGGGCAGTAGATTAATTATACGTTTTTATTATATATTGTGTCTAGTTCCAATGCTATTAGCCAAATGCCTTTTATTCGGCTTGAATAATTTAAAATGTATAGAGAGTGTTTTTTTTTTATCTTGGGGAATGCTGGGTCGGAGACATGAGATATGTGGTAGAGGTCGCTGGCATAGAAAACTATTTTCAAATGGAAATTATAAATAAAGCTTGATTTTCTAATATAAAAAAAATATATATATAACCCATATACTTGGGCATATAAAAATAAAATAAAATATATCAAATATAAATTTAATTGAAATATAAATTTAATATAATTTAATAATATAATATAAAAATAAAAATAGTAATAATAATAATTTATTATAATTTAAATATGAAAAAATATATAAAATGTAGATTTAATATAAATATATAATAGAATAATGTATTAAATAAATAAAAAAAAATATATATAGATGAAAATACAAATAAAATAAAATATTATAATATATTCAATGTAAAAAAAGTATAAAATATTAATTTAATATAATAAAATAATATATCAAATATAAATAAAAAATATAGATTGTTATTACTATTTTTTTAATTAAAAAAAATATATAAACAAAATTCAAAGCTTAAAAAAATGCTTTAAACTGTGTTCTATGTTCTATTTGGGCAGTATCAGCTGACCTTATAGCTTCGGCTCCCCATGAACTCAACTGCAATTCATATACTCTTTTATTTTGTTTCTTATTTATTTAGCTTGTCTTTCCAATCCTTTTGCACTCGAACTACATACAATTGCATTGATATATGCAATTGAACGCACATCGCTGGCTTCAAAATTCAAAAGAAATAAAAAAGTTGGCGCTATTTATGGAGTGCAGCGGCTGGCCCGTCCCTTAATGGGCAGATCCAGTTTGTTAGCTGTAGTGAACCTTGTGGCTTAATTAAATGTTAATATAACCACTTTTGGTTTTCACAGTGCCCATGGAACGGGCAGGCACTTGGTCCGCGTCCGAGTGGTCCCCGTTGACCAAATCGTGTTTCACTTTTATTTTCATTAAAAAGCATAAAATTTCGTTGCTCGTTGCTCGTTGCCTGAGTTTTTGTTTTTTTTTTTTTCATACAATTCGCAACGGCACTTGGCTGACCCGTTTGGGTGGGGGCAACTAGAGAGTGAAGTGTACAGTGAGCAGCGGGGCGAGGGAGTGTCTTGGGGCATTTCTATGTTTCTCATGGCAAAATGGCCGACATGCGACATGCGACAATTGAAAGTGTTGTCAATTTGGTTTTTGTTTTTTTCTGCCACTTTTTTCACTTTTTTCTGTGTCTGTCTGGTCTGGCTGGGCGCGCTGCGTCCACTTGGCGGCCACTTCAGGGTACTGCTTCAGATTTCCGTCATTACTGTCATGCGACATTAATCTTTGTTGTTGCTGTGTAGCTTGTTATTTTTATTATATATTTTGTTGCTATTGTTGTCGTTGTTGTCTTCCATTATTATGATTATTTCGCATTGTCTTTTTGGCGGCCGATGCTCAGTTGGACAACCAGTTGACCCGGTGCCAGAGCCCAACAGCAGCGAACACGTCTTCCACATCGCATATCGTTTTCGTTTTCATTATTTCGCTGATCTTTACAGCTGTGCTCTGTGAAACAAGTTTCAGTTACACCAACAAAAAAGTAAAAGATATATAGATACATTTAATTCGAAGTAAAGAAACAAAGGTTTTTGCCAATTAAGAGCAATGCCAGTCTACAGATCGGCGAGACATGTACCCAAAATTATGCAAGAAATATTTATATTTCATTGAACAAAAGTGAGAGAGAAAGGAAGACTGAGAGAGTGAGAGAGAGAGAGAGAGAGAGAGAGAGAGAGAGCGAGAGAGTAAGAGGCAAAAAAGAAAATGACAGCTAAATATAGCCACAAAAGTCTAAAATTCATATTTAAATTGATGAGAATCGCATAGTAAGGCTTCAAATGTATTCTATGATATATGTAGATGAGAAGTAATCTGTAACTGATATAAATCACGTCACATTAGCTAACATTTAAAGTCAATAAATATGGAATTGGCCTTCACTTTGCCATCAGTTTCTTGGCTAAATGCAATTTATGCCATTCGAGCTGCACCTGCTGTCAGCTGATGAGCATGTACAAAGGTTTTATAAAAATCACCTTCAATATATCAAAGTTTCTGCAAAGCACCGACTTCTGACCCCGCTGCAGCCCACCTGATCGACCCAGTTCAACATCTTCGATGTTGCTGTTGTTGTTGCCTTTTAGCGGAGTCAAGTGTTGTGTACAATCGATCAGATCATGATATGACCTTTTCGGCGTATTAAACAAAATGGATTTTTTTGTTCGATCGCTCATACATAAAAGGCCAATCAAAAAATTTAGTCGTGCAGTCGCTGTTGTTGGGGCTCTCGCTGTGGCCGTATCTGACTTCTTCAATGACCCACTAACCGTTGCTGGCTATCGATCGAGCACGGAAGCTTTTCATTTTGAATAATAGTAGCCAATATATAAATATGTATATATATATCTTGGTTCTTAGACCCGCTGGCTTCGCATAAAATAAATATCTACAGCAGACATAGCTAAACAAATTATTAAACCAATTTAGCGCACTTTAAACCAGTTCATTATTATTATTATTTCTGCTGTTCTTGCTGTTGTAGATATTTTTTTTTCTTTCAAGCACAACAATTAATAACTTCTATTGTTGTTTGGGGCCCAGTTCGGTCGGCGCTTTTCATGCCATAATTTCCAGCTTCCGCAATTCGTAAATAATGGAAAATTTGGCAATAGTGAAACGAGTCGTTGAATGATTCATGAGTTATTATATTTATATATATGTATATATATATATATATATATATATTTGTTCAATGCAGGTGATTTGTTAGCATTATTTTTTCAACTATTTGATTATTATTTTCGTATTGCGTATGATCACTTACTTGATTACTAGTATATATACGAGCATATACATGCAGTGAATGACGCGTATTTAAATTTTAAGCAATCTGAAAATAATGGATGAGCTAATGCCCGGACTTTAGTACAGATTGGCAAAGACAATCGTCAGCTTTTGCCCATTCAAGAGTTTAGACATCAAATTTTTCAATTACAAACATAATGATGATGATTTATAGAACCAGTTATTTGTTGTTGTTGTTGTTGTTGTATGTTACGCGTGCTGTCGTTACCTTGACCAGCTGCGCGTACCACGTAACTGAAAAGTTCCCACAGAGATACGAAAAAAAAGAGAAAAAATCAAAAAATAAACACGAAAAAATCATTTCCCGCTTCGAATGCGATTTCAAGGCGAAACCTTTCAATCTCTGCGAAGGGTGCACGCGCAGGGGGGCGTGCTGGGGCAGCCAAAAAAATTAATTCACGAAGGCTATAATGCTGTTGAAGTTGAAGTACGCCTCAACTCGAGAGACAAACAAACAAACAGCGCGAATGTTGTAAAAACATTTAAAAGCAAATCAGATAATCCTGTTATAACTAAAATGCTGCACTTACGCATACCCTCGCTGTAAGAGGAAGAGTCAAGAGTTCCCTAAATGGCAATTGCCAACCAACGTGAAATGCGAACTGGCAGTGGCGATTGAGCAGGTTGATACAGCTCAGCTCGTGGTTATGAAAGCCGAGGAAGCTTCAAATTCGAGCACATTTATAGCCTATTACTATAGGCTTGAGGCAGCACAGCCCATAGAACTGTGCATCATTTACAGCAGAAATAATTTTATTACAGAATTTTAAAGAGAATTTTCTTTCACTGTACAGTAAGACCTGAAATATTTCCGCTTGCTTCTATTTGTGTTTCATATTGTAGCCTTTCTTTGTCTGTTCCTAATCTATCGAGCGTTCACTGTAGCCTCTCATGCAGTTCAACTACAACGGCTGCAGCCCACACATGCAATTAATGCGGGCACTTCCGTAACGGAATTTGAGGCCCACGTCTTGAGGGCATTGCACCTGCCCCAGAGGTCAAAACAAGATACATTAGACCGATAACAGCTGAAGACACTCACTCACACATGCGAAGCTCAATGAGCTCCAAGTGTTGTTTGAAGGAAATACAATGGTGCTATTAGAAACAATCTGATTGTAAAGTATGTGATAAATGTAATAGCTGTTATGATAGCAGAGATCTCATAAAGACTTCCGATGGAACTCATGAGAGTATAGAGTATAGAAAATAAAGAGTATATAGAGTATTTAGTATATAGAGTCTATAAAGATATATCTATATATAGAGTATATAGGGTATATAGAGTATATAGAGCATACAGAGTATATAGAGTATATAGAGTATATAGAGTATATAGAGCATATCGAGTATATAGACTATATAGATTATATAGAGTATATAGAGAATACATTCTCTATGAATATATCGAGATAGTGAACTCAATAATATTCATTCAGAATTTCTTATCATTCACCTTCGTTCGCCTCTTCATCTCCGTTAGAGCCCCCCCTCCATTGGCGCCAGCTTATGCAAATTTCAATTCGCATCGCCTTATTTGAGCATCAGGAAGCGAATGGGCAAAAGTGTGACATAATAACGAGCAGCAGCAATGATTGGTGGATTTGTTAGTTTCGTGAGTATCAATGCTCAAAGAGCTCAGACATATGGCATGAAATCATTTGCGGTTGAATGCAGCGCCTAATGCTAGACAATTATTGCGATTACGTGCTGGATATTCGATAAAAGACTACATATCCATGCACACGCGCCCCCTGCCCACCGATCGATACCTGTATTGAGCACTGTATGCTGCACATATCGATTACATCGCATGCAAACACTTCCCCATACAGGCCCAGAGAGAGGTTGAGGCGCAGGCCCAGGCCCAAGCCCAGGCCACACTCCCAATCTCAATCTCAGCCAGGGTTCGAGTCGACTGCACACGAAACGAACTAAAATCGAAACCGAAACCAAAACGCAAAGTGTACGCAAAAAAAAACCTTAATTACAACAACAACAGCAGCAATCACAACAAATGAAGTCAAGCAAAACCTCAGACCCAGTCAGCACTCATCAGTTGTGAGTAGTACTCAGAGCGTAGTGAATAGTGAATCGTCTGTTCCAGTTCCAGGCAGGGCTATCATATGACCGCAAGTCGCTCCATTGAAGCATTGCAAATTTTCCAATACCCTGTAATCGTTGTAGGGCCACGGTGTAGATTGGCCCAACAGAAATCGATAAGCATTCGATTAGAGAACAGGCGTTGGAGTACGATTGATATATAGAATATATTTATATAGAATACATGGGTTTGGTTTATCGATAATTATCGATTGATAGGCAACACTTAATGAATATATGCATGATAAGTGTACAGCGCAGTTCATAACAAGCTCACAATATATCGATCATTAACTGTTATCGATATCACTTTATACATAACTAGTTATCGATCAAGAGATGAGTTGATAGACGTGCTTGTCGCCTGTGAAGCATCTTCTAGTCGTGCCACCTCGATGTCTCTTTGATGTTTTAGCACAAAAGAAAAACACGTTGGGCCGCCTGAGACGAAATCTTGGACTGAGAGCCACACTGAGAGTGGAAACAATGTTGGCAATAGTCAGCTACGGCAATAGCATCGGCCCTGTTGGCGCCCGTCCATTGTCTTTTTGCGGCTCTTCGATTATAATGATGTGACGCCAATGGATGATGCAACAATCTCAGGCCCTGGCCGACGTAATCGACAAACAGCTAAGCAACTCGCCAGCGCGTCGGCCGCGCCAAGCAGCAACTAAGCAACTTTGCTTAATTTGTTTACCCCCGATGCGGTTGATGCGACGCGTCGCTTCCTTTTTGGGCTTTTTGCTCAGTTTCGGTTTCAATTTCAATTTGAGTTTCTTCAGCAACGTTAGCTCAAGCCCGCTTCGTGCCTTATACAAAACATCATCCATACTTTATGATGTGGCCCGCATGCACTTGCCGCACCAAATGGCAAACAACTCCTATAAGCAAATGTCATTTCCACTTCCAATTGAAAGCCAGTTGACTTTATGCACAGCTTAGCTGTGAGTTAATGAACTAAACTGCGCCATAAACGATACCCAAGAAAGCCAGTTTATACCCTTGCAGAGCTCTGCTTCAGTTGCTCACGTAATGCCATAAACGACTCGCCATTGAGTTCCTGTAGTTGGCGACGTCGCATGCGTGTTTGTAAAGTGAAAAAAGTTTATATTTGTTTTGATTTGAATGTCTAAGTGGATGCAAGGCAGAGATTTGATATTGAGAGGCATATATACCCTCATTGATCAAATGTGAAGACTCTGTGGCTAAGCTTGTTAGAAGCGCAGCCTCTCAATATATAAAATTTCGTATGTCAAATATACTACTTGAGCTCAAACGAGTCTTGCTGAAGAGCATTTTTAATTATTGTTTCTATCCAGACTAAACTCAACACAACAAACAAACACTCTATAGCAGCCACAGCTGAATTTCGCACTTTAAACCGTTCTAATTCCGTTTGGCAATTTTTTGCAATTATAAAATTACGCATTTTTATTGGTAGCATTAAGTTGTCAATGAATTTTCGTCGGCAATTGGCATATGCAAGTTTTTATGCTCTGTCGCCCGCTGTCGTATACGTAATTACGTATACGCCGCGCAGAGCGCATTGCAGTCGCGCTCGCTTTGAGGTGTGTTATGACTGTCATCCTTGACAAATTTGTGGTTTGATTTAATTAACACTTGACTTTTAATTAGTGCAAATGTGTCAATGTTGTTGTTGCTTTGGTATAGGTCTGAAAGAAAGCGTGACTTGTGCTTTCAATGCACTCAAACAATAAAGTGAGTTGCCCGAAATCGAATAGGTTTCGCCCACAAATTTCATAATCGAATTTCGTAAGTTTTATTTTTTGGTATTTTATTCATGTTTTTATGCGCAGCTATGTGACTGGGGCCCTGCCCCGCAGCCTTGTGCGCCTTGATCAAATGCAAAGAATTCTGTTAACTGGCACACGGTGGGCGTGGCGTGCGGCGGCGGCTTTGGGGCGTGGCTGGCACAGACAGCGAGTCAGTTGTGCATGATTTTGTCTTTTTTCCTCTTTTATTTGGCTTGATTTGAATTATTTTCGTTGGTTTTGTTTTTCATATTTTACCCACGCTGCGCAAAACAAAAGACTTAGGAAACGAACTTGCCCCCAAGACAAGTGACGCAAACAAAAACCAAATGTGGCACAGCAACAACTACGAAATGTGAATAGGAACAAAATGCTGCGGCGAATTAGTTGCACGTTTGCTCGACTTTTTGTTGTTGTCGTTGCTGCTGCTGCTGCTGCTGCTGCTGTTGACTCAATTGCAATTGCTGTTGTTGCAGAACAAACCGCTCATTAGACGCATTAAATGCAACTGTGCATGTTGTTGTTGTTTCTGTTGCTCGCTACGTAATTACCCGACAACGCGCAACTTTAATGTTGACACAAATTCTTCACGCACACACACACAGGCGCTCTTGATATCTTTCACATCTCATAAGCATGCATATGCATGCACATGTCTAAGTTGAGGGCTATTCAGAACTCGTTTTTGCTACTCAAATATTTGATCTAACAGCCAGAATGCCATTTGCTTAGCTGTTGTGGCTGGCAGTCCTTACTCTAGCTGGGCAGCTCTCGGCATAAACTAAGAACTCGTATAGTCTTCAGCTATATATGATAGATCAAAGCGTGACTTGTTAGAGCTCTTAGACTCTTGCATATTAGGAAAGCTTTTCTTAAGCCACTTCCAACTACTGCTTACTGCCTGAGCTGATCTTAACTTAAAAGAGCAAAGTCTTTGTATATATATATATATATATATTTATACATATATGCACATATCTATCTCCTATCTCATCACACTCAAAATGCACCCGCTTTAAACTGCCCTTGCAGTTGGCTAATTACTTTTTATCCAAATATCATGCATAACATATATTTTTTGTGCACATTTCCTACAATTTGGCTTACCAGTTGCAGCTAGCTGCTCACAGGTCTCACATCAGAATTGTTTCTCAGCTAATTAGCTGGCTCTGTGAGCAGCTCTCCCATTTACAGCTACAGCTAACTAGGTAACTGGCTGAGCCCAACCAATATGTGTTAGCTGCATGCATGTATTGTGGGACTGTGTCAAATTGTTGTTGTTGTTGTTTGGTGCGGGTGTGGGAAAAGCTGAGGAAAAGTGCAGCATCTTTTGGCTCGACTTGGCATTGTCTGATATCTAAAAACTATTTGCCATGACATGAGAATTAGGCGCAAAAGCGCAGTCAAGTCGGAAGAGAGCTTGTGTGCTAGATATGCCTGCTAGTTAGTGTCTGGCATTGTTGTTGTTGTTGTCTTTGTCTTTTTCTATTGGGGTAACGTTCATCACGTTTGTCGATGCAATTTCACAGATAACTGTTTCTTCATGTTTGCCACTCGTGCGGTTGCATAATCCAGCAGCACCACCAGCACCACCAGCACCGCCCGGCACCGCCAAGCCAGCCAAAAACAATGCAAGCGCTTTAAAATGCCGCAATTATCCAGCAACAACAATTGAAACTTTTTGGCCAACTGCTGCTTCCTCGCAAGCTGCAGCCTCCGGCTCCCAGAAGCCGCTTGCCGCTTGCCGCTTGCCGCTGCCGTTGCTGCTGGGGCTGTGGCAGCCAGAATATAATTGTTGTCGGTTTGTTTATTTTTGTAGACAATTTTTTGTTTATTATTTGCGATTTAGTTATTTTTTCTGTGCCGTGGGCCGCTTTGGCATTTGCAATCGCATTTTCAGTATTTTTTTATATTTATCTTTTTTTTTTTGGGCTTGTTATGACATTTTTGTGTCTTTGTTTTGTTTGTTTATTTGTTGCTGTGTGACATTTGAATGATTGCCTGGCATTTTGTCACTGTCAGATTGCAGCGCGAAACCCGAGATATGCGGCCAAGAATTGTTCACATTTATCAAATGCTAAATGTTCATTTTGTTTCCCTCTTCTTCCTTTGCAGATCGGTTACAGATCGCCTGAGAGCTTCAGAGGTTGAGCGAGAGCATGTAAGTTAATGAATCTATTTACTCGATCAAAACTTGAGCAGACGAAGCAATGAATCTCCAAGCAGTATAGGCCCTAAGCCACGCCACAAATCTCAGCTAAGAATCAGCTGTATATAGCTGTATATAGACAGCAGTCACAGAGGCTTTGTTGCACTTTCTTCCCCATTGCTCAGTCCATTGTAAGGGCGAAAACATATTGCATAACAAAGACTACAAGCAAACGCTTCTCACTTTCCCAACACAAATAAATAATAACTGAGAGGAAAATGTTTGAAATGTTTTGAAAATGTCATGCAACAGATGGGGAAAAATTGTTTAAATATTTAATGCAATTTGATATTTAAATGCATTTGGAATAATATTGTGTGGCTGGCATTGTCGTGTTGCCCAGGCCAGCCTTAGCATGTTTTCACATGATTTTTCAAAGTGTATTTGATAAATGCAGCGACAACAGCAACAAATGATAATGCAAGACAAAAGCCGCATTGAAATGACATACAAAATATTTGGGCGCTAATTTGTTGAGGCAACAATGCAACAACAACAGCTGCTGTGCATAGAAAGCTAATGTTAATGAACTATTTTTGTCAGACAACAACAACGGCAGCAAATAGCTGCAAATGTGCGCTAAATGATAATCAAAAGTAAAAAAAAAAAAAACAAAAAAACCTAAAAATAATCAAGCAAAATGCAAACTAAGAGCAGCAACAACAAACAAACAAAAGCCACGCTGTGCATTCAAATTGAAGTTCAGTTTGGCAAGAAAATATTGTGTTAGCGAGCAACAGGTGAAGCTGGGCTGGGGGCAGAGCAGGCGGTGTGGGCGCCTCTTGATGTCGCGCCAAGTGGACACTTGGCAATCACAACAAGCAGACAGACAGACAGACAGACAGGCAAATAAAGCGGCTTGCACAATGCACAATTTAGGCATAGTTTTCAAATGTTTTGCCCTGCAAGCAGTAGGCAAGGCGGGCATATTAGCTGAGCGAAGTCTTGCTGGCATTGCTTTGGCCATGTTATGATTAACAGAGAAGCATATTTAGGTATATAGATGGAGATTAATATAAAAGAATGTATATAAGAACAGATAAGCATCCGCAGCATCAACCTGTTCCGCCGTAATCCATACTTTTATGGTTCCGCAGCTCACAAACAAAGTAGGATTCATATATGAAGGAACTGGTTGGCAGGCATTTCCCAAGTATTTCACCGCTAATAACTTATAACGATTTAGCACACGTGATAAGCCAACTTAACATATATTGACAGTTATGGTCCTGATCTGCATATTAACAGCACAGCGAGCAGCGAAACTGGTTCAAATATCAATGAAATAAATCACTTTGTTGTCACTAGAATCAAACAAGATTTGAGTAAAAACTAGCTGAAGTATAAATCGCTAAATAAATCAAAAATAATATATACAAATATATATAATTAAATATATATATAATTAAAAATATATAAAAAATAATATAATAAAAATAATAATAATTTCTAAATATATATATAAATGTGAAGTCAGCTCCATGCCTTCGATAAGAGATCCCTTCGTCTCATGAGATTAGATTAAATACATATTTACAGCTCAGCTTCCATTTGGGAAAGAGCAGCTCAGCTTCATGCAGCCTCATGAGCGAGCAGCAATTAGTGCTACTCTTGAAAATCAGCTCCTTGTGGCACTCTTCAAGTCTCGAATAGTTACACTTGCAGCCCAATTAAAAGCTGTCGAAATAGTCGGGCATATGCAGAGAGCATACCATTTTCGAGCCACTCAAACTTAACTTTCCACTCATGTCTGCTCAATTGCATTTTAACCTTCAGCATTTCTCAATGAAATTTCAGGGGGGAGGGAGAGAAAAGAGCAACTTGTCTGCATGTGGATGGCATTTGTGATTGACATCGCTGGCTGAACGTCTGTTAAGTTTTGTCGCCGGACTGCCCAATCGGCTGGAGAGGTGGGGTGCCGCATGACATGAGAGTTTTGTTTTGTGCCAATGCCAGGCGTTTGGTGAAAGTTGTTAGCCCCTGTCAGTTCGGGGCTCGTTGAATGTTTAATTGCTCATCGCGCTTGCCAAACCTCTTTGGTATTGACCTTTTGGGCCACGTCCTTCAGCGATGTGTGCCAGCTGAATGGCTCAGGTGTTCGGCTGCTTCACTTGCCACCACTTCAGCTGGCCGGCTTGGCGAGTTGCGCTTCTTTTCTCTTCTCTAGTTACGCTTCGGCGTAGTTGTCGCCTTTCTCCTGCCACTTTTGCATGACACTTTGGTAATTTTTTCGATAGGTTTCGCTGCCAATTTTGGCTCGGTTATGCGAGCAGTCGAAATTAACTGTCTGCCAGCTAGCCCACATGCTGCATGCTCGCCTCGACTGCAACTGACGTCAACTTTCATTGATTTGCTGGCTGACAAAAAACAATATGTATATGTGGAAAAACAAACGAACGTGGCCCGAAAGAAAAATACTGCTGAAAACTGAAAACTTATCGAGACAATTTCACTTTTCATTGTCTCGTGTTTTTTTTTTTCTTGGCTGCGACAGTCTGCCGCTGCCTACAGCTTCAGCTCACCCCGGATCGTGCCATTGCCAGCAGCAAGTTTGTCGCCTAAGTCTTTTGTTTCATTGTGCGCACAGTATCCTGGCTCGCTCGCATCGACTGCTGCCGCTTAGAAAGTTGCCAAGCCGCGCTCCTAATTGGCCAAAATACAAACATCGCAGACACAAATCAAAGTCAAAGTCCTACGCCATTTTGTCTCTTCTCTCTCTCCCCCTTAAGCGGCAGTTCGCCCATTTACCTCTGCTGTAGCATTAGCATATTGATTTGTATTCTGCTAATATGCAGATATTTAGAACACACGCTCAGCTTATATAACTCGGCATACCCAGGCAGCTGTCCATTAAATGTATTTATTATGTTCCACAGATGCCAGCGATAAGATCGCAGCGGCGACTGGCTCGAGCCATCGCCTTATTTATGTTAACTTCGAACTTAACACTTTGCACGCGCATTAACATAATTGTGCTAGCAGCTATTAAGAGGTCAGATCAGGCTAAACATAGATTTTTATGTAAATTATTGAACTACATTCTAGGTACATGAGATGAGTAGTGGAGAGGGTTTATATGATAGGTCATTAAACAAGCTCATATCAAATCATCGTAAATATATATGCATTATCTATATCATTGAGAGAGCTTCAACCCAAAAGCGGCTTGCTTGTCGTATCGGCAGAAGATAAGTAAGTCTATGCCTAACTCGTTAAATGGACTGGCAAATAAAGCAGAGTTAGCAACTCACAGCTGTGAGAGCCTAAGAGAACGCTATTATATGGGCATATCTATGTGGCATATATAGAAATTGAAATATTTATGTTCAAGTCGAAGCTCTAAACTCAAAAGTCAAAGACGCTTAAGTTTTTCTAAGACAAAGCTTACCTTACACATAGATCGATATATATATAGAACTATCTATATAAGTGATCTACCAAAAGCAGCGTCCATCCTTCATAAAACTACCTTTTCTATTGATCAATTTCATTTGATATTTGACTTGCAGATGAGCTGGAAGTCGTTTATTATAGGTGGTCTCCACAGAAACCGTTTGATCTTAACTATTATATAATAAAAGATGATTGTCGTATGCAAATGCAGCTCAGTTGGGCCCGGGTTTGGGCCATACTGTGGGCATTTGAGGTATTTGGAAAAGCTCCTAAAAGAACGCTCTCAGGCTTGAGCAACAAATTTGAGGCGTGGGCGATGCGTCGTGACAGTTAGACGCGTGTGTGCGTGTGCCAGCTCCATTTATGGCTGGTTAGCTGACTTTACAGTTACTTCTGGCCAAGCTCTAACGGCGCATGCAAATTGCGCGCATGACAACGACAAAAGCCAAAATGAAAATCAACCAAAATAAAAACCAAAACCAAATCCAAAGAAAAAACATCAATAAATACTGAGCCTGATTGATTGGAAAGGTGCGCACGCAGGTAACGCGTAGAGAGTCTTGCGAGGGTGTAGCAGGGCAGGCGGGCCAGACAATTAACCTTGATTTGCAGTACATGCAATGGGCAGAGACCAATAAATAAAACAAAGCCAAGCAATACCCAGCTAAAAGTTCAACAAAAAGCCAGAGCAGCAGCAACAACAACCGCAAAAGTCGTGCAAATGAAGTCATTTTCAAGTACAAACGCTTCAAATGAGGGCAAACAACAACAGTCAGCCAGACAGACGGCCTGCCAGAGCTCATGACAAATGTGCCAAAATCTGAGACAATTCCCAATTCCATTTCAGACTGAGTGGAGCGTGTGTGGGGGGGAGCAGCATGAGCTTAGATCGAGCAGGTGTTGCGCGCTAGAACAGCCGGAAATTGCCGGCCAGAGGCCAAAAAGATACTTTTCAGCTCTTAGCAGTTTGTTGCACAATAAGTCAAAAGTTAAGACGCAAACCGGTTGTAAAACGAAACCGAACCAAAAGCCAATTAAAGCATCTAATTGCCTTTAACTGGAAATTATTTGCTATATTTATTTACTTACTTTTTTTTGCGTTTTTTGTTAAGCAAAAATAAATAAATATATTTTTTTTATATATATAAAATATATATATATATATTTATTTAATTTATTATCATATTATATTCTTGTAGAAAAGAGTTTGCTTAAAGCTAACAACTGCGAACAGAGTATATCGCAGTCAGTTATCGCATTGCAACGTTCTTACTTGATTTTTATATATTTACTTAGCTTTATCTATTGTCTCGTTCGGCCTAATCCAAAGCACAATAACTGTCTGCAATATTAATCTGAATTTAAATCGCATTTGTGCTTCTGAACAATATCGGAATCAGCTACTGTGTTTGTTTTGAGTGAAGGCTTAATGGTATTTTAAAATGCTGATCTCAATGTGAAACGAGAAATTGCGCGCCGCGCATGCGCCTCCAATTTCAATTGGCGATGCTCTTTCTCGACTCGGACGTTTGATAAACAAAACATTTTAATTATAAATGTGAAAAACCGGCTACCAAATCCTGTCATGACATCAGACGCGGTGAAGACACCGAAATACCGCAACAGACGACCAGACGAGCTATAGAACTAATAATCATCATCATTATCGGCATCAGTTTCTAAGCAACAGCCCACAGTAAAAAACCCAATACAGAGTCAACAAAGAACCTTTGAAGAGAATCAAAAAAAAAGCACAAAAATTAAATACATATTTTTAATTTGCGGACGCCGCGGGGAGATTTTTTAGCCGCAAAGAATCTAACGATTCATGGGCTCTCAAATCGTCTTAATTTTGCTTCCACTTTTGCAATGGATCAAACTGAAATATTTGAGGTTGCATGGCGAGGGCTGGCAGTGGAGTAGGAATAAGATACGAGTGAGCGCAGAGTAGACCGTGAACTCCATCTCCTTGCCAATCTGAGATGAGCGCCAGTCTAAGGTGAGCGAGGAGTTACTCTAGAGCGCCTGTGACTTGTCAAGCTGCTGTGCTTCACTTTAAGCATTCAAAGCATTTCCGTTATAGCTTCTATAGCTATATATCTATAGTTTCTATAACCAAAACTGAGTCTATCAGTCAACACATTCGTCTCATATCTCATTCTCACATTTAAAATATATTTCGATTTTATAAAGAATTTATTTAGAATTTTTGTGCAAACATATTGAACAGCCCTCGTTTGGCAGCACACACTTGACTTCCATTGTGGATGGCAGGCACATGTGTATTGTACTTGTGCCTGCGCTGTGGTATCATCTTCTTTGTGAACTATCTAACGTTGTTCGCTCTGCCTCCGTCACCGTCTGCGTCTCCGTCGCTGTCCGCATTTGGATTCAGTTGCTGTGACTGCGCCTCTTTTCACAGTTGGCGTCTGGCGTTTTGGCTTTTGTCAATTCATTGTCAACAAGTCAGTGAACTTGTGTGTGCGCGTCGCGTATGGTACCACAACACTCAGAAGAAGACTAGAAGACTAGAAGACAGCAGAGAAACAGCAAAGGCAGCCAAGCGACCAAGTGGCCTATTGGGGGTACCAGGGTAGAGCCGGGCATGGTGTGGCTCTTTCTTTTACAAATAATTAACATAAATTAATAGGAAATGAGTAGAAACAGCGCATGGCACACCAGCAGCCAGTAGAGGTCGGTTACAGTTACAATGGCATTAGCATGGCCCGACGAAAATAGAGAAATACATAAAGTTCGTGTCTTAAGTCTTTTGTTTTATACACACATATATCCACTTTTTCCTTATATACATATGCGCATGTTTTTAGCTATTTTCGTCTAGCATCTTGAGCTAGCTAGAGGCTGTACAATTACATAAGCTGCCTCGAAATCTCGCCCAGTTATTTATGAGGCGCCACACATACAGAGAGAGGCAGAGAATAACGACACTCGTAAAAGCGTACAAAATAACACTAAAACGCATTTGTGGCAAGTCGCGAAAAATTGCAGCAGCCATTTGGATGCATTCATCGTCGCGGTGTCAGCCAACTAATCAGCACCTGTCATGCGTGCAGCGCAATCAGGAAGCAAACACACAAAACCTAACCCACTGTGCAACACTCCGAAGCAGACCCAGACGCAGACGCAGTCGCAGCCTCCGTCTCAGTAACCGTAATGGCCTGTGGCCTGGGACTGCGTCTGCGAGACTCACACAGAGACTGAGACTGCGACTCAGACTGAGGCCTGGACTCCTCCTTCTCTGGCCCAGCCCACCGTAATGTGATTAGGTATGGTTTTTTATGGGCTTACGTACGTCGAGTGTGTCATGATGTAATGTTTATATGGGATAGCAGGCAATAAGGCAGCTGGAACGTCGGCGACTAGCACACACCCCAATAATGAACAGGCCATCAATAGATAGCTAATGAACTGCCAGCCAAGACTAGCCAAAGCTTTTAGCTCCGGCGCTCGCAGCCACCCAGACGGCGCTACACTCGGCTCGCGGAACCATCTAAGGAGCAAAACAGCAAAAAATTAATTAGCAAATTATGTTTCAACTTAATCTGCGCTCTTAAATGATTTATCTATTAATGAGTTGGCCAAGAACAACAAAACTTTTCTGATTTTATGATTGATTAACGTTTTTCAGGCCCTTCAGCTGTTCGTCGAATACCAAGTACTCCAAAAATAGATTGGTTTCCGGATAGCATGTGGCAATCAATGAGATTTATTACATGAGTTTAACATTTAGCTCAGCTTGGCATAACTAATTACTGTAAATAGTGGCCTATAAATGATATACGATATTTTGAGAATCACGTAGAGAGGCGCACGACAGAGAAATGACAGTTTTAATATAGCAGGAGAGTTATAAAGTATACATAAGAGAATGTATTGTATGTTATGGATTGGAAATCAAATTTCTCGTGAGACGCAAATGATCCTAATCAATAGTCACAACAACCTTTGCTAGAAATTGCCAAATGAAATGAAAGGAAATACATATAGAAAATCGCAAATATTGACTTAAACGAGCGAACGCATGAAATCATTGATCTAGCCACACGTAGTCGGGCGTAATATACATATATGGACAGCCTCTTCACATTTGCTGTCGAAAATTATAGAAATTACATACAAATTTCTATTTATATAAAAAATTATTAAGTGAAAGTGCAACGATCGAGGCGGACAAACAACTGCAAGCAAACAAATCAATTTTTGTGATTTCTGTTTGCGAACAATGAGCAAAAATTTATTTGCTTGCCTTATGTGAAGAGCTCTCCCCAAATGAGCATGCCTAGGCGTATACAAATAAATGAATAAATATAATATATATATATATATATATATATATATATATATATATATATATATATATATATATATATATATATATTATATATATATTTATTTATATAATATAATATTTATATAATATATATATATATATATATATATATATGTATGTAAAGTGATTGTTGATTGATTTATCATTTGATTTATCATTTGCGCGCGCGTGTGGGATTCGAGAATTGCTGTAGCAAATCTGTTGGTCGTCAGCTGCTTATTGTATAATAAAGAGAAAACAAATTCTTAGGCAATCAATAACCAAACACATTCCACTTGATAAAAATAACAAAAATTTAATACCTCGAGGAGAGAGTACGGCGAAAACAAGGACAGCCGCGATAGCTACCTACCCTCTGCAGAGCTTATGTAAAATGCGATCTTAGTTTTATTGCCAAGGCAAGCTCCGGGCGGGCAGCATGATTATGCATGCACATCGTATAATTATTTTCTATGACACACTTTGGCTTAATACCCAGTGATTAGCTCGGCCGTCTTAATCATTGGCCAGGCATCTGAAGGCGCCGCCTTTTATACGCATTTTATTGTGATCGCATCGCTACTCGGCTCTTGAGTTGATTGTCATATTTTGGTTGGGCTTTGATGCAAATTACCAAATGGCAGCCATATAAACCGGGCGCTTGGCTGTCAATCGACTTTTGCTGGTTATACAATCGATTCGATACAATGGGCAAGGCCATCAATGCGGCTGGCTGGCCACGCCTCTTTATTTTGTTCGCCGGCTGAGCGGCAGCCGACACGCAAGCGCATCCGCAGATAAATTGATTGATAAGCCACACGCACTTACATGCATGCAGATGGGCTATCAATCAAAAGCCCGTTAATTGAGGAGCTACTCGCCGCTAGATGGCGCTGTCTGCCTGCCAGTCGTTTGCTTATTTGGCCGGAAGAAAGGTTTCGGTTTCTAGACCCATTTGCGGCTGCAATCAAATTGGACAATCTTTACGCGATGTTAACGCTTCGCAACAGCAGCAACCCAAAGGCAAACCCGCTGAAACAAGATCTTGTTGGTGCTGCTCAAGTACTCGCACATCTGTGATCAAGCACGGCTTAGCTCAGCTGCTCTATGCCTTACCCGAAATTAAATGATATAATTACGCTGTGCACAGCTCCCCCCAACTCATCATAAACATCTTTTTTGCTACCTACTGAACTTTTTTGTTAACTTTTTCGCTGTTGTGCTTCAAGAATTTTTCTTTCTCTAGGTTTTTTTTTTTTTGTTTTTTAGGGCGCGTGTCTGTTCGCAAGGGTCAGAGTATTATAGACTTTATAGCCCCTTGAAAATTTTGGGTTTATTTTGCCTGAACTCTGTGCAGTTTTCCAGGAATTTTCACAATTGACAGCACATGCCAGATGCCGCTTGCTGACGCCGAGCGTTCGGCCATGAAAGCCACAAACGATTCACTTTGATCCACTTTTGTCGACAGAGAGCGGCGAATTCATTAAACATTATCTTGACGGAGCCTGGGCAGCAAAACAAATCGAAGAAAGTATCGATAAAGATCAAGAAAAAAGCCACAGACAGAGATAAAAGTACAGATATCTGTATCTTGATCTATCAAGAGGATAGAGGGAGAGAGAGAGAGATACAGATACAGATACAGATACAGATACAGATACAGATACAGATACAGATACAGATACAGATACAGATACAGATACAGATACAGATACAGATACAGATACAGATACAGATACAGATACAGATACAGATACAGATACAGATACAGATACAGATACAGATACAGATACAGATACAGATACAGATACAGATACAGATACAGATACAGATACAGATACAGATACAGATACAGATACAGATACAGATACAGATACAGATACAGATACAGATACAGATACAGATACAGATACAGATACAGATACAGATACAGATACAGATACAGATACAGATACAGATACAGATACAGATACAGATACAGATACAGATACAGATACAGATACAGATACAGATACAGATACAGATACAGATACAGATACAGATACAGATACAGATACAGATACAGATACAGATACAGATACAGATACAGATACAGATACAGATACAGATACAGATACAGATACAGATACAGATACAGATACAGATACAGATACAGATACAGATACAGATACAGATACAGATACAGATACAGATACAGATACATACAGATAGATAGCTACCCATCCCGACACTCAGTCTGCTGCTACGTGGCAGAGACAGATATAAATATACCCTGTAATCAAAGGCTAAGTACACGGACACGTTCGCATAGTTATTGATGACTCCGAGCCCCTTCCTTGATTACAGGGCATCCACGGGCGGGAAGCCTCAGTTGGTGTGATAGTAGCTGCTCTTGATCATTGGCGCTCCCTAGCGATTAGGCCGCAACTTAACCACAGCCTTTGGCAGCGTATGCAGTGCCAGGAGCTGCTGCTGCTGCTGCTGCTGCTGCTGCTGCCACGCCCACAAGACAATCGAACATTGTTCAATGTGCGTGTTGCTGGCTGTGTGTGTGTTGGGATTGTCGGTTGCGTGTTCATGCTCGGCTCGAGACGGTGCGGAGTCGGAGCTCGCTGACGGCACACCCACATGCGTTTTCACCTAATCAATCGCAATGCTCAATCAATGAGCCGACACGTTCGGAGCCCCATAAACAACAGACAAGTGGAAGCTGGCTGTCTTCGATCGGTGAGCCAGGCCAGGCCAGGCCAGACCGGGCCAAGCCAGGCCAAGCCAGCTGGCAGGCAATTTATATGCGCGCTAATCACATGAAATAGATCAAATTTCTATTTGCCGGGGCAGCCGGGCAGCGGAGCGATCTTCACTCATGTGGATGGGAGTTGAGCGCATTAAGGCAATTTCACTTGCCTCGCTGCGCGGCATGCAACATGATGTGTGTGTGAGTGAGTGTGTGGGTTGCCATCTTATAAGCAGGCAGTTAAAATGTTTTAATTTTATTTTCTTTGACTGCGATAGCGGCTTTCGGCTTTCGGCTTTCGGCTTTCGGCTTTTGTCGCACTCTCACCGGCCGCCTAATCTATGAACATACAGATGTGGGAATTGGAATTGGAATTGGAAATGGAATCGGTTGAAGATGTTGGCTAGTGGATTGGGGGTCGTTTACTGTCCAGCACTCTGGCTGATTGGAAGTTGCCATGCCGCACTGCCTTAGCATCAGCTTCGGCCTCGGTCGCGGCACGCTAATGATGATTACCCACTTTTACCCAGGCGCTTGTGCCTGACATGGTGTACATATAAAAATCAAAAGCGGTTTAACGCGTTTCTCGTTCGAGCAACTCTTTTTCATTGCAATTCAATTAAAAACGCTTAGCAGCTGCTGCACTGAGTCCCTGGCCGCAGATCGCAGATCGCCAAGCAGATCTCTCGCTCCAAGTCGTCGCACCCAAAAGAAAGCCACTTGTTCCGAGGCCGTCACAAATCAGTTTCTCATGTTGTTGTTGTTGTTGCTTTTACTACTTGTGGCAGCGACATTGACAGCCAGCCTGCCCGCTTGCCTGGCTGTGGGCGTGGCAGTTGCTTCTTCCTTTTGATTTAATGGCACACAGCGATCGACATCGCGGCATCTCGGCCTTGGCCACATGCTCATTGCAGACTAGTTGGCTGGCCCATGAGGCGGGCAGGAGGCGAGCTGGCTGGCTGGCTGACTGCCTGCCTGGCTGCCACAGCTCTATAAAAGCGATTTCGATTTTTTTTTGCACTCGAATTGCTTTCAGGATTTCACCGAAAACTAAATATATATATATATGTATATATATTTATATGTATAAATATTTATTAAAAGACAAATCTAGCTGGGGTGCACCGAAGCTGGAATGCACTGCTTGAATTAAGAGCAACATAACTAAGTTGGGGCTTGTAATTGAAGAACTTAATCATATATTCAGCAGTTAAATAATTAACAGTATTTTTAGTATTTTTTTAGTATTTTTAGTATTTTTAGTATTTTTTAGTTTTTTTAATATTTTTGTATTTTTTTCTGTTCCGTATTCTAACTTTGTGTGTATATATATATCCAAAAACTTGTATTTATCATGCTAAAATTCATATTCCAAATATTTCCTAAAATTGCTGCAAAATACCAAAAAAATACATTTTTTAGTATATTTTTAATTTTTTTAGTATTTTGTATTGATTGCTACTCATTTTCTAACTTTTTTATAATTTTGTTTTATTTTAGTAATATTAAATTATATTATTAAATTAATATCTATTGAAATACAAATTAAATATATAATTGGTATTTTTTAGTATTTTTCCTAGCAAAGTTTTTTTAGCTCATTTGTTCCTATTCGATTTATTAATTCTTCGGTATATATTTTAGATACTTTAGCAAAAAACTATAATAAATATGAATTTAAACTAAAGCTCTATAGAAGCTGCATATACCCCAAGCCAGCCATATGAAGGGGGAACAATGTTAATGATACCTTCGATAAATACACTGTGCCAAAAAAGAGTTTGCTCATGCAACCAGTTGCCATGCGGCACGACCATCGACGACTTTAATAGCAAATTATTAAGTGAGCTCGTATAAACATTTTAGTATTATTATTATTATTATTATCTTTTCCTCTTTTTGGGCACTTTTAGTTTTTCCATGAGTGAAAAGTGAAATTCCACTGTCGTTTTTTTCTTTCGATGAGGCGGGGCCTTTGGACCAATAGCATGTCAGCAGGTTAGCAGGGATTTGTCAAAAGAGCTGGTGAAATCTCTCAGATTGCAATTGCCAGTGAGTTGTTGTTGCAGTTGTTGTTGTTGTCGTCGTCTCAGTTGCTGATATTATTACTGCTGGCACGAAACGTGCTGCACATGCATTTCGGTGCAGCCAAAAAGTAATCACAACTCGCTGACCAAGGCCGAAATTTTCATTTACGCTCTGGCATTTACAGCAATAATTGCGCAGGTAAGACACCTGTGCATATCAATGGAGAGCTCGACACGCATATGAAAAGAATTAAAAAAAAAACTTAATATCATTGCCTAGGCAAAAGTTAGAACTTGAAAATTGGCGACAATTTGATTTTTTGCAATTGAAAAATTTAAAAAAAAATACTGAAAAAATACTAAAAATATTTAAAAATACCAAAATAATGATATATGCCAAATTGCAGTTATATAGAGCTCTTACAGACTTCAGCCCCGATCTATCATATATAGAAGCAGAGAGTCGTGTGCTTCACAGACCTTTCCAACTATTTCTAAAACCCAAACTCTAACTACACTTTGCTGCACTCTAAGCCCAGTTATTACTGAAACAAAAACAGTTTAACAAATTACCTTAAAAAAAGCTTCCAAATTAATTGCGGAAACGTGTAGCGCACATGATTTGATAAGCCCATAGTCATTGAGTAGAAAAAGAGGCAACAAAAGGGTAAAAAGTACCACTAAAATAAGACAAAAAAATATTTAAAAAGGTTAAAAATAAAACCTTATGACATTTTTCCACTTAGAAGAAACAACAAACAAGATGTGCGATAAGATAGAAGCAATTAAGGTTGCTTACGGCGCATCTTAAGGCGCAATTAAGCAATTAATCTACGTGTACTTGCCCAGAGGAGAACTTCTGAAGACATTTGGCCTTAACTGAACTGGTTCACAGTGCGAGCGTTTCGAAAGTCGGCTGGAAAATGTGTGCCAGCAGCTGAATTGTATAAATATCGACACCTTCTGGCGGCAACTGTCGACTGAATTTGAGCATTTCCGTTTCCGTGGCCAAAAGCGACCACTCAACAGCTGTACAACTATGGGCATATAGAATAATCTTTGCAGATTTCACTCGCCAAGCCAAATGCCAAGCTTTGTATGTATGTGTGTGTGGCTGGAAAACTTGTAGAATGCATAGAAACGACGACGGCTTTTCAAAGTGCTCAATGCTATATCAATAACAGCAGCGGTCGCGGCAGCCGCAGCCGCAGCCACAGCCGCCTGCTGCACCTGTCTAAGCCAAAAATAAAAATACAAATAAAATATATTCGAACAGGCAGCAGCAGCAGCATGCACTGGCCTGGCCAGGGCCAACAACAACGACGCCGCGCTGCGCCCAAAAACCCAACAACTTTTAATTTCAACACATTCCAGCCAGCGCGACTTGGCAGCGGCAGCGGCAGCGGCAGCAACTCTGTACGTGCGACTCGACTTTCTTTGCGGCGGCTTACAGCAACAACAGCAACACACACACACACATGCACAGTCTCTGTGTGTGTGTGTGTGCATACCTGTCCAGCAGTTAGCCAGGCAGCGGCAGTGCCAGCCGCTCGAGCTGAAGTCAGTCAATAGCAGACGGCCAAAGCGTTGAGACGTCGTCAGTTGCGGGACGCGTAAAACGTGCTTAACGAACAAAAATATCAAACATTCAAGCCAAGCGAGCAACATTTGCCAACAACAACAACAATATTGAAGCCGCTCTTCTTTTTTTTTTTTTGCTGTGCGCTGTGCTGAGCAAGCGAAGGTGTGTGTGAATAGTGTGCAACTGAAGAGAGCCAGCGAAGAGAGCGAGAGAGTGAGTCAGAGAGAGTGAGGGAGCATGCTGCTCTCGCGCTTGGCTGTGCTCTTGCAATTACCGTTAATCAAATAAGTTTTGTAGAAATTTAAACGCCGTGTATATGTATGTATGCGTATATGTATGTGTATGTGTGTGTGTGTATGTATTAAACGGTTCATTGATCGAGTTCAGCTAAAATGGAGCAAATGCCTGTAACAAAACAACAACAACAAAGGCAGCCAAACAAACGCAACAACAATAACAAAATAAAACAGTGCAAGTGCCAGACTCTCTGTGTATATGTGTATATATATATATATATATATATATATATATATATATATATATATGTGTGTGTGTGTGTGTGTGTCACCAATTTGCTTCATTTGCGGCGTCTTCGTCAAATGCGCTTAACCCATTTTAATGAGAACATTTTGTGTGTGTGCGCGCAAAGCAAAATCCAATAAGCGAACTGAAGAGAATGCCCAAAGCATGACCGAAAGGGGGCGCTATAGCAGCAGTAACAGCAACAACAACAACAACAAACACAAAACAGTTGCGACTGCGCCAAAGAAAGCAAACAATTGTGAATGAATGGATAACATGGCTGCATAGGTGTACTGAACGTTTCAAAGTTGGCTCTAACACCTGGAAATACTTTTGGGCACAGCTAATAGTTGTCGCTTTCCTATTGCAACTTAAACAATCAGCTCGAAATACCTGCGAGCACAGCTAATTTTAGAAGTCTGCTGAGCAGCACAATGGGAAACGTAACAGGTGTTCAGCACTTGCCAATAGCTGCGACACTGTTGCTTTATCGCGCCATGATAAGGGGTGTATGCAGACAGTGGGCCACAGACATATGCGTACAGAACGAAATATGTATATAGCGGGGACTTAATCCACATTTTAATGCAGTCTAATTATCTATATTACTGCCTCTATTTTACAGCATATTAGAATACTTTAATGACTATCTTGAACTTGTTCTAGACTCGAAAGAGTTTCATATATGCGCGGGCTCTCTGCCCTATAAATGGTATTTGATACAGCAATTTGATACAGAAGAGTCTCAGATAAAAATATTTATAATATTATTATATAATATAATAATATAATAATATAATAATAATAATAATATCTATCATTAATAACAATAATAAATGCTTAATATCTTGTTAAGCAAATCCGTACTGCGCCTGCAATTAGGTAATATTAGTTTAGATTATGTGCTTATCTGGAGAAATGCAACAAATTGGCTGCGCTCAGGCGCGGGCATGGCAAAAACAATTGGAATTTCATGTATTCCACTCACGAGCGAATATAAGCACGAATGCATGAATCTTCCCTCTTTATTATCGGCAAATAAACGCAAATGAGTAAGAGTGCTGTGGTGGAGTGTGACTGACTAGGAGATACCTTAAAGAATGTGCATGAAACTTGCGAGAACTTGAGCTAGTTCTGAAAGTGTTCTTAATATGTTCATGGAAATCGATTTATTGTTATCGATAGATATGCGTATAAATGAATGTAAAGTAAATAATGTTTTTAGAGAAGTTTTTAAGGATTCTATAGCTATATCTTGCTCTAAAGTCATTCCAATATGATTTTAAATATAACTGGAAACAATTTAATGTTATCGATATCGATATATGCAAAAATATAAAATATAAAAATTTTTAGCAGAGTTATAAAACATTGTAAGCTTAGATCCATCTCTGAGAGTCTTTCCAAAATGCGAATGCGATTACCGACATATCTAATGAAAGAAATTATCGATATATCCATAAAAATATGAAATAAATAATATTTCTGAAAAGAATGGAATGGAATATATCATGAGCTTCAAGTGCTTAGCCTATAGAGACCCTCAGATCTTAGGAAGCCCCCTTAGCTCTCAAAGCGAATATAATTTTGTGTTGAATTAATTATATACCCGTTCCGCTACAGTGTGTGCATAACAAACGGATGACATCAATTAAATTTTGAACAAGTTCTCAGTCAATCGCATGCAAATGGCACTTGAATACCAAATGGCAATATGAAAGAGCAGTCAGAAAGCAACAAAAAAACAGAGAAGATATAATATATATCTATATGTATTACTATATATATTACTGTTTCAGACAAGTTCTGCGCGCATCTTGAACTGAAATTGAGTGACCAAATGGCATATCAGATGATACGCTGACACCCGACACTCGAAATCGTACATTGAACAATTTCGAATATCGATATCAAGAATGAGTCACAAGCGAGACAAGTTTTGAGCTTGAGTCTCGCTTCCAATTCGTTTGCCATTTGCGTGTCAGTTCCATGTTGTTCCCGCACTTAAAGTGTTTCGCTCTGCTTCTTCTTTTGGTTATTTTTGATTTTTATGTGCTTCGTATTGAATTTTGGCTTAAACACTAATGCGAAAGGCCATTAGCTTTGCGTTATTAACGGACTTTAATCAAAGGCCAACAAAGCCAATTCAAGCTAAAAATAGTGACATGATGCATATTCAAGTTGTATAAATAAAGTCCAAATCAGCGAAGCAGAGCTGAAATCTTAAGAGAAGATATATATATATATATATATATATATATATATATATATATATATATATATATATATATATATATATATATATATTCTGTCGTATATATATGCAGATTTCCGCTTAGCTATTATCACTTTATTAGCACTCAAATTCAGGGAATAAAAAAACACATTCGCTGGGCTCTAATTTGATGCCTGAATAACTTAACTTGGCATTGTCTTTGGAAGCCAGAGAATCTAACTCATTTTTAATTAATTTACATTTGAGAAACTATATATATATATATATAAGAAATCTGATAAGTTTCATTATAATTTGCTGTTTTGAGCTGTTTGATATTTGGCGGAGCTGAAAGATTTCTGTGTTGAAACTTAAAGCAGCTTAAAGTCGTTCATATATCTATATATCTATATATAAATATATGTATGCATATATCTCTATATATATATACTCCAGCTGAACGCCTACCTCTAGAACTTTTAAGCGTTGCCAGCGTGTAGGCTCAGGGCCGCGCTCAAGTTCAGCCTTCAGCTGAAATTTATACAAAAACCAAGTCGAATCGTTGCAGTTGCAGTTGCAGTTGCAATATGAACAGCATGAACAAGACTTTATAGCGCGTGTGTACTGTATGCAGTTAAAGAAAGAAACATACTCACAAATTTTTAAGTTATTTTTATATTTTCTGCATGTCATTATTTTAAATAATTTATATATATATATAATATACATTTTTAATAAATATTTAATGTTGTATAAATAATCTAAAAAGCTTTACAATATTTTAATAAAAAAAAATAGGAAAAAAATTGTTAAATAAAATTTTATTTATTTAAAATTATAAAATATTAATATTTAAAAAAAAATAAATAAAATTGTATTTAAAATTATAAAATGAAAAAAATAACAATAACGAAAGTTAGATAAAATTATATTTATATAAATTTATAAACTATAAATATTATAAAATTCTCATAAAAATAAGAAAATAATTAGATACCGAGTTAGGCTCAAATTTATTAAATTAAAAATAAATTTTGTATTTAACTTGAAATGAAGTTAAATATTTTACGCTGTCCAGCTAGAACCACCAAAGACCAAAAGACGCAGACATAAACAACTTAAGCTTTTGAGCCCCATTTCTGGCTCTTTCTCTCTCTTTCGCTCTGCCTATTTGACTGCGCAGGAACAGAGCATCAGAAGATTAGAAGAATGTAAGCTTCTGGAATTAGTTAAGCCTGTAAAACATATTTTTCGGCTGTTTTTCCGCTTTTAGTTCAGCTTTTTTTCTTCTATATTAAAAACATTCTTTTGAGGTTAATAATTTCGTTTGTTTATCAGCTTTTATGCGGTTGTTGTTGTTGATGTTGTTGTTGTTGCTGTGGCTGCGGTTGCTTTTGTGTCATATGTAAATTTGAAAGGCACACACACATCATGCCTGCCATATAACATTGATAAATATCTATAGGCGCTCGTGTGTATATTCAGTTAAAAGTAGAAGAAGCAGAGGCAACAACAACGGCAACAGCGACAACAGCAGTAAAACAGATCAAATACAAAACAAGATTCTTTTGGCCTACGCAAGGCAACAACGTCGCACAACAAGTTGTACAGGCTCATCGATTATGAATATTATTGAGAAGATATACGAGTATATAGACGTCGAGTATATAGACGACGAGGCGAATGCCGTTGCTTGTTGTTGCCCACTTTCCTATGGCACCAGTTTTTTGTTATTTTCTTCTTCCTCTTCTTCTTCTTCTTTATGCATATGCCTGGCATTTTAGCCATTATGACACAACAGCTAGCTGGGAATTGGAAATTGTTGTCTAAAAATATGCCGTTAGAGCAAGGCAATCATGCTCACTCTGAGCATAAATATTAAGCATTCCAGTTAGACGGCGACTGCGTTCCTTTCCCAATCAATTCCAATTAGATTTCATGTTTAGTGGCGAAATAAATCCACTTGACACTAAATCTTCAGTTTATTACGCGCTCCCTGATGGATAATCATCGCCTTGAGCACGCCAAATGCCACGATTAAGACACACTTGACTATTTAGCTCTAAGAGGACTCATTCCAACATAATTATGAAGCTCTTAGCTGCAATTACTTAACACTTTCTGCCATTTATTTTCTTCTGACTGAATTCTCTGGACTCTGGCTTATAGAGAAGGCTTTGTGTTAGCTGAGACATTATTGTAGAAGTTTCGAGAGCATTTTCTCTAGGATTTTCATCACATCAACTTCCACAAAAATTTAAATAATTTGTTCAATATTTTTCTTAAACAGTTTTAATGAAAATACAGCAAGATAAGCAAGTAAGCGTGCTCTTCTGGTGGGTATGCCTGACTAGAGGTTACACTGAACCGATTCAATAAAAGGGAAATGCAGTTATCGGCGGACATCTATCTCTATATATATATATATAACTTAACTAGCCTAGGCCCTACGCCCACATTCATGCCTAAGAATCTACCTTGACTTTACCCTTTCTATCCACTTTAGATCTTTAAAGTTAAACTTAAACTCTTTGCTTTTTGCAGATGCTGAGAAGTACTTGGTAAGCGTCGGGGCAGCCATAAATTGAAGTCAACGAAATAATCTAAATTGATCGCTAAAGAGGAAGAGGTAGAAGCTGAAGAAGATGGCGCTACGTTTGCGTCGGGATGTACAGAAGGCCTCCTACTATGTGTGGTTCCTGGGCGCCGAGGAGGCGAAGGGACTGCGGGGCGCACGCGTCATTAACTCAGTGCTGCCGTATCTAGTGGACAGATCACGCGGCCAGGAGCCGCTCAAGGTGACGCTCCAGGTCTCGCACAAGGGCATCAAAATCGTGCAGGTAAGTGCTGAGCATGCGCCACACCCCAAAAACAGACGCACACACACACACCCACAAACACCTTCTAGAAAACATTCCTCACTGTTGTCGTCTGTCGTTGAAACAGGGCTCGTCGAAGCATTTAATACCACACAGTGCCATAACCAGCTCCGTGCAAACCGATGACATCGTTGCCTGTGTACTGCTCCTCTACAATCCGGCCACCAAATGCCCCTTGCACGTGCACGCCTACCGTTGCGACTCGGAGACAACGGCCGAGGCGTTGCACCTACAACTGCAAATCCTAATCAATCGGCCCGACAACCAGAAGCGCTTCGAGGAGCTCGAGACCAGGTTAGTATCTAGCTGACTACTATATAGTATATACTCAAAATTTAGTTACCTCCTGGCTATGGTATGGCGAAAGCTTTAAATATACTTTCCAAATCACAAAAGCTCGTGATTTACTTTGCACAAAAGCTTTCAATACGATTCCGAATCCAGAGCAGCTAGTGGTTTATACATGAAATCAGAAAAGCTCTTGATATACTTTTAAATTCACAAAAGCTCGTGATTTAAATTCACTAAAGCTCGTGATTTACTTGTTAGAGTAGAAATGTGATTCGCAGTTCACAAAAGCTTCACATATTATTGGTTCTGATTCCGCTAGTACCTCGCTTATGGAACCCGCAAAAGCTCTATAAAAAACTGTTATATGTATATAGACAGAGGAGTTTCAATGATGCAAGAGAATCTGTGCAGAGTTTTCATTACGTTAAGCGAGAAATTGCAGAGTAGCTTTCGTCCAGAGAGTCTTCTCTGTCTTTCCGTCTTGGCTTAGAGTTTGTTTTCGATATCTCAGATTTGATACAGGCAACTGCAATATATATATACATATAGATATATGCACGTAGTTCTGGAGCTCGTGGGAAAGTCAGCTGCAAGTGCAGTGGCATCTCGGTGTCATTATCATGAGTAGCAAATGAAACGATCTGCCGCAGCGGGCAGAGATCGGATAATGGATTGTCTAAATGTCTAAATGTCTTAAGTGGGCAGAGTTGGCTGCATGGCTGCCACTCGGGTTGCTCGCTGCTTGCTGCTTGCCACTTTGCTTCCTGCTTGTCCCCAAATCCCCAAATGTGAAGATGCCATGAGAAACCGTTTGCGAGGCAGCTGAGGCAACTGAACTCTGCGCGAGACAACGCCGCGCGATGGGTGGCAAATGTTGAACTTCAGCAAAGATCAAAGCGTTTAACATGTGCAAAGTTCTGCCTAAATGGCAAACATTTTTAAATTGGGAGTCTGCTAGCTGAGGGAGGCCAAGTTGTGGCTGCGAAATATAGGCTTACTAACTAGTTTGCTTAGTTAGCTGGTTTATATTAATAGGTTTTTTAGTTTTTTGGCTTTTTTAGTATAAAGGTGGCTTGAAGGTGGGCTTGAAGAGCAATTAAATTTACATATTGTTATATAGCTAGTTTTTTTTTATTAAAAATAATATATATCCAATTTTTGTTCAATATGTATAGGTCTCTCGGTGGTGCTATTATTTATTTCCACCCACTGTTAATGATATTTGATATGACAATTCCTATGCCTCAAATAATGAACTGAATGCATAAAAAAATAAAATATATATAGTTTTATATATTAAGAATGAAATTCAGAAGTTAACTGAGGTGTCTGCAGCAGAGTTTAACAGCAATGCCCAAGAGCTGAGTTTAACAGCAGAGCTTAACAGCAGAGCTTAACAGCAGAGTCTAACAGCAGAGTCTAACAGCAGAGCTTAACAGCAGAGTCTGACAGCAGAGCTTAACAGCAGAGTCTAACAGCAGAGCTTAACAGCAGAGTCTAGCAGCAGAGTCTAGCAGCAGAGTCTGCTACTGTTACTCTAGTATTGGTGTGAAGCTGAGCGCATGTACAGAGTTATTATTATTATTATCCGGTATTATCCGAGTGAGTTTATGTCTTGTGCCCACTCGCATTCTCACTCCAGCAGGTAGAGATAGAGACAGAGACAAAGGCAGCTGTTGCTGCAGCTACTCCCGACTGCTGCTGAGTGAGATTAGAGTTGGAGGGAAGGCAAACAGACGTTGCCCCAACATATACATATTATATATGCATTAATGTCACTGAATGTTCGATGCTCGATGTTTAAGGGCTAGTCCAAGCTGATCGATATATACAAATCTGTAAAAAATAATCGATATATACTTAAATATCTTGTATAGTTGCCTCTCACCTCTCACATTCCCCACCTTCTCGCCTTGCAGATTGGGCATTTTGCCACCGCTGCCCGCTGGCGGGCCTCTGGGTCACAATGGAGGCAGCAGCAGCAGCAGCCACAGCGGCGGCGACAAGCGCCACGATGCCGGCCACAAGTCGTCACATCATCAGTCACAACAGCAGCAGCAGCTGCACCCGAGCGGCGGCTACGCGCAGCAGCAGCAGCAGCGCCGCCACGAGACGTCGCCGAAGCGCTTCAGCAGCTCCTTGGGCAGCGACACGGGCAACAGCACGCGCGAGTCCGAGTGCAGCGAGGAGCACGGCCTGGCCGGCT
Organism: Drosophila peninsularis; assembly: GCA_035047485.1. Taxonomy (NCBI): domain Eukaryota; kingdom Metazoa; phylum Arthropoda; class Insecta; order Diptera; family Drosophilidae; genus Drosophila; species Drosophila peninsularis. The sequence goes on from JAWNPN010000028.1 coordinate 4,386,557, forward strand.
CACCAGTCTCCCGCTCGCCGCCGCATGGCGGCAGCAGCAACAACAACATGGGCAGCAAGCATCATTCGTCGCATCACGGCTCGCACCATGCACATGGGCATCCGCACGGGCATGCGCCACTGACGCCACAGCAGAACAGCGACCTGTTCGACTCGCTGGCCGCCGAGCTGCGCGCCAAGCTGAATGGCAACGGGCCGCCGTTGCTGTTGCCGCCGCGCGACTACGACACAGTGCACCGCTCCAAGGGCAATCTGACGGCAATTGAGCTGCGGCGCTGTCGCAATGCGCTCATTGTGGGCGGCTCGGGCACGCCCAAAGGGCAGGTGCCACCTGTCGCAGGAGCAACCGCCACGGCCGCAAACGCTGTGCCCGCCACAACGGCCAATGGCAAGCAGGTATCATCGCGCGGTTCCTCGGGCATTGGCTCCGATCTGGCGCCCAGTCCGGAGCGACAGGAGCTCAATAGCTCAAGCGGTAGGTTGACTATATAAATATTCCATATCCATGCCCATATCCTTAGTCGTATCCCCATATCGACATCCATATCCATATGCATATCCACTCATACATATCCTTATCCTTATCCACTCATACATATCCTTATCCTTATCCATATACATATCCATATCCATTCATATCCATATCGCTATCCATATCCCTATCCATACCTTATCCATATCCATATCCACATTCATATCCACATTCATATCCATATCGCTATCCATATCCATAGCCATATTCATATTCTTATCCATATCCATATCCATATCCACTCATACATATCCTTATCCATATCCATATGCATATCCATATCCATATCCACTCATACATATCCTTATCCTTATCCATATACCCATATCGCTATCCATATCCCTATCCATACCTTATCCATATCCATATACATATCCATATCCATTCATATCCATATCGCTATCCATATCCCTATCCATACCTTATCCATATCCATATCCATATCCATATCCACATTCATATCCATATCCATATCCATATCCATATCCATATCCACATTCATATCCATATCCACATCCATATCCATATCCATATCCACTCATACATATCCTTATCCATATCCATATACCCATATCGCTATCCATATCCCTATCCATACCTTTTCCATATCCACATCCATATCCATATCCATATCCATATCCATATCCACATTCATATCCATATCCATATCCATTCATATCCCTATAAATATTCATATCCATATCCTTATCCATATCCGACTTACCTAGCTTCCTTTTACTTTGCAGACGACGAGCACTGGTCGAACGAGGCGGACAATTCGGTGATCGCGCTGAAGCCGTCACAAATCGCGCTCTCGCACCATGCGCAGCTGAAGCGGAAGAGCGCGGTGCAGCCGCCGGAGGACAGCTATCTGCGGGATCTGCCGGCCAAGCCGTATGTGCCCAGGCAGAGCGAACGCATCAAGACGCCCACGGCATCATCGAACAACAAGTCATGGTCGCGCGAGGACGAGATCAAGCCGATCATCATGCGACCCGCTGACTACGATGCGAAGTTCAATCGGGTGATGCAGCTGGAGCCGCAGCCGGCCAAGCATGAGGCAGCGGCCAAGCTGCGGGACACGGACAAGTACAACGAGATCAATCGCTTGCTCAACAAGAAGCTCTCCGGGCACGACAGGGAGCGGCTCAAGCAGCGTTCGCTGCACGACGACGATCTGGACGACTTCGACGACTCGGATCCGTGCAGCGAGCCGCAGCAGCAGAAGCCGCTGCCCGTGGCCAGCTACCGCAAGGAGAATCTGACGGACAAGCAGAAGTTCATGGAATATGCGTCCAAGAAGCAGCAGCTCAAGTCCTACGCGGCCGAGGAGGCGCAACGCTATGGCGGCAGTCGCCATCGCTACGTGGACCCCGCCGAGCTGCCGTTCGAGCAGCTGCCGCCGGTGCAGCCGCCGCCAGTGCCGGGGCACAACAAGTATGCGGCCGTTCATCGCGGCGCGGAGCAGACGCGCAGCAGCAGCAGCGTCGGCAACAACAACAGCAGCAGCAGCAACCCAGATCGGCTGAGGGAGCGCCATGACAGAGACAGAGAGCGGGAGCGGGAGCGAGAGCGGGACAGGGAGAGGGAGCGTGAGAGAGAGAGAGAGAGGGAGCGCGACAGGGATCGCGATCATTCCAGGGATCGCAATCCGTACCGCGAGGCAGAGAGCCTGCCCTACATCCAGAGCATGGAGAAGATGATGAAGTCGACGGGCATGCGCTACGGCGAGGAGCAGCCACGCAAGCCCAGCAGCCGTGACGGACGCGACTACGTCCGGGAGTACCCAGCGGCGGCCAGCAGCCAGGTGTCGCCGCGCGATCGCTTCCACGATGCCAAGGACAAGTTCCGGGCCATGGAGCGCACCAGCGGCAGCCGCTACGACCTGGACGAGCGCGACAGCGGCGGCAACGGAGCCGCAGCGCTGGCAGCTCCGGCCGATTACAGATCATCGTCGCGTCGGCGCCGCGGCTCCGTGGAGCCGCCCAGCTACGAGCAGTGGAGCGACGAGGAGGAGGAGCCAGAGCAGCAGCTGCCCGTACAGCAGCCGGAGCCAATGATGAGCCGTTCACGCGCTCGCTCCCGCGAACACTGGGAGCAGGAGCAGCAGCAGCATGCGAGCAGCCGCCACGGCCAGGAGCGGGAGCGACGCGAGCGCGACTATCCCATGCGACGCGGCGATGAGATGCGAGAGCCGCCGCACGATGCATATCGCCAGGAGCGCGAGAGGGAGCGCGAGAGGGAGCGCGAGAGGGAGCGGGAAAGAGAGCGGGAGCGGGAGCGAGAACGTGAGCGCGTCAGCGACCGCCATCAGTCGCAGTCGCGCCATCAGATGCGCGCTCGCTCGCGCGAGTATATGCAGCCAGCGGAGCCGGTGCCGCCCGTAGCCAAGTCCAGTTCGTCGCGCTTGGCCCATCACGCCGAGCGCTATCCGTCGCCGGCGCCCACGCCCAACAGCGGCAACAGCGGCGGCGGCTCCAGCTCCGGCAAGCCGCTGGCCAGCATGCCCAAGGGCTATCGGCACAGCTACGCGGAGCCCGTGTTCGCGCGCTCCGGCGGACGTGTGGGCCTCGCCGCAGTCAATCCCTACTGAGCAACAATAGCACTGCTAAAAGAACATACTCAATAACTGTACATTACACACACACACACACTCAAACACACACACACGTGGAGCAGCAGCCACGATCCAAGCGCCACAAAGCAGCTGGGCACCAAGTGCTACGGCGGGCAGCGCCTGTAATTATGTGCCTTCTAAATATGTTTTATATCAGTGCAGATGCATATATACATATATATACATATATACACATATATCTATGTATATCTATAGCATATATATTTAGCTAAAACAAACGAAACGCGAACAATCACAGTTGATATATGCATTTTTTTTTCGTAGCCTTAAGTCCGTGCGGTTGGTTGGTATATAAATATATTATATATAAATATATTATATATATATATACTATACACATATATATATATATATATATATATATGTATACTTCTTTTTTTTGTAATCAACTTAATATTTGATGCGTGCATGCACGTATATAGCTGATCTATTGTTATCAATTTGATATTTACATTAATAAAGCGCTAGAAAAAAAATGAACTTGGACTTTTTCCTTTATTCCTTTATTCAAATCAAACTTGGCGACAAATTCAAATTTGCCGCGCTTTGGTCTGCAGCAGCGCCATCTATGGGCAGTTGGCGAGCAACTTGCGCAAAAGTGAGCTCTGCGCTGCGTGGCGGCACGCCGATAACAGTGTAACGAGCACGCTCAGTTAACACAAAGCTATCGATGAGCCTCGCTAGCTTCGGCACAATCAGAATTAAATAAATTTTATTTATTTGATATGAAATGATTATCTATAATTTTTTTTTTAATTTTGAAAATATTTTAGTTGTATTTGGAAGTTTTTTTTAACGATAAGTAAGAGAAAAACTATAATTCTATATATATGATAGAAGTTTTCTTGTGCCCAAGATCTACATATGTAGAATGAAGATGTCAACGGGAGGACTTAAATCTGACAAATTGCAACGGATATATATAACATATATACACACATAGGTCCATTTGATGAAGTTTTTGATAACTTTATATCATTATATATGTATCAATATACATCATAGGAAGTGATGGATTCACAAGACACAGCTTTCAGCTAAATATTTCTCAAAATATTTTCTTGAGTTCCAGTCCTGAATTCCTTCTGAAAACCTCTCACTTGAACCTGCTATACAAATTTTAAAAAAATCGCTGATCTTAATTGCTAACCACATTTATTCCTAGATAGCTTTTATACAAATTTCGTCGCTTTTTGTTTTGTTTTACATTTTTATTGTTTAATTTAAAAACTCTTTGTTTGGTTTTCACAATAGTTTTTTTTTATAGATTGTTTCAAAACAAAAATAAAGAAGAAAAATATAGTTTATGTAATATATTTTCATCCTTTCTCTCTCACTTGTGTTCTTTCTCGTTCTTGTTTGTTTCTTTTCTTTTCTTTTTGTTTTTGTAATAATATTAATTAAAAATATTGTTTTTCTTTTTGTTTTTGTTTTTCTTTCGCAAGTTAATTTAAGAAACAATTAATCAAGTTCTTATTTAATTATACAAATTTAAAAAAAATAGTAATTATATAATAATAAAAATAATATTTATAACGGGGGAAAATGCAAATAGCTCTTCATCTTGTTGTTGTTGATTTCTCATGTTATTGTTTGTTGTTGTTGTTGTTGTTGTAGCTAGTGTAGTTGTTTCTCTCATTTCGATGCGCGCAAAGAAAGTGGGGGCGTGCGTGTGTGGGGGGCGGGGCATTTGCGACCAATTTAAAATATTGATAAACGAAGCGAGCAATGGAAGGAAGGATTCAGTTAGATTGATTGATTGATAGATTGTGTGATTGTCGTTTAACAATTGAATGTCAAAACCATTTTCATTTATTTTTCCTTTAACTAATACTCTCCATAAATACACACACATATTCTTTTCCGTCCTCCACATCTTCTTCTATACAAAAGGTCAATTTAAAAAAAATATTTATGAAACAAAAGCTGGAAAATTTCTCGGCCAGTTGATCTGCATCTCTCTATATATATATATTGAACAGTAGTAGTTGGCTATTGAGGAGTTGATAAGTGGCGCGCTGCGTCGAATTTCATGGTGGTTAGATTGGCTTGGGATATAGGATATAGATAGTTCCATGTGTGGGGGCCGTGGCGAGCGCTTTACATGTTCTCAAACTGATCGACGCGACGCTTTGTGTTGCCCTTGCGGATCTCGCGCAACGTCTTGTACTTGTCGCGTCCCTGGCGCACATTCTCCCGATGAATCTTATCATTGGCCGTCTCTTTCGTTTCGTCGCGTGACTGCGCCAGGTCTTGCTTCAGGGCCTGCAAAAGAGCGAGAGAAAGAAATCGAATTAGAAAGAGATGGCGATAGCGAGAAGAGCACACGTTAGTGAATATGAAGTATATATGTACAACACTAAGATTATTTATGATGAATCACGATTACTACATACTTTAGCATGAATAGTTCTTTAGACTTAGCAAAGATGTAGTTTAGCACATATTGATATCTGATTGGGTAATCTATACAACTTAAGTGTAAGTCCAAAGTGAGTAAGCTTGCAATCTATATGAGACTATGATCTGTAAACTCAAGTTCTACAAATATATTGGATTTGAAACATAAATGAAGCTATCACATATTTCTGCACTTAACACATTTACAACATTCAACAACAAAATAGTTGCTTTGTAAACATAGCCAAATTCTGCTACATTCCTGAACTTCTTATCTACTACATCTAACATATATGATACATTAAATATTTTTCTGTCTCGCATGCAACAGATACTGTACTTTTGTTGGCTTTGTCGCATAAGCCGAAAGCTTTTTGCTTTGCCAATTATACCAAAAACTGTTGCTTAAAAATAACTACATTGTCTGATAAGATAAATGTGAGCAAACTGTTTACTGCGCCCACATAAACAAAAAAAAAACGTAGTATGTTATCTGCATATTTTAAGAAAGTTATCTATGGAGGTTATCTCTGTTGGTGTGCGTAGCGTATTCCCTCTTTCTCTAATGTTTGCACGCACCTTAAGCTGATCGTGCAAGCGTTCATTGCGCTCGGCCAGCGTGCGTCGGTCCTCGATGGGATCCTTGATATGCTCGTCTGTGTCCAGGTCGCGCGACACGTCGCCGCCGGCATCGCCATTCGTCAGCTCCTCCTCGTTCTCGTTCTCATCCTCGGCCACGTGATGGTGTTGCGGCGTGGTGGATGCCGCCAACAGCGCAGCTGCAGCTTCGGCCTAAAAGATTAATTAAGAGATAAATAATGCGAAGAGAGAGACTACAGAGAGACTGAACAAACCTGCTTGCGGCGTGCCTCCTCGACTTCGTCTTGTAGCCGTTTGGTTTCCTCGTCCTTGGCATTGACCTCGTCTTGAATGCGTTGCACCTCCTGTTGCTTGGCCATGATCTCCTCCTCCAGCTTGACCTTCTCGACGGCCTCCATGTTCTTGGCCTCCTCCAAGCGCTGCAGCATAGACTGCAGCTCCTTCTGGCGCAACTCAAGCTCATCCTTGGCGGCCTGCAGCTGCTTCAGCTGCTCCTCCAATCGTCGGATCATCTCCTGAGCCTCAAGCAGATCTCGCTGCGAGCGCTCCATCTCCTCCTGCATTTGCTTGAGTCGGTCCTCATACTCCTGCTGCTTCTTCTCGGCACGCTCACGTGCTGCCAGCGCCAGCTGCAACTTCTCACTGCAGAACGAACGAAAAGTTATATATATATATATACATCAGTTGAGATAAGATATTGGAGAGGGTGATTCGACTTACCGCTCCTGCTGTTTGGCATTCTTCTCTTCGCGCGCCTGCGCCTTCATTTGCTGCACATCGATCGTGTCGGGCTTGCGACGACGCATGTAGAGCTCATGGTTGCCCATGCAGAGGGCCAGGATGCGCTTGTTGATGCGAACGCGCGGCGCAAAGAACATAAAGTCCGGCGCCTTCTTATCAATTGGCTTGATAATGAACTTCTTCTCCGAGAACGAAATGTTCCGGATCTCGGACCAGGGGAAGCCAATTTTGGGCGTTAGCCGATCGTCCTGCTCGTAAATGTTCAGGCCGAGCGCATCGACGCCCAACCAGAGGTCGGTGCCCTTCTTGTTCCGTATCTCGAAATAGTTAACGCCATACATTTCCAGATCCTGGGCAATCTTCAGATACTCCATCATGGCATCCTCGCGCAGCATGCTGCGATGCTCCTGCCACCAGGTCATTATCGACGACTCCCACTCGTCCTTGGACATCTTGTGCTGATCGATGACGCGCTGTGGCAACAGGCGATCGTTCGCTAGGAAACCGGCTGTGTGAGTGATTTTATTGTGATCACCGTGACGCGCTTGCACCGCATAGGAGGCCAGCAGCACCGACGTCTCCGGCGGGCAGTAGATCTCATCGGTCAATATGGCATTCTTCACTTGCAGATAGAACAGGCGCAGTGTGATGTCCTGTATGAGCTCCTCGGCCACATCCTCCGGATAGAATTTGGCACGGAATCTGAATTGCAACGGATTCTCCTTTTTCACATCCTGATTCATAACCTAAACAGCCCAAAAAGACAACAACAGTTGGATTAGTATGCGAGCCGGCAAGAGATAATCCTTAAATATATTTAACATATTTGGCACATTATGGGTTACCCATGTGGAGAACGGCATTGATCCAGTCTGTGTGCGATTTGATTAGTGCAATCGTTGCCCATGTGTGCAGCATGTTTCAATAGAGAATCAATCAGAGATCAATAATAATTATATATATATAGTCAGTTTGTAAACGACAACTGCAGATTGGAGAGGGTTCGTAGAAGGCATGCAGGGGCTGGATAACCTATAGACTAGCTGTACTCTATAATGGACTAGGGAACGTCATGTTACTACCCACAACTAGGCAGAGGTTTCTTAGCTAAGGCCACAGATAGCAATAAATATTTGTGGGGATTTGTTTCACTGGCTTTGTCGCCCACCATATCATCGGCATCGTCATCCTCCTCGCTCTCGTCCGTCTGATTGTGTCCATTGCTATCAGCGGTCTTTTTGTCCACATATTTCTTAACACGTTTCAAATATTTAATGGTCTTTATGGCCGGCGATTCGGGCTAGACAATACAATACGTAACCTCAGTTTATATATAGTATTAGAACTTATATTATTTGCATATTATATATCTGATATATCTCTTAAATATCTGTGCAGATTTCTAGCGCTTACCTTTTTGTATAGCTTAATCCATGTGGAGTCACCCTTTGAGTCGGTGTACTGCAGCCCAAAGAACCAAACCTCACGCAATCCAATCGTCTTCACCACCTGATCGAACAGTTGTTTACCAGTCGTTGTCGACTGAATAGCAAACTCCAATTCAGCGTCCATTGTTGTGACGCGCACATTTAGCTGAAAAGATTAAGGGAAATGAAAAAAAATTCATTTTAGAGCAGAGATCAGATATAGGTCAACTATTAAAAGGATAACCAGCTCTCATTTGTACGTCTTTAATCTATAGATCCTAAATAACTGACTTGCCTAATCCCATACTCAAGTAATGCTGTGTACTATGCATATTTATCGAATGTTTATGAATTAGAAATGGAATTCGAATTACTTTGCAACTACTATCACAACTTTGTTGCTGTTTATCACGCCTTTTTGATCTATAGTACGTTATCAACATTCGTGATGGATATTGTCAAGAACGTTTATGCTTTTCATATCGTAATTGTCGTCCTCCATCAGCTCACGTGTGTGCTTCATGTGCTTTCTCTGCCCTTTCAACGGGCTTCACCTGCCTCTGCTCACTGTAAGCCCCCTCCGCACCCACGCGCTGACTGCATTGGGCAACTGACACACAAACACAAAAAAGACTCTCTCGCTCTACCTCTCCCTCTTTCTCACTATTTGCCCCCCATGTGACTTGTCCGCTTGTATAACGTTGACTTTTCTGCACACACACACACACACACACGCGTTGGCCCCTCGTCAATAGTCAGTCAATCCATTTACTATCTACGGCTGTTGCTGTCTGGCTTGATTGCTGCTTTTCTTTTTTTTTTTTTTTGCTGTTTTCCGAGCGTGATTTTTCCTTTGCAGCTTTTCCCGGCCCGACCCGGTCCGGCCGTAATTAGCCGACACGTGCACTTCTCACTTCTGCTTGGCGATTTTTACTTGTATAATCCGCCTTTGAAATCTGCCGCGCTTACACTGGCAAGTGCCAACATCGATGCGAGCACTAAATCCCATCGCCGAAGAAATCTACTATTTGACTGCTCGAGCTATCGCTAGTTACTCCGACTTAAAAGCGTTCAGTAAATGCAGACCGACATGAAAGGCAGCAACAATTAGTTATCGATTAATTACAGCTGAGTCAACTGTACTTGAACAAAGGCTGAAAGGCTTGAATCATCTCAGCCTAAAATGCTAACTTAAAAGCCGTACGTGTTGCTCACTGCAAAGCGTAAGCAACAGCCGTAACTTTGCAGTTTGTCGCGCTCATTAAAGCCGATAATAAAGTTATCGATAACAGCGTGTTTGTAAGCTAAGTGCATTCATTTTGGAGCAATCTTCTGCATTTGTTCTCTCTCTCTCTCTCTCTCTCTCTTTGCCATTCTGTTTCTTTGTGTTTTTTTAAGTGCATTTTGTCGCAATGCAAATCAAACGTGACACAATGCTAGGAAATTGAAAACGTTCATTTCAATCCAATTAACGTTTTTGGGTTAATGCATGTTGTTGCTGCTGCTGCTGTTGTCATGTGTATGGTACGTGCATACAAGCATAACTCACTCATTGGCCCCACTGTGCAAGCGAGTGTGGCAACGGAAACAGCCGCATAACCAACCAGTTGTCATCTCGCCTCTAACTCTATCTGCGCTCGCCCTCTCTCTTTCCCTTCCCCTGTCACTCACACTCACTCTACCTGCTGCATGCATGACAAATTGCTCTCAGCTATGCCAAAATGTTGACGTTACTTTAACACACACACACACACACACGCGCACGCATGCATACACACACATATTGTTTGTCTCTAGCCAAGCCGGAAGCCATAAAAATGCATCACACAAACTCGAAAAAAAACAGACGAAAATTATAGCAAAAGTCACATATTTCTTTGAATTATTCAATTAATTTGTCATGTTTTATATAACAACAAATTCCTACAGAAAAATATGCCAATAAAGTCTTTTAGCGCAGTGAGTGAACTCTAATTACAAATATGAAACATTTATAAAGATATTAGCAGTGATGAAATCCTCAATGAGATTGCTCAGAAATATGTAGTTTACCAAACAAAACTATATATATATATATATATATATATATATATTTATATATAACTGTATCCACTATCCACAGTTTAAGCATATTCAATTCAAGCTAAAGACACGTTTACATAGCCTAAAACAAGCTAAAGCAGTCGCGTCAAGTGTTGAGGAACAAGTTTATCTTTCATTTGTATGCTAATTTCTGGTCTTTTCATAATACAAAACTGTAAAGAGACAAATGTGTTATAGAACACAGAGCACAAAAAGATCAAAGAGCAAAGAGCTGAGTGCAGAGTGTTGATACCCTTGAAAAGCTATAAGAATATATATATTTATACATTATATATAAAGATATATATATATATATATAACAGATCAGATACTATATCTCAAAGTAAACCAAGTCTAGCGTGAAAATTGTAGCTAATTAATACGGAAAAAAAATTAAAATAAACACTTAAGGAACCTTACTTAAGTTAATTACTCTGAAATCCAGGAATTAAAATCTAAAAACCTATTCCAAAACCATAAAAACTAAAATTTTTAAGTTATTTTCTGGATTTCTTGAGGGAATTTTGTATTACAATTTTCTAGATTTCGCATATCTGTAAATTTCCTGAGTCATAAGCAAATTTCTAAAAAATAATGCAAGATAATTCTAGGAAAAAAGGAACTCAAGAGGAATTCAATCCATTACTTGCATTACTTTTCTGAGAACTTTACAAATTTGAATTCGCATTAAAAACATTTTTAATGCAGAAAATCATTCCCATATAATATATGTATATATGTATATATATTTATATATACATATATAGTATTCCCACTAAACTACTACTCATATTATTTAATAGGGCAATCGCTTTAACTTTCAAATGATATTGTTTTTAGCAATATTCTGGAACTGAGTCGTATCCAATTAGTGAAACGAGCACTGTAGTAATAACATAGTTAAGCTGCAAGTGCACAGTGAACCCTCCCCCACCTCAAGGGTATTTCAAGGGGATCGAAACGTGAGCATGGAGCAGGCTTAACGCACCGTTTTACGCTTAACGCTGCCGCCGTAGCGCGAGAGACGCGCCCGACTGCTGTCGGAGACGACGACCATTTTGGACGGCCAAGCGTTTTTCAGTAGCCTTTGAATAGTTACAAGCTTTTCGATGGCGCGTAATGCGCTCACACACACACACACGCACACACACTCGAGTAGCGAAAAAAAAAAAAAAATGAAACGGAAATCGTAGAAAATTTCTAAATACAATGCGCGTCGTTCTGCTGTCCAGCGTCAACTGAGGAAAATGGAAAAGCGACTCGAGGCTTTTAACTTAATGCAAATGCAAAGTCGACCAGACCCAGGCCCGGGCCCAGTCGCAGGTCCAATCGGGGTTGGGTCTTAGGTGAAGGTAGACGGAGCAGGGGCACCCACGTCAAAGCTCAACAACTGTTCAATTTCAGACAGCAACAATGTACGCTGCTCGCTGCTCGCTGCTCGACAAATGCTCAGATTTATATTTTCCCTCCATTTCCACTTTAGTTCTTTTGCAATTGTATGTTAATTATGCAGCCAAAAATAGACAGCAAAGCTGACTAAACGGAGACACATACATATATATATATATATATATATATATATATATATATATATATATATATATATATATATATATATATATCTGTATAAATCTATATATACATACAGTTAGCTGTGCTTTCTAAACCTCCTCACTGTGCTGACCAATGGCTAGGCCCGGCCTGGATAAACAAATCAACGTCAATCATACGACGCGTTGGCTGTCAGTTCTATTAGAGCTGCAATTAGCCAAGCCCATTAAGGTAAATACATCAAGCACAACACAATGAAGGTGCATATACTATATTTGGAGACCGATTATTTTCACTATTTTATTAGCATTCACGAATAATGCCTCATCAAATAGTCATTCGAGGTGTAGCTCCATATTAAACTATTTCCAACTCATTGTTTTGTGCTTCATGGCTACGCACCTTGTGGAGGAGGGCAAAGAAACCGAGTGGAAGAGGATTTGGGGATCGAGAGTGAAAGCTTAAGAGCAAAGCAAATGTATCTTTAGAAATGGTCTTAAGATTTCTCCCTCTCTCTCACTCTCACTCTCTCTGTTTAAGGATCTCTTCCGTTATCTCTTTAGCTTTAGATCTATGCTCTCTTTCTCTTAATGTGTCAGTCTTCTCAGCTTACCTATTCTCCTTCTATCTCTCTCTCTCTCTCTCTCTTTCTCAGATGTGTTTCCTCAGATCTCTCTTTTCTGAGATAACTCTCTCTATGTCGATCCTCAGATCTTTCATTCTCAGATCAATCTTTCTCTCTTATATATATATATTTTTCTCTCTTCTCTCCACAGATCACTCTCTTCAGATCTGTCTCTCTCTCTCTATCTCTCTCTCTCTTTCATCATCCTCTATCTCTCTCTCATCCCTCTTCCTCTCTTCATCTATCTCTTTCCTCATCTCTCTCCTCATCTCTCTCTCTCCTCATCCATCGCTCTCCTTAGTTCTCTCCCTCAGCGCTCTCTCGCTTTCATCTCTCTTCCCTCATAAATATCTCGATTCTCAGCTCATTTTCCTCCATTCTCTCTTCATGCAGTAGTTTCGCACTCCACTGATTAATTTCACGAATTTATAATCAAAATAAAGCTATATATAATACATACTTATGTATATGGGGGAACAACGCCCCTTATATATATCTTATGCTTAATGAATCTACAATTTGAGATAGTGCAAAGAAGGTGACACTGAATTCGTTGACTGATTTATTGTCCGTCCTGTTCGCTGTCAATCAAACGAAATGAAATCGAATCAAATCGAGGCAAATCAGTCTTCAGCTGTCACAACTGATATGGACAGTCGGCGCAAGCGCCATCACAAGACGGCCCAGAGAAACGGCAATGGGTCAAGTGGGGCTGGCGGGGCTTGTGGGGGACGTTTCTGCATTATGACGTCGTCTGCAAATCTTTGACGTCATCTGAATGTTTTTTACTTTTCTTATTGATAATTTGGCGCATTGCCAGAAGCGGAAAACGCCAGAGTTGATATATTTTGTTTTTTTTTTTTATTTTTTGGCCAACTCAATGACGCTGCAGATGACGATGACGTCTTTCCCATTTATTTTCTGTACGTTTTCAGCTCCTGCTGTCAATCAGTTATTGATAAGAAAGTACACACTCGTCGTCGTCTTCGATTCGCTGCGGCAATATCTGCGCAGCCACCAAGTGCTTGATAATCTATCAAAATTTACAAGCTTTTTTCGATTCGCATTCTATTTTGGTTTTCCTTTATCAACTGCTGCCGCTGCTGCTACTGTTGCTACTGCTCCAAACACGAAATGAGTTTTTCATTAATTTGATTGCTGTCCCTGATTGATTGCATAACGATTCAAATTCAATTTGATATCAACTGTCCATATCGCACAACACACTTCCCGATAATTGTATTTTATGTATCCCAAACTTGCCCAGAGTAGTTTTTCGTGTCGCATTTCAACTCATTTTGTTAAAAGGAGTTCATCATTATCTTTTTACTGTGCATCAGGTGGCAACGCTGGAGCTCGAGAGCTTTAGTCATAGATGATATAGAACTGATCTTCAAATTCTTGATTTTATTTATATTTAAATCTGCTTCATTTAAGTTTTCACTATTTTACATACTAGGTGGCAACGCTTACGTATCTATTATATATTATACAGAGTATTTATATTAAAGTTAATAGACATTAATAGACATTATCCCTATACCATAGTCAAAATTCAATTTAATTCTCGAAATTTCTTTCAAAATCTTAGCAGTGTGGCAACCCTGTCACCGTATTTCAGCATTTCTCTCTCTTTCTCTATCACTCTGTCTTTAGTCACTTTCTTTCCCTCATTAACCAAACATTAAACATGCATTAAATTAAATATGTTTAGCTATGTTTATAGCTATATTTCTAGCTATACTTCTAGCTATACTTCTAGTTCTGTTTCCAGCTATATTCAGGCTACAACTCCTGTTTCTACCTCCACAACACTCCCAACTCTAGCTAGCATTATGCCAACCACATTAACAGCTATACAACTTTAACCCACTATCAAAATCTTCTCAGATATTACCATATGTTAGCTTCACTTACCGATTTGGGCGACATTTTGCTGCTTGTCTATCCTCACCCCGTTGTTGTTAGTGGAAATTGTAACAAGTGGTTGGGGACGTCTGTGTTGCTGTTGTTGTCCTTGTTGTTGCTGTGGTTGCTTTCGTGTTTTGCTACTGGTTCAGACTGCAATGATTGAAGAATAATGGAGAATTAGTTCTGTGTGTCTGTGACAATTAACAGTAAATAAAAGTCGTCGAAACTAGTTTGGGCAAAGTGTGTAAAGCTGTTGGCCAGTTGCTTTCTGCACACGCTAAGCGACTGCAAATGGAAAGCTCACGATCATAATTCCTATATATAGGAACTGTTTTGTGAACACACACACACAGATATATATATATATATATAACACTTGGCTCATTTTGTTATATATCTGGTATATTTTCGTTTATTTCTTATTTCACCTGGCACTTTGACAAACCGATTGCAACCTCTAAAACAACGATTTTTAGTTTGTTTCTAATTAACAAATCGTGTGCGCACGAAAATTAACTCAAATTTTAATTTTTTCTCTCTTTTTTTGTTGCTTTTTAACTCAAACACTCGAAAACTTTTGATAACATTTATGCGGCGGAAATGCAAAATGTTATTAAAAAATATGTATACACAAAAATGTTTAGATTACGACTGCGTATAAAGTTCCCTCAACACTTATCGTTATTCAGGTTTTTTTTTTTTTTTTTTTTTTTTTTTTGAGCTGTTTTTTTATAATTTATTTGAACCAGCTGCCCTTGAACCCGGCCAGTTACAGGAAACCCTTGAATTTGATTTGAGAAATCACTTAAAATTCTTTATCAAATTGTTGTCAATTGTCATCATAATGAAAATTGAATTGACAGTTTGACACCTGGCTGACACGCTGTAAGCAATTGTGACGTCACTGGGGAGAGACGACGCCATCTTTATTGAGGCAGCAAGTAGTAGCCTGCTGAAACGGGCCCGAACGAACGCTTTCCGTCGAAATGCAAATTAATAATCATTAGCTCTCGCTGCAGAGGCCAGAGACATTCCAAAGTTTCGATTTCCATTGTTGTTGTCGCTGGGTTTGCACAAATTATGACATCATGCCGACTTTATTATCGCTTCTGCGTGAACTTCGAGTGTACACACACACACACACACATGGTATATCTCTACACACATTTGGAGACAAAAATAAATATGAAGTTAGTCAGCTATTCATGAATCTTGCGTCCCTTTCGGCTGTTTAGCATTATAAACAGTGCTGGTAAATATTCAAATTTGACCTGTCATCAAGCTGGCACTATTTGCCCAATTAGATTTTATTGCCGGCTCCGATAAGAAATTCAATTTGGAACACAACAAATTGCAAGTTATAATAGAATAATGATAAAGTTGTGTGTATTATCAGTATGACAGTGTTGGTAAACATTTATGATTTACAATTACAAACCATATCGACTATATTGTTTGTGTGCATAGAGTATTCCATTATCACTTAGCCAAAGTTTCCAGTTGCTTCTTTTTTTTTTTTTTGTTAAATATTATTTATTTGCCTTCAAGTCAAGGGGGACAAACAGTAAATTTTGAAATGAGCTCATAATATTGAAGTTTTTTTTTAAATATATTTTTTTATTTTTTTAAATATTTTTTTTTGCCAGCTGCAAATGAGCAACAAATTCTTTCAGCTTGAAGTGTTGAGGGACAAAACGTCGCGTCTATTGGCAGCTGAATCATGCGAGGGTTGAGTACACACACACACGCACACACTCATACACTCACACACGCACACAGTCAAGCAGTTATGCATCCTGCCTTCAATCAACGCATGAGTCATTTCCTACTTCGGTTGATTGCTATTTGATTTAACTTTATTACGCTTTTGCCTAATCTCTGACTGTGATTCCTACTCTCCATGAGGGAGAGGGGGAGTGAGAGAGGGAGAGGGAGAGTAAGACTAGCTAGGGCTTTCAAGTTCGCCGCCAGAAACGGAAATGAAAATGATTTAGCGTAAATGCGTAGTTGTATAGGCTTAAGCAGTTGGAGTTGAGCTCAAGCTATCGATGGCGCTGCATGCTCAGTTATGTTGCGTTATGCACACGTTTACATAATCCCTGTGGCTAGGGGTTAACCCACGCGCAACATTTGCTCATTGTTTTGTTTATGTTTAATATCCATTAACTGCATTTAATGAGTTCAAGCTAAAAGCAGCGGGCCAAAAATCACGTTTTCGTTTACGTTCAGTGCTTGACCACCGGAACCGCAAGAGAAACGGACACACACACACATATATATACGCATAGAGTAGCCCAAGCATATATACACACACACACAGAGTCAAATGAGCACGCAGCTAATTAGATTTTGAGCGACGCACGCAGAGAGAGCGAGAGCAAGGCAAAGCAAGGCGAAACGACGCGGCGAATCCCTCGCATTGCGTATGCGCAACGTAATGGAAGCCAAATAACTACATAAAAGCGAAATGACAACAACAAGAGAGGCAGAGGCAGAGGCAAAGGCAGACACACAGGCAGAGGCAAAGGCAGACACACAGGCAGAGGCAGCGGCAGCGACAGAGGCAAAGGCAGACACCGAGGCAGAGGCAGGCAGGCAGCCGAAGCGTGTGCCGTCATTTTATTTATTTATTTTTGCCATTCGCTTTTACTTTTCATTTACATTTTGGTGTCGTAAAACAAGCATAAAAATAATAATAATAATAATAAATAATCATTAAATAAATAGCCAAAACAATTTCAGCGCCAAACTTTTAATTTCAACAATTATGCGTCTTTTCATGCCGCGTTGATTTTTAGCGCAAATCCCTATTGCACGCTCTTTCTTCAGCTTGCCTCTGTGTGTGTGTGCGAATGTGTGTGCCTGTGTGTGTGTCTTTTGTTGTGTGGTCAATAATTAAAATGGGGCAATCAAGCGTACGAATGAATCGTTGACCAACTAAACTGTTTGTATTCACATACCCTGTAAACTATGGACAGCTTAAGGAGTATATAGAGCACACAGTGTATTAGCATACAAGATATAGTAGAGAATGTATTAATATAAATAAAATAAGAAATAATAATATAAAAGTAAAGTAATAAGTAAGAAGTTTTAAAATAAAACATATTATTAAAAAAATAAATTGCAGCTCAACTCTCTGCTTCTGCCTTACAGGTCATCGTCCAGTCGTTCATCGTTTCATGTTTTGTTTTAGTGAATGAGCAGAGGTAAAACATAGGGCAAAACAGTCAAACAAGCAACTTAGCAACAAATGTTAATTACAGGTTCAAAACTATATTTTTAGAGCAGCTGTTAATTATACTAAGCAAAAATATATATACATATCTACACACATGGCTAAGATAGACCGCATTAAATATACAAATGTGACAATTTAATGAAGCAAATTAAGGCTTAAATGTTCTTTGATAGCTAACAAATCTTACGCGCACGTAAAGAAAACAACAGAAGCAGCAGCAACCAGCCAAAGCCGAAACAACAACAACAACGAAAGGCAACTGTCAAAAAGTCACCGCATATGCAAACGACAGTGAGTGCGAGCGGGAGAGAGAGAGAGAGGTCGAAAGATATACAGATAAGACAACAACAAGAAGAGCATGGTGGGTGTAGCGGTAACAGCATGCGAGAGTGGAATGGAGTGGGGTGAGTTAGAGATGGGAGAAAATAAAAACATCAACGCAGCCATAATTAAGAGCGACACGCAAATACAAATACAAACACACACACAGATATTTATGTAGTTGAGTGCGTTTGGCATATTTGGAATTATTGCTTTTGACATTGCGCCACAGTTGGTTCATGATTATTTTAATTGCCAACATATAGCAGCAATTAGTGTGTGTGTATATACGATATACACATACATACATATGTATATTTATGTTATTGAAAATTAAGCGCTTAAGAACTGCCATCAATAATTGACATGTTAAAAGCCTGCCGGTGTTGCCAGATCCGGCTAGAAAACGATTCAATCTAGCTACAATTGCCGCCAGTGGCTTTGTCAAGTGTTAAAACTGACGGGAAACTGGCTAAATTGGCAACACTGTTGCTTGCTCTCTGAACAAAAAGCTCTCTCACAGCACCGTTAGTTAGTCACTAAGCGCGATCTTCGCTTGGCTCTGCTAATTGTTTTGGTCAATTTGAAGCACAAAGCCAACATTGTAACTGACAAAAGTATTTTGTTGACAATTTTTGTTTTTGTTTTTTTTTTTTTTTTTTGGCTCTTTGCAGCTCAATCAATGGAAAGTTTTGATGCGAAACCAGGTGATCGGCTAATTTGAGTCAATACTTACAATATATATATATATATGTGTGTATTGTGCTGCTCCAGTTAATTTTAATCTCAATTGGGTCGTATTACGTAACGTATGGACGTGCCGACTTATCAGCGCTGGCAACGTAACGTCATACTACGTGCATTCAGAGAAAACTTAACTGTTATACACACACATGCATACATTGACGTATTTAAACCGTTTTAATCAAATTAATGCTAACGTTTTTTTTTTTTTAATTTTTCTTTTTATAGTTAGAGTGTTTTGCGATGTAATAAATATAAATTTAGTTTTCCTTGTATTATTATTATTATTATTATTATTTATATATTTTTTTTTTTTTTTCGATTGCTGTCAACGCACTTCCGTTGGCAACTATTCTCCCGTATTTGTACAATGAAATCATGTGCATATCTTATCTAATATATAAACATACACACACACACGCACACAGTGTGGCAATTGCTCCAAAAATAATTTATATCAACATTTTTTTATGCGCTCCGTGCCCGAAAGACAAAAAAACTAGCTAGCAAAACAAAGAGTTCCGCAAAGGAACTTGGAATGGACATACACGACTGGAAGATGCCCTGTAAAAAAGCAGCAGACAACTACAACTTGTATAGAGGATTCTAGATAAATTTACAAATCTCTATTGCATATTTCCCATTATATTGTTATTATATATTTCGATATGTCACATACCCACTCAGCAAACCAATATACCCTGCCAGCTACATTGTTAGGGTATAAAAACAATTACAAATTGGCAAATAGACAAATAATGAATGACAAAAAACAGACAAACAACGACACACAATTGGGTCGATTGTTCTTCCTCCCTTCAATTTTGCGTTATCGATAAACACGCACTCGCACGCACGCACGCACGCACCCACGCACACCCACTTCCCCTCACTTGTTGTCTCTGTCACTCAACATGCGTAGGCTCAATTCGCCTGCTCATGAAGAGGGGAAGAAGTAAAGCGCAGCAGCTATTGGTTAAGCATAATTCCTTTTCATTTCCCTTTCGCTCAGCTCACACACACTGAAACAACAAGTGGGGAGAGTAAAGCGCAGCAACAATTGGTTAACTGTAACTAGGCACGCATGAGTAGCGCTGCTTTCACATCCTTAAGAGAGTGCGTTGAGCATAATTTCCTTTCGATTTGCATGTCTGCCCTTTGGCTCAGCTCATGCTAGACTCACACCCGCCGCACACTTCTTGTCTTTGTCGCACACACTAAAACATGCGCAGGCTTAATTCGCCTGAGAGAGGAGGGGGAGAGTAAAGCGCAGCAGCTATTGGTTAACTGCAGCTAGGCACGCATGAGCAGCGCTACGTTTACATCCTTAAGAGAGACAAACAAAAAAGTACCCTTGCAGCTCACCACACTCTCTTCGCTTTAACTTAAGGCGAATTTATGCACATTTATATGCCATCATTTTCAGCAGGCATGAGCTTAACTCATTTTTTTGTGATGATAAAACGACGATTTTTGCATGCAAAACGGTTAATTTTATGATGAAACACACACACATACACACACACACACATTGATAAAGCTACATAGCAAAAGGGATAGAGAGATAGAGATAGAGAGACAAAACTCGCCGCATCAGACAGTTGCTGTTATTATTTATATTATTTGCAACTTATTTTATGACAGCCGCAACCGCAACTCGTTAGTTAATTTCATTTTACCTACAATACAGGCGCAAATATTAATCGTCAAGACAACAAAACCAAATACAGCACAATAAAAATGAGAAAAAAACCCACAAACAATAGACAGACACACACAAACATACATACAGTTACCATAAAAAAAAGTGAGTATATAATATGCGTGACATTGAGTTTTGAGGTTATGCATACGATATGCAGCCGCAACCGCAGCCGCAGCCGCAGCCGCAGTCGCAGTCGCCAGACACTTGAACTGTAGAGTTGCCTCCAGTCTCCATGTGTGTGTGTGTTTGTTGTTATAATTGCCTATGGGGAATTTCTTGCGCTAGTTCAGGGATTTATGCTCTTTGATTGATTTATTAAGCACCAATTTAGGCAAAGGCAAAGAGAAAAGACTTCAAAATGTGCATCAAAACGTTGCGTTGGCAGCGACGTCAGCAGCGAGTTCGTGCGCGTCACAGCTGTCATTAAAACAACATTAAAACCAAAGCAAACAGTGGCAACAAATTAAACTCACACGTATTGCGAGTGTAGAATAAAAAAAATACAAACAACAACAAAGCAAATACACTCTCCAATTCGATCAAAAAAGAAATAAACATAGAAAAAACAGCAAGGCCAAGCACATCGTTAATGTCTTTGTAGAGTTGGAGAGTTGTGCTTCATAGGGCCTTAAGGTACAGTTATATGGTTTAAGGAAAACTAAAATCAAAGGAAATTGGGGCTCTTAGCACAGCTTTCACTTTCACAAAGCTTTAAAAGTAACAGTAACAATTAGTATAACAGGATTTTATGATCATTTTGGCCTACAAGCCTATTGGAGACTTCTTGCCAATAAGCCTTTTGGAGACTACTGCCAACAGTCCGTTTGGAGACTTCTTGCCAACAAGCCTATTGGAGAGCTTTGCCAATAAGCCCATTGTAGAGTTCTGCGAATAAGTCTATTGGAGACTGCTGTAGCTCACGCTCGTGCGGCACAGTTGTCAACACTTCAATCAATCAATCTCCCCTTGGCCATGTACCACTCCAACTAGGCCAAATGATAGCGAAAAAGCAAACAACAATCGAACAAGAGAAAATAAACTGGGTACAAGAAGAGGTGCGAACACTTTACAAATATTCTCGAACAGGTGAAGCAGCGAGTTGAACGACTAGCGAATACCGCGCACGATTGAAAATTTAGAGTAAAGAAGATTAAGCTCAGTTGCTGAGGCATCTATACATCTGAGAGGGTATACCGTATATAGGGTATATGTACAGGGTATATCGCCAGCTGAATCAGAGACTAACCTTTTTTTCAGTTATTTTTTGGGCAAGTGCTGAATGTGGGTGTGTGCGAATGGGGGTTTTCACCTATATATACATATATATCTATATGGTACATTGTCAGATATTTATCGGCATGCCTAACTGACTAACTTGGCTATAAACGCGCATTGCCGTCATTGAATTCTGTTGTTAACTGATTCATCATCAAGCGCTACTGACGATATTTACCTTGACGCATGCAACGCCAACAAACAACAGCGGAATCTAATGAAAAACAAAAATAAGAAAGATCACACACAGACACAGACACAGACACATATATGACAAAAATCACAATTGTACAATTAGTCATTTCATCAATTAATAATTAACTATTTTTAAACGTGCGCGCGGCGCTGCTCCAATGGATGAGCTCAGTTTGAAGCAATTTCCAAGAGCGAGATAGCAACACACACACACACACACACACTCACACATACATACAAACAGTATATAAAGTTATTAACAAGCATGTTTCAAGATTTATCGTATTTTTTACACCTTGAACTTTGACGCAACACTTAACAAAAAACTTTTTTTAAAGCGCAGTGCAAAGCTCGAAGCAAGCGCAGACAGCTTATGACTATGTGTGTGTGTGTGCGTGTGTGTGTGCTGTATCAACAAGCATTTGCATGCAATCGACTAAGGCTGCCTGCACCTGTAACAACAGCAGCAGCAGCAGCAGCAGCAGCAGTTCGAAAGCTGTGCACATTTAAGAGAGTGCCCAAAGCCAGGCGAATTGGGCAAATTCGCCTCGTATATTTGCATTTGACATTTGCGTATGCTAGAGCGAGAGAGTAAGTGTTAAGCCTACTCTTTAAGAATTCCAGCACTTCCATGACCTTCAGCGAGATTTTTTGTTTGTTTTGGTTTTACAGTTGCTTTTGCTCTGTGTTGGGATGCTCACAAAGAAAACAAAAAACTACAGAAATTAACATAGCTGAGCTGAAGAAAGCTGCAATAAGACAAAAGAAAGCTGCGGAATTTTAGCAATGCGGCCAACACGATGGCCAATGGCCTCCCCAGCCGCCAACACAAGGCCTTAACAGCTAGACCAGTCTAGAGAGAGAGAGAGAGGGAGAGCGAGAGAGAGCAACAAGTGAAGATCGTTCAATGCTACAAGAAAACATAAATATATATAAATTGATATATATATATATATATATATATATATATATATATATATATATATATATATATATATAAATATGTATTCCTCTATTGGTTATGTCTTGGGCACATTAAAAGCTCGTCTTACAAATTAAAGAGGCAATTTAAATGCATTCGAACACGCGCACTCATCACATGCCAGACTCGGGCCTATGATGGGGGTATTACCATTAACATTATCTAGCCATAACTTTCGACATGCAATCTCTCTCACAATATAGATTATGTGATCTCTAGTCGGGATGCTCTCTATAACAACAAAAGACAGCTTAATTTGGTTCAATTATAATTTCAATTTTGATTAATTCGAGTTTTGTGGAATATTTAAATTGTTTGGGAACTGATCTTAACTCAGTTGAGGAAGGGAGTGAGAAGGAGCGAGATAGAGATAGACAGCTGGAGACCGTACTTAGTTTTATAAAAATATTATCATCATCATCAACAACATCATTATCATCATTATACTTTCCCACGTCAGCCCAAGGCACGTGGTTTCACCCGCGTGAAAGATAAGTGGATAACATTTTTGTCATTTCATAGCAAACGCTTTAAAGATTTACATCCACAGACGGTCGCTCAAAATAGTATGCTCTCTATCAATATCTCTATAACAATCCATATATATTACATACAGTTACTCTCTCTATATAATCTCTATATCAGGTCTATTCTTCAGTCAACTTCAGCATTAAAGACGTTTTACAACACTCTTTTTTGCCAATTTATTTGTGCATAGACATATCTAGGCGAGTGTAGAGCTGGGCATGATTGCATTTTGCTTTACAGTTAGTCGCTTGGCCAAACGAGTCGCTGAATAAAAAGCATCGTAGCTGGGTTCCCTCTGCCTCTGCCACCCCGCCGCCCCCTTCTGCAGCCGCCTCTGCCTTTGCCTCTGCTCGGCTGTCTATCAACTTGTTTATGAGGCACTGTCTCTGTTACTGTGTCGCCGCTGTCGTTGTCAGCGCTGACTGCTGCAAGCAGCGGTGGCATTTGCTGTGGCACTTAGCCATTGCCATTACGGGTTGTTGTTGTTGTTGTTGTGTGTCTGTTTGTTGTTTGTTGCTGGTCAGATTTGCTTGTTGTTGCTGTTGCTGCTGCTGCTGCTTGACTAGCGCTTTTAGAAAGTATGTCAATTTAGAAAAGCCGTTGACTGGACAACGCACACACGCATACACACACACACACACACACACATGTACAACATACCAGTCTAGTTAGTTAGCCTTTTCTATGCACATCTCTCAATTTATATAGATTCATTTAAAATTAAGCCAATATATATATATATATATATATATTTAATACCAACCCAAGCAAATTGTTGTTGTTGTAGTTCTTGTTATTGTTTGTTGGCTTCATACAAATTGCACTTGAACACAACACACGAAAAAAAACGACGATTTATTCAAATTGCAAATTTCCAGCGAAAAAAACTCGGGCGAATTCGAAACGTCACACAACAAAAAAACCTTTACGTCTAATTGAAACGAGCGCGCCGTCGCGACTGTCTATAAAAGCTTTGCTTCGTCGTCGCTGACTCCCGAAAGAGAGTGGCAGAAGAGTCAGAGAGTGCGAGCGAGGCGAGGCGAGGCGAGAGTGAGTGCGGGCGGGGTTAAGCTGCTGCTTCAACTCGAAACTCTGCTCAGCTAATATTTGTTGCGTGCGGTGCTCTGTACAGACGCGTTAGCAAGTTTGCTGCTGACTAAATGGCAAATTTTATAATAGAGCACGTTGTGCGCTGAAACGACGCCAAAGCTTAACAGCGGCAGCGCAGCAGCAGCAAAGTGAGTGAGTGAGTGAGTGAGAGAGAGAGCAGGCAAAGCGAATTCAAACAAGAGAGAGCAAGGAAAGACAGTTAGCAAGCAGTAATAGCATTGTTGTTGTTGCTCTTGCAAGATAGCACAGGAAATATCATACATACATGCATAAAGTGCGAAAGAGAAAGAGAGAGAGAGAGAGAGAGGGAGGGAGATGCGGTGCGTTATGAGCGCCAAAGCATATCAATAACAGTGAACAGCGTGAAGGGGTATAGAGCAGTTAGTTATGGAAAAGAGCTTATGACTGACACCGGCGACAGCAGCAGCTGCAATCAATTGAAAGTTCACTCAATGGCCCACAGATGGAGCTACCGCTGCAGGTGCAAGGCTGTGAGACGAGCAATAACCAATCATAAAAAGCAAAGTCTACACTAACACACACACACACATAGATAGGCAGTCGCGATCAGAACCAAAATTAGAACATTACGTATATATGTGTATGTGTGTGTACATGTAGCTAACCACTTTGAAAACAGTTTATCAATTTTGTTGTTCTTTCGCTTTGAAAAATAAAAAATAAAAATGATGTAGTAATGATTGAAGTGGAAGGCTGATGAGGTTTGTGTTTATAAATAAAGTATATAATATTTAATATATGAATTACTTTTAATACTATATTTTTTTTATCTTTTTTTTTAATTTTATATATTTTTTATTTGTTTTTATTTCATATATTTTAAATTTCAATAATTTTTATTTTATATATATATAATTTTTATATTGTTATATTATATATTTTAAATATATTTATATTATGTGTTTAATATATTTCATTTTTTTTTAATTTTTATATTTTTTAAATTTCTACTTTCGATATTTGTCCACATATGACGCCCTTTCGAGGTTAAGTTCAGTTCGCAATCTACAATAAAAACTGCAATTCAGAATCACTCACAAAGGAGAATGAACAATTGCCGTTATTATTGTTGCGGCTGCTGCTGCTGCCTTGAAACACACTCACCACATTCAACTCTCCACTCCTTACGCATTGCACTCAGCGTAAGGTCAACGCAGCTTGACTCGACTTGACTGTTAGTCAGCATCACTCGCTGTTCACTTTCAAAAGCATTTCGAGTAAAAAGTAAAAGCTCTCCCACGCAGTCTTTAATGTGGGAAAGAGAAAGAGTAAGAGCAGTCAGCCAGAGATCGCACATGCACGCACCTGCACGGAATACTTAAAGACATTTTTGTCCAGAGATAAGATAGCGAGAGCGCCAGGCAGAGGGTGGGTGTTGGGGGGAGGGGGAGGAGTAACTGGAATTACATGTGAATCGGTTTTGGGGCGGCGTCGGAGGTCGACCGGCGTTTGACCCACTAAACAACGTTGATGACGCAGCAGTGAGCGAGTCGCTCTGCGAGAGCTTTTGCTTTGACGTTGATTAATTTCTCACACTTCACTTAAGTGGGTTAAGGGCAGTTCTGATTGGGCGGCAGCCGCCGCCGCCGCTGCGTCCACTGTTGCTGCAAGTGATAGCGCAGCAATTTTAAGGCGTTGCCACCCACTCACACACACACACTTCGTAATAATTTCAGTTCCAGAAGTGCACAAATATTTGTACTTACATGCAAATAAAACACAAATTATAAAACGATAAAAAAAAAAGCGCGCGGAAAAGCTTTCGCTCGCAGCTGCGCTCGCGCTTTTGCACTCTTCACTTGCACACGTGCAGAGGAGAGAGAAAAAAAAATAAACACTCACAATAACAACAACAGCAGCAGCAGCAAAAGCAGGTGTATTTTTCGACTTTTTGTTTGCTGCGCTGTCCGCTGACTTTACGTGCCGAGAGTCAAATGCGAAATGAGCCAATGACGACGGCGTCGTCGTCGCAGCGCAGCGAATGCGAACACAACGTTTTTATCTGTGTGCAACGGAAGGGGCGGGGGTAGGGGTAGCTGCTGGCTGGCTTTCGGTTCTCGAGAGATGCTCCACGAAATTGTAATGGCCGGCCAGCAGCAGCCCAAAAAGCAAGTCACGCGGCTGACTTGAAGCTTCACACACACACATAAGCACACCAAAGTGGAGAGCGAGAGATCTCGCAGAGCGTAACAAGTGTCAGTTGAGCTGCTGTCAGGTGGCAACGCTGGCGCATTGAAATTTTAAAGCGAGCGCCCATTTTTAACGTTTTTTCGTTTCGTATTAGTTTTGTTTTGTTACGTAATGCAGCCGTCGCCGGCTTTGTAGCTGTAATCTACGCGCCGCTGCGCCCGCTTCACTAGTCAAGCATAACAACAACCCGTTTTGCTTAATTTACATAAAAATACGTTACAACAACAACAATTCACTTGTTGCGCAGCCCCACCCCCAAAACATATATGAAAATCTATCCTAACGCTGCGCAGTCGACGCATGAGCAAACAAACTGAGTGAGAGTGCCGAAACAGCGGCGGCTGCGCAGCCGACTGACTGTTGCGCTTCATGGCTAGCGCACGTGAAAGTACCAAAAGAGAGACGAAGAGAGAGCATTTGCTCAAGTTCGAAAAGCGAGTTCGAATTTTCGTATCAAGTCGACTTCGACGTCGCTGTCGACGACGCTGTCTCTGTCGCATCGCTGTCTGCACCCAAAATGCAAATTCGTAAATTCTGTTTAATTTCCATTACCTAAAAATATTCGTCTTTAAAAATACAAATTCAACAGGCGGCAGAGTCGATGACGTCAGCGCGTCTTCTGCTGCTGATGCTGCTGCTGTGCAAAATTTCAGCGAATTCAATGCCAAACAGACACACACATACACACATGGGCGCAGCTGAGGAGCAGAACACAATATACGAAGAGCAAGGCGAACAACGAGCGTCGTAGGCGCAACTAGTGATGTGCAAATTGCTAGTCACGAGGCGGCGCGTGTTGCTTAAAAAGTGAAAGCCAAAAGCAATTTACACATCTTTAGCATGGGGTCATGGCATGAATTTTGTAATTTTTAATTAATTATTAATACTTATTTTTGGAATTTAAAATACATTTTTTTAAATTCGTATATTGTGTTAATTTATTTTTCACGCGCACATCAACAGCCACAGCAGCAGCAGCGTCAACGTTGGGTGCTTACCTGTGTGGCTGCTGTTGCTTCTTCTTAGCAACGAAAACAACAAAGATCGTTGGGCAGCTACGCAAATTTCGCACAAAATGGCAACGCTGGCACCTAAACTGGTTTTGCTGGATGAACAGCAATGAATTTATGTGAATATATATGTACATAGTACATAAATCATAGAAAATAAGGTGTTAATTGATGAGAGTAATGGCAGAGAGAGAGAAAGAGCAAGAGAGAGAGGTGGTGAGCCCGTTTTGGGCATGTTCAAGCAGCTAATTACGAATCGTTCTACTTTTGGCCGATAAATCAAATAATGAATGAACACAGTTAGTCACACACACACACATACGCACAGCAGAGAGAGAGAGTGGAAAGAGAGAGATGCGAGAGCGCCCGCGTTGGCGTTGCCAGTAAGTGAGCGAGTGTAAACAACTGCGACGCAGCATCCGCTGCTTGCTTGCTTGCCTGCCTGCCTGCCTCTCTCTATCTCTCTCGCTCGCTCCGTTAAATGGGCCAAGCGGGAAGATCTTGGCTGCTGTTAAAGCTTAGAACTTGGGTGCCATAGGCTGTGGCTTTGTGGTTATTTCTTCTTCTTGTTGTTTGTCTCTTTTGCTTTTGCTGCTTCTTTAACCGTTACAAATAGCATGGGAATGTCAAGCCATTGAGATGATGCTGAACAAATCACAACGAACCAGAATAGCAAAGCGTTTGACTAATGTCCCGGTTCAATAAAAAAAACTTTCATACATACACACACATCCGTGTACGCGTGTGTGAGTATGGCAGTAGCAGGCCAACCAGTGTTGCCAGCTCTTGGGGTTTTTTTCTCTTCGAACAAATCAGGATTTGTGCTCTTTAATCCACATATGTATGTAGATGCATCTGTATTGGTAGCAATAGTGAAAACTCGCATGGAATCCAAACAAATTCGAACAATGTTAAAAACTTCCAACTGTTAAATGCGTCTTTATGCTAATGAGATAATAAGCTGTTGTTGGACTACACACACACACACACACACTTGCCTATGTATGCGGCGACATATGATAAAGACGGAAGTAAGCGACCTGCAGACACAAAGAAAGACAAAAGACAGTAACATAATACTATGTATGTGTGCGAGTGGAAAAACTTTTAACGACGCTGGAAAAACGGTGGTTGCGGCGCGGCAGCATTGACTGCAATTTTCACACGCTTTGCCTAACACAACAACAATAGCAATAGCAAAAAGGTAGCCGGCGGGCAGCGACAGTGATTTATGGCAGCTGCTGGCACACCAATAATACAAAAATACAAAATGCATATAGGAATATGAATTCTCACATTATTTTGCATTGTCTCGCTCTAGCGCACAGCGCGCGCGCGCGTTCTCTACTTTAGGGCGAACTCAAGCTTGCCAATGAAATTCAAATATTTAACAGACTTTTTGGCGAATTTGATTTAAAGCGGCGGCGAAGAGAGCCCAAGCCACAGCATGCAACGAAAAGTTGCTCTCGCTCACTCTCACTCTCACTCGTACTCTCTGATTGTCAACGCGATTGTTGTTGTTGCTGCAGCGAAACTGTGTTAGTTGCATGTTTTAGCAAGTAAATACAACAATAAAAAGTGTCAACGGCAAATTTACCAATTTGCAATGCCAAAAACAGAAACGTTGACAAAGCGGCGCGCAGGCCGGTTAATGACTCACTCAAACCAATTCAACTCAAGTCGCGCTCTCTCTCTCCCTCTCTCTCGCACTTGCACACTGACAAACACATACATAAGCACACTGACGCCGCGCACACCGGTATTTCAACATTGCGTTACACACTCATTCCGTTTGCTCGGTTCTTGCTATCCCACTTCATTTTTATTGCCTTTAATGCTGCATGATCACACACACACACACACACACACACACACACAAACACACACACAGACGCACACACAAAAACAAAAAAATTAAATAAAAAAAACCTTTTGTACTTGGTACACTCGTACAATTGCATATAGTGTACAAGGAAGATATGAAAACCAATTAACTTGGCTGAAACTCACCTGCAATTTCGGCTGACACCGGCACAAAGTGTTTGCGTGGAGTTTTTCTTTCGTTTTCGTTTTGTTTCTTTATGTACAACGCAACATACACTCACAAACGCCAATATACTGTCGCTGCTTGTTATTGGCTATAAATGCGCAAAATATCACACAAAAGTTGAACGAAAAAAAAATAATAGAATAAAACTGCTTCAGTGGCGCGGCGGGCACAAAAGCACAAAAATTACTTCGCTGTCGTTGTCGCTAGAGCTGCGTCACAATCGATAGTATCGATAGCCGCGTCACCCAAAGCACAAGATTCACGAATAAAGAGCGGCCGCTCTTACTGTCTGTTAAAGTATGGATGTCTTTTCACATGCGTGTATATGTGTTGATGGCGGCTCAGTGAGAAATGCGATATAATTTGAATTTGACTTTTATTTAGATTGCTTTTATACTTTATTTTATTTATTATAATTAACAACTGACTAAAATCAAAGTGAGATGACGATCGGTTACGTTAGAGATGGCTACGTATTTCGATACAAAGAGAACTCGATAGCACAAAATTGGTTGAGTTTATCGACAACATAAATATACTATTTCCATGCACAACAACTTCTAATATTTATTTGTTTGCCGCCACAGGCTATCGATAGTTTCCTTGGCGCGGACACCAGCAACTGGTATTTCAAAAATGTCGACCACATCTAAAAACAACAAATATTTAGTATTTATTTGTTCGCCGCCACAATCTATCGATAGTTATTGTTGGCGCGTGCAGCTGCTGATGGTATTTGAAAAATGTCGGCCAAATGTAAATTTAGATACGAAAAAAAAAACAAACAAATTTATTTAGCTTCAATTGAGGTGAGTATCGGGCGTCAAAAATAACTTATAATGCGCAACATTTGATGCTGGGCTTCACTAATTTTGTACTCATCGAGGTCACACAGAGAGAGAGAGAGATAGATAGATGGAGATAGATTCAACTCGAAGTAATAATAAAACAAAACACTTAAGCTACGTCCAGGCGCTCGCGGAGCAGGCGCTCCCGACTATCCTGCGGATTGAGCAGCACCTTCA
The DNA here is from genome assembly GCA_035047485.1 of Drosophila peninsularis. Taxonomy (NCBI): domain Eukaryota; kingdom Metazoa; phylum Arthropoda; class Insecta; order Diptera; family Drosophilidae; genus Drosophila; species Drosophila peninsularis. The sequence continues at coordinate 4,417,460 of JAWNPN010000028.1, forward strand.
CCAGATGCTCCACCGTTGGCCGCTCCGCGGTACACAGTACCTTCAATCCAAGGGCTTCCAGAGCGCGTCGAGTGCTCGGCCCGATGGCCACCAGCTTCCACTGATCCGGCGATATGTTCCGGGCCTTGAAATACTCGTACGCACAATTTACGCCGGAGGGTGAAAAGAATGCCAGGAACTCAATGTTCTCCGCCTTCAGAGCCCGATCCATGCACTCGGCCAGCTGGGGATTGCACTTCGTCTCGTACACCTCGCACGCGTCCACACAGAATCCGTTCTCCACGAGCTTCGAAAGCAGCGTATCCGTGGCCAGATTGCCGCAGGGCAGCAGCAACGGCAGATTCCGCGACCCGTCGAACGTGTCCACAATGAAGTCGCCCAGATTCCGGGCATTGCCCGTCTGCTTGCCGTGGGTGAACAGCTGCTGCAGCGTGCTCATCGCCAGATTGTGCGTAACCTCGCCAACGGCATAGTTATGCAACAGCTTCCAACCGCCGGGCAGCTCCGCCAGCTGCAGTGCCTCAGCCACCGCCTCGACGCAGCGCGGACTCGTGAAGATGATGCCCGCATATTTGTCCGGCGTCTGCAGCTTGGCCTGCAGTTGGTCGAGATTTTTGAAGCCGAAGCTCAGCGTTGGCACGAACAGCGGCTGAAAGTTATGCCCCAGCAGGGTCTCCGTGTAGACATCCGTGCTCTCCGATTCCGATTTGAATATTATCACCGTCCGCTGCTGGCTGCTCATCTTGCCTTGCCGTTTGTCTCTCAGTCTCGTCACGATCGATCGCTGCTGTTCGCCAAAAGATATATATATATATACGTCAATATGCCGATTATATAGTAAATGCAGTCGCAACTGCAGCGCGACTTTTTTCGGCTTTCTTTCTTTCGCCCTCCTTGGCCTGTGGCCCAGCGAAATTTTGTTGTTGCTGCACTGCTCGCACAGCTGTTTTGCCGGCCTGCCGCGGCGTTGCCACCTGGTTGCGCAAGCAGCGCTGCGCAAGGCACAGTGGGCAACCAGCCGTGTATTCCTTTGTGAATTTCCATATAATGTAAAAAATTATCAAATTGAAAATAAAATACTTTTATTTAGTGTTCGCCAAAGATTTTATTGTGTTTAAGTTTACATACTAAGCAGTCTTATAAATTTTGCCTTATTTTCATTTATAGTTATACATAAATGCATATATATATATATATATATATATATATATATATATATATATATATATATATATATATATATATATATATATATATATATATATATATATATATATATATATATTTATATATATATATTATTTCATTACAAAACTCCATTTCAAATATTTTTTTTGTTTTTTTTTTCTTTTATATATGTAACAATAATTTTCCTTCAGTTTGTAAATACCTTAATTTGTATATCTTCTCAAATTTTTGTGAGTACCTTGGGAACTGGATCGGGGCAGTTTCGGTTGATGAATATATAAAAGAATTTTCAGAATCTCTTAAATCTTGAACGGGATCCAGTTGGCTCAGCTCTATAACTATTACAAGATATCTGTATGCTAGATCCTAGCCTATATAGTAAATATATATATGAAATATAGCGTCATTGTTCCCTGAGTCGTTGGAGAATTATAGCTAATGCGATTTAGTTCATTCCGATTAGTTATATGAATTTTTTTTTTTTTTTTTAAATTATTTTTTCTAATTTTTTTTTTTTTTTTTTTTTTTTTTAATATTCTCTAAACCAAAAAAAAAAACCTGAAATATTTAACTAAACGAACGCAACCAAAAACGAACTAAAAGAAGAACTAAATTGATATATCAGTTTGATTTGTTCAATGATTCGCGGTCCATCCACCGGCGCAAGAGGTCGCCGGGACGATACTCCGACCCGGTGTGAGGCAAGACCGTCGGCGGCAGACGCAACGAAATGTACTCACGTCCCAAACTGCGAATTATCGGACTCACAGTTGGCACCGGCGTCGGCTCGTTCTGACCCCACACCGATTGGTGGTCCTGGCGCTGGACAGTTGGATTGTTGTTGCCTAGCTGCGACTCGAAGCCGGAGGAGTAGGACGAGGTGCGCGAGATGTTACGATTGTAGCTGCACTGCTGCAGTAGATTGGCGGTGCTCGGCTCATGCAATAGTTCCGGCTGTGGGTGTCCGCTGGCGGCGTTCACCCAGGCGGAGATGTCGCCGTGGCGCTGTTGATGCTGATGATGCTGCTGCTGCTGATGCTGCTGATGCTGCTGCTGCTGCTGCAGCTGCTGCTGATGCTGCTGTTGCATTTGGAGACGCGATGGGCAAAGCAAGTTGTTGGTAGAGCGCGTCGATGGTGGTGGACGGTGATCCAGACCGGAGCCATAATTGAGGTGACGCTGCTCCATGCTAGCCGTCAGGTAATCGCCAACGGGACGCTGGCAAAAGGCATCCGGATTCATGTTCAGGCCGTAGTTGCTGCGCCAGCCCTGCTGGTCGAAGTTGTTGGCCGTGTACATGGACGTCTGGCTACGACAGCTTGCCGCCGACGGCATCTGCATCGGCGAGGCCATCATCGGATTAATGCGTGTGCGCTGCGAGGATAGACGCAACGAGTCCATGGACGACAATACTGAACGTGCGGCTTGCGGCTTGCGAAGCCGAGGACTCGAGCAGTTGGAGCCCATCATCGACATGTTGCTGTTGTTGCTCTCGTTGCTGGCATTGAAGCTCAGCTGCTGGCTGAGCAGGCTGATGGACTCGTCGTCGCTGATGCACTCGTCCGTGTACAGCCGACGGAAGCTCTCGCAGGTCGACAGCTGCTCTATGTTGTCTTGGAGCATATTGAGCAGAACCAGGGTCGTCATGCTGCCCAGCAGCTGCAAAAGATAAACAGACGGGATTAGAGAAAGCCGGAGTTGATAGCTTAGCTACTCACAATAAAGGTGATCCCATCTATGGCCTCGATCAGCAGAAAGGAGCCCTTGGCATAGACGCTCCACAGGACGAGCAGCGCAGTGTAGCGCGTCAGCTTGAATCCGGATAGCATGTTGCTTGCAAAGCTAATGCCGAGCATGACGTAGGGATAGACGGTGGTGTAGCAGCTGCTGAAGGTGGCCTCGGCCATCTGGGTCTGACTCATGCCCGCAGTGTAGAGCAGCATTTTGCCAAAGAGGCAGACAATCATCCAGATCTTGGACACATACGGCTGTTCGTTCAGCCATTCGTGGACGTAGCCGAGCACGAGGTGCAGCATGGTCAGGGCATGGGTATAGGCAAAGAAGAACGGCTTGGCCAGCAGGCTGCCCAGGGTAAGGTTGAACTGATCGATTGTGGCCGTGGGCAGTGTGCACAGCAGACAGACGATGTTGAGGATGGTCAGTAACTTCATGCAGCGTTGGTAGCGCTTGAGGCGGACCTGCTTTTGGGCTCGAGCGAGGCGCTCGTAGTACGGCTGCTTGAGCATGGCGGCGCCCTTCATAATGAAATTCAGGAACTTCGAGCCGAGGACCATTTTCTTCTTCTCGTGCAGCACCTTGTTGACATGGCCCTCGCAGGTGCCGCACAGGCGATACTGCTGCTCCAGCTCCTCTCTGCGGGCGGGCAAATCAGTGAGTGAAAGTGAGAAAGGAAAGCATTGGGATTGGGGTAGGGATTGGGGGGACTCACTTGTAGATCTTGAGCTCCTCGTCGAAGCGCGACTCGGAGCGCGGCTCGAACTGTGCCAGCTTTTCCACCTTCATGCGCTGTGCCTCATTGCACTGGGTGCACAGCCCGTTCTCCTGCGGCGGAGGCTGAGCGCCGGGCACTGTGCCGCAATAGTATGCATTGGCGCAGTGGACGCTCTTAGCGTCGTTGCTGTTCGAGTTGGACTCGGACAGTGGGCTGCTGTCGCGCTGCGGCAATATGTCACGGTTGTAGTCGCCGTCGCGATTGAAGCCGTTGTACTGCTCGCACCGCGGGCAGCTCCAGCTGTTACGCTGGAGGTACGCCACCTTCGTGAACGTGTTGCAAAACCAACAGTTGACGGTTATGCAGAAGCGTGAGCTAACCGCGGATATATAAACGTTAAATTCAAGTAAATATTCTTGCATATTGCCGTCTCACTTACCGCACGTGTAGGTAGAGCTTATAGAGCAGCATAGAGACGACAAAAATGAGCGCCAAAATGGGCAGCGCTTTGGCGGCAAACGTAACTAGAAAATTTTCCATTATTGTTTTTCTCTTTTTTGCTGGTTGTTTCAATTTTAAGAAATTTAGGTTGAGCACTCGCACTCGTTTCAACTACACAAACTTCTAGAATGTGTCAAATCATGCGTCAATCAGTTATATATACATATATATTAGAAGAAAAAAATAGGAAAACTAAATAACCGGGCAGTGACAGCGGCTGACTCTTGTCCTTTAATGTCAGTTTGTTTGAGACATTTATCGAAGGCGATAGGTTTGACAGCTGCGCGGTACGCTGTTCAAAACTCACATGTTTCGTGGGAAAGCAAGGTGCCGGCATTGCCTGCAGCTGGTTACTCTGAAAATTATGAATATGTAAAAATTCGTTTAAATAAATTTTAAAAAATTATATTAAATTAGATTAAATTATTATATGCAATTTGAAGGTAGGAAGGCTACTTAACTTCGTCTTAAAATAAATGTAATGCATAAAAATAGTTAGAACAGCTTCACTCTTAAAAGGCACTTTATTTAACATAAATATCAGTTCTAGTACTTTTAATGTTGACTAACAGCAATGTGTCGTCACATTTATGACTTTTTCATACAAAGATCAACGCGCGCGCACTTATTATAGGAAATGCAACGATACTATTCCAAGTTAACGGCTCTGCATAACCTACTCAATCGTGCACAGCATACCAGTCACGCAGCCCGTGCATATCGATATATCGATTGTTTCAACAAGTCACACTGCAACGCTGACAAGCGAATGCCAAACACCAGCCGAGTGTTTTGAAAGCCGCTAGCACGTTGCACGTGTTAATGAAAGTATTTTATTTATAAATAAAAAACACAGAAAGCGCATAATAGCCACAAAATGCAACACGACGATGTGAGTAAGCCTAATGCAATTGAATTAAACATAATTAAAAACTGTTAAACCACAACCAGGTCGTTTGGAGCATCATCAACAAATCCTTTTGCTCACACAAAGTCAAGTAAGTGGATAGTAAATATTTAATTAAAATGAAAATTGTATTGAAAGTGGCTTGCAGAACTGATACGCGCACCTTCTGTCGCCATGAATACAATCTCACGGGCTTGTGCACGCGCCGCACTTGCCCGCTGGCCAACTCACAGTATGCGACTGTGCGCGAGGAGAAGGGCATCATTTACCTGTTCGTCAAGACGGCGGAGCGTTCGCATATGCCCAGCAAGCTGTGGGAGCGCATCAAGTTGTCGCGCAACTTCGAGAAGGCCATTGAGCAGATCAACGAAAATCTGGTCTTCTGGCCCAAGTACATGATAGCCAAGAACAAGCAGAGATTCCTGAAGATCACACAGTATCTGATGCGCATGAGGAAGCTGAAGCTGCGCCGCCAGAAGCTGATTGTGCCGCTCTCGACGAAGATCGAGCGGCGTGAGGCGCGTCGCGAACAGAAGGCGCTCATCGCTGCCAAGATCGACAATCATATTGAGAAAGAGCTGCTGACGCGCCTCAAGATCGGCACCTACAAGGACATCTATAACTTCTCACAGACGGCGTTCAACAAGGCGCTCGAGGCGGAGCATGTGGACGAGGAGGAGGCGGAGGAGGACGATGAGGAGGAGGAGCTCGAACAAGAGATGGAAATGGAGGTGGATGAGGCTAGGGAGCTGCGACATGCGCTCAACGATACAGAGGAGTTTGTCGAGGCGGACAGCGAGGATGAGGATGAAGAGGAGGAGGAAGCTGATGATGATGAGGATGTTGATTATGAGAGTGATTCGGGTCAGCGCGAAGAAGTGGTAGTGGACAGCGACTTTGAGCAGTCCGACGATAATGATGATGACGACGATATTGAGGTAAACATATTTTGGATACTTTTTTTTGCTCTCTTTTTTCTCCCTCAATTGGCAATTTGTCATTTATGATTGACATTTAGCATCGTTTAGAATTTGTTTTGTTTGGAATCCGTTGCGCAACTCGCATTACCATAATTTGCAATGAAAGCAAGTCAAACACTTGTTTGCTGTTGCCGGCCGGCGGTGTGCAGTCGGCAGCGCTGCCGGCGGCGGCGGCGGCTGCTGCGCGAGCATGCCGACTGCACAGCTCGAGCAACGGCAGCAGCGGCAGTTGATGAACGCGCGCGCGCGCATATTGACTCGAAACGTGAGGCGCGCTCTTGAGTGACAAATTGCCAAAAAGAAAAAGAATAGAAAAAAACTGTGTGAAATAACGTAAAAATCTTATGCAGGACACCCACGTGCCGACGAAACCAACGAAGAAGCCCAGCGCCGAAGAGAACAGGACAAAGACAGCAACAACAACAGCTGCAGCAGCAGCGAAGCGACGCAGCGGCAAACCGAAACTGAAATTGGAATACGAAGTTGAATATGAGGCTGAGGCTGGTCAGGCACGGCAAATGCGTCATAAATGAGGTAGAAAATAACGTTGAATGAAGAAGCGGAATAAGTGGAAGAAGAAAAAGATTGAGAAGAGAGGAAAATCAGCTTAAAATAATATATGATTATTTTTTTGTATAGATCTAATTAAATTGTAATACAAATAACTGGAAAGAACCAAGCAAAAAAGAGAAAAAATATAAATATAAATAAATATATAAAAAAAAGTTTGTATAAAAATATATTAATAAAAAAAATAATAATAAATATATATAAAAAGTTATAATACAAATATATAATAAAAAAAAAATAATAATTTAAAATATAATGCGAATAAGAAGTCATAAATGAGCTAAAAAATAATGATAAAAGAAAAGCAGTTAAAATAAATAATTAAACAAAATTTATTATAAAAAATAAATAATATGAAGGTATATAAAGAATTATAAAATAAATATAAAAAAATTAAAATAAATATACAAATATATAAAACAATAATTAAAATATAAAAAGAAATTCAATTCAATATAATTCAATATAAATATGTATAAAAATATATCAAATAATAATAATATATAAATAGCAAAAATACCAAAATTGTTAAAATTCTGCTTGAAAACAAAAGAGATAGCAATAGCGCATGCATCTCAAACCTCATGCGTGTGTGTGTGAGTGGCCAAATATGGCTTGAACTTGACATTGACATTTGTTCTCACCTTTGTTGTTGTAAGTTGGTGAAACCAGTTCGCAATAATCACTTTACATGCAATTGCAACAAGCTGGCCAATTAAATCAGAAACAAGAACAATAACTGATATTATAATATATATAGTATATAAATACATGTACATGTATAATATGAAATGCACGACAAGTTCAATGCAGCTGTGGCGACGCTGACGTCGCGACGCCGACGCCGACGTTCGTCAAGGCCTTTGCTGAGCCAGCTTCAGCCTCAGCTTCAGCTTTAGCAATTGTTGTTTGCTTTTTGCTATTTGTTCTCGCTACGGGCTACTGACGCTAATATGGCCAAAGCGACCAAAGGTTCTATATATCTTATTAAACACATATGTGTATACATATATATATATATATATATATATATATCTGAGCTGAAGTTGTCAACAATTGGCAATTAACCAGATTTTATGGCTCTCACTTTTGCGGTTCAAACTGCACAGCCGAGGTGAGGTGCGGCGATTCAACTCAATTTGTTTAGTTAATGCGGTAAAAACTTCGTTTTCGTTTCAGTCTAGCCCCAAAGGCTAATCGCGCGCTTCTCTCATCAAATGCAAACGAACCAAAATGCAACTTTAAACTAGACTTTATTAGCTTTATAGATATATAGATACATGACAGTGCTGTTTAGACTATACTTGTATAGATCTTGAGATATATACTTATATGTTCAGAGATATATATGTATATAGATTTTGATATGCATAGATACATAGATATATACAGTGCTGTCGACAGATATATGCTTACATATATAGATCTTGATATGCATATAGATATATAATGTTCTTCAGAGATATATATTTATATAGATCTTGATATGCATATTGATACATATACACTGTTCTTTAGAGATATATATATCTTGAGATATATATTTATATAGATCTTGAGATGTATATACTTATGTAGATCTTGATATGCATAGATATATATAGTGTCGTTCAGAGATACCTATATTTGTATAGATCTGGATATGCATAGATATATATATATATTTACACTGTTGTTCAGAGATACATACTTATATTGATATTGACTGCTATGCTAATTAAAGTATCTAAAGTCTTAACGTTTCTAGCGCAGTTTGTTTTTTCCATTTTATAACAGAAATTCCTAAAGTTCAGTTTAAAGCGCTTTTGCATGCTAATGTTTTTTTTTTTATAAATAATATATCATTATATTAGTAAGGGTCTATTGACTGTATACATAGGTAAAAAAACTGTTCAAAGATAATGTTAGACTTCCCCATATCAACTTAAAATTTTATCAGTTTGAGTTCTAATTTATACTTTAAAATACATTTAATCTTTATATATAGCATATCCAGCTGAACGCTAGAGAGGCAGGACTATGCTGTCTATATACAGCTGAGGTTATGAAAATAAAATAGATAATTTGAATATTGTAAGGAAATGAATTTAAAAAAAATATATTTGAATAAAAAATAAAGATATAAAATTAAAAAAATATATACATATGAATTTAAATAATAAATACAAAAATTATATAAAATAAAATATATATAAATAAAAATAAAATAAAATAAATATAAATAATATATATATTAATTTGTATATATATATATATATATATATATATATATATATATATATATATATATATATATATATATATATATATATACTTTAAAAGTTTCACTTCAAATAATTATACATCAATATAATATACAGCCCACTTCTCCACAAATCTGTGTTAACCAACTGAAAAATTTAAATATTCAATAATTTTGAATTGAAGTATAAATTGAAAAATTCATTAAATCTATACAAAAAATGCTGATGCTACGTGAAATCGTAGCACAGAGCGAAAACACATATAGAGACTATAGTCTCACGTTATTCATGAAAATATAGTAGATCTGTTTAGGCCCGAAATACTTAAAATAATTGTATTGCCTAAGTGCTTTAAGCTCTAGAAATTATTAAAATACTTGTGGCAAGCTAGCAACACCTCGACTACACGATACTCGCAATTATTATACTTCATTTTCATTTCACTTTAATTTCATTTTCATTTTCATTTCATTTCTAGTTTTTTTTTTTTTTTTTTTTTTTTGTAGTACAAATATATCTTAGCTTATGTGTTTTCTGTTCCTTTATCCAATTCGACTTGTTTATTTGGTGGTTTTTGGTTCACGCATTTGGACTGAAGGCCGCCTGTCTCAGCAGCACATAGATTTTTTCCTTGATCCAGTCCTTGTTGTAGGGCGCATATGTGTTCGTGCTCTTCTGGTAGACCAGGCAGCTAATATCGATGAGCGTATCGATGAAGTCGAAGAGTTGACTTATGTCGTAAGTTATAGTTGGTGTATTCGGATTGCGACGCTTCAGGTGCTCCTCGTAGATCTTACAGACGCCCTCCATGCACTCGTTGACGCTCTCGTAATCGCAATATGTCCGCGTCTCAGGACGAGCGCCCGGCTGCACCAGCAGAATTGTGTGCGACATATCTCTGACTCGTTCGCACTTTTTGGCACGGCCAACGACAGAAACAAAACAAACGAAAAATGAAAAAACGAAAAAAATTAAACGACTGCGAAAAGAGAGATATTCGCTTAGGCTTGGTCTGGACATTTGTTATTTATTGGCTGCTTACCGTTATGTTACTGTAGTTCTCGATTTTTCGTTGTTGTTGCTGCTGCTGTTTCCGAGACTTTGCTGACTGCTGGCCGCGACTGCACAAATTTAAAAACGAAAAGATGAAAACCTATGAGAGAGAAACCGACAATTGTGAACTGACAAATTGAATAATAACATGTGCATAAGGTTCTTCTGTTATTTGCTTCTACTTCTTTGAAATTGCCTTTTGCAATGGCCGCTGAATTTACATTCAGTCGGAAGCACTGTCAACGCTAGCGGCAGCGGCATCGGCATCGGTATATTTTCTCTCTCGCTCTTTATGCTACCATTGTTTTTGCCGCTAGCCCAACGGCGGCGAGCACATGGTGTGCGCTTGGGCAGAATTAAAACTTATGCTTGCTGTTGTCGGTATAGGTAACTCGCCTGCTTTAAAATAGTTATTTTATATATATTTTGTACTAAAATGTTACAAGTTACAAGTTGATTGCCCACAGCTTGGTCGCCTCTGCTGCTTCTTCACTGTCGATGTTGCCAACTGGTGCGCACTGAGGGTTGCTGGACGGCTGCCGGCCTAAAACAGTCTGGCAGCGCTGGCGCGAGCGTGCGCACGTTGCCACCTTGCGCGCCGCTCAGAGCAGCCAGTTAGGCACAGCTGATTCAAAACCGATCGTCTCCATGATCCAATTGGAGAGCGGCGCCAGTTGCGAGCGAGCGAGTCGTTTAAGACGAATTAGATTGCGGTTGTGCCTGATTTTGCGTGTTGTTGTTGCTATTGTTATTAGTGTTTGCTGCTGCTGCTGGCTGTCGCAATGTTGCCGCATTGGCCAAGTGAAATGCAAAGTGAAGGCGCAGCCGCAGCAGAATGATTTGTGCATGTGGCATAAACATTTTAATTAAGCAAAATAAATAACAAAATCTCAAACAACGTTAAACGTCGGCTCTTGTTTCGTCTGCTACAACTGTATATACATATGTATGTACATATGTACATACATTTTTTTCTCGTTTTTCCCTCTTGTGCTTAATTTCTTTGCCGCTGCCCAACGCGACGCGACGCACGCGTGTTGAAAGTTTTTGTTGTTTTTTGTTGTATTTTTTTTTTTTTTGGGTTTTATTTTGATTTATAGTGTTGTGTGCGGTGTGCGTGTTACAAGTTGTCGCAGCTGAGCTGCGCTCTGTGCTCTCTGACCAATGTTCTCGCCGGCCAATGGCAAAATCAAGGTGCTGCCTCCAATACGAATATATGATTCCAATTAGAATATCCGATTGAGTGTATTTACATGTCTAATTGGAGTTTGTTTTGTGGTTGTTGCAGCTGCCGCCACACGAGACGGACGTCGTTGCCTCGTCGACGCTGCGCTGCCTCCTGCATGGACCCTTTCGCGATCTCCACTTCAATGTCTCCGACCATCGGCTGATACCCGTGCACGATGTCGTCTTCCTGGACGACATCGAACGCAACGTTAAGCCGCTCATCTACAGGCCCGTGCTCGCCGATACTGTGATAGCGTCGACAGCGAAGCCGCCGCTGAAGCCAGCTGCGGGAACAGCTAATGGCAGGTGAGTGTCTATGTGTGGGTGTGAGTGTAGCCTTGAACTTGTTTTCTGATTTTGCGTGCGCGCTCTCGTCGCCACCGGCCAGTGTGTCACGCTCTCACTCTCCACTCAGTGCTCTCATTATTCAATTTCCAATTGGCAGCTGCAGAAGCAGCTCTCCAGTTCGATTCGTATTGGAATTTTGTTAATTATCGTTGGTCTGACTTATTTTGCAGCTATTTTAACAGCCAGTTAAATATTTTTATCACGCTTAGCTTAAATTCCAATTATTTAGCCCATAAAGAATGGAAGTCGTAGCTCGACGGTTTACGAACCCGCTTCCTCAGTTTCTTTTAACACTTCCTCTGGCCAAATTCGCGGTTTTTAATTAAAAATTTATTTTTATTATTTCCACATTACTTCGGTTGAATTACAAAAATGAATTGTTTAAATAGCTTTGACTTGCTCCATAAGCTGCTCAGCTTAGTTACCCATAGTGCTAACCATATCCGCGCATATACATACATATAAGCATAGACGATATCGTTGAACCTATTGTCCCTGAAAATAATTGAAATAAAACTGTTACCATATTTAAATCGAAGATATCCTAATTGAAAAGACAACTCAGAAGCCAAGAGAGATGCGAATGAACTTTGTTTTATCTATTTTTATTTGATTTTAACTTTAATATAATTTTAGTTATTAATTTATTTATATTAGTTTCACTTTTATTTAATTTATTAATGTATTAATTGTGTATATTTTATTTTTATAAATTTTATATTATTTTTTATTTACATATTAATTTTTTACACAAATATTTATTATTTATCATTAAAATATCGAAATATTAGAGTGATAATATAAGTTTATTGAATTTAAATAATAATACAATTTTCGAAAACTGTACAAACTTTAAAAAAAAGGTAGTGAAAATACAGTTTATGTATAATTGCTTACTATCTGGCACAGCGTCACAAACAGTTTCTGCTTGATCCAGTTCTTGTTGTGGGCCTCATAACTGTTGCTGCCCACGTCGTATATCATACATTTAATATCGAAGAGCGTATCGATAAAGTTGCACAGCTCTATCATCTCGTAAGTTATAGTTGATTTATTAGGATAGCGCCGTTTGAGGTGCTCCTCGAAGATCTTGCAGATGTACGCCATGCACTCGCCGATGTTCTCGTAATAGTTGTAAGTGCGCGTGTGATGGTAAGCGCCCGGCTGGAGCATCAGAATTATGTGCGGCATATCTCTGTCTCGTTCGCACTTCTTGGAATACAAAATTTGAAAAAACTAAAAAAGTGAAACGAATGGCGTAAAGAGAGAAATTCGCTTAGGCTCGGTCTGGTATTTGTTATTTATTGGCTGCTTACCGTTATGTTACTGTAGTTCTCGCTTTTTCGTTGTTGCTGCTGCTGTTTCCGAGACTTTGCAGACTTCTGACTGGACGAAATGAAATGAAATGACAAATTGAGTAATAACATGTGCATAAGGTTCTTCTGTTAGTTGCTTTTACTTCTCTTCGGCATCGGTATTGGCATCGGTATCGGTATCGGCATCGGTATATTTTCTCTTTCGCCCTTTGTGCTACCATTCTTTTTGCCGCTAGCCCAACGGCGGCGAGCACATAGCGTGCGCTTGGGCAGAATTAAAACTTATGCTAGCTGTTGTCGGTAGAGGTAACTCGCCTGCATTAAATAGTTCTTTTATATGTATATATTTTGTACTAAAATGTTACAATTTACAAGTTGATTGCTGACAGCTTGGTCACCTCTACTGCCCCTGGAAATAGTTGAAATAAAACGGTTGCCATATTTAAATCGAAGCTATCCTAATTGGAAAGAAATCCCAGAGGCCCAGAGAGATGCGAATGAACTTTGTTTTATCTATTTTTATTTGATTTTATTTATTTATTTATATTAGTTTCACTTTTATTGAATTTATTAATGTATTAATTTTGTATATTTTATTTTTATAAATTTTATATTATTTTATTTATATATTAATTTTTGACACAAATATTTATTATTTATCATTAAAATATCGAAATATTAGAGTGATAATATAAGTTTATTGAATTTAAATAATAATACAATTTTCGAAAACTGTACAAACTTTAAAAAAAAGGTAGTGAAAATACAGTTTATGTATAATTGCTTACTATCTGGCACAGCGCCACATAGAGTTTCTGCTTGATCCAGTTCTTGTTGTGGGCCTCATAACTGTTGCTGCCCACGTCGTATATCATACATTTAATATCGAAGAGCGTATCGATAAAGTTGCACAGCTCTATCATCTCGTAAGTTATAGTTGATTTATTAGGATAGCGCCGTTTGAGGTGCTCCTCGAAGATCTTGCAGATGTACGCCATGCACTCGCCGATGTTCTCGTAATAGTTGTAAGTGCGCGTGTGATGGTAAGCGCCCGGCTGGAGCATCAGAATTATGTGCGGCATATCTCTGTCTCGTTCGCACTTCTTGGAATACAAAATTTGAAAAAACTAAAAAAGTGAAACGAATGGCGTAAAGAGAGAAATTCGCTTAGGCTCGGTCTGGTATTTGTTATTTATTGGCTGCTTACCGTTATGTTACTGTAGTTCTCGCTTTTTCGTTGTTGCTGCTGCTGTTTCCGAGACTTTGCAGACTTCTGACTGGACGAAATGAAATGAAATGACAAATTGAGTAATAACATGTGCATAAGGTTCTTCTGTTAGTTGCTTTTACTTCTCTTCGGCATCGGTATTGGCATCGGTATCGGTATCGGCATCGGTGTATTTTCTCTTTCGTGCTACCATTCTTTTTGCCGCTAGCCCAACGGCGGCGAGCACATAGCGTGCGCTTGGGCAGAATTAAAACTTATGCTTGCTGTTGTCGGTATAGGTAACTCGCCTGCTTTAAAATAGTTCTTTTTATATGTATATATTTTGTACTAAAATGTTACAAGTTACAAGTTGATTGCTGACAGCTTGGTCGCCTCTATTGCCGCTGAAAATAGTTGAAATAAAACGGTTGCCATATTTAAATCGAAGCTATCCTAATTGGAAAGACATCCCAGAGGCCCAGAGAGATGCGAATGAACTTTGTTTTATCTATTTTTATTTGATTGTAACTTTAATATAATTTTATTGATTATTGATTATTATTTAATTGAATTTATTAAAGTATTAATTTTTTATATTTTATATTTATAAATTTTATAATATTATTTATTTACATATTTCTTATAATTTATTTATTTTTGTGTATAATTGGGATTATTAAATATATAAAATGACAAATATATAAAATTAAAATATTTAAAAATTAAAGACATATTAGAAAAATCAAGTAAAATATGTAAAAATAAAATATTTTAAAACAAAGTATAAAATACAATAATAAAAATATATTATACATCTTATATATTAAAATAATAATAAATACAAATACAATATATACAAATAAAATAAAACATATTTTAAAATAAAATGTTCAAATGAAATATATAAATTATATAATATATAAATAATTAAATATTTTGAAATAAAATATGTATTATCTATTGTTTATGTAGTATATATAATTTAAATATATAAATTCTCACTTAATTTCCAATTTTATTTTATTTTTATTTTATTTTTTTCAAATTCATTCATTTTATTTACGCTTATTGTCTTAGACTCTATAGCGCATTTATCAAAAAACCTTAACTAAATTATTGGGCAAGTATGTCATTATGTGTACTTTAATTTCCAATTAGAATTCCAATCAATAGGATATCAATAAACTATTCAAAAATTTGCAACGTCCAATAATTTCTCTTATTACCAACACCAACACCCAAGAGCCCGTAGCCCACAATTTTCGCTGCCTCCATTTAGATCCCATTTTGTTTTTTTTTTTTTTTTTCTGATTTGCATTTGAGACATTTTTAATAACCGGCTCGTCGTGAAATTCATGTTGGGAAATTGAAATCGGAGACCTTGTCACCTCGCACACTAATTGAACGTGTTTAACGAGCGTTTAGTCGTGCTCGCGCAACCTGTTCGCTGATAAGCAGAGCAAACGCTGATAACATTGCGTTATCATGGGTATCATCATCATCACTTCCAGCTGATCGTCGTCACCGATGCGACGTCATCGAGACATTATAATTATTTTTAAATGTATATAGATATATGTGACTTTGCATATATTGTTGTTGTTGTGTCGTGACTCTTTCGCACAGCTGGAGGAGACATAACCAATTATATAAGATGTGTATGAACATACATTATATGGCTATAATATGTACAAATATAAACAATCAAATATGTATGTATGTGGGCTCATTTACGGCTTGTTGAGGCGAGTGTATGTGTGTGTGCGTAGGAATACTAAGAGTTCGCAACGTGGGCTGTTTATCAAATTTGTTTATTTTATTTATTATATAGAAATATATATATATATATATATTTGTTTTTTTTTCTCTCTTTCTATTTCAATTTTATCATTATTTTTTTGTATTCTGACATTTCTTACTTTCGGGTTTCGCACAAGTGCTTATTTAATGATTGTTTTTGGATACCCTATAAATGGCATTTGGGATGGGAATGATGTTTAGAGGCAGGGTAAAATGTATGTAATGAGAGAGAGAAAAAGGGGCAGATAAACAGAGAGAGAGAGAGAGATAGAGAGATAAAGAAAGAGAAACTGAGAGAGAGTTGGAGATAGAAGGGAGAGAAGCAGGGAGAAAGAAGGAAAGAGGAGGAGAGAGAAGGAGACAGAGAGTATAACAAAAGGAGAGAGAGTAGAGAAAGTAGGAGAGATAGATAGAGATAGAGGGATAGTGAAAGAGAGAGCAGATGAGAAAGTAGGGGAGAGAGTAGAGAGATAGATAGATAGTGAGAGGGAGACAGAAAAATAATGAGGGCGAGAGAAAGAAATATAGAGGAGGAAGGAAAATGATAGAGCAGTAGAAAAAGATATCAATAGCGAGAGAGAGGGAGAGAGAGAGAGAAAGAGAGAACGAGATTGAAAAAGAAAGTGAACGAGAGAGAGAGAGGGTAACTGAAGGAGAGAGGGAAAGAGAGAGTCAGCTGCCGCGATTTCTGTAATAAAAAAGAGTTTGTTTTTAAAGGTTTTTGAAGATAGTTATAAACCCATATTATCACTAAATAATACAGGGTATGTGAAGTGCACCCATTCCATTTCATTCCATAAGCCCGCTCGATACGCTTACGAGTTGTTTCAGCCTTTTGTTGATGTTATTTTTATTTTAAAATGTAATTCCCAGTTTTGCTTGAATTGGCTTTAACGCGCTGATAATAGCCGTCGGCTTTTATGGTTAACGCGCGGATTTTGTAAACATTTTAAGTTTCATCAAGAGAGAGAGAGAGAAGAAGAGGCGCAGGTTTGTGCCAGTTGACAGCTTTCGTTAAGTTTTGGCCAGTATTTGCTCTGTTGCTCTCTTGCATTGGGCTCGATCTGCGTTGGCCACAGTCTCAGCCGCGACCTTGACCGTGGCACTGACACTGGCATTGGCATTGGCGTCGCGTCATCTCGACGGTTGCATCATGCCAGCCTGCCCCATATGGGAATTGCTGTCCGTTGCTCGACCGCACGAGCGCTTGCAACGCGCTTCAGTTAATTAATTATGCGTTTAAATAGACATTCGACATCCGAGCTGGCATCTATAATTGCCATTAATCTAATTGCCATGCGATACGCCGGTCGATGCGTGCCGCTTGGCACCGTGGCATGCCCCCAGCTCCGGGGCTATAAATATCGCAGTTGTAAAAAGCAATTGCATGTTGTGTCAATAATAATACACTTTTACCTAATTAGCCGCAAATTCTCCAGAAATAGTCGCATTATTTGAGTCCCGAACTTGACGCACGTATTCATTAGGCTCGCCATTGTTCATTGGGCTAATTAGTTGTGGCATTGCGTTGCATTTTTCTTCTCTTTTTTTTTTCGCCAGCCAAACTGCATGCAATGCGACACGTCTCCACGGATTAAAGGATTGGAGAGGTTTTAAGGTCTTTAGTTTTGATAGTCAGCAGACCATATAGGGTTTTGTGGTATGTGTAATTGTAGCTGGAAACTGGAAATTTGGTATATATACTCATTGATGTCTTCTTCTTATATAGTGTAAAAAGTGATCTGATACGCCCACTAAGGGCGTGGCAAATCGGAAAGTACTATATGCGCTTTAACTAAATGCCCAATAGAGACTTGAAATGTCGTATACATATTCGTTGAGACGGTCGACAGATCTATTATATAAATATATATATTTTTAAACAAAATTTTAATTCAGTTAATTTGCAATTTTTATTTTATTTTTGTTATAAAAATACTAAAAAAGTTAGTTAAATTAAATTAAAATTTAAAGAAAATTTCGTAGATGAGAAAAAATTAATATACCCATTTCATTTTGTGAAAGAGTATAATTATACACTTTTGATATGTAAAGCTCTCCACAAGCCTTTATAACACTTAAAAAAAAAAAATAAACAGATTTTTGTGACAACTATTTTTAAATATTTATATTTATATATATAATTTAATATTTATTATTTTATAAATTTAATTTCGTTAAAATTAAAATATAATAATAATAAAAAAATACTTTAATATTTGAATATTTCACTTTAATTCATCAAAACTTGCTTAAAACAGAATTTTCAAAATATAATTTAAATTGATTTTTTCATGTCAAATTTGTATCAGTTTCAAAATTATTTTTGTATTATATTATTATATTTTAAAAATGTATATTTTGTTTTTATATTTTGCTTGAAAATCCTAAAAATATAAATAAAAGAACTTTGCATTAGTGGAATATCCAAGCAAAATCTTCAACCTATGCATACAAACCAATCAAACTCGCCTTCGCTATGCCGCGTACAGAGTATAACAGCATTTTCAACTGGCTGCACACTCTGCTGCGCCTTGGCATTGAAATGGCTCATTAAATGCGCGCGTTTTTGCCTTTGTGTCTTGGCTCAGCTCATTTTCAATTTTATGGTTCTTCTGGCTCGCCGGCAACCGGAAGCCAAAGCCAAAGCCAACGCCAAAAGCCAAACGCCAAACGGCAGCTCGTCAAACCGACGAATCGTCAAACAGTTAAACAGTCGCGCGAGCCGATATATATTTTAATAAATTTTTGCTGGCGGCTCTTGCCTCTGTGCGCAATTAGCTCGCCAGCTTCGAAAATCAATAAAACTAATGGCTAACGCTTGACTGCCAGATACCCTATAAATGTGAAAGTCAAGTTATCAGCTATGTTTGCAGCTTTTGCATATTTGAATATATAGCCGTAGTTCATATTCATTTGAGTGGTCTTTGCTGGCATGAGCACGACTGGCATATACCCTGGACTGCCTTATCTATTATTAGTAGAGCTAACTAAGCTAGCTAAGCTGCATAATTATTTTGTATAGAATTTATATATTTAATTCTTAGATCTATTTTGATTTGACTTAAGCTGTCAATGGTATTTTTTTTTTGGTATTTTTGCACATTTGAAGCCAAGGAAATAATACTCTATTTTCTATATTTACTTTTACAAAGAACTCTGTCTATATCTTTGGCTTATGTTTGTGACTCAAATGTTGTTTATAAATTTGAACTTTATTCAACAACAAAACTTAATAAACAATGACAATATTTATATTGAATATGATATGTTGATGACATATGATATGATTGGATATGTTTCAATCTATTTGCCATAAACATAAAATGTTGCAACATTCCATAGAGACTGACTGATAGACTAATTGTGGGTTGTTTCCTAGAGTAGGTCCATGCATGATGAAATGTCAAATGAAACGCAATAAAAAACAACTTTGAGCTGATAAAGCACTCAAAGCAGTGTTGTGAAACTCGAAAACGAATAACATTTAGTTAACATGACAGCAATTGCAGAGCGAAGTTTACAGAGAGTTTACAGTGACTTGGCTATCTACATATGTTAACGAACTTCATTCATAAATTAACACAGTCGTAGCAGGCTAGATTTTCTAGTCCAAAATTCAGTTCAGTTCCAGTCAGGCGAGTCACTTCAACTCTTAATTTTTGTGCTAAAATATTGCCAATTTGTTTAAACAACGAAATTCCACTGCAAGTCAAGTCAATGTATCTGCGTGGCTATTGGAGTCAGCGCGAGGCGGCACTTAGCTAATATTTATATATATTTGTATATATGGTATGTATTACCTGTGTTCTCCATGACTATATCAGAAGTGCTTCTCGAATTATTCTTAGCTTAAGTTGTAATCAAAGATATGTATACAAATCAGGGAGTCAAATTGAAAGGAAGAAGAAAGGTTTTTCGAGGTATATAGATGTTTATACCTGTATAATTATATATATATATATATATATATATATATATATATATATATATATATATATATATTCTATGTATATATAATATAAATATGTATTTTTCATTCTCACTTTCTCTCTCTGAATAGATATATAAACTAATCTCTTCCTGTCTCAATATTTTTTTTTTTTATTTTTTTATTTTATTTATTTTTTTTTATTTCACTAAAGTTAACTATAATTAAAATTAAAGCTAACTTGACAACTAAAGCGCCTGTCTCAATATATATGGGTATATATCTATCTATATCGCTTCATCTCTCATATTCTCTGAATCTATTTATATAATATATATGTCCCTCTCTCTCTCTCTGAATAGATATATATATATATATATATATATACCTATCTCGCTCTGTATCAATATATATCTATCTATCTCGCTTCATCTCTCGCCTTCTTCGAATATATATGTCTATCATTCTCTCTCTCTCTCTCTTTCTATCTATCTCTGCATAGATATATATATTTATGTATATCTTTCTCTGATCTCTCTCTCTCCCTCTCTCACATCATAAAACATTGTCTATGAGCCCTCTCAATCCGCTTCTGCCATACCAAAATTAAGCTAAAAGTAAAGCTTTAAAAGTATCTTTCACTTGCTAAAATCCCATTAAGTTTCTGTCATCTGAAAGATACTTTCTAAAGAATTCCATAATCTCTTCGTGCCATAGTAAATTTTGTATCTGAAAGATAGATTTTTGCAAATATTTTTCATGTTTTCTGTGCCTTTGTTTTTCGGCCACACACACTGGGGCTTCCTAGTGCTTAACCACGCCAGCTGTAATGGCCCCCAAATAATGTCGCCCCCAAAAATCGCTGACCCCATTAGAAAAGCAAGAAGAAGCAGCAGCAGCAGAAGGCAAGAGTCTAGCAACAGCTCTGCAGCGAGACATTCGCCCTGCGCTCGGCGGCTGGCTAATTGAATTAGCTGGAATGAAATCACCTGGCGGCCTTTTCGAAGCCCCATCGAGTCAATTGGCCACTTTGGCCGCTTGCTGCCAACTGGCGACGCACTCGCAGCGCCAATTGCAGTTTTGGATGCGTTCGGTGCAAGTCTCTTCAGTGTGGCAAGCGTCTGTGGCAAGAGTGTCGTGTCGAGTCGTGCGAGGAATATTATTGGAATCGAATTGACTTGAATTGGATTGGCTTGAATCTGCTATAAATCGTGCCATAAATATCATTTTTTTGCTTGTGCGTGAGTGAGTGAGTGCAAGAGAGAGCGAGAAAGCGAGTAGAGCTAGAGTAACAATGCCGGAGCGCAGCATTAGCCAACGCGATCTCGATGAGATCGAGATCGAGAGCGATGAGGAGGAGGAGGAGCTGGAGCAGGGCGTCGGCCTGGCCGTGCAGTCGACAATGCGTCGTCGCGCCGCCGTCTCCCCGGAGCCGCACGCCAGGCGCCGCATGGGCGCTGCCGGCCCGGGGCGTGGCAGCACCAGCAACATCAGCAACAGCAACAGCGGCGGCGGCGGCCCCCAGAGCCGCGAGCGCAGCCGCGAACGCTTCGGCACCGTCAACGCCGCCCAGGAGGCGAAGTTCTACGACGACGACGAGGAGCGACGCGACGGCGACTACGACGACAGCGACGACGAGGATGACATTGAAATGTTGGATTAGTAAGTGGCCTGACGCATGTTTTCTGTTGCTCAAAACATGTTGTTGCTTTTTAATCTAATTAGCTGCGCGGCTTATGTGCATGTCAGCCACAGCCTATGCATGTGTGTGTGTGTGTGTGTGTGTGTGTGTGTGTAACATTTCTATGGCCCATTTCGACTTTTCCGCAATTTTTATGATTTGCACTATTATTGCCGTGCTTCTAGCCGCTGCTCTGCTGCTTTGGCCGCGACTTCGTTTTGCTTATTCATTAGTTTTAACACCCACCGCCCACTGCCCACCACCCACCGGCCACATTTGCCAGCCGCACACCCCTCTCCAGTCGCCCAAGCTCACATTTCATACCCTCTGGCTGTCTGTGCGAAAGTTCACGAAAGTGAAATGAGTATATCGGTTGGCTGTGCCTCCTCGGGCTGTGCCTCCTCTGGCTCTGCTTCGGCCTCTTCTCTGGATCATCTTCTTGCTCTGCCTGTGCCTCGGCCTGTGGCTGAGTTCTGGTTCTGCTTCTGCCTCTGCTTTGGCTCTGCTCTCGATCTGCTTCTGGCTCAGCCTGTGCCTCTGCCTGTGCCTCTGCCTGTGCCTCTGCCCGTGCCTCTGCATGTGCCTCTGCCTGTGCCTCTGCCTGTGCCTCTGCTTGTGCCTCTGCCTGTGCCTCTGCCTGTGCCTCTGCCTCTGGCTGAGTTCTGGTTCTGCTTCTGGCTCTGCTTTGGCTCTGCTCTCGATCTGCTTCTGGCTCAGCCTGTGGCTGGGTTCTGGCTCTGCCATTGGCTCTGCTTTGACTCTGCCTGTGGCTGAGTTCTGGCTCTGCTTTGGCTCTGCTTTGGCTCTGCTTTGACTCTGCTCTCGATCTGCTTCTGTCTCTGCCTGTGCCTCTGCCTCTGGCTGGGTTCTGGCTCTGCCATTGGCTCTGCTTCGGCCTCTTCTCTGGATCATCTTCTGGCTCTGCCTGTGGCTGAGTTCTGGTTCTGCTTCTGGCTCTGCTTTGGCTCTGATTTGGCTCTGCTTTGGCTCTGCTTTGGCTCTGCTCTCGATCTGCTTCTGTCTCTGCCTGTGCCTCTGCCTCTGGCTGAGTTCTGGTTCTGCTTCTGGCTCTGCTTTGGCTCTGCTCTCGATCTGCTTCTGGCTCTGCCTGTGCCTCTGCCTGTGGCTGAGTTCTGGATCTGCCATTGGCTCTGATTTGGCTCTGATTTGGCTCTGCTCTCGATCTGCTTCTGGCTCTGCCTGTGCCTCTGCCTGTGGCTGAGTTCTGGATCTGCCATTGGCTCTGATTTGGCTCTGCTTTGGCTCTGCTTCTGGCTCTGCCTGTGGCTGGGTTCTGGCTCTGCCATTGGCTCTGCTTCGGCCTCTTCTCTGGATCATCTTCTGGCTCTGCCTGTGCCTCTGCCTGTGGCTGAGTTCTGGCTCTGCTTTGACTCTGCTCTCGATCTGCTTCTGTCTCTGCCTGTGCCTCTGCCTGTGGCTGGGTTCTGGCTCTGCCATTGGCTCTGCTTCGGCCTCTTCTCTGGATCATCTTCTTGCTCTGCCTGTGCCTCTGCCTGTGCCTCTGCCTGTGCCTCTGCCTCTGGCTGAGTTCTGGTTCTGCTTCTGGCTCTGCTTTGGCTCTGCTCTCGATCTGCTTCTGGCTCTGCCTGTGGCTGGGTTCTGGCTCTGCCATTGGCTCTGCTTCGGCCTCTTCTCTGGATCATCTTCTTGCTCTGCCTGTGCCTCTGCCTGTGCCTCTGCCTGTGCCTCTGCCTGTGCCTCTGCCTGTGCCTCTGCCTCTGGCTGAGTTCTGGTTCTGCTTCTGGCTCTGCTTTGGCTCTGCTCTCGATCTGCTTCTGTCTCTGCCTGTGCCTCTGCCTGTGGCTGGGTTCTGGCTCTGCCATTGGCTCTGCTTCGGCCTCTTCTCTGGATCATCTTCTGGCTCTCCCTGTGCCTCTGCCTCTGGCTGAGTTCTGGTTCTGCTTCTGGCTCTGCTTTGGCTCTGCTCTCGATCTGCTTCTGGCTCTTACTGTGGCTGAGTTCTGGCTCTGCTTTGACTCTGCTCTCGATCTGCTTCTGTCTCTGCCTGTGCCTCTGCCTGTGGCTGGGTTCTGGCTCTGCCATTGGCTCTGCTTCGGCCTCTTCTCTGGATCATCTTCTTGCTCTGCCTGTGCCTCTGCCTGTGCCTCTGCCTGTGCCTCTGCCTGTGCCTCTGCCTGTGCCTCTGCCTGTGCCTCTGCCTGTGCCTCTGCCCGTGCCTCTGCCTCTGGCTGAGTTCTGGTTCTGCTTCTGGCTCTGCTTTGGCTCTGCTCTCGATCTGCTTCTGGCTCTGCCTGTGCCTCTGCCTGTGGCTGAGTTCTGTCTCTTCTTTTGGTTCTGCCTTTGGCTCTACTCAGACTCTACTTTGGCTCAACTTTACCTCTGCTCTGACTTTGACTCTGTCTGAGCTGTTCACATTCTCTATTGATTTGCTTAATATATATACATATATATATATATATATATATATGTATATTTAAATTTGTGGCTTGGTGTGAATGAGTATTCTGCAGTCAGTAGAGCCCGACTGCAAAGTTCTCACTTGTTTATTTTACTTATTTTTTTTATTTTTTAACTTTTTATTTCTGTCTGCGCCACACGCGCGCTTCAATTAAAAATGTTCTTAAATGGATTTTCTTAATTCCAGCAGCGCAAAGGTTTTATTAAAAGATATATATATATATATATATATCTGTCTGTATATAGCCGTATATAATGCTGTTTATTCTTCTTAATATACTTCAATTATAAATAGCTGCAAATAGAGCTCATTAAATGTTTAAAGTCTGAAGTGGAGTGGGCGATGGTCCACTTCAGGTTTTCAATATCAAATGAGCTCTATATATATATGAGCTGAAGTAAATATATATAAACCTGAAGAGACATATTATATTCGACATATAATATATATAGATTGTATATATATTCGACATATAATATATATAGATTGTGTATATATTATATGTCGAATATAATATGTCTCTTCAGGTTTATATATATTAACTTCAGCTCAGACTCAAATTCGCCTACCTGACTCGTAGATACTCTGCAGCACTTCCAGCTCCAGTGTAACTTTAAGTCAATCAGTTTGAGCTAACAAAGAGGCCTTGCTCAGTTCATATATCACTGTGATTATTGTTATATATATATGTATACTATATACCAGCTTACCCAACACTTACTCTGACAGTATACTCATTCATAAAGTGAAGCGGGCATATTAGCTTGGTGCAATGTTCACTGTGCGGTCAGTTGCTCCGCCCGTCTATTTGTCTTGACTCTATTGAGGCCAGAACTGGCAAATTGGAACTTGTTACTCTGCAGCACTGATGCTGGGTAGCTTTAAGTCAATCAGTTTTCCTGCTAGACTCTGCTATACTCTATATCCCATTGAGTGTCCTCCTTCAACTGCTAGCACAGCTGAATGAACTACTCTTATATCCTGACAAACTTTTACAGCTTTACCGCAGCACCTTCAGCTATCTTCGATTACCTTGATTATTATTATAGTTGACTCCATTCCTCGCCCTTGCTCCATGCTTAACACACTCGCTCAATAACCATTTAGCTGCAGTTGAAAACTTCGCACTGCCCTGCCAGCCATTAATTCCGCAACAGTTTGCAACTTTATTTGGGCTTCAGCTTTTCAGCAGCTGCGCGGTTTTTTTTTTGTGTTTTAGCCACGTTTAGAGTCCTCCATGGTTACTTATTTAAGAGTTAGACTTTAAGACTTGTCGGTCTGCATGTGCGCGCACAGCATTCGCAGTTCCGATGAAGCTAAGCTCTCTAAAACCAACCCTTGACGCAAATTATGCCAACGCGCCGCACTTTTGCCCCGCCTCCACGACGCACTCACTCGACTCAACTCAACTCCCGCCCCCGCCTCGAGTAAAACTTAAACCATTTCGCAGCCAAATTGAAATGTTTCAAGTTTTGCGGTTTTGCGTTGCGCCAAAAAGTTAAATGCATGACATGAGATCTCCATGGATGTTTATTCATGCTCATGGTAACAGCTCTCCCTCGACATATATATTTATAAGGTCTTGCCTGGAACTAACAGAGCGACAATGGAAAAAACTAACTGAGAGCGGGTAATATTATGTATAGATGGAGTAGGAGAGGGGGCAACGGGCAAGTGGAGTCAGCTGACTTTATTTATTATTCCCTGGAAAATCTCAAGGTTAGCCAAATATATATGGAAACAAACAACAGCGCAAAATATGCCAGCTGGCGAGTGGCAAATGTAAAAAGCTAAAAAGCCCGCGACTAATTTGTCACTTTCCGAAAATGCTTTTCTACTTTAAGGCGCGTCTAGGGATGCGCTCGTGCCGCAGGAAATGTGCTTTAAAAACTTCATGAATTGGCAATTTCTCAAGTCTGTGAATAATTTATGTGTTTAGTCACAACTTTAGGGGAATTACTATTAGTTGAGTGAAATGCAGAGCTGGGCACTGCCAAATGTTATATAGATTTCATTTTATTTATTTATTTTACTTTTGTTTTTATTATTTAAAAATCTTTATTTTCAATATTTTTTTTTAAAATTTTAATATTTTCTTTTTATATTTTTTTTTGTAAAAATTATTTTTTTGTACTTTAAATTTTTTAATTTTCTTTTATTTTACTATTTAAATTTTTTATTGTTGCTTTTTTTATTCTTATTATTTCTTTTCTTTTATTTTACTATTTAAATTTTTTATTGTTGCTTTTTTATTCTTATTATTTCTAAAGTTGATATTATTTTATGTTTTAATTTATTTATTGTTTTTTTTTTTTATAGGGAATTTTTTAATTTTTCTATTTTCAAAATTTTTTTATCTGTTATTTTATAGATTTTTTTCATTTTTATTATTTTATATATTATAAAAAATTATTAAAAACTATTATATTTTATATAAATATATATAAAATACACTTTTCATATATCGTAAATCCCTAGACTTTATTAACTTAATTGCTTTTGCTCAACTGCTTCTGAAAGGCCTTTGATATCTTTTCTCCTAGTTACTGTTTTTGCCCTTTAAATTTGAAGCTGTCGCATCTCTAGACGTTGAACGGGATGTGATATATTTTCTTATTTTTGTCTTGTTTATTTTTTGTTGTTTTTGGCTCTTGCTGTTTTTTTTTGGCCTGCTTCCAGTCACCAGTTTTCAGTCGGCGCTTACCAGCCACCGGTTAGCAGGTACCATTTACCAGGCGGCATTGGCACAAAAGTTGAAAATTTTACGGCCTACCTCACATTTGGGGGCTCACTTTTGTGTCATGCTGTGGGCGCTTAATTAAAATTAATGAAGTACGTTGGCTTTTTATCCTTTTTGCCAGGACGATAGCAACAGTCACAGTGGGCCCAGCTACCAGCCAGCCACCATCCGTCACACACACACACACACACACACACTTACCCAGAGAGAGCTCATTCCACATTTGCCCTAGCCAAGTATTTGCCATTCTCCAGCTGATGTCGTTGTAAATATTTGCGACTGACTTTATTTTAAGTCTGTTAATTGAGCGGCAGCTGTCGTATTGGTCTTGGTTTCTCTCTGCCTTTTTCTCTCTCTCTCTATCTGACTCCCTCTCTCTACTTCATGTCATTTCGTTAATGTAGTGCTCTTAACTGTAGTGATTGACCAAGGTTAATTTTTCTGAATTTTGATTGAACTTCACAGACTGATTGATTGATGGACTGACTTACAGACAGATGGATTGATGAATGGTAGTTTTACTGTAAGAAGCTGGTATTGATTGGTATTGATTGATGGACATATATATAAATTGATTGAACTGATTGATAATTGTTTGATTGACAAAGATTTTCAGGCAACCGTCAGAGCTAATTTTAAGTGACTGAATGATTGATGAGATTGTAGCTGATGATTGATGTTAACATTGCTGACTAGCTAAATGATTGACTGAAATAAATACAATATTGACTGAGAGATTAACTGATGTATTATAAGACGAACAACTAAGCTGATTGAGTGATTATTGACAAATTGATTGATTGATTGATTGATTGATTGGCACACATATGAGCAAAGTATTGAACTGAAAGCTAAGCTGATTGACAGATTGAGAGATGAATGAGTTGGTTGAATGACAAAATTAATCATTTCTGGCTTAACTCAATTTACAGACCGATTGTTCAGTTAGTTTAACCATTCCTAGCAGAGACTTAATATAAATATATACTAAAGATTCTTCAACTCGCTCCTTTGGCTTTACATCAGCGTCAGTGCAAAGTGCATGGCAATAAATATTGCTTTAGCCTGGCTTCGGCTCTTAGTGTCACTCATTCAGCATTTCATAATTAATCATAAGATTTAAGCCGTTTTTTGGCTGCATTTTGCTGCATTTGTTGACCTTTGCATTGGGTCTTGGACAGCTCCAAAAACGCCAAGCGTTGAAATTGACCCAGAAAACGTACACGTGGGCCCTCTCTCTCTCTCTCTCTCTCTCTCTCTCTGTGTGTAGTATTTTATCTTGCTGTCGCAGCGATAACAAATGAAATATGCATAACATTGTGCCCACACAAAAATTTCTACATATCGGGCCAAGTGAAGTGCTGCGAGTGCCGCCAAAATAGAAATAAACTCAAGAATATTTAAATTGATAAACAGTACGAGACAGAAATGAGATTAGGTGGGCGGTGGTGGCTCCATGCAGCTGCTGCTATGATCTTAATCAAAATGAAATTATCTCATTAAAGAGATAAACATTAATTTATTAGTTTATCGCTGGGCAAAGCAAAAACAATTTGTTTTCAAATATTTAAAATATGAAAACTATCTGCAAAAAAACAAGTGAAGAGCGAAAGATAAGCTGAAGCTGAGGCGGAGCTAGCAGGTGGACAAGAAATTTTATACTTTGGGCGTATTTATCTACTATATGCTGAGATATATATACAAGTTAGATATAGTATTAATTGATTTCACTTTTGTTTGAAATATTTTGTATATTTATTTGGTATTATTTTTATATTTTATTTAATTTTTTATTATTTAATCTTTTAGTATTATGTGTTTTTTTTTTTAATTTTAATTTTTTATTATTTAATCTTTTAGTATTATGTGTTTTTTTTTAAATTATTATTTTTTTTTAATTTTTAATTTTTTCTTATATACTATTATTATTATTATTTACTATTATTATTATTATTATTATTTACTATTATTATTATTATTATTATTTACTATTATTATTATTATTATTTTCTATTATTATTATTATTATTTACTATTATTATTATTATTATTATTTACTGTTATTATTGTTATTATTTTCTATTATTATTATTATTATTATTATTATTTACTATTATTATTATTTATTATAAAGCACGCTTCATTGAGCATTCAAGGCTTTAAAGCGCACGAAAGCAGTCTTCATTGAGCAGTCGCAGCTTTAAGCTCTTCGAGCAGTTAAGCTGAGCTTAGCTCTGCTCTTCCTATGGTAATATCCGCATACTACAGATAACTCTGCCCATCCATACATACAGCGACAGATGCAGATGAGCTCAAAAGTTTTGTGCATTTGACAGGATTTCATTTCGCTTTCAAATAGTTCTACCACCTGCAGCTGCATCTTCAGTTGTCCATTATTAAAAGTGAAATGTTGAAAGTTTTTATGTGGTATTCGTGCCTTGCGACTGACTTCTTAGCTCGTGCCGCCACTGGAATGGGGAACGGCGAATGGCGTCACACCGAAACACATAAAATGATGGGGTTAGTGCCGCATTAAGTTGCAGCCAGCGAAAAATGCATGGAGATGCATTCTGCATTCTGCATTTTGCATCTGCTGCCCACTCTCGAAAAATATGAAATAAATGCCAACAACAACAATAACAATTTTGCAATATTGCAACATGAAGTGCAACAAAAACAAAGTATGGTCCAAAAATTTGAAGTAAATATGCGCTTCGAAATTGTTGGCAAACAAAGCCATGAGCGTCAAATACTTTGCTGCGTCTTCTCTTTGACTCGCAAGTGTGTACAGTGTGTGTGTGTGTGTGTGTGTGCGTGCTTGCTGGTCTTTTCACATGCCTCGTACATTTCTGGCGCCTGTAAAAATATTTGTTGCCTGCAGCATCAAGAGAAAACTGCAACAGCAACGCGTTGACAGGCCAAAATGCTTTGACCTTCAGCTTTCAAAAACTTTTCGTTTTTTTTTCCACTCATTTTCTTAAGGAAAGACTTGGACTGCTTATGCGGGCCACATTAAATATAAATTGCAAATTTTTAGAGCATCAAAAGTATTCGAGGCGAATCGAATGAGAAATAGAGAATATCAGAAATAGGAAGTGGAAGCATTTGAAATTCAACTGAAGATAATGCAGTAATTTTTTATATTAAAGAAATTTTTACAAATTATAAAGAAGATTTGTTTGTTATTTGTCTGACTTACTCTTTTAAATTTGATTAAATTTATTGCACTTTTCATATAATTTATATCTATTTTTTAAATTATGAAATTATTAAAAATATATTATGTATGTACTTAAATTACTATTAAACTATTATTTTATTTTGTACTATATTTTAACTATATGTAACTAATTGTAAATTAAAATTACAACAAATTACTATTATATATATTATAATTATTGTATGTAGTTAAACTATTTTTAAATTAATTTATATAATTAAATTATTACTTTCTTTTATAGAATATTCTATATAATTAAATATTAATATTATTAAATTACTTAAAAATAATGTTAATTAATTTATAATATTTAAAAACCATTTTCTATTGTTTTATACACTATATATGCTAATATAGCAAAACTGAAATATTTTTAGATTTGTTTTTGGAATTCTGACAGCTAAAATAAACTTTTGTTAGAGCAACTTTTAGTCATATGCATGAAATATTATTCTTACTCAATGTTACTTTGATATTTTTTTAAATAAATCTAGACAACCTATCAAAGTAGACTATATACATATACCCCCCAAACGCACACACACTCATACAGCTAACACTTTAAGTGAAATTGACGTGTGAAAAAAGTTTCGACTCGTTGACAACTTAATGCAAAGTCAAAAAAAAAAAAAAAAAAAAACAGCAACAACTGCACAGAAATCTGTGACTGCATGTGAAATTTGAGTTATAAATACATGAGTGCTCTAAATGCATTTGCTATTAGATATTCCTATGTGCATATTACGATTTCAATTAATTTGAAATCACACGACATTGAAATCAGTGCACTTAGCTTACCCATTGCTTATCTCACAGGAAACAGAAACAGTTTTGCAGCTGATACTATATTCATTTGTATTTGCATATCCTGTAATTATTGGATATTTATGAAATTCTGTGTGTAGGCTATGCGGTTACAGTGTGAGTGATATTAGAGGTATTACGTGCAGCTTCAAGTTGCAATATGATAATTGTAGTCTATAAATAAATGGGTTTGAAATAGTGTATGCAATGAATGCATTGACTTATCTTAATTGATATCATATAGTGAAGTACACATATATATAGAGTCTTTCTTGTTAATCTTTTCATTCCAAACTTGAGCTCTGAAAGGATAATAAATATTGGACAACAAATGCGTAAGTTGCTTAAGAGGACATTTGCCAGAGTGTAGGGCTGAGTGGAAGAGGAAACCTAGTATCAGGTGTCTATCTATCTATCTATCTATCTATCTATCTATCTATATGTATATATCTCTATATATCTTTCTATTTCTTTCTCATCTATCTATCTATCTTTCTACCTAACTATCTGTCCCTCTATCTATCTATCCATATATCTATATATCTATCTCTATGTCATATATATATTTAATGTCTATTGACTTTACATAGTCAACTAATCCGTTTTAACTCTTCTTTCATTGCAGTGATACGTGAGTAGAGCACAGCATTTTATTCGCATGGCACTTTAAGCCCATTTATAAATAGAGTTTTGCCAACAGTAGCAAATATCAGGTATTTACACTGAGATCTTTGAATGAATTAAAATGCCAGCATCGCATTTGCGGTGTGCTTAATAAATACAAAATATGCATTTATCCCTCGACCCGCGAACTATTTGTAATATTTACGCGTTTGTCTAACGGCGCGAACAGCGCGAACGGCAAATTGCAAACAATGCTTTTAATTTGTGCTTAATTATATAATATAATTAATTACGCATTGTGCAGAGTTCATGAAAAATTTACACGTTTTACGCAAAATAATTACAAGCGAACAACAATCGAGAAACGAATTTCAAATTTAAATAAAGCTGAAAAGATATGCAGATAAACAAAAAAATAAAAAACAATGAAAATGCATTAATGCTCTTTCCAGTCGAAAAAGGTTCGCGAGCTACAACAGCTCTCGAGTATATAGGTATTGTTTTTATGGGAAGACCAAGGAGTTTGAGTATTTTCCTTTGTCAATTTGACAATATGATATATAAAAATACATAAAAAGAGTGATTCATAATTTAAAAAAATATAGTAATAAAATGAAATATATATATATTAATAATAAAATTTAAAAAATAATATTTTTGAATACATTCTAGTTTAAATTGCATAATAAAATAAACATTTATGCAAATAAAAATAATATATTATAATTTTAGTATAAATATATATATAAATAAAATAAAAAATAAAATTAAAAAAATATTTTAATAACATTTTTCAAGCCAAATATAGCAAACAAAATTTAAAATAATTTAAAAACATTTAAAATAATTTTTATAAATTTCATTAAATTAATTTAAAATTTTAATGAGTTTAAAAAGTTTCAATAAAATTCAAAAATAATTTAAAAAAATTAAAAATAATTTTTAAAATAATTTAAAATGATTAAAAATAAATAATCACATTTTTAAATTTATACAAATAAAAATAAAACTTTCAAAAATAAAACCAATATCAATTGCGTAAGAAATGCAATAAATACTTGCTGTTAGGGTATATATGTGGCATGCGTATGCAATATTAAGCAGGCATTATTTATTGTTTATATGCACATACATTTTTTATGCACACACACACAGACATATATATATATATATATATATATATATATATGCACATCTGTTTGCCACGCCCACATGGCAGACACAACAACAGACACAGGGCAATATGTGTGACAAGCTTTCCACCTGGCACAGCTCTGTGTCAACCATTGTAATCATATTTCCCTCTTCACCAAACAACAATAACAACGCATAATACGAAAGCGAAAAAGGCAGCTGGGATTGTGAGCAGAAAGATGTTTTGATTATGGTGCGACTAGGTAACGTTGTGGGCGGCCGGAGGGCGGCCGGAGGGCGGCGGTGGGCGGCGGTGGGCTTGTCACAACATTAGGAGGGTTGGAAATGGCTGGCTTAGGCGCGCCTCAGTATGCCTTATAAAAAATCTATAGAAATTCAACAGAAAATCGTTTAAATGTCTTCGTTGCCTTTACTCACCTGTACCGCATCGAAATGGATATTGATGTTGTTTAAAGCCTTTTCGAATGAGCATTTGAGAGGCTTTAATAGAGAATGTGTGGCTTTTAGACTTTCATTTAAATTATTTTATTTTAAATATTTTTTTAATATTTTTAAAATATTTTTTTTATAAAGTCTTTTCCGTTTTGCTTCGATTTCGATTTTCTTTCGGCAGACTTCTTAAAGCCAGCCAATGTCAATAAATTGCCAAAGGCCAAAGGCGTGCGGCAGTTACGTGGGAAATTGATATTATTGCATAATCGTTGCCTGTCATTTCTGTGACCCACAAAATTGTTGTGTTGTGTGTAGAGAGTCGAAGGGCAGGCGAGGGATGAAATAGAACCAAGTCGAGGGCAACTCCAGCCAGTGGCTTTCATTTTATGAGCCCCGAACATGATACCACCAAATAGAAGATCAGAATCAAATGTAAAACGAAACACAAATCCCAGCGATAGAGTTGCATCAATTTAAATATAGAATCCAGAAGTATATATATATATATATGTATAACTGTATATATGCAGATTTTATGCCAAAAGTTTGTGTGGGAATTCGGAATGTTGCTCGCATTTCGCTGTTGACATTGTCAGCGCGCTGTTTGTTATTGTTGTCAATTGGATTTAAATTGCACAAGCAACAATAACCAGTTAACTGTTGGAACGCAATCAAAATATGTTGGATGTCGTGTTGTTATTGTTGCCTTTGTTGTCGCTGTTGCTGTTGTTCTTGTCGCTGCTGGTTTTTGGCAGTTCACATGTTGTCAACATTTCGCTGCTTTCCAATGCATTTGATTAGTTTCGCTCGCTTTTTGTTACTTGTTTGAAAAGTTAGACGAGTATATTAGCTTAGTTGCACTGCATCATTGTGTGCATAGCTCTATCTGGCTGTGTATGGGTCTGGTTGTAAAGCCTGTAAGGATGTTTGTCTGTGTGTAGGTCTATGTCAGAGATAGACAGTATGTATATCTGCATATCAGTATGTCTTGTCAGTATATCTGTTGCTCAGCGTTTCTGTCTCTCTGTCTGTCTGTCTGTCCATCTATCTTTGCCTTTTCTCCGTTTCTCTGCCTTGTCTGTCTTTCTGCCTGTCTATTCCTTTCTTTGTCAGCTGTTGTTTTTTCCGTCTTTTCGCCTGGAGA
Source organism: Drosophila peninsularis (assembly GCA_035047485.1). Taxonomy (NCBI): domain Eukaryota; kingdom Metazoa; phylum Arthropoda; class Insecta; order Diptera; family Drosophilidae; genus Drosophila; species Drosophila peninsularis. The sequence continues at coordinate 4,451,423 of JAWNPN010000028.1, forward strand.
CTTATGTTTGTATGGCCTGAAAGCATTTAAAATGGTATTTCAGGATATTATGTATGTATATAAATATGTATATTAATGTATATTTCTGATTAATACAAAATTGAATGAAAATAATATAAGAAAAATAAAATAATAATAATAATAATAATAACAATAATAATAATAACAATAAAAATAATAATAATAATAATAATAATAATAATAATAATAATAATAATAATAATAATAATAATAATAATAATAATAATAACAATAATAATAATAATAATAATAATAATAACAATAATAATATAATATAATAATAATAATAATAATGTAATAGTAAATAATAATAACGATAAAAAAATAAAAATAATAATAATAATAAAAATATAATAATACAATAAAATAGTTCGAAAGGAAAAGAGACAGATTAAAAATCAGAAAAATAATCGATAACTTTTTTAGTGTCTAATGTGTATCGATATGTATATTTATATATATTTTTATTTGATATAAATCAATATTATTTTTTACATTTATATTATATATTATTATATATTAATTATTTACAATATATAATATTTTTAATGAGAGAAACTTTTGCTTTATTTCGCTGTTATTCAGAGGCGAGCTCTAGTTCAGTGTATCACATAGTCAGGCAAACTCGATCAGAGCCCACTATCTCTTCTACTCTATTATTAACTTTACTCTGAAAATAAAGGAAGCTGCCCCATCATAGCAATACAACTCATTCCCAAAGTAGCCCACGTCCTTTGCTCACGTTTTCATTTCACAGCGAACAGCTTCATTCACACTCCTCATCGACAATCGCAGTATGCCTTCAGTTATTTTGAAATGTATAAAGCATTTGCTGTCGGAATTTCACTCAAGCGACAAGTACAGCGAAATATAATCACTATTTAAGCAGCTCAATGAGAACACAAAAAAAAAACTATTGACGCAAGTTTGCCCAGGTTAATTGGGTACAATAATCAATATTAATAAGCAGCTTAGGATTAGCCCCCTGCAACTGATACTGTTACCTTAAATATATGATATTGGGTGAGTGCAGAATTCACTTGAAATGCCTAGCCTAAAGCACTCAAAATGTGATAAGCTCTGCAAGTGCAAGTGGCCGTCTCTTAAAGTTCGACGAATATTAATTAACAATATTTTTATCGATTCCGTGTGAAATATTTGCGTGTCTCGCGTGCTTTGCGTGCCGAGCATTGCCTATCACGTCTTCATCTCTCTGAACTTCTCCGTTTTCTCTGGGTGGGTGGGTGTGGTGGGGGAAGGGGCTCGATGGTTCGTAGCTGATGTTCGGCCTGGGGCTCAACTTGAGCAACCCCATGCTAACGTTCGCATTAAAAATGTAAGCGCCTTAAATATTTAATATTACGTATACGACATGTTGCGTCAGTTTGGTGCGCTGCTCAGAGCTGCTCTGCTCTGCTCTGCTCTGCTCCACTGACATTTAAATGAATTTTCAATAATTTTTGTTCATTTTTATACTTTGTCCACATTATGTTCTGCGCCGGGCCCCAGCCAGCACTTAACGCCTGCCAGGCGATAAGCGTCGACAGAAGAGGCTGGAATAGTAAAGTCTTGGGCTGGCGCTCGCTTTCTCTTCGACTAGCCCCAAAATGCCATTTGTGTAAATCTAATAAATAACAAACCGCATTAAATTCAACAACAACAACAACAACAGCAGCAACAGCTAGAAGCAGCTGAAAAATGAACGCCAAAGGGGGCCTGACACGGCAGTTCGCACGTGTCAATGCGACCGGGTCACAAATTTCATTATAGCAGAAAAAATGCGAAAATTTAAGATACAACGAAACCCACAGAGTATGAGCTGCGTCAGAGTGGACGATTGGTGGATACCCTGTAAATTGTTAATGATGCGGGGCAGCTCAGTTCTGCAGAGGCAAAGTGATTTCTGTTCTTATTCGAATTACAGTATATTCCAATTGGAATAATCTTTGGCTAAGTTTTATCTCATACTATCAGCTAGCTAGATCTGTCCCTATATACCTCTACTTGCTGACAGCTATGTCAGCTACTTCAAGACTTATTCTATGAGCGCTTGATAGAAGCCTCTGAGACACTTGTGCAAGGTCTATTATTGTTGTTGTTGTAGCTGTTGCTGCTGTTATTATTATTATTATTTCCTGTTTTTGGCAGCTCGAGGATTTTCTTTGGCAACGGCCACAGCCGTGCGCTGCTGTGTAGTTTAGAGCAAATTAACATATCACACAGGCCGCAGTCGTTGGCGCAATCATTGGCGAGGCCAATCCTTGTGGCATGTCTTTGCCTCCGTCGCTACAGCTTTGGCTTTGGCTTTGGCGTTGGCTCTGCTTGACTTGTCACTTTGAGGCGGCGCCAAGGCAACTCTGTAGATATGCATGCGGCCCCACTATATAGGCCTAGGCAATGGGGCCAGCCCTTAACAGCTGCTCTCGCTTCTGGCCCAGACACACACTCATACACATCTACAGCGAAAAGCCGTCTAAATTCGGCGCTCGGCAACGTCATGGCTCATATCACATTTTTGCTGCTGGGCTGCGGCTGCTGTTGCCTTATGCCATGAAGCCTAGGGGACTGGCAGCCGAAAGCCTTCTTAACGTCAAGTGCTTTTAAAGCAAAGTCTCCGTGTACTTAATTTTGCATAGAAAGCTTTTGTATTGCTTTCACTAAATGAACCACTTACACGCGTAACGTATACCTCCATTTGAATATGTGTTCGCCTGATACGTGCAGCCCATGGGCGTTTTCAAGATTTCTGTGAATCAGAAAACATTCTTTGAGTGAACTATGAGCTGAATCAGCAAAGGAATCGGTGAGTTTTTGATAATGTCGACTTAATGAACCAGTTATGAATGAGTGATTGAACTAGTTCCACTCATGAGTAACTTCAACTTATAGATAAATCTTAAAATTAACTAGTTCTTATTTGTGCTCAAAGTGAACCAAGAGCTGAACTAGTAAATGAACCAAGGCTATTTAAGGTTTTGTTTTATATAATAGTCTTTTGCCTACTACTGCCTATTAATAAATTGTTACTAATTAAGTGAACTAAAAATTGAACCAGTAAATGAACCAGTTCATATATATATTTTTTAGGGCAATAAATAAATGTAACAAGGTGTTAAGTGTTACAGTTACAACAAAAATATATGAAAAGGAACTAGTTCCAGCTAACATGCATGTAAAAGTGAACACAAAGTGCAATGCACCCTGCTACTGTCTCTTGCATTGAAGTCGAGCCTTATCAGCTGCTGCTGCTGCTGCAAATCAAGCATCTGAATGCTTGAAGACAAATGCTAGCAATTTTCCTAATGTTTTGCGCTAGGTGGTTCATGAACTGACTCACTGGTTCAATGGCAGCGAAACGACAAATAATTTTTATACAAATCTTGCCATCTCACACTCATCCAATGCACTGCAGCGCTGGATCCTGCTCGCTCTCTCTCTCTATCTCTCTCTCTCTCTCTTTGCCTTTCTCACTCTTTAGCTGCTTTTTGTTTGTCTATGCACGCACACACACACACACACATTACATTTTGACAGTCGCTGATAAGCGCACAACTTTCAACTCTCACAATTCCTTGGCAGTCTTTGTTCTCGAATCCCCTCCCGCCCTGCCTCGGCGCCCTCGTCATGCTGTCTCATTCTGACAGCTGCGCTAGTGGGTGTGCGTGTGTGTGATTCCTGTGCATGTCTCTTAACCAAGCAGATTAATGAAAATTGAAATTGCATTTATCGTTGATTGCTCAAAAACATTCAAACACTGTATTTCCTTCTATCCGCTCCTTCACAAATGTCGCGCCATTTTGTTGCCATTTTCTTTGTGCAGTCCTCCCCATCGCCGCCCACTCGGCGTGCTACTACACCATTGCTGCCCACTCGCACACACACACACATTTAAAACAAAGACCAAAATGATTCATTGTATTCCATGAATGCAGGTAATATTTTTCAATTCGCCTCGTTTCTCCCTCTCCCCGTCTCTGTCTCGCTCTCTGCCTGTCCCAGTCTATCGCTGCTTGTTCAGTTTGCTCTTTGTTTTATGACGATTTGCTTGCCTTTGATACACTTATGGAAATTAAGGCATATACTATATATATGTTATTCGTGGTCAGTATTCCCAACTGTCAGCGTGATAATTGGTCTATCCCTGTTGATGGGAGTAAGTCATGAGATCGAACCACTATATAGTGAGTTAAAACTATTATTTGTTCTTCAAGTTACCTGAACTTTCCCAACTCTCCAACCTCTAATCTATATAATAAATCATATTAATGAACTAGTTCATTAGGTTGCTATGTAGCTTATCATACAGTAATTAATATATATTTTCTTATAGACTTCACCTGTTAGGGCATTTCATATTCGACATCTCTGCCATATTTGACATTTTTTCTTTATTATTATTATTATTATCATTATCATTGTTGTTCTTGCTGCTACAGTTTGCTATGCACAGACGATAAAAAGCATTTCATTTGAATAATGTGAAAACATTTTGTTAGGCAACGCCGTCAGGCTCTACCCATCGTCTTCTGGCCACATTTTCAAACTGCACAACTGAGACACAGACACAGACACAGACACAGAGACAGACACACAGACACAGTGACATGCACTCTACATGTCTCTGCTACACCTCCGCATTGATTGTCCATTGATAGCAGGTCGACAGACAGGCAGTCAGCCAGTGGGACAGTCGCATGTATATTTAAATGACTTGGTCAATGTGCCAATAGCCCAGAAAACGGAAATTATAGGGCCTATGATGGCCAATATAATATGCGCTACAAATTATTTATTTATATAGAAAAACCTAACTAAATCGTATATAATAAAGAAAAGTAAGATGTTCATTTAAATAAAAGTATATCCCAAAAATAATAATAATATTAAAAATATATATACAAATTTTTTTAAATTTATAAAAATATATAAACAATTTTTAAAAAAATTTAGAAAGTTATAAAAATTTATTATAGAGTTTAAAAAATATATAAAAAAAGTTTTTTAAGAGTTGCACATATAATATAAAATATATTGTATAAAATAATAGTACATATATTAAAGTTAAAAATAATATAAAATATATGCAAAAATATATTAAAAAAAAAAAATTAATTTTTGTATAAATGCTTTATATATTTTATATATAAATATTTTATATTTGTTGTAAATATTTTAAATATTTTCGAAAAATATTTTATGTAATTTTAAAATATTTCCAAGCACATTTCTCTTCAACTAAATTATAGAGTATATCTGTGTCCGACGCGCATAGTCTCAGCTCAGTTTCTTATTAGTCGGGCTCTACTGTTTGCTCCTGAAAGTATGCCACATTTGGTGCCCGCATTAATATGCACCTGTGGGTGAATATTGTATTCTGTTGTCACTTGTCAATTGGGAGCATATACATATGAATTATTTGTGGCATGCAGGTGGGGTGGGCGGGTTTGTCAGGGCGCCACATTGACGGATGGACGGACGGACGTAAATGGGCGCCGAAGGCCGGTCACACAGCTGTTAACCTAAAACAAATAATTGCTTTGTTAAAATGCACGTTTGGCATGCTGTCGGGAAGGGGAAGGGGAGGGGGGCACCCAATTTCAGACCAATCGATTATAATGAATAATAAATGATCGATAAATGTTATTTATATAACGAATCACACGCGTGACGCCTGCGGCACAGACATATGTCAACACTCGCAAATGACGATACATTTTTCAAATAGCGATTCATAATTTAGAAATACTTCCAAAGTGTTTGCGAGACAGCCAAGAAAAAAGAAATTGATGTAGGTAAATTTGGCTGCAAAGAAATGCGGAGTTCATTGAACTTGATTTTGTTGGGAATTTCATATATATATATAGATTTATATTTGTATAAGTTCACATTCATTCCATAAACCTGCTTAACATTGCTGCCTATCGATAATTATCGATAACAATCTGTGTTGATAGTGAGTGTGAACAGAGAACTCGCTCTGCCTTAGCATTTGATCCTAGAGATGCGTCCATAACTGCGTCACACACAACACATTGAGGAAGTGCGAAAAGTTAATTAAAATAGTTGTAAATAAATCAAAGCTTATCTAATATGTCAAACTGCTGGCGGCGCGCTGAACTGTCATGTCAGCTTCGACTATAAGTAGCGACGACTTCGGCTAGAGCATTACAGAATCAAACATAAACTGAACTGAAGCATAGTTGGAACGATGCGCTGCCTTCTATTGTTGCTGCTGCTCGGTTGCTGCTGCGTCCTGCAGTCGAGAGGGAGAGAACTGTCGAGCGAGAGTGCAGCGAACGTGTCGGAGCACGGATCGACCGAAAGCAGTCGACAGAGAGAAGCGCGACAAGACGGAACCACTGCGAGGCCCAAGCCAAAGCCAACGTCGCAGAAGAGCTTTGCGCTGAAGGTGCGACGGGTGCTGCGACGGCACGGACTGCTCAGGCGGCGATTGGCCGAGACTGTTGTGAATGCGCTGTCCAGAAATAAATATCAGCTACTGCGCTTGGACGAGCTGATGCACAGTGCGGCATTGGATAATGATAATATTCCTCACCGACTAAACATTTAGGCTACGCTGCTATATATCTGCGTGTGCATGTGTGTGTGTGTGTGTGTGTGTGTGAGGAATAAATGCAATAAATGAGGCTGCCATAAATTGTATGGCAAGGCATAAAGCCAGCAACAACAAGTAGCGGCCGTAATGTGCCAACTGTTGAGTTTCCTTCCGCTTCCGCGAGCGCAACTCGCGCGCGCTCTCTTTCTGTCTCTCTCTCACTTTTGCTCACTCAATCTACGTATCTCTGTGTGATGCTCTCGCACGCTAACAAATCACATACACGACTGTGCCGGCATTATAGCGGCAGCGGCAGCGCCAGTGGCAGCGTCAGCGGCAGCGGCGCAACCCGAATGCCAACGACGAGTGCTTACAGGTGTTTATCGTGGGCTTCGTCTGAGGCGTTCGGGCTGTACGCTCGCTTGCGTCGTTCGCCTCGGACGCCTTGTTCGCCTTGTTCGCCTCGTTCGTCTCATTCGTTCGTGCTCGCTCTTTGGCTGTGTGCGTTCGTTTTATAGCGCTCTTGTCGTATGGGCGTTCTGGGTGTGCTTTATATTCCTGCGACTGTTGCGCTATCGCATCAGTTTCATTTGAACGCTCGTCAGGGCGAGTTGTGCAGCAGCTGAGCAGAACCCAAAACCATAGCTAGAGCCAGGCAAAGCGCTCAACATTCAAAAACTCACTCAACTCTTCAAACTTCAACCGAAATTCTCAAACGCTCACGTTGCTCACAAATCATCACCATCAATAGAAAGCAAACAACAAAACTCTAACTCGCTATCCATACATTTTTTTATTGTTTTTTTGTGGCAAGTGCTGTGCTAAAGATCATAAACAAACAAAACAGAAATTATCTGAAAAGCAACAAACAATTCTTACTCGCAAAGAGCAGAAGAAAGTTAGAAAATCAGTTCAAAGTTCAAGAATTTCAAATAATTTGTCTGGCTTTTTTTGGCGCGCAAATTTCAAGTTTCTGGCGTCGCTTTTAGTTTGCACAACTTTTTGTGTTTTTTTCTTGTGTTTTTTTTTTTATAATTTTTTTCTTTTTGTTTCTCTACTACTATTACTATTTTTTCCCCGCTGTGAGCATTTGTTGATTCTTTACGCACAAAATGTGCACAAAATTTTCGTTGGACTCGAACGACTGAAAAGTGCGTCGTTCTCAGGACTTTTCCACAACCGTAAGTACCATCATATCTGAAATTTAAATATATATATATTCCAAGCCAAATGAAACTTTTCAAATATTTATTAAATGGGGTACAAAAAATAAAATAAAACAAAGTTTTTGTGGTGAGTGAGTGTTCTGCGTGCAAGTTTTGTGCAAAAAAGAAAAACAAATGAAATTAGTGTAAAGGTTTTTCGGTTTATATTATTATTTCATTTGTTGTGGGTTTTTCCAGTGCTACCTCGGGGCTAGCAGAAAACATATTTGTGGTTCAGTTCGTTTTTTTTTTTATTATTTTGGTTTCAAATAAAAACGTGAAAAGTATTCGAAAACTATATTGAAGCGGAAATTTGATTGGCAAAAAAGTTTGTTTCATTCAATTTTGAAATATAATTTTTTGATTTATTCAACTTTCCGTTATGTGATTTGTGTTAAATGGAAAGCTTTGCCGTTTCTTAATGGCATCATTTGGCTGGAGGTCTATTAAATGCAATCACGATTGCGTTTCAAATTGGCAAACTCAATGAAAATTGCCAGATAATCTCAGCAGCATAACCAAAGGACCCACAACTAGTTTGACAGCCCGAAATCATATTGCCTGGCAGACGAGATTCGAGAGGGCAGTTTCATAAAGTTAGGTAAAGATGAGCAATATCAAAGAAATTAACTAAAATTAAAAAAAAAAAATGTATTTAACTGAATACAATATCATTTTTTTGGAATGAGTGCGTAGTTAGAGTCGATGTTTCTCAAGAACTACAATTGCTTGAACGATTATTTGAATTGAATAGAGTTAGAACAGAGTTTTTGTCTTGTTTTTCTTCAAAAACGCAGAATTTCTTCACAAATCTGCAAGATCGACTAAGAAACAAGAGTACAGTCATTATTCCAAGCCAAACTTGGCTCAAGGTTTCATAGCTTTGTTAAGGGACACTAAGATCTTTTATAAGGCGGTTGACTTAAGATTAGTGATTTCGTTAGTTAGTCGGCAATTATGAGTCTGCTAATTAGATTTTCTAATTTGAAAAAGGTTTACGGCGTCAAGCTCAAGTCCGATCCAAAGCTGGCTTAGCTGAGCTAACTAGCTAGTTTAGTACTCAGTTGCATGAGTGCTTAGCAAGCTGTTGAGCTGCCCTCGCAGACACGCAGTTGGCATTTGGCAGCTTCTCAGGTTTGCCGCTGGTTTGGCTCGTTAACCGTTAAGTTCGCAGGTGTCTATGTGTGTGTGCGTGCGTGTCTAGGCGTGTTGTGCGCGTGTGTGTTTCTGCGTGCATCCTGTACGTGTCCTTTTGCTAATCGGCGCGTTCAAAGTGGGGCCCGGCACTAGTGCAGCGCAACGCTTTCTGGCGCGTGACCCCCAAAAACACGCGACCGCAAGCGCCAGAGCAGCGAATGGGATCTTTGATTTGGCATCAGGGGCGGAGGCATGGCAATGGCAAGCATATGTACGCGCAATGGGTATTCATTGCGTGTCGCCACCTTTTGACGGCAAACTTTTTAAGTTAGTTCAACTACAGCCACAATTTGTGCGCCGCTTCGTTCGCTGCATTCAGCACTCAGCATAAGCTGCAGCGGCGGTGGCAGCTGCATTGCTTGTTGCACGCCGTCGCCTGTCTGCGGTTACCAGTTTTAAGTTTTCCCACACACAAATGCTGAGCTCTTTTCGTTTCGTTATTTGTTTTCTTCTTCTTTATTCTTTTTTTTTTTTGGCATTTGTTTGGCTGTCGCGCAAAGTTGCCAAGTGCCATAACTCATCGGGGTGTATTTGCTCGTTAAACGCTTGCTCACAAAAGAAAAAAATATATCAACTACGCTAATTAATTACTGAGTTTTATATCCACAAAAAATGCACTGAAATTTATGTCCTTAAGCGTAATTGCTGAAATTTTAAGATGCATTTAAATGATGTTGATAATGAAAGAAAAACATTTTGAAAGTTTGGCTAGCTGAGAATTTTGAAAAAAAAATATTTAAAAAAATAATAAATATTTAATTAAAAATATTTAAAAAATTAAAAAAAAAAAATAATAATAATAATAATAGAGAGATAAACATTTACTGATCAAGTATAAGAGGAAGGAATTTTTTGTAATTTTTTTTTTAAATAGAAAAAGAAATATAACTGAACTAATTTATAAATGTGTAATACACGAAAAAATTTGTATAAAAAAAAAAATTTTTAAAAATATAATACATTAAACATTTTTTAAATATAAATTTTTAATACACAAGCAAATTATTTTTAAAATAAAAAATTGAAATTATAAATTATAAATTCTAAAAAATTAAAAAAGAAAAAAAAAAATCAAAAATAAATATTTAAAAAAAAAAAACTCAAGTCCAGAAGTACATCTGAATCGTTAAAAAAATGTTTTAAGTGTTAAACTTAACATTATCTCAAAAAGCGTTAACAACTCGTGTTTTAAGTCATGTAAATTGGCAACCAGCTGATTAAAGCCAGCCAGACATATCTTTTCTTTGTTACCATATTTGTATATGTTATGTTGTTAATTGAAATTCTTGAGCTTATCTCTAGGCGTGCGCGTGTGTGTGTGTGTGCTCGTGGCAGCTGTCAAGAACTTCGCAATGACACTGAGTTGGGCAACTGTCTGGCAAATTATCAATATGATGAACATGTGTGCTTAATGGCTAAAACGTTTTCCTGTAAATGCCAACAGCTAGCAGCTGCTACGATTTCTACACCGGCTAAGGGCATCCTTCACAACCAACTGGTTCACAGGTCCCGCTGAGAGTCAAATATATATATATATATATATATATATATATATGTGTGGAGTCCACATATTTGATAACTAACATATTTACAGGCGTTTTCTTTTATCGTGCTGGCCGGTCAATCAAAGTCAATAAATTGCTTTACTCTTTAAACCATTTTTGACCTATAATTGAAGGCTGAACTTCAGACTATGAACTTTCAATAGACAGCTAGCTGACAAGTGGGTGCATCAAGCATTTATGAATGAGTTTCATAATTCGTTGTCTGATGCGAAATGCTCGAGAATTTCTATACACTATTGATTGGATTACATGCCTGAGCGATCGATCGGGCTTTTCGACATCCACAAGATCTATTGCTAGAAGCTTTTATGTCTTAAGCTGAGGCTTACGTCAGCTTGCGTCGACTTAGCTTGGCAGCTCTCAACTCCAGTAGATAGATACAAATAGATATTGAGCATATATATCTGCATATTCGTATTTTGATGAATTGATGGGGAGTTTCATGAGCTTGTGCAAATGTGTTCATGGACACACGGAGTGCTTGAAGTATAAACGAATTTGAATATTTATTTTCATCAGCATACAATTTTCTTCAAACTGTTTACAATTTTTCAATCAGAATAAAAATTTATTACTTTTTTTATTTATTTTTATGATACTTATATTTTTTTTTAATTAATATTTAAAAAACACTTTTTTTGTTTTATTAATTATTTTTTAAATTTTTTTAAGAATTTTGTTTGTAATTTTTTTTTGCATATTTTTAACAATTTTTATATTTTATTTTTATGACTTATATTTTATTCAACATTTTATTTATTTTATTTTTTAAACTATAGTATTACTTTTTCTTTTTATTTACAAAAAAATGTTTTTTATTATTTTTTTTGTTGCTTATTTTAAAAAATGTAAAAATTATTTTATATATTTTTTTTTTATTTTTTGTATTTTTTTTATAATTTTTTATTTTGATAAGTAATTTATCATTTATTGGTTGGATTATGTCCCGTTGCCGAATCTCAACTGCCTACAGGGTATCTGTCGGCCGTGCCTGGACTGGAGTTGCACTTTTACTTGTTTTGAAGTTCAGCTCTTCGCAAAAATTCGCATAAAATATTCAATTTCCATTTTTTACGTACGCTCTAAAAAACAAGAAGGAAAAAACCAATAAAAATACTCAAGCATACACACACACACCCGCACACATTCAAAGAGAATATGAAAAAGAAAATAAAAGAATATTCAAAACAAAACACAAAATTTTCGCTTGTTGCGTCCTTTGGGCGATTGCCCCGGGCGCGCTGCGGCAGGAACTGGGAGCTGAGCGCTGGGACTGGGGCGAGACTGTAGCGGAGACGTGGCCAGTGGCGGCTGGGCGTTGGCGTTAAGGTGCGTGGCGAGGCGTAAAAGCACATGCATCGCATTTGATTGCAGATTGTGTTTCGTATAATATGAAAAAAGATATATATGTATGTGCCATATATGTATGTAATATATGTATATATATATGTAATATATTGTATAATATTTTATATATATTTTTCTTCTGGCTCATACTCGCTCAGCAAGCAAGCAAGAGTATATTAGCTGCAGACTAGGTCTGCCAAAGTGCTCAGTACTGTGCTCTATAGTTCTATAGGACTGCCAAAGAAAAGATATAGAAAATGCTGTAGCCACATGCCTATTTATACATTTATAGCGGGAAAAAAGCTAGCTTCACAGCTAGAATTAATCAATTTTGCAGTGTTTTAGCATTGTTGAGCTGTCCTGCTCTGCAGACTTATAGAACTCTATCAGAAAACATTATTTCTGCAAGCGAGCGCGCATTAAGCAGCTGATGCTGCTCCTTTCCAAAGTTCTTACTGTGTGTGTGTGTGTGTGTGTGTGTATGTATGTGTGTGTTTGCTTGGCTGGCACATGCATCGCTGCCAAAAGTTTACGTTGCAGAACATCTCGAAAAAAAAGTTCTTTTAGTGCACACAAAACAAAACCAATTAATAGAAATTGAAAAAGGAACTGAACATGAAAACGAAAATGAAATGCAGCACGCAATTTCTATAGATAATACCTATGGCTATGGCTATAATATGCTGCCGAGTCTTGTTGTTGCTAGTGCTGTGGCCATTGTTATGATTGTTATTATTGTGTGCGTTGTATAGTTTTATTGCCTGACTGCATCAATCAAAATGTGAAACAACGATAAATGATTTGGGGTCTCCACATCTAGATAAATATTGTACGTCATTTGTATCGAATAGTGTATCTATATATATCTATCCATATCTATCCACACTATATATACACACACATCGGTCAAACCTTTGTCAGTTTAAGTGGAAAACAATGTTTTTCTTTTCTGTGATAACAATTAACTATTTCATCTGATTGATAATGCCCGTGCAGCTCAACGAGTCGAGCGCAATGTCCCTTCGACGCCCCATGCTTAACTCGTGTAGTTTTATTCATGGCAACAAATCAATATGAGAATGAATTTGAAATTACATTCGTGTGAATTCAATTAAATTGTTTAAGTTCGAAAATGTGTTTATTCATCGAGTGTTTTTTGATCATAAGCCTTTGATTAACCATAAGCTCGAATATAAACTTCTGTCTGTCTGCGTGTATTTTGAGGAAGCCAGCTATGTGCATAGGATGTACACAAACTATAGAGTAGTCGAGGAAGATCAGCTGTAAAACTTCAAATCAATTTACACTGAAGCATGATCTATTCGGGAGTGCCTGACTTGGAAGTACCCTGTACTGTATTTATTGAGAATTGAAACGATTTGCTGCTTTGGCAGCAAACTCAAGCAAATTTAAGGTAAAAGATTACAGTTTAATTTAACTGATAAAACCTGATCAAGAGTGCCTGACTAGGAGATACCCTGAGGCGTAGTTTGGCATAACGAAAATGGCTATATGATCTGAAATAAGTTACTTTATAATTTCTATACTAAACCAAAGAAAACTTTAGAGATCAAACTAGAACTCAATTTAATATGAGGAGTGCCCGACTAGCAGATACTCTAACGTACACTTTATCAGCAAAAAGATTAGCTGATCAGGAATACGTTTGTTTATAATTTCTGTAAAATTATTAAGTAAGAAACTAGAACTCAATTCATTATATGTGCTCTAGTCGGCAGTATCCGGCTAGTAGATACCCTGACGCACATTTGTATAAAAACTTAAACTATTTTCTGATCATACATAATTCTTTTTATAATTTCTATAAAATAAGAAAATAGAACCTATTTAAATATGAGTGCTCTAGTTGGGAGTGTCCGACTAGTTGATACGACTTGCTCATCTGGCAAAATTTTCTTTATAATTTCTGTCGTATTTTCGATATTTTCTCTGTAATCTAATCCACTGTCAATAGTTAGCAATTTGCATGCCCAATCAACTTTCAAATCCGCTAGTTAAAGTTACTAAATCCTTTCTTATTTATTTGATATTTGATATTTGCTGTGCCTAGCTTATAATGTAGAAACAATAAAGTTTTCTGTCAGTTAAACAAAACACATTGAAGTGAACTTTTGTGCCAAACAACATCTATTTGAGCCGACAGTTAAACGGAACTGCAAAAGTAAATATCCCCTGCATCGATATATATATATATAGATATATAGATATATGTCTTACTCTCTGTTGGCTGACTAAAAGTTTGCGGCGCAAGTTTTGTGCTCACAAATTGAATTTGTATCAGAGTCGCGGCAAATACTATTAACCTTATCTGTACAAATATAACTCCATTTTTCATTCATTTCAATCAGTTAAGCTCCCCGGGTGGAGTGTTCTTGCCAGTTTGTTTTGTTGACTCCAGCGCTGAAGTGTGTTGGGCAACGAACGGGACTTGGACTCGGAATTGTCGAGTTGCTGTTTTTATTATTTACTTTTATTTGTATTTTCATTTTGTGTTTACTTTTATTTTGCCAGTGTTTTCTTCTACTTGCTGTAGTTGTTGTTGATTTTCGTGTTGAGCGTTGTCTGAGGGTAAAGTTAAGTGATTGCTGTTTTGGGGGTTAGTTGTTAGTTATTTGGCGTTGTTTTGCTTACGCTATTGGCACACATTGGGTATTGGCTTTTACTTTCAGGACACTGGCTAAATATTGGCAACTTTTGTTGGCTGACAAGGTTAAATATCTGGCCCAAGTTGCAAACTAAAGAACCCATTCGCCGGGCTATTTATTTATGCTCAAGACGGTGCACACATGGCGGCGTATGCTTTATATGCCCAAACATTAAAGCAACGCCAGCTAGAACAAAGCAGTTATGAGCCTTTAACAGGCCATAGCAACGGCAACGGCAACGGCAACAGTAAACAAGTATGTTGCCCCTGACGTAGCAACCGCTATGCCCGTAATAACTAACATAGTTTGCCCGAGCAATTTGGCACTTGTGTGTGCGCTCTGTGCTACGGGCTAAGCCCGTCCGCAACTCCACGACGTTCCTTGGTCCCGGCACACAGACACTTTGTACTCTGTCGTTGCCGCTAGCCAGCCAGCCAGTCAGTCAGACAGCCAGACAACGAGCATGTATAATAGCCAATATACTGACTGCTGCAGCAGACAGTGGGCCAATCCTTTGATATGCATCGATGAAATTTTGGAAATCCGAGCTAAGCCAATTACCCACAGTCCTTAGGCCTTTGAGCAGCCAGTGGGCTGGGAGCGAAAAAAACATATATAGGTGTACTTCGAATTGCATGGCCTAAACTGAGCAATTAATTGAATTCCAGCATTTGGCCACTTTGATTGACATAACATTTGTCGTTTTCATTATTTCCGAGCAATTACCATAATTGAAGCTAACTGATTTAGTTGATTTAAGCCACAAAATCAATAGGCAATCGCAGCTTATCAGAGCGCAGCGGTCTACTGAAGAGAAGTAATAAAATTAAAGAGATATATAGTATCTAGATTCTATATAGTGCGTATCTATATATATATATATGAAAGTTTTGAAGTTTCTGGCCAAGAATTTCTCACATGCGCTCGACTGTAGCCATTGACGTGGAGTAGCCTGGGTGGCGATGCCATGTGGGGGCAGTGAGTGATTGACGTAGTGATCCATTTGCATGCGAGAGTCTTATAACAGCTGCTGTTGCTGCCGGCCAATGATAGATGCAAATGGTCAGGGAGTATAACTCAAAAATTACGTATACGCCACGAAGCGCTGGACTGAACTGAGAGAGCTGGGCACAAAAAGTGGCAATTGATTGAATCACTGAACGGATACGCTGTTTAAGCGGTAATTGGCAATCGTTAAGTGCTAATCGTTAATCGTTAATCGTTAATCGAATTTGCGCTCCGCTTACATTGCTCGTTTGCCTTTGTCAAATACACAAAACGCATTTATTTAATAAACATAAACCAAAAGGCGATGACTAATAGAAAAAATATAGAAAAGCGGAGCAAACGATAACAAAAGCGCAGACAAATGTTGTCCCAGCTCTCTGTGCGTATTTGATAACAACAACAACCACAACAAAGCTGAAAATATGTCTATGGGGAATTCCGTCGCGTGGCCTGCCCGTTGCTCATTGCTCATTGTTGTAGCTGTGAGCCAAGCGCGAGCGCATAACAGAAAAGTGCTTTATAATACCCTGGGTATTATGGAAGCATATCAAGGATGTTTAGCTAGATATGTTATTGTAGTGGGAGATATATATTATTTTATTTTATTATTTTATTTTATTATTATTTTTATTTTATTATATTATTTTTTTGTAATTTAATTTAATTTTATTTATTAGTTTATGTTTTAATGTATTTTATTTATTATTTCATTTAATTTTTATTTTTATTTTAATTATTAATTTTTATATGTTTTATTTTATTATTATTTTTATTTTATTTTAATTTATATTTTTAATAATTTTATTTTACTTATTATTTATTTATAAATGTATTATTTCATTTTCTTTATATTCTTAAATTTAATTTGTATTATTTGTTTATGTTTTTTTTATTATTTTTATTTGTAGTATATTATTTTAATTTATCTTTAATTAATTTTATGAATTTTTTATTTATTATTTAATTCCATTTTTTTTTTTATATATTAATTTGTATTATTTTATTTTTATATTATTTTATATATATTATATATTATGTATATATTTTTATTTTTATATATTTTATTTAATTATAATTTTAATTTTTGTTTAATTGAATTTTTTTTATCATTGTCAAACCATCTATACTTCAAAAAAATTTCTATCGAAATATCATAGTCTCTTCAGGGTATTCAGTCTTCGTTCCGTCAATTCATTCTCATTTCTTTTTGTTATTTGGTTGACATATTGCAGCTGTTTCCGCTTTTCAGTCCCTCCGTCTACTGCTGTTCCTTTGGCCATTCTCTAAATGTTTGCCGCCAGCTTGGGTATGTAATGTGCTCATTAGCTGGACACAAAAGGTCTAGCTACATAATAGACAGCTCCAATATATAACTGTGTATATATATACATAGTAAATTGGTTTAGTTTAACCAAATTATAAGGATTTCATGGATTTTGTCAGCTTAAGACCAGGCCAGAGACACTTCAGAATCTGCTCTGGCTTCGTTTGATTTAGACGAATTTTGTTATTTCTGTTATTCAACTTGAACTTTTGCAACACAAGCAAACAATGAGTACTTAAAACTAACTCTTATTCAAATTGCAATTGTCTCGAAGCAGAGTCAAAGTTTTCCTGCTATAAAAACTTGACTCAACTGATGGCAGCCAATTATAATGGACTTCTTAAGTACTAGTCGAGTATAAGACAGTTGAATTCTGAACTATTAAACAGCAAATGTTTGTTAGTTCTACACTAGTTCATGTTCAAATGAATTACATGAGCTTTTCCGAACTGATTCTTTTGAACATTGCAGCTAAGCGATGCAAGTTGTCAATAGTCAATTAATGAAATGCTATCAAGTGATTATTTGCATTGGAACTAGTTCTTTTGAACAAACTCATGCCCTTTCATCGGCACGCCAAACAACTTTAGCCAATTAAGAAACTAAGTGGACTTTAGCTCAGGATTTTGCCCTGCTCGTTGTTGGCGAGCCAAGGCCATATCCGACTGAATGCCAATTGTCTAGTACAACTACACACACACACACTCACACATGTGTGTATAAGTGTCTGTGTGTGTGCAAGTTGTTGTGCTTGTTCCATATCTATTTGTTTTTTGCTGTTGTTTTTAAGCAGTCTATATGCAAATTTGATGAGCTGCCAACATTGCAATGACTTGTCTCATATTTAAGCCAAGTTTTTACGAGTGTGACAGACACACACTCACACACACAGACAGGCACACTCGCACACTGATAGACGCCCAGCATAGACTCTGATAGCCAGTGAACTGGCCTCGGACTTTCTGTAGGCATTACGTGCTCAACACTTTTACTTCAATTATTCATGGGATAGAGCGGGCACAGCGGGAGGACTCAGTCGATGGCGGAGGTGAAAGGTCAAGTGTGTGCGTACACATACATATGTGCGCCTGTATGCATGTATGTGAGAGTGTCGTCTGAAACTATGCAATTAAGTCACATTGCAAGACATAGAGACACAAAGCAACAGACTGAGTTAGGGACAGAGACAGAGAGAGAGAGAGAGAGAGGGCGAGGGCGAGGACGAGGGCGAGCAGCTTGTGAAGTAGATAGAGACAGAGCTATGCGCATATAAATTGCTTTGATGAAGATATGCAAAAATCGACATGGACATCGTAAGCTGCTAACTAGCTGTCACTGAATGCCAGCCAAAATTTAGATGGAGAACCCAACGTGGTGGAGTAGGAGAAAAATGCCGTTTCATTGGCATAGAATTTGATTATTTTGCACACATACCATAGCCACACACTCATAAATATTACTATATATATATATATATGTATAGTAATAGGCTTAAAATGGAATTTTTATTTGCATCCATTCGTTTATTGATAACCCCAGAGTGGACGCAAAAGGGCAACGATTTCACCGCCTCTCAGCAGCAACTGGAGCTTGTTTGGGTGTTCGACCTTTTGCCCGACTAACTAAACTGAAATTAAATAGTTCTTTGCCAAAAAATTCAATTCAAGCATAATTCGTGCTTAAGCATTGGCAAGTGTTTAAAAAAAGACATCAACATAAATTTAGCCATAATGGAAAGTAAATTTCTTTTCAAATTGATTCTTATGCATAGTGTTGCCGCTGTCTTTACAGGTAATCTTGTAACTGCCTGGCGTAGGATTTACTTGAGCTTCTTTTTATAATATAAATAATATATATATATATATATATATATATATATATATATATATATATATATATATATATATATATATATATATATATAGATTTATCGATTTTGGCAGAGGGTGAAGTATTTTTACTATAGCAACAGCTACAGTGTGGCTGCTGAGATTTGGAGTTGTTTGAGAAATTTGAAAATAATTTTTAAAATTATTTTTATTTCATAAATATTATTTTAATTTATAGTTATGTATTTCTATTTATTATAAATATTAAAAAAAAAAAAAAAAAAAAAAAAAAAAATATATATATATATATATATATATATATATATATATATATATATAAATTATAAAAAAAATTAAATAAAAATAATATGTAAATGTATTTATATATATTTAAATATTTTCTTAAAAGTAAAATTGTTTTTTAAATTGCAGAAACTAAAAAAAAAAAATACCAAATTCGCAGTTTCGTTAGCAAAACAATTGAAAATTTCAACTAAAGTTTTAAATACAATTGCCCAAGTGCTTGTTAGCCAACTTGAACGGCATTAAATTCGTCTTGCAATATTTAGTGCTTGGGTCGTAAGGCAGATCCCAGACGTATATATATTCCGTTATATATATATATTTTCGATTTTCTTGGCTGAGTTTATTTGCGTTGAGTTTTTGGCCAATTGACGTTGGCTGCAGTTTGCTTAAGTGGCCAATACAAGCAGCATAAATGCAATTTTGTCATCGCCTCTGTTGTTATCGTCCCTGCCGCCGTCGTTGCCGTTGCCGTTGCCGTTGCTGTCATGACCAAATTGAATAGACTGCTGCTGCAGGCATTGGCCAAAAATGTGTGCCTGGCCATGCGGTGCAAAGCTTAAGTGGTTGCCAGCAAAACGGTTTAGCCAAGTGCTCAAACCAAAATTAAAGTCGTTTTTTCCGAAATCCAAGCAATGAACGAGCTCAGTGCATAGATTAAGGACATGCTAGAGAGCGCTTAGCCAAAACATGACAATAATCAAGTGCGTATACTACGTAGATCTCTCTCTCTCTCTCTCTTTCTCGGTCGAAATTATGCATGTCTAGTTCAAGCTTTTAGATGTTTCAGTCACAGCTAAGCAGAGTGCGGAGCTCAAGCAAGTTTCTGGTCGGAGCAGAACAATAATCCAGGGTTTAATAATAAATTGAAACTCTTGAGTAAATATTAGCTGTCTGCATATCCAGATCTATCTCTCTTAACTCTCTCCCTCTAGAGCATTTGCATTTGGGCAATTTATTCACGCTCTTTAAGCTTTTTAGTTGTCTTATTCATATGCTGTGGCACACATCTGTTATTTAGCCGTGCATTGGCTTCTGTTTCATGTGTGTGTGTGTGTGTTTGGCTGTTGATGTATTTGTTTTATCTGACACTATTTGATGGCATTGCTGGCAGCGTACACAATCGTAAACTTGACTAGATTTACGAGGCGTTGAACTGTGCGAGCGTGATAGCACGGCGACCTAAGGATTTTCTTTTCCCTTTTTTTCTTGTGTGTTTTCTTTTCGTGTTTTTCTTTTCTTTTTGCTGCATGACTAAAAAATGAACTCAAATGCAATTTATCAAAGTTGTACAAGACGAATAAAATGAAAGCAGCTAACAGGAGGCTAAAGATACGAGATATTCGAGTGCTTGCTAGACTGATAGATATCTCGTCTTCTTGTAGATTTCATAAATATTAAACAAAAATTTATTAAAATTAAAATTTAATTATTTTTATTTTTTTTTATTTTGTGTTACATTTATTTATTTAATATTTCTTTGTTATATATTTTTCTATATTTTTAAATATTTTTTTTTTTTATAAATTTTGAGAAAATTTTTTCTTAATTTTGGTCTCATAATATTTTTTTTTTTATTTTAAATTTCTTTCTATTTATTTTTCAATTATATTTCAAAAATTCTTTTTTATTAATTTTTTTATTTTATAATTTTTTGATTACATATTTTATATTCTATTATTATATATTTTTTCTCTTATTTAAAATAGTTTTTTTTTTCATTCATTCAAGTAAACTTTCAAAGGAAAGTTCTTCCCTAGACTTTCTCTATTAACATGGCTTAGCCTAGGCCATTCATTCGGCCCACACACACATGCGCCAAGGTCAACAACTATGGCGCTTACAAGCAATTTCGCACAGTCTCCTGAGTCGTTTATACCCTTTGAATCTAATAAAACAAGCAGACAATGCCTGTTGGGAGTCGTTGCGCCGTCTACCGAAACGGATTCAAAAAGAAAAGAAAATGGCATAGAAGAAAAAGAGGAAAAACGTGTAAGAAAATAGAAAATGGTGCCAACTTTGGCGTTGCTCTTGCTGTTGATGTTATGTTTATAGTTGGGAGCTGCGGGTGGGCAGCTTTTAGCTGGCGTCTCGAATATGTCCAAGCCATTGATTGTCAATGTTAACAGAGGCAACAACAATAACAACAAGAGCAAAGAGCGCTGCCTGATGACAAACGTTTTTTTTATTTAAATGCGTGTCGCATTTGGCGGCGCCATTAGCTCAATAGTCTGCATTATCATTATCATTATCATTATCGTTATCATTATTGGCATTATCATAGTCAAGAGCGTGCGTTGACCGCAGCCAAAGGTATTGCCAAAATATTAAGTATACGCAATGTCTATCAGCCTCAAATTTAAGAAAATAAATATATAAATATGTATGCAGGTAAATTCCTCTTAAGTTATAGTTAATGCTAACGGTATCATATAAATATATATAATATAAGCTCTCATTTGGCATCATTCCTGAACCCCCCGCACTCAAAACTATTGGCAAGTTAAATGCTTAAGCATTTGCAAATATTCAATTTAGATTTATGCACACACACACACACACACTCACACAGAGAGAGATGTGCATAAATTTGGCTATTTGGATATTTTTGGCCACGTATTTGCAGCGCTTTTGTTCGAACCGAAATAAAAATTTATATTTTCAATTTCATTTCGCAGCACTAAAAATAAAACACAAAAATTTTGCTGACGACAAAATGCCAATAAAAGGCAAAAATACAATTTTCAACTCAGACAGACAGTTCGGAATATGTTTACATATATGCATATAGATCATTTCTTTAATTTATATTATAATATACATCTGTATATGCTTGAAGTGTGCTTGAAAAAAATCAACGATCAACGGTCACCAAAAAATGCCGCCAGGTGTTTAAGTCGTGACGTGTTTGACGTGGTTGAAGGTTGAGCACATGACGCAGCAGCCGACGGCCAATTTGCTAAATGGCAGCTAGATAAACACATACACACACACACTTACACGCACACACACAGAGATTTGGCGAAATGGGAAACATGCCTTCGTCTGGGTCCGTTGCGCTTCGCTTGCTGCCACAGCTCGCTGTAAAGATCGCACGGGCCGCTTTATTTATAGTCAAAACAATGCAGACAGATCGCTTCAATTGCGGCTGGGATGATGGATGATGAATTGTATTGAATGCCAATGTGGACCATACAATCGACAGCAGGCGGTGCCGGCTGCGCGTCGACTGTCAATGCAGTCTATGCCATGGCCTCTGCTCACCATAGGCCTTGCCTTACAAACTAATTGCCTCTGTGTGTGTGTGGGTCTGCTATAGGCCCCACAATTATTGAAGGCGTTTCAATATGCGATACACACACGTGACGTCTTATGGGGCGGCATTAATTGCCCATTCGTGCTATAATTAAACAGCAAATACTCATTTCTCGGCATGGGCCACGAAAACAGCAGAAGAAGCTGAAGAAAAACAAAGGCGAAAGAGAAAAATGTATTCATCCGATTTGATGTGCCCCACGTTGTGTAATGTGATTAAATTAGGATTACAATGTAAATCCTCTAACTTAACTAGTATATAATTATACTATTTATATTATTCATTTGAAGAATGTCATTTTCTTTCATGAACTTGAAATGGAGTCGAATCCCAAGGTTTTCTAGAGAGTCGAGGTAGTTAGTTAGTAATTGAAATTATAATAACAATAATAATAATGATGAGATTGACAGTAACACTGCTAATAACAATGACAATGATAATGATAATGTTAATGTCAATGTAAATAGTAATGACTATGATAATGTTAATGCCAATGAGAATAATAATGACAATGATATTGACAATGACAATGATAATGATAATGTCAATGATAATAAAAATGACACTGAGAATAAAAATGACAATGATAATGATAATGGCAATGATAATAAAAATGACAATGATAATGATAATGATAATGATAATGATAATGACAATGATAATAATAATGACAATGCTAAAAACAATGCCAATCAGAATAATAATATCAATGATAATGATAATGATAATGCCAATAATACTAAAAATGACAATGATAATGATAATGCCAATGATAATAAAAATTACAATGTTAACAATGCTAATTGCAATGACAATGATAATGCTTTTGCAAATGAAAATTAAAATTATAAGACAATGATAATGATAATGATAATAACAATGATAATGAAACCGCTGATTATAATTATAAAATTAATAATGATGATAAAGATGATCAAATTGATTCTTTTAGAAAATAATAATAATGATATTGATAGTAGCATTGAGACTGATGGCCAATTTCTTTATATTATTGTCATCCACTTTTATCACTAATAAGAAAATTAAGTAAAAAATCGAGTAGATTTCCAACTTTAACTTCTAATACGAAACTGAAATGCACAGAGCCTAATGGTATCAGTGATAATATAATAATGCAGCCTTAAGTTAATCATTCGACTCTGTCTGGCTTTGCACTGCTGCGGTCTGTGATTGTCTAATTGCGCTGCTTATTTGCATTAATTGAATGTAAAACGTAAACAAATGCAGCTTAAGTCGTTGGCTGTTAATCTTCGGGACTTTGTGCTGGAATCTTTTGGCTGTTGTGGATTGCTTGATTAGTGACGGTTGCTTGTCTTTGGCTGGTAAATAACATGGCATGGGAAATGCGCAGCAGTCGCCTGGGAATAACAACACTGTGTCTGGCTCGCCAGACGACGGCATCAAAGTCTTAAGCTTGCTATTAATCGGCAACACCAGAAGATAAACAGATCAGAATGCAATAACTAAAATGCTTGGCCACAAAGGAGGCGGACCGACGACTGGCGGACCAAATTGCATTTTGATGCCGGCTTTGCTCAACTGTCTTGGCAAATGGCCATAATGTGAGCGCGAGTGTGTGTGTGTGTGGAGTTCCACGCTTGTTACACATATTTGCATCATCAGTTTTAGCCAACGCAAGAATGCGGACGGCAATAACAAGGACAATGCTAAAAATAACTAAGTGCTGCACTTGAGCCGCAAATATGATGGGCCAGCAACAAGATGAGCGACGTCCAACAACGCGTTGGCCATAAACGTCAACGGCGAAGGCGACGACGACGACGACGACGACGACCGATGGCCGACACTTTGCTACAGTCAGCTCAGCCGTCTAAGGACAACGGACGCTGAACGGCTAAGGACGACAAATGTCGTCGCCGTTAAGTCGACGACGCTGACGAATGTTGAGCAACAGCCCCAGCGACGTTCACAACTGCTGTTGCAATTTAAGCGAGCCATGCGGCTGGGCTTGCTTATTTATGATTTTCATAAATACCCTAACATTGCCTGTCATTGAGTTGCATGCACTGGGGTCGGGGGCAGACAAATGTGATTCGACTAGAGAATATCATTGAGAAGCTTCATCATTCATTTGGAATTCGCTTTCTGACAGAGTTCTGGTTTCTAGGGTATCTCATCTGCTTAAAGCTGCCTGCAGCTGCTCAAACTTTTGTCGTCTTTGCGCTGAAAAATCAATATTCTAATTAAATATTTATGACGTTTGAGTGGGAGAGATATGACATGAAAATGTTGTTGAATAAGATAAGTTCTGGGTCTTTAGTGCGCTCTGTTTACTCGAAATGTTTTAAAATGAAATGATGAAAGCTCCTTGAGTAGCTAAGACTTTAACTACAGTAAAACAGTTTCAAAGAGAGTATACAAAGAGTTTTCTATAGAAGTATCTGAGATATTATCAGCTTGAGTCTCTCTGTCCGCTCATTCAAGTCAGAACTGAACAATACAGTTTACAGCATAGAGTATATATTATAGAGTATAGAGTTTCATACTGAGTATGGCGTACACAGTATCTCTTAGTCTTCCACATATGACCTATGCAGCCTGGCTCTGCCTCGCTTCTCATTCAAGTCTTGTGTTATGAATCGCTGCTTCAACTCAGAACAGAGCAATATAGTTTCGCTTAAAGTATATATTAGAGAGTATTTCGCATAGAGTATCTCTTAGTCTTCCAATGCAGCCTGGGTCTCCATCTCCTCTCGTTCAAGTGTTGTGTTAACTGTTTTGAATCGAACAATATAGTTTCGCGTAGAGTATATCTCATAAAGATATAGTATGTAGAGTATAGAATATATCTTATATATTGCATATAGAGTATCTCTTAGTCGTCCGCATATGACTACTCCTACGCCAAGTCTGCCTTTCAAGCAAGTCCTTTGTTAACGGTTGTGAATCAATAATACAGAAAATCAATATTTACGCTGCCTGAACTGAGTCAATCTGATAAGTAGGTGAGGTCACGCCCCCCAGCATGTATTCACATGTAAGTCAGACCGAGCTATGAGTTATGTGCCACAAAAGCAAACATGAATATGAATGGCGAATGCCGCGCAAATCTGTTAAAAGTTAATTAAAGTCTAAAAACGCGAGTTTTAAGCTGGCTCTCCAAGTTTGCTATCTATGACTGAGCCAGCCCCAGCTGACTGACTGACTGGGTGACTGGGTGACTGTTTGTTTGGCTGGCTGTCGGTCTGTTTGTCGCTGGGCTGTCAGTTGCCATATCGCCGTGGCGTGGCTGCTGTCGTCATTCGCTGCACGTCCTGTGCCCTTCCTGTCGGCTTGTGCGACTTATTTGCTTAAGGATGCAATTGCTGCAGCGCGTTTTACTTTCTGCTCTTGGTCAGCATTTAGTTGGCGCGGGGCAGGGGCGTGGCTGTGCTGGCTGCTTAGTTGACAATGTTGCACATCATTAAAAGTTGCAACGTGCCAACTAATTAAGAGACCTGCGCGAGTGCTTAACATAATTTTCTCCCTCTCTCGCTCTCTTTCTCTCCCTCTCCCTCTCCCTCTCCCTCTCCCTCTCTCTCTCTCTATTTGTATTTTTGTTAAACGTTTTTTCGTATTTTCCTTGTTGTCGCGCTTAGTTCGTAGTACTTTGAACCAACAGTTGCCCTTCAATTATAATTATTTGTTTTTTATTTCCATTAATATTTGTGAGTTAATTATCTTAAATATATTATATATAAATATTTGTATATGTATGCG